>MU563244.1:11955039-11994697 GCA_024362625.1 Silurus asotus
TATATATATATATATATATATATATATATATCATACAGTATCAAACATAACATTCACATTTTTATTTGTTTAGATGTACGTTTTAACTTTCCTAACTTTTTTAACGTTTTAACTTTTTTTTTTTTTTTACATATGCATATTTATATAACTCTACCATGGCGCCATTGGGCCGCTCTAAAAAAAAAGGGGGGTCCATCAGGCGCAATGGCGCGTCTTGATGACGTCACCGGCGGCAACTCCGTATCAGGTTGGTACCTGTTCTTATTTTATGGCGCCCGGCGATTGTTTTCCCCAAATATTTTGAACGCAGTAACCATGTGAGGAGAGAAACAGCAGGACTGTGTGTCTGTAACCTCTGGTGTTTGTTATTTATTTACTCGGTTTGGTGTTGAATCCCAGGCGGTTTTCTGAAAACTATGTGGTCTCGAGTTCAAACATCCAACGTGCAGAAGGTCTTTTATTTTATTACACAGGTATCCTGCATCATGACCTGAAAATATATATATATAAAAAATCATGAAGCTTTATAAAGATTATGGCAGGCAGAATTAAAGAAATGTACAATGCATTAAATTTGATAAATACAGTATATTATTTAAGGAATCACTTCTGATATAATTGTACACAGGGTTCACCTACACTTCTGTTGTCTTGAACTTTTTCTGTATTTTTTTGTTTATTTCTTCACAAAAGAAATTTCGAGGCAAAACTGATGATTGAGTAAACAACATCTTCATGCCCAAAAGTTAGTGTACACATCACATTTCCATATAGGTCTTCTAAAAACCATTACCAAAACACTTTGCGTAAACAACTGAATACCACGTTACATTTTCCTGTCAATGGAACTGAGACCCAGAAGATCCCCATAAAGATCTGGTGTGTTGAGAATGGAGAGGAAGAACTTCTGTACAAAGCCCTGACATCCTCAACCCCATTGATATCATCCCAGCTTTGGGGTAAACTTAAGGAACGTTACCTGATTTTAATAACGCTTTTCTCAGATGATTAAAAATTCCCTATAGACTCTAGTGGAAAGCCTTCTCAGAAGAGTGGAGCTCGTTATATGAGCAAAAGGAGCAATCAATTTGGCACATATTTACACCATCCATAACTCACATTTGCACTACTGTACGTTTCACACTTGTACATAACTGTATCATGTCAATATATTTGCACAGTATATTACCATATATATATAATTACATACTGCACCTTCTGTACATCACCTCATTCTTTTATATATGGACCTCATACTTTATTTATATACTGTTATTTATTATAAATAGGCACTTATGCACTTCTGGTTAGATGCTAACTCCTTTTCATTTTTCTCTGTACATGTACTCTGCACAATGACTAAATAGAATCTAATCTAATTATGATGGTCAGCTGTCCACAAACTTTTGGATATGTACAATGGAAATAAATTCTGGTAGCCATGATGCTTCGTGTGTTGACTGTTACTAACACAAATGTACAGCAAATATTACATATGTATATTACACTTTTATCAGTTTTATCAGACACTGAGCATTGAGAGCACATTTATACCAGGATGTAAAAGAAGGCAAAAAGTGGACATGTTGTTGTAGAAGAACAAATTTTCCACAAACTGCTCAAACCCGATGCGGCTACAAGGTTGTGGACACCTGGCCAGAAGATCAGTATGTGCTTTTTTTTAAAACATCCCATTCCACATTTAGTTTCCGTTTGCTGTTTTAACCTCCACTCTTCTGAGAAGATGTTCCACCAGAGATTTGTGTTCATTCCGCTCATTCAGTCAGGTACTGATATAGGAGAATGTGAGGAGGCCTGTGTGGTGCAATTCAGTGTTCCAATTTATTCCAAAAGTGTTCATTAGGGTTGAAGCTCAACAGCAGGAGATCTTCCACTCCAACCTACGTAATGTAGATCTACATGGAGCTAGCTTTGTGCGCAAGGGCATTGTGAAGGGAAACGTTCGTGCGATTTGCACGTCCGAAGACGTCCTTTACAATTGTGTGCCTCCAACTTTGTGGTAACTGTTTGGGGAAGAAGCACGTATGGCTGCAAGTCAAGTGTCCCACTATATCCATTTAACCATAATAGTGTATACCAGGGGTCACCAACCTTTTTAAACCTGAGAGCTACTTCTTGGGGACTGGTTAATGTGAAGGGCTACCAGTTTGATACACACTTCTAAAATAACAAATTTGCTCAATTTACCTTTAATTATATGTGATTTATGAATAATTAATGATATGCATCAATATCTAGTCATCTATATTTTAATATTTTCATTTTCTAATTGACACCAATGTGAGTGTGATTTAAAAAAAAGAATAGCAAAAAAAAAAATGGCCTTGTTGGTGACCCCTGGTAAACACGATATCGCTTCTATTCCTTGTGCTTTTCTTGTAAAGTGGCATCATGTGATGCGTATCAGAGAATTTGCTTGTATGTTTCCTGGCACAGGTTCTGATAGCGGGAAGGCTCGTGGTTTCCTCTTCCACCCTGCTGATTGGACGATCACACTGAGGTAGAACTGATTTTATTAAATAGATCTCTGAGATCTTGTGGCAGTTTTCAAGCCAGTTTATTTTTGCCAAAATAGCAACAGTTTAAGGCAGGGGTGTCCAATCTTTTATTTACAGAGGACCGTGTGTGTGTGTGTGTGTGTGTGTGTGTGTGTGTGTGTGTGTGTGTGTGTGTGTGTGTGTGTGTGTGTGTGCAGGTTTTCAAGTCAATGAAGCTTTTGTCATTTCAACCATATATAACTGACTCAGTACACAGTGAAATGAGACAACGATCCTCCAGAACCCTGGTGCTACATAAAGCTACATAACGTTTATTGTTAAGGACTAAAGTAAGTTAATTCCTCACCTGATTGTCATTGAAAATGTAAATAATTCTATTGAAACAGGTAGAAAAACTCGCACCTCGTTTAGGTTTTTCAAAACATTTTGTATTTGTATAAGTGTCCACCCCATTGGCAACACTTGGCGTAAGGATGAGATTTTCCCATCACTTAGCTTCACTAGGAGACCCAAACCTGTTCCAGCTTCATGAAGGTATTCTTTCCATTGGTTGGAAGATCTCCTGCTATCGAGCTCCAACCCTATTAAAGACCTTTTGTGATGAATGTGAGCACTGACTGCACCCCAGACCTCCTCACCTTCTCGCCTACATCAGTATATGACTTTATTAACACCATGGTGGCTGAATGAATCTCGACAAATCTCCTCAAAAACAATCTAAGTGGAACATCTTCCTAGAAGAGTCGAGCTTCTTATAAGTGCAAATGGGGCCTAAATGTGGAATGGGATGTTTTTACCAATTTTATGGTCTGGTGTCTACAAACGTTTTTCCGTATGGAGTACACAAACAAATAATTTAATACCCCTGTTCCTGGAAAACATTAAATCAAACACAAATGTCATCATGAAAACAAAATATTCTCTGACAGGGTTTAAAATAAATAAATTATTTAATTAATAAACACTACCACCACCACACTTCACAGAAGGCATCTACAGAGCAACATTTAGCTCACCTCAAGATCTCGAAGCCTAGGTGTTCATCTCCAGCTTATTGTTGTCCCCTGACCTTCCGATCTCTCCAGGACGTTCAGCGTGTGTGTGTGTGATGGATGGATTGGACGATCGCTTGTCCTCATCAGTCCGCCTCTGAGCACACCTGGGGAAGGAAACGGGCGACAATGCTAACAGATAAGAACGTACTACCTGATTCACCCTTTGTTAACAATGGTCACTAAGACCTCTTAAATCAGTGACAAAGTGTTCAATCAACACACACACACACACACACACACACACACACACACGGACCTTATCTCGTCCAGCCTTGGCACTGCATTCACGCCATTGGCAGGAACAATGCAGGCTCTTCCCCCTGACTGACAGAGGTGTGTGTGGGCACTTCATTCTATCTGTCTATCGCAGAGATGTTTTTGCAGTCCATACACACACACACACCCACCCACCCCAGCTCTCCGACCCTTACAATATAGGGCGTGTGTACGTCTTACTTCCTGCTCTGTTTGTTTAACTCGACTTTATAATGGTGCTGTGTCTCCATCCTCCCTGTTTGTTTCCTCCACTTGAGGATTCGTCTTTATTTACTTTTTCAAACAGGTGAATGGGGGCTTGGTGGTGGGGGGGTTAAACAGCCTATCGGTATTGCCCTGTCACACACACACACACACACACACACACTTCTTTCCTCCCCGAGTCGAGTGGAAACGGCCACCGGGCGAGAGCGAGAGAGGAAACACAAGATAAGCATGTCTTGATAAAGAGAAGAATGAAGGAATGCCTGAGAGCTGAGGTATGATCTCATTAGGAAGGGCAGGAACACCAGCTTTAGCCCCGACCACCACATCATCATGTGTTCAATCCAAAACTGATCCAAAACCAAATACTTTGTGGTGTGACGGTGGTTGGGGATTGTCATGATTTTTGTAAATACATTTAGTATCGCTGAGGTTGATTTGTAATTTTTTATGCACATCTCCATATTTACATAAATACTGTTCCTACTCACTACTCAACACTGAAGCTGAAACAATTTCTTGAGTAGTTCCATCACAAATATTAATCGAGGCAAATTATCCGCTTTATTGCTTCATTTAGTCCATTTAACTACACACCGAGCACTGCGTTTCCCCACGGACCATTATTACTGATGCACCACCACCCACAGTGGGTGTGTAGAGCTTTTCCGGAGACAAAAAAACTCACATAAATAAATGACGTACATGTATCTTTATGAAATACAGTGAAAAGACATGACTGAGAGTTGCATGTTAACTGGTAGCCGTGAGGCGCATGGTGCTGAACTGTTAGCCGTGAGGTGCATGATGATTAACTGTGAGGAGTGCAACTCCATTTTGGTAATTGAAAAAAGCACGTCACTAATATGGTAGCTGTGAGGTGCATGGTGCCGTACTGGTAGCTGTAAAAATCATGGCACTAAACATTGCGGTGAGGCATGTGACACTAATCAAGCCGATGTGAGCCATGTGACACTAATCAGGTAGATGTGAGGCATGTGACACTCCTCAGGTAGATGTGAGGCATGTGACACTCCTCAGGTAGATGTGAGGCATGTGACACTCCTCAGGCAGATGTGAGGCATGTGACACTAATCAGGTAGATGTGAGGCATGTGACACTAATCAGGCAGATGTGAGGCATGTCACACTAATCAGGCAGATGTGAAAAAAGTGTGACACAAAACAGGTAGCTGTAAACAGTGAACCTGTTCAGCTTTATTAATTCTGCATCTAATCTCCCAGATCTGGGCTGCGTATTTATGAATGGTCACGTATGCCAGGCTCGGCGGCGTCATCCTCTCCCTCCATCCCTGTATCCCTCCATCCCGGCTCTGAGCGAGGGAAGGAATGCGCCCGTGATCTTTTGAAGCTCCACGTAAGACCGAGCGCCCCTCCCTCACTCAGATCCGCTGTAAGGGCCGACGGCAGTGTGCGTTTGATCTGAAGGTCGCCAGCCCCTCGCCAGTGTTGAGAGATACCTAGCTGGCAGGCCTCGTCCTCATTTAATAACGCGCGGAGGGAAGAAGGGAACTGACTCGCTCATAATTAGGGCCTAATTACCCAGCAGGTGTTGAGAGACGACTTGAGACGAGACAAACTACCTTTATCCACAGACTTAGAGTCAGATTACTGGAGCTGTCTTATCTGTTCCACAGAGAGTGGAGAGAACCTCGATATTTCCCTCGCTGCCTTTCTTTTCATCTGCTAGCTCCATACACCATCCCTCCATCTTCCATCAGATGGGACAGGAGTGGAACTTTATTACTTTTTTTTGTTCTTTATGAAGGAAAGCTTAATTGCAGACTCTTTGGGCAGATTTGCAGATTGTTCTGATGTTATTATTAAAGCAGATCGTGATTCAGCAGGTCACGCAAACATCTGAGTTCTAAATATAATTTTAAAAAAGTCTTGATTTTGTGTGTTAGGGATAAACAAGTAAAGTTACGTGATGAAAAATATATCATGGCTCTCGTAGACGTTATAGTGTGTTCCTTTTTTTTAATGATTTTTTAAAAAATATATTTTTTTATATAGCACTGAAAAGGAAAAAAAACATTTTAGCATTTAGATTTGAATGTGAAGAATTAAAAAATAATTAATACACTTTTAATTTTTTTTCATTCATTCCTTCATCTATTCATATTCAGAATTTATATATTTCTGTAAAGCTGCATGCTGTTCGATTCTTTTTTTTTTTTTTATAACCCAAACAAGTACAAAATTTGTTTCTGTTTAAAAAAAATTATATATTTTCATGAAAATGAGAAATGTACGCAATCTTTTTTTATTTTTTCACCTTTTTTTAAACCCCTACAAGTAAAAATTTATTATAGCTCTTCAAAAAGAAAATATGAATTTAGTAAATTTCTCATTTTCATGAACAACTTTAAGAAAAATAAATAAATTAAATAAATAAAAAACTAAATATATAATATTTACATTTAGTCGTCCCACAGTGGGGAAATTTACTTTTATTTTGATTGCATTGGCACAGATTTAATTGATTAAATGGAAAAAATGTAATTAGTTTACAATAGTTGATCCTATTTTGTTAATACAGGTGTGTATGTGTGTTAAATTGAAATTTTTACGGTTCTTTACTTAAGTATGAATTAATTAATGAAATAGGGGTTATTCATTAATTCACTTTCTCGATATGCTGAATTGTCAGGATTTTGTGCTTTTAAGAGAAATTCTTGAAGCTGGACATAAAACACTAAAGATTCCATAGCGCCTGTGTTAGCCGCTGACCACTTCCTAGTTAGCGGCTGACGCTGTGGGTTCTGTAGCTGTGGGTTCTATAGCTGGTTCCTGCTTGTGCAAAACAAATCAAACAAAGTAGCCACAGTGACACTGCGCTACATCTAATTTACATTTTTATACCTCTGGCATTGTTTTGTATGTTTTTAAGTTTAATAATAATAATAATAGTAATAAATGCACTGAGTGCAAGACGGAGACTAAATAAACCTCCGGTCCGCCACTTAATATGTCCAGGGGGAAACAGATGTTCTGCATGTAAAAATAATTGCATTATCGAAAGCCCTGTACTGAAATATTTCAGTACAAATTTGTGTATGTTACACCATATATATATATATATATATATATATATATATATATATATAGACACACACACACACACACACACACACACACACACACACATTAGAACTGTCTATAATTTTTAATATTTCATTAGGATTATTTGCAGCTTAATCACATTGTTCTAAATTTGTTTTTAATACAATAATCCCCATGGTCATGGAGAAATATTGATTTCTTTCTTCTTTATGCAAATGTATGTTTATCAATAATTAAACCAAACTCAACATAGGGCATGAAGGCAAAATATTCTTGTAAATGTTTTAAAGTAATTATGGTGTTTTAAATTACTTAAATCATCAGGACACTAAATGGAACTTTTGCTTTGTTTCCACACGGACTGTTTTAATTGCCGGATGTGTGCATCATGGCAGATTTTGGTGCTTTTTGGTGTGTAAACTCCATTAATATAATTGCATTGGAATTGAATTTGAGAATTTGTTAAGGTAATTTTAAAAGATTAAAAAAAGAAATAAGTGCAGTAACAATTCATTCAATGTTCACTTTCTCCCTATAGAAAATTATTTTTATTGCTTTTTTTTTTATTTTTTTAAACATTGTCTTGCTTGGATTTTTTTACATCACCCCTCACCCCAAACTATAGAAATGAAACTTGGATATATTTTAGAGTAGTTAATGTACAGCTGGTAGAGCAGTACAGATTTACTGTCTGCTATAACCATTATTGTCAAAATCATCTAATAGTAAGTACACCCTCAGTGAACATGTCAAAACTCTGTCCAAAGTGTGAATATTGTGTGTGAGCAGCATCGTTATCCAGAACTGCTTTAATCCTAATGGGTGTGGAATTCACCAGAGCTGCACAGGTTGTTGCCTTGATCCTCTTCCACACCTCAATAATGAAATCACAGAGCTGCTGGATGTGACACATGGTGCTTCTCCGCCTTCTGCGTGAGGATCCCCACAGGTGCTTAATAGGGTTTAGGTCTGTAGACATACTTGTCCGCTTAATCACCTTTAGCTTCCTTAGCAAGGCAGTTGTCATCTTGGTGTGTGTTTAGGGTCGTTATTATGTTGAAAAACTGCCGTTCGGCCCAGTTTCTGAAGGGAGGGCATCCTATTCTGTTTGAGAATGCCACAGTACATGTTGGAATCCATGTTTCCCTCAACAAACCTCAGCTTTACAGTACCAGCAGCACTCATGCAGCCCCAGACCATGATGCTGCCACCACCATGCTTGTCTGTAGGCAAGACACAATGTTCTTAGTTCTCCTCACCAGGGCGTGGACACCATCTGAGCCAAACAAGTTTATCTTAGTCTCATCTGGCCACAGGGCATGGTTCAAGTAATTCATGCTTTTGGACCAGTTGTTCTTCAGCAAACTGTTTGAGGTTTTTTTTTTTGGTGAGCAGCTTGTCGCACGGACTTGTTGCAGTGTGGCGTATAATCTGAGCACTGACATGCAGACCTTCTGAGCGTCTGTTTTTTTTTTTTTAGCCTCTTTCGCACCTGACGCACAGCACGAGGACTTGACTTCTCTGATGGACACTTGTGAGGTCTTTTCTGAGGGGAACCCATGTTGAAAAACCTGTATGGCCCTGACCACTGCACTGTAACTCAGTTTCAGGGTGATACTTATCTTCTTATAACCTCGGTATCTTTGTAAAGAGCAACAATTCTAATTCCCAAATCCTCAGAGACTCTTTACCATGAGGTGCATGTAGAACATCCAGGGGTCAGTGTGAGAGAATTGGACTCGGCACCAAATTTTTAACTTCTCTAAAACAAGATACACAAATTAGTAATGTTGTTGAACGTTTAATATAATAAATGTAGCACTGGGTTTGATTATGTGAATGTAGCTGTATATTTAATATTGTGTAATGTCTGAAAAACAAGTTCTTGCTCTGTTATGTATTGCAGGTATAAATAGTCATAGTCTGGCCTTCTCCTGCTGAAGACAAAACAATGCAGCTTGTTGGAGAGGACATGCAGCCTTCGAGCATTCATGGTCTACATTTTTTTTTAAATATATGCATATTTCTTTTTGACTTATGTAGGCAGCATTTTTGGGGGGGGTTGTGCTCTTTTCTCGCTCAGCCACTCGTTTGTTTGTTTTGTGGCCTTTTCACGTTTTTGTGAACAATTGGAGGGTTTTGCCAAAACGAGCTTGAGTGACAGCTTGTCACGAGCTTGTTTTGATAGTTCGGGGGTTTGTACCAAGTGTGTGTTCCTACATTTGTCAGTTGATAACCACGGGTGCACTATTGTGCAAACAAGCAGCCTTAAACTGCTGACTTTGGCTTACTGAGATTGAGGAGAGCGACGTGAGCGAGCGGTGACTCTAAGCACGTCCCAGATACAGACTAAAGTCTCGCCAATGTTGAGGATGAGCAGGTAAACATGAACATGATCACAGATTCGCATTATTCATCTGCTAGGAATTTGACTTGGGGAGTTTCTTATACTGACAGATGATTGTTGATGATGGTTTCTGAGGAAATTTCAAATGTTGAAATCACAATTCGTCCTTATGATCCATAGAAACAAGACCTAAGGATATAAAACTTAATGTTAAATGTTAATTAGTTAACATAGTTTAAATCATGCTTATTATGTAGCTATAGTTTTTGGAATGTCCCTGAAACTAGTTCTCACTCACTTTATAGCAGCTATAAACAGACGGTCCATCATTGTTTTTTTTTTTTGTTTTTTTTTTTTTAACAAAAACACAGCAAAATACCCAGAAAGTGCAAACCGCTGTGTCCTGAGGACCTTCACTTAGCAGAAAACCTTGTGAAAAATGTATTGACATTTGGAGACTTCTTCCACACGTGCACCCTAACAGGAAGAAAAACTCTTGAAAAGGGGGATAAATGTATGATTAATCATTATTATTTGAACCATTAGTATATACATTCTCTCATTGTAATATATGCGTTCTCTAACTTTTTTTTTTTCGGGGGGGAGGAAAATTGTGGTGTTCACTGATGGAGTGTATTTCCCAGTGCCTCGGCGTATCGGGAGCCACACAATAAGGGCGCCTTAATCCATCCTTAAAGCCAGCCAAATCCACCCTGTCATACAAACTCCCTCCAATCGCAACACGCACACTCTGCCGCCTCGACACAAAGCTCAGCTCTTTGGCAAATGGATGCTAAAAGACAAAAAAAAAAAAAAAAGATGAGGCAACTCCTGCCAGTTTTTTTTTCTTTCTTTTTTTTATTCAGTACAGGAGAAGTGCCGATGGCACTTCAAACGACTCGAGTGCGGGCACAGCCAAAGAAAACATCAGAAAAAGCTTTTCTTTTCTTTTTTTTTTTCCAGCAGATGAGGATCTGTACAGTGTGTGAATGACGCAGTGTTGTGTTCAGTTAACCTAAAAAGCGCTCCCTGGAATGGAGATTTAATTTCACCCCGAGTCTCTGAACCCACTCAAAATCCTTAAACGGGCTCCAGAGAGGTTGACCTCCGATCGTCATGGCTTCTAATTTCATACTCCACACACACACACACACACACATTCTTGTATTGTGGTATTTGTGGGCCACAATGTTCTTATAAACACACTAATGCATGAGGTCATACGCACCAAATTGGCCAAAGCTGAACTAACAATTTTCAAATTTTTTGCTATTTTAAACATTTTAGGTACTTTGCAAAATTGTGACCATGTCCTCTAAAAACAAACAAAAAAAAAAAAAATTTTTTAAAAAAAAAAAAACATTTAGTCTCATAAAACCATTATCACACACACACACACTCCAAACTCAAACAAAGCTTAACACTTTCTCTCTAGGAACAGGATTGTCTGGTCCATTTTTTTTATTTTTTTATTTTTGGGTCCTCATAAGGACTGTACATGGATTGTGTTTAAGCGAATAGAAAACTATTAACACACACATCCTGTGCCTTTTCATTTTGGATTTTGCTTCTGGATGTCTGCATGTAGGTGTAGGTTTTTTTTACGGATAAAATTGTGATGCTTAAAATCGTGGTTTATACGAGCGTTTTCTAAAATGGTTCCTACAAGTACCGTCCTTGAGTTTCGTGTGTATGTGTTTTGAATTAATCTCGTAATGGCATCGCATCTTGTTCACATGCTGTCCTTATGGTGACCACAGGAACATTTTGCTTGCCAAAAAGGAAAATGCATTTACTTTTATAGTTAAGAATGTATTTAGGAACTTTACATTCATTTCAGCTTTGATGTATTCAATGTGTGTGGTGTTTTTTTTTTGTCGACGTTATTTATGAGCCCATGCAATGCCCATCGTGTCTGTCAGTGTAACAGTCTCAACATATGGACCAAAATATGTAAAAGATGTGAGGGATGTATAATAAAATGTATATTGGGACTCGTGTTTTTTAAATTTATTTTAAAAATTAAAAGAAACGTTTAAGTCTTAAATTAAAGAAAATGGGGGGGGGGGGGGGGGATGGGGGGGCGTTGTGTACTACTTTCTGCAAGTGAAATCTTTTATTTGCATGTGTGTGTGTGTGTGTGTGTGTGTGTGTGTGTGGTCCCCACAAGAGCTCCACTACAATTATGTGTGTGAAGTTTTCATGTCAACCATTATTATTTCCTGTTACATTATTACACAAGTGTATAGCAATGTGTGTGTTTGTGTAGCATACACACAACTCTACACACAGATGGTTTGTCTCTGTGTAATAGCTTCCTTCTAGTGACTTTAAGAATGAAGGATCCCTGTAAGCAATGTGTGGTGAAATGTGTGGTGAATACCATGTCATTTGGAGTATTCTATCTAAACCCTTGTGTGTGTTGTCATGTTACTGTACTCGAGAGTCATGTCGCTGTCCTCATAAGTGCTGCAATACCATTATGTGTGACAACCCTTGTAATAATTACTATACAGGACCCTGGTCCTCGTAACTTCACAAGGGATTGTAACATTGGTGTTTTCTGTCACATTACTGTACTAGTTAGACCATGTGGTTTACAGGTAATTGTGTGTTTGGGATTGTAATGCTTGCTTTATAGGAACAGAGTAATGGACACACACACGTTTCTATAAGATAGACCTATTAAAATGTGTGGTTGAAGCTGTAATTGGGATTAACTGATCTTAAATTATTTACATGTATTTTGTCATGTAAATGTGATTTGAGACCGTATGGTCCCTACAAGTACTGCAATGCAAAAGTGTGTTTGTGTGGGTGTGTTTTAATGAATCTTCATACCTGTTTTATGGTGCATTGTTAAATAATTTTCTGGGAAATGCAGCAAAATGTTACACGTCATGTGCATATTTGTTTCTTTATACGTAGGTGTTAGGGAAAGAAGTTGTGGTCTCTATAAAGGAAACAGAAGCTTCATGCTCTAAGTGGCTGGTAGTACCAGGTAGGATATAGGAGAATGCTGAAGTGCCTGGTTCTTAATTAGGAAGGTAGAGCAGAAAGTAGGCTCCGCTTGACAGGTTAACACGCACAATTTAACCACTAACCTCCCGAAATAAGCGCCAGCGAAATAGCAGCGACTCCGGTTTCAGGGACAGGGCCAAGGGTGATCGAGAATCAGACGCCACAAAGGGGGATCTTCATTAACTTTCCTGATCTGTATCTAAAATCTCGCCTATATTGGATGCCACTCAAGAAGAAAGCTACCATTCTGTGTCTGTCTCTTGTCTTTGTTCTTTCTTCTTTTTTTTCCTCACTCGTGCCGCATGCCAGGTCCTCTTAAGTTCTTTACAAGCCGTCACGAAAAGAACATTCGCGAGCAGATGTGCTGTTGTGTGTTTTTTTTTTTCTCTCTCTCTTTTTTTTTTCTTCTTCTTCTTCTTGACACACGCTTTCCGTCTGCGTTAGTGTTGTGATTGGCTGCGAAACCTGCCGCTGGTCACAAAGGCAGAGTCTCGACCTGTTTACAGTAATTAAGTTGTCTCGCACTGTGATTCATGACACATTGAGTAAGAGCTGTTATCACGTAGAAGGAAAAAGAAAAAGCCCCATACAGATTTCTTCCTTCTTTAAACCCTTGGCTTTATTTTTATTTACGGTTTTGTCTGAATCCTCAGGCACTAAGCCAGGCCTGTTTAAAAATGCTTAAATGATTAGCAATCAGAACAGGCTAGCTTTTCCACACGGGGGGGAAAAAAAAGAGCAATTTGGAAGGTAAACCGCTCCGGATTGTTTGTTTAAGCGCAGATGAAGACGAATGTAACAACTCGTTAAAGCCGTATTAATTGGGGACACATGACTGGGCACTGTGGATTTTTCGTTTTTTTTTTTTTTTTTTTTTTTTTTTTTTTTATTGTAAATGACCGAACATTTTGTTTGTGTATTCAGCATATCTTATGGCTCTTAAAGAATGTAATGTGTAGGTTTGATGTGTTATTTTTTTTATTTTTTAGTTGCGTGGTGGAGGTTCAGACCTGATTTTGATAAGAATGGCTCGTGCTCCTCCAGACCCCGTGTTTACTCTGAGGGGATCGGCTGCCTCTGTGAACACACTGCACTTTCACTGCGCTGAACCTGGACTTCCTCTGCTGTACTCAGGGTGAGCATCTGTCACTCACGGACTGGATGGACATGATTGGACACATGGATGAGTTGGATGATTGATGAGAAGCCACCTTCGTTTTATAAGGACCTTTTAAAAGAATTCATCTAAGGGCATAGAGTTTGTAATTATATCATAAGAATAAAGTTTGACAGTGCAACCTCGATACTCACGGGGGTTACGTTCTTTGACCTCTCGTGAGGTTTTGACTCTCCTTTTGATGTTCCCTTTTTCAAAGGGATTTGTACATGTACTGTAAATTTAATTGTGAATTACTTGTCATATGTTTTATTTACTACTTTAAATTAATAATACAATAATATAGTTTTTCCAACATTATGTAATTTATTAGTACAAACTCTGTTTTAAAAAGGTTACTCCGAAAAAAAAAAAAAAAATTTAAGCAGTTAAATGAAAAAAGGTTATCATTTCTTTTTTTTTTACATGTCACATGTACTTTCCTTCATATATCCCAGTGATGTTTGGAAGCTGGGGTCAGAGCACAGGTTCAGCTATGATACAGCTATGATACCCCTGAAGCACAAGTTTAAGGGGGCTGTTTAAGGGCTCAAAAGTGGCAACTTGGCAATACCTGGGCTTGAACTCCCGACTTTCAGATCAGAGCCTCAACGACTGAGCTCCTCTTCAAAGACTTGATTTGCCTCTCATAGTGGAAGTGGTGCTCAGTAATTATGATGTTGAATGTCTGGCAGGTTGTGAGTTCCAGCATCACCAAGCTGCCACTCCTGGGCTCTTGAGCAAAGCCTGCAAGTGGGTCCACCTGAAGCCCTAAATATAATAGGAAGTCATTGGAAATGAGAAATTGAGAAATAAGGACTTCTCATTTATTAAAGATGGCATCCACCTGCACATAACTGTAACCCGTAATCAATGTCTCTGCTCTCAATCTCAATTTTATTTTCTGTCTTTCGGTGCTCCAGATCTGGAAAAGGTTTAGTCCACGTGTGGAATCTGAACACCCGACGAGCCGAGAGTGTTTTAGACGGCCATGCTGGAGCTTCGGTTATCTGGGTCAGCACCGTTCGCTCCACAAACACCTTCCTCAGGTAGGTCAGGACTTTAATTCCCTGTAGCGCTTTTTATTAGGGAACAAATTTGAGCTGCTTTTTTTTTTGTGTGTGTTTATTTATAGTCATGGTCGAGATATGAAAGTGTGTGTGTGGGATTTGCACGAGGGTCGCAAAACAGTGGTGCAGTCCTTGTACACGGGAAGCGTCGGGTTCTGCCAGTGTTTTCTTCTGGAGGCTGATGGAAGTAAAACCCTGCTCGCACTTCCGGGAGAAAACATGGCGGAGGTGAGAAGAAAAATCGACTATTATATTATTAGAGCTGTCAATCGAAATATTTGATCCCGATTAATCGCATGAGTTGTCACGAGTTAACTCGTCATTAACCGCAACTTAATCACACATTTGTATCTGTACTAAATGTAGCTTGACTGAATACTTTTATAGTTTTTAATACTCTAATCGGCATGCGTAAAAATACAGATGCTTTATGCAAATATTTGTTAATTATTAGTAAAACCATACTATGTATTAGTGACATTTTTGCAATGTTTCCACACGGACGGTTTAAATTGTCGGATGTGTGCATTTCGGTGCTTGATTTGAGACTTGGCGCATCATTGAAACAAGTATTTAATGATTAAAAATTTATTTTATGATTCAACTTTTTGCGGTGGAGCTTATTTAAAAAATTTTTTTATATATATATCTATCTGAGTAACAAAATGATGTTGTGAATAATTGTGTGTCTATGTGTATATACTGTGTGTGTGTGTGTGTGTGTGTGTGTGAGAGAGCGAAAGAAAGAGAGAGAGAGAGAGAGAGAGAGAGAGAGAGAGAGAGAGAGAGAGAGAGAGAGAGAGACATTATTTTTAAATGAATAGCCTTGCAACATGTCCCATAAGTGACCAGTGTTAAAACTAGTGTTTGAGTTTAAAACCATTGTTAAGATGACAAAAAAAACCAAAACTTGTTTTAACAGGAAATTGTTTTTTTTTGGCTAAATAGTGTCTCGTCTCAATTTTCTATGTTCAGCCAATATTCCTGAGTACAACAAATAAAAATAATGACGATACTGGTCCCCGGTGTTCCGTTTAGAAATGTCATTTTGCATACGAAATTGCTGGCACATAATAATAAAAATAACGCTAATGAACTTTTACTCACGCTTTAAGTACTTTGTTGAAATTGCCGTTAAAAAAAAAACAAAACAAAAAAAACGTTATCCTTTGCATAATTTTTCCTTTGTTGGAGAAACGAGTCGTCGTTATTTGCAAGTCATTATTTGTGCAAACTGAAAGAAAATTAAAAGTCATGAAAATGAAATCGGACCGGCGGTGATTTCAAAGTTGTTGTTTTATTTTGTATCGATTGAATAAAATACTTTCGGAAAGAAGAAAAGATTCTTCCACACTGCTTTTGTAAAAGTATCTGTGGCTTGTAATCCCTCTCTCTTTTCTCCATCATCCTTCTTTTTTTTTTTTTTTTTCTCTCCAACGCTCTCCCTCTCTCACCTGAGGGGATGAGCTCTGGTCTTAAAGCTCTCTTTGTTTAGAAAAGCAGAGGGAAACGCTGCTCCAGATGTGTCAACCTGCTAAAATATGAATTGGCTGTAACTAAGAGCCACTTAATCGGGTCCTTAACGAGGATGTATCGCGACCATCATGGCCGCCGCCGCGACCCCCCCCTTTCCCCACCCCGGAGCGTTGGCCTCGACCCTTCGCTCACTCACGTCTGTCATTATGGTTTGTGGTTCCAATCAGAATGTGTACCTGTAGGTTGGAAATATATGTGCATGCCTATGTGCCTAAAGGTTTGGCAAACGTGTGTGTGGTAGTACATACTGATTGTAATCACGGGTTATCATGGGCTGATTGTAAACCATATGGCTAATGGCATAAGATTTTAGCCTGTGGCTTACACACAACAATCTCACAGTTGTTGTAACATGGCTGTACAGGAAAAAGAAGGGCTTATTCTTCCACTGTGGTGTCTTACAACTCATCGGCTTCGGTTTAGAGCCAAAATATCAAGTCAAGACTTGATGGAAACAGAAAACACCACAGGCTTTTGGCAAACGCGATCGTTGCATAGGCAGCTCAACAAATGCCACGGTAGCGAATAAATAATTTTTTGGGGAAAAATAATTATGATTAAAAATCTCTTTTTGGATCAAGAAGTCAAATATTTCAATTTGCCCGTGTTTCAAGTTCCTTGCAATCCTTTTTTCCTTCATTATTTATTTATTTATTTATTTATGAAACTTTATTTGAGTTATTTGAACTTGTGGAACACTCAAAGAACCCTGATGTAAAATAGCTGATTAACCATCAGCGCATAATTACAAAATTCTGGTTATACTACAAGATGTTTATATGGATCCCTACATGCTTTTTAAAAGTAGCAAGAGGGTGACAGGAATTCGGAGTCCCACATACTTCGTCGTTTTAGTGTTACACCGGGCACAATCATCGATCATTGCAAAACAACCCTGTCCTGCCCCGTCCTGCCCCACCCTGCACCATGTTCTTCTAGATTGTCTGCAATATGAATATGGTGCTATAGTTGTTGTCTTAAAAAGTGTTGATAATAGTATAGTGATAATAATAGTAATAATAATAATAATAATAATAATAGTAATGTTTCTTACTAAGGAAAACAGACAAGGAACAAAAAACTGAACCCCATAACATTAGACCAATGAATTTGCGGAACGGGTTCAGGTGAACCAATGAAACTCTTTATATTAAATCAGATGTGCTCCCACTGAATCGGGCCGCACCACATCATAAATATGGATGATGTTCCTCTGACGTTTGACCTGCCGCTCACTCGGACTGTACACAGGAAAAACGAATTATTCGTCATGCTGAAAACAACCGGGCATAAAAACACACTTCACCTGTGTTCTGAGCTGCACGGCATCGGGAGAAAAGATTCACCGATGGTGATTTTTAAACGCACGACGATGCCAAAAGAAAAACTCCCGAGAGAAATAGTTGTGAAAGGAAGGAGGAAGACAGTGAACAATGAATTTCTTGGTAGGCTACTGTTTAGATACAAGAGTCTGAAAAATACGGTGTGTGTGTGTGTATATATATATATATATATATTTTTTTTTTTTATCTAGATAAAATCCGATTTTATCTGACTATGTAAGGTCACTTACTGCATTTAATGGATGGCCGATCCGACTCACCAGCTGTCCTTTTGTTTGGCTACCAACAGCGGCAAACGTTAGCCAATGCAAATTCTTGAACAAACACATAACATGGGCCTGTTCACTGATACCTCAACTTTTCTACACACAGACACAGTTTCCTTTCTGTTTAGTTTCTGTTTGTTAGGTAGCAGTTAGCTAAGGTAGACGCTAAAAAAACTTAGCGTTACATGAGAAATATATTAACTATTTGCCCAATTTCTGATTAGGTGGGCATGTAGGAGATATGTAACCAAACCATATCAACAGAAGACAATAGTTTATTTAACCTTACCTGATATGAAGTGTGCAAGCGTTATTTAGGGTGGTGCAGGACATGCATGAGGACAGTAAAACAGCAAGTGTGCAGTAGGAACGACAGACTGGTTCAAGGTGAAGGTAGGACTGCATCAAGGATCGGCTCTGAGCCCTTTCCTGTTTGCAGTGGTGATGGACAGGTTGAAGGACGAGGTCAGACAGAAGTCTCCCTGGACTATGATGTTTGCGGATTATATTGTGATTTGTGTTGAGAGTAGGGAGCAGGTGGAGAAGAGCCTAGTTGAGTACATGCGTGTGAATGAGAGGGAGGGCAGAGAAGGATGGTCCGCTGTGGGAAGAAGTAGTAGTACAGCCGACTCTGTACTGGTTTGTATCGGCCAACTCGGTTTACCTTTTTTCTTTTAGTGGCGTGACGTAATGGTGATGTTGGCACTAAAAAACGGTCTATGAAAGAAAGAAGGGAGCGAGTAATTAATATCTTAGTGTTTTTCATATTCTTTAAAAGATAACTGAAGATTTCACACAACACATTTTTGTGTATTCATGTGCCTGATTTAATACATTATTGTTTCTATGGTAACATGTAATTGCATTTTTCGAGGACATTTCTATTTGATATATTGAAGGAGTCTGCAGTGTCTGTGTTTTGTGATGGTCAGGAAGTTTTCAAACATTCAGACTTATTTGTCAGAATGGAGAATTAATGAGAAGCTGTTGAGGAAATGATGGTTTGTAGCTGCTTTAATGTTCCATAATAATAAAAACAGCCAAACGTTTGTTTACACTTAATTATAAGTTTTGTATGTGCTTTTTGAACATCTCATTCCACATTTAGTTTACATTTACTGTTATCCTCCCCTCCTCTGAGAAGATGATTTTGTGGAGATTTGTGTGAGATTTCATGAGGGTGTTCACTCAGTGGAAGTGCAGATTCTGATGTTTTAAAAGTCTCTGGTAAAAGTTGCACTTTTTTACTCAAGTTAAAGTAAAGAAGTTTGTGCTCTGACATGTTCTTCAGTAAAAAGTAGTGATTATTACTACCTGTTTTAGTGTCACGCTGGAAACTGAACCTCACGTCATAATAATATATTAATATAAAATAATAAAAAATGTGATTCTCTAATGAATGTATTCAGATAGAAGATCCGCTATATAGAACACAAGCAGAGAAAAGATGATGATGATCAGGTGATCAGGAACGTCTCTATTCTCAGTCATGTTTTCATCACTGACTCGATACCAGAAAAACCCTTAAATACTTAAGTAAAACCTACTTAAGTACAATAATGAAGTATTTGTACTTTATTAATTCCCACCTCTGGCCTGGGGTGCAGTCAGCTTTTACATTCATCTCAATGGTGTTCAATAGGGTTGGAGTTCTATAGCAGGAGATCTTCCACTCCAACTCATGTAAAGCAGATCTTTATGGAAATGGCTTTGTGCAACAGGTTTGGATTTCCTGGTTCAAGTGATGGGAAAAATATCTTGTGGTTTTTGTGGGAGCTTCCAGACGTCTGTAACTGAGATGGAACTAATGAATGGACATTTTGTGTCACTGAGATGAATTTGGTTCCTTTCAAGGTTTTCTCTCAATATCATCTCTTTTTTTTTTCTTTTTTCAACTTATAGGGATGAATATTGAATGCATGTTTGTAATCTATTTTGTAAAGCTGCGATGTGACAATGTTCATTAGTGTAAGTGCTTAAAAGTTTATTTCTTTAATTAAAAACAAAATTTGTTTTCAAATAAAACCTTTCCTTCAAATGTATGTTTACTTAATCATTTTGAACAGAATTGGGCTGTAAGACTAAATGATATACTTTAGGACATGCTAATGTAGGAAAAAAAATACAGTAATCTCTCGCTTTACTGCGGTTTGAATCTCACGCCCGCGGTTTATTAAAAAATTAGTCTGGCTGATTTTCCCCGAGAGCACCGTAGACCACAACACTTATAGGGAATTGAGGAGTTTTATGTTAAAATAATGAGATTTCTTAATAAAAATGTAATTATTATTTATATAATTAAGTAAAATGTTACTGTACATGTACTCAATAAATGTGATACAGTGACCTGTGTTTCTTCAAATTGACACAAAATTCATCTTGCTATATTTTTGCAAATGTTTTCTGCGTATTTTTAAAGTGTGTGGGAGGAGGAGTTACGGCTTTAACAATGAAAGCGCATTTTACGTTTATCGCTGGCGTTTTGGAACGTAAATCATCGTATCATTTTCTCTTAATCATGCCACTTTGATGATTGTTTTTCTATACAGACACGTGATTGTTGCTTATACTTACTGACTAAATCTAATGTGGTTGTTTGTAGTCACATTATAGCTACGGCTGTGTTTATTGTTATAGTATTTCCTTCATAACGTTGTGAAAAACTGATTTGCCTTCTTACAGCATTTAAGAAGTTTCCTCCTTACTCCCTTCTTCTCGTCCTGTAGATAAAGGTAACGGAGCTGGCCAATCAGACGCTGACCTGCTCTTTAATCCCAGACGATAATCATGGCATGCTGATGTGCATAAAGATGTGGCAGGTAAGATCACAGAGCTACGACATCTTTACACATTCCTCACTTGTTTTCAGGATTAGCATTTCGGCTTCAGGTCAAAATGAACGATGCGAACTTCAGACACAGAACATGTCATTGGCTAATCAATTATTGTAAAAAAACGCCAATTTTGGTTGATCCATTGATTTAAAAATAGTTCTTTCACCGTTTTTTCCTCCATCATTAGTATTATCCGGTAGACTGGGGGATCAGCAGCGAATGATTTACGACGCGGCTGTGTCCCGAACTCTGCTTCCTTTTTTTTTTCTTTTTTTAAGTCTCATCTTTAGTCCAGTAATTACAGTTGTTGGAATCGTAGTGGCTCTCGGCTATAAATCAACCGTCGAGGCTGTTTTGCAGCCAAGAGCTCGTATTTGGCCCGGTCGTTAAAAAAGACTTGCAGTTTCATGCTTAATTAATTTCTCTTCTTGTATTATTTATGGCTTTTCCAGCCGACTGTGAGAAGTCAGAGCGACAGATGGGTTGTTTGGCAGGTATAGCTCGCTGTTTTTTTTTTAAATATTATTTCTTATATCATTTGTGTGCTATATCCAATTTGACTTGTAGGATTATTTCCCTGAAACGTCATCGGGCTGTGAGTAGATGCGATGAGATATTGTGATATTAATCTGTATTGAATATCACGATGACTTCAGTTTGGACTTTTTATTAATCTGTTAGTCATAAGGGTGACGCCTTTTGTTAATAAAAAATGGTTTTTTTTTTTATAAATGCGAGCATGTCTTTTGCAAAAAGGATGGGGGTTATATAAATATAGGCGGAGCCTATGCTAATGAAAATTACTCTTATATAAATATAGGATCATTTCAGTAAGAACAGGACATATAACCATACCCATATTCCAATAAATAAGAATGAACTTATTATTGTGGGTGTGGCTTATGTTAATTAGAATAGGGTTTATATTTATGTGGGTGTATCTTCTGTTTTTTAGAATAGGGTTTATATTTATGTGGGTGTGGCTTGTGTTAATTAAAATAGGACTTATATTTATGTGGGTGTGGTTTCTGTGCATTAGAATGGTTTGTATAATAATGTGGGTGTGGCTTGTGTTAATTAAAATAGGACTTACATTATTGTGGGTGTGGCTTCTGTTCATTAGAATGGTTTGTATATTAATGTGGGTGTGGCTTTTGTTCATTAGAATGGTTTGTATATTAATGTGGTTGTGGTAATTAGAATAGGACTTATATTAATGTGGGTGTGGCTTGTGTTAATTAGAATAGGACTTATATTATTGTGGGTGTGGCTTCTGTTCATTAGAATGGTTTGTATATTAATGTGGGTGTGGCTTGTGTTAATTAGAATAGGACTTATATTATTGTGGGTGTGGCTTGTGTTAATTAGAATCAGGTTGTTTATGTGGACGTCGCTCGTGTTCATTAGAATTGAGCTTATATTATTGTGGGTGTGGCTTCTGTACCTTGGAATAGGGTTTTATTAATGTGGGTGTGGCTTCGGTTAAGAAAATGGCTGATGATAACGAGGGTGTGGCTTTTGTTTATTGAAATAGGGACACTGTTTTCTTATTGTGGGCATTAGTTTAGAATAGGGCATTGGGGGTGTGGCTTAAAGCGAGGGCATCTGTTAATATGAGTAGACTTAGGCTTAGATAAATGTGGGTGTGGCAGTTGCTTACATATAAAATGTGTGTGTGTGTGTGTGTGTTAGTGTTAGTGTCCTTTTGTTTTGTGGTCGATTCTCCATTTTGTCAGTCACCCAGGCGCTGTCTTGTTATCCTCACCATCACCCACTGCTGTATATACACTTTACACACACACACACACACACACACACACACACACACACACACACACACACACACACAGTTTGTCAGCGATGAAGCTCACAGATTGCTTGTTGTTCTTTAAGCTCTGTGAGCATGACTATTGAAATGTAACACTTTATTTAATAACGTTTTCTTCAGGACACTTTCTTTTCCTTTCCTTTTCTTTTTCATGCTCTGCCTTTTTTCCCCCTCACCGCCTGCCAGCACTGCTCTGTGATTGGCTGATGGGAGGGCGTCCCAGCGCACAGTCGCAGGAGCTCTGAGACTCGGTGTGATGGTGTGGTATGTCAGGTTTTCAGCACTTGCAGAATTCTGGGGAAGAGGAAATGTTTCAGTGCAGATATCCATCTCTACTCGGCGCCTGGTGAAACCATGACGTCACGTCCTGCACTTGCTTTACCAAGGGCTGTATTTACGTTACCGTACGATGTCCAGAACACCTAAAAGGATCTCATCTATATGAGATCATGTACGGGGTTTAGGCCCTCGCTCAGGGATCTCCCGGAGTGCCACACCAAGTTGTGGCTCCTGGGCCCCTGAGCAAGGCCCTTAACCCCATAGCTGCTAAGTTGTATGAATGAGAGAGATGTAGGTTGCTCTGGATGAGGGCATGTGCAAAATAGCATCAATGTAAATGTGGAATGAGATCATTAATATGAGCTATTTATTGATAAAAAAAAATTGATAAAAAGGTAAAAAAATTTGTTTTTCTACCTGGTCTACAATCCTTCTCTCAACTCATTCACCTCTCCTTATCTCTCTTCTTTTCATGTCTCCATCTCCTATGAACTTTCCTCACTTCCTCTCTCTCTCTTTCTCCTTGTTTCGTTCTCCAGTCCTCCCTTTTTCCTCGGTTCCCCAGGTTCCTGGCTCTGAAACAGGGGTCAGATGATGGATCTTCTCCTCCGGCTCGTGCCGTAATCCCACTCAGGAGCTCTTGCTCAGGCCGGGCCGCAAAGGAGATAATGAATTAGACGTCTACCCAGGGTTCTTTGACCTCTACCCTGTGACATCATCAATCAGGGAGCTCCCACACTTGGCTGAAGAGCGCAGGCCAGAGGGCAACAGACGCGAACACTTAACGACTGTCTGCGAGCCTCGCACGCTGATTTCCACTTGTTTTGTGTTGGGGATGTGTTTATACGCGACTCGCGATTCTGTCTATAATTTGTTCAGCCGCGCAGGAGAAAAGAGAAATCTAGCGATCGCCTGAGAGGATGACCTTTCAGAGAGCGAGAGAAATGAATCCCTACGTTTTTGCTCCGTTCACATATGGAAGGAATTTTTCATTGCCAGGGTTTTGTGCACAGAGAGGGTACACTGCACACGGATGATTTGTAGCGCGTCCTCGGCGTGTCGACGTGCCGACGGAGAGCAGAAGGGCCGAAATAGAAAAAAAAAAAGGACGGGAACAAAGACGATGTAGAACAGTCGCATGTGTCCCGTACAGAAACGTGAAGCAGCGAGCGCTCGTGCTGGACTACCTGCTAGATTTAGGGGTTTCTTTTTCCGCAAAAGTCCAGGAAGAATGTTGGCTTACAAGCACATTTATTAATAATGACTCATTATGACCATTGGTATGTGCCTCCTTCTGAACATTCCATTCTGCATTTAGTCTCCATTTGTTTTTTATAATAAGGTCCACTGTTCTGGGTAGATGTTCCACTAAAACACATGGGTGTGTAAAGTGATGTAGGTGAGGAGGCCTTGGGTGCAGTCAGTGTTCCAATATATTGTTCGAATAAGGTTAGAGCTCTATAGTAGATCTTCTGCTCCAGTCTGTAAAGAATATGTTCATGGAGCTGGCTTTGTGTATTACCCAAATGGGTTCTAACGAATGTAAACTATTGTAAACTGTAAATTTAATGTAAATTAAAAAAAAAGTGTATTGCATTTATATGATTTATTCTATTTTTTATTATCTATTTAACTAAGCAGGCATTCAAATTAAAATTCTCATTATTCATAATAAATGACGCAATTCTGTTTAGCATTTCTTCTATATTTTATTTATATATAAATTTATAGGGCTTTCGATCGATTAAAACACTTAATTGCGAGTTAACTAGTGATGAATCGCATCTTAATCGCACATTTGTATCAGTTACAAGTAAGTACCTTAAATCAATACATTTAGAATTTTTTAATACTCTAATCAACAAATACGGATGCTTTATGCAAATGTATGTTTATTTTTAGTGAAACCAAACTCAACTTAGAGCATGAAGTCAAAATATTCTTGTAAATATTTGAGTTATGTAGTATTAAATGACGTAAAGCATCAGGACACCAAACGCAACTTCTTGCTATGTTTCCACACGGACGCTTGTAATTGCCGGATGTGGCGGATTTTGGTGCCTGATTTGAGACTTGATGTATCAGTAAAAGAAATATTTAGTGATTAATATTTGTATTTTTGTATTTTCTTTTTTTTTTAATATCTGAGTAAAAAAAAGTCCTGAATAAAAGTGTGCTGCGTTAAAGGTTTAAATTTAGCTTCACTAATCGCTCGTTAATAAAATTAGTGCCGTTAAAAAGAATTTTCGTAAAGTGTTTGTGTTCATTTTGACAGCCCAGAGATATATATATATATATATATATATATAAATAACTATTATATATAGTGTTCATATTTTATGTGTGTCTGTTAGACAATAGCAGTTATTGCATATTATGTCTATTCTTTTGTGTGTGTGTGTGTGTGTGTGTGTGTGTGTGTGTGTGTGTGTGTGGGGCACACTGTGCTGTAAATCTGTGCAGACAGAAGGCCTGCAGCCGGGCCGTGAGTTATAGCTGTGTGCTTTTATCTGTGTTGTTATCCGCTGTGTTGATTTATGAGAGGACCTGCTGCATGTAGCGGCTCAGCACGAGTGTTTTCTTCTGTCCGATAACAGAGCTGAGACATAGCTCAGGTCACACAGTGTATCTGTAAACTCTGCGTGTGTGAGAGAGAGATGGACTGACTGTGGTGGTCTACCAGAGGAGTGTGTGTGTGTGTGTGTGTGTGTGTGAGAGAAATCTTACGCCTTAAAAGCGTTTGTGTGTTTACTTTATGTGGAAAATAGTCAATACCGAAAGATCCGGTCCACTATGACTTCTTTTTTCTAATAAAAAAAAAGCGCAATAACTATATTATGATTGTTTTTATAGAAATAATAATATATGGTTCTGTGGATGGTTTAGATTTTCATTGCTAGTTCTGAAATGTACACTAGTACAATAATATTTTGGTGTACATCGTATAGTACATGTTCTGGTGTGTTTGAGTGTGTGTAGGAGGTAGCGCCAGTGAGATGTGTATCGAACGATACAGATGGAGTCATGTGATGAAGCCTATAATTAGTTGACAGCAGCAGCTGATTCACACACTCATACTCCTGCTTTACACACACACACACACACACACACACACACACACACACACTCATACTCCCGCTTTACACTCACACACACACTCACACTCCCGCTTTACACACACACACACACACACACACACACACACACACACCTTTACACTGATACACACACACACTCGTACTCCTGCTTTACACTGATACACACACACACTCGTACTCCTGCTTTACACTGATACACACACACACTCGTACTCCTGCTTTACACTGATACACACACACACTCGTACTCCTGCTTTACACTGATACACACACACACTCGTACTCCTGCTTTACACTGATACACACACACACTCGTACTCCTGCTTTACACTGATACACACACACACTCGTACTCCTGCTTTACACTGATACACACACACACTCGTACTCCTGCTTTACACTGATACACACACACACTCGTACTCCTGCTTTACACTGATACACACACACACTCGTACTCCTGCTTTACACTGATACACACACACACTCGTACTCCTGCTTTACACTGATACACACACACACTCGTACTCCTGCTTTACACTGATACACACACACACTCGTACTCCTGCTTTACACTGATACACACACACACTCGTACTCCTGCTTTACACTGATACACACACACACTCGTACTCCTGCTTTACACTGATACACACACACACTCGTACTCCTGCTTTACACTGATACACACACACACTCGTACTCCTGCTTTACACTGATACACACACACACTCGTACTCCTGCTTTACACTGATACACACACACACTCGTACTCCTGCTTTACACTGATACACACACACACTCGTACTCCTGCTTTACACTGATACACACACACACTCGTACTCCTGCTTTACACTGATACACACACACACTCGTACTCCTGCTTTACACTGATACACACACACACTCGTACTCCTGCTTTACACTGATACACACACACACTCGTACTCCTGCTTTACACTGATACACACACACACTCGTACTCCTGCTTTACACTGATACACACACACACTCGTACTCCTGCTTTACACTGATACACACACACACTCGTACTCCTGCTTTACACTGATACACACACACACTCGTACTCCTGCTTTACACTGATACACACACACACTCGTACTCCTGCTTTACACTGATACACACACACACTCGTACTCCTGCTTTACACTGATACACACACACACTCGTACTCCTGCTTTACACTGATACACACACACACTCGTACTCCTGCTTTACACTGATACACACACACACTCGTACTCCTGCTTTACACTGATACACACACACACTCGTACTCCTGCTTTACACTGATACACACACACACTCGTACTCCTGCTTTACACTGATACACACACACACTCGTACTCCTGCTTTACACTGATACACACACACACTCGTACTCCTGCTTTACACTGATACACACACACACTCGTACTCCTGCTTTACACTGATACACACACACACTCGTACTCCTGCTTTACACTGATACACACACACACTCGTACTCCTGCTTTACACTGATACACACACACACTCGTACTCCTGCTTTACACTGATACACACACACACTCGTACTCCTGCTTTACACTGATACACTCACACACTCGTACTCCTGCTTTACACTGATACACTCACACACTCGTACTCCTGCTTTACGCTGATACACTCACACACTCGTACTCCTGCTGTACACTGACACACACACACTCGTACTCCTGCTTTACACTGATACACACACACACTCGTACTCCTGCTTTACACTGATACACTCACACACTCGTACTCCTGCTTTACACTGACACACACACACACACTCGTACTCCTGCTTTACACTGATACACTCACACACTCGTACTCCTGCTTTACACTGATACACTCACACACTCGTACTCCTGCTTTACACTGATACACACACACATTCGTACTCCTGCTTTACACTGATACACTCACACACTCGTACTCCTGCTGTACACTGACACACACACACACTCCTACTCCTGCTTTACACTGATATTCATAAATATCTCTCTTTCCCTCTCTTTGTAGTCAGACACTGGTCCCCTGCTGTGTGCCGGTTATGAAGACGGTTCTCTTCTCCTTTGGGACGTGTCCTACAGACGCCCTCTTAGCAGTCTGAAGGTCCATCCTGAACCGGTCATGTGCCTGGATTTTGATGTCGGCAAGCAAAAAGGCATCTCCGGTTCCTCCGACAAGAGCCTCTGCTCCTGGACACTTGATGGCCAGCAAAACCTTCAGGTTTATATATGCACGCACACACACACACACACACACAAACACTGTACATCTTCAGTTATTACACACAATTATCCATAGAAGCATTTTTCTGTGGCTCTAGAATGAAAGAAGAATTTCTTCTTAAAGAATCCTCTGGTGGATATTATTGAGATATGAAGAATTCTTCAAGAAACAGTTCTATTGTTCTGGAACCAGCAAGTCACCGAAACAACCCTTCTTACAGCCACTGTAAATAACTCCAAGCCTTATAGATTTTTGTATATTTGTTTATTTTTCTATTTATTTATTGGTTTAAAAGCAGCTCGACTGTAACTATGATGATGTATACGGTATATAGTTTTATGTTCCATAGCAGTGGTGTCTCGGTCACAACCCTGTACCGTATCTGGGAAGAAAATGTTTCAAAGCAAGGAAAAATACTCCAGACTGATATACACTCCTGTTCTTGTTGTTCTTTCCAGCGGCTTTTACACATGAGCGGACGGATTGGAAATAT
Source organism: Silurus asotus (assembly GCA_024362625.1). Classification (NCBI taxonomy): domain Eukaryota; kingdom Metazoa; phylum Chordata; class Actinopteri; order Siluriformes; family Siluridae; genus Silurus; species Silurus asotus. Next base: position 11,983,713 of record MU563244.1, read on the forward strand.
TTGCGAACCCTCTGGTATTATTTCTAGCATCATGCAAAAAAAAACGCACCCGCCATAATACTGCGAAAACGCTTATTCAATATTTTTGAAAATAGAGCTGCACGGGAGGTTGGGTTTACTTTGCCGGCTTTGAGGGGGGGAGAAGAGAAGAGAGCTGTGATTTAAAAGGCAATTTTTGGAGGCGAGCACAGAGGGAGCTGGGAAAAAGAGTCAGCAGGGGCTTTTAAATTACACCCAAGTGCAGCGCAGTGTGACGTCCAGACAGCCGCTGCGAACTCTTCCCACAGAAGTGTTTTTGTGTGGCTGTAGTGCCGGGGTATCTGACGGGTGGCTGATTCTCTCAGTCTCTCTCTCTCTCTCTCTCTCTCTCTCTCTCTCTCTCTCTGTCTCTCTCTCTGTCTCTCTCGCTGATAAACGGCCCGTGAGAGGTAATAAAAGCATCAAACTTGAACAGGCTGCAAACCAAACCCAAAACACATCTGCAATAAAAACGTAGCAGTAGTTTTCTCAGTGGGAGGCGGCAATAAAGGCTAAACAAGGCAAATTGGAACGAGGCTCGGCCTCTGTTTCAACTCGCTGCCGAGACAAAAATCCAAATTCTGCCATTTCGTCTTTTAATGTTTATCACCATCATAAATTCGAACGCGTGACGTGTCAATATTAGTTGTACCACATCGTCATCGCAGTTCACGAGGTGTCGATGACTTCTCCGACGGCACGACTCGAACCGCAGGTCTACACGAACGCCACGGTTTTGGTACGTTATCGTTTCTATAGTAACCGATCCTTTAGCAGATTTAAACAAAAAATGGCTCACGTTGTTTGACGCTCAGGAAGGAGTCAGAGGTTCAGATGTAGATGCATTAGACAGTGATGTCAGTGTTAAGCTGTGGTAAGGCCAAAAGTATTTGGACACCAGCCCTATATGGTTCTTCCTCAAACGTTTACCACAAAGCATAAGGAACACAGTTGTATTCTTTTTTTTTTTACTTTGTGTGAAATATTATATATATGAGTTTTTTTCAAAAAAGTTAAAAGGCTACAAACGATTTTAAAAACTGCTTTCAAACACAACCGAGCAAATGATAAAAAAAAAAAAGCAGTGTATTTTTAAAGCCGTTTCTACACAATAGAATAGGATTCTTCACTGCATTATTTACTGTATGAGATTTTCTTCTTTGACACACACTCACACACACACACACACACACACACACACACACACACACACACACACAGAGCACCAATTTTATATGACTGAGTAGCTCATGTGTATTTGTTCAAGTAAATATTGACCTTTCTCTTTTTTCTCGTCTTATTGGCTTAAAACTGCTTCTGATGGAAGCCAGAACTCTGTGTGTGTGTGTGTGTGTGTGTGTGTGTGTGTGTGTGTGTGTGTGTGTGTGTGTGTGTGTGTATATGCATGCTGTCAGGACTTTTTTGGAACTGATGGACTGGGAAGCAGCTCTTATCGGAGGCAGATAAAGAGCGATTCGACCTTTCGGCCAATACACACTCCTTGTGGTATTTAATGTCTGGAATGGAAAGTGGGGTGTGTGTGTGTGTGTGTGTGTGTGTGTGTGTGTGTGTGTGTGTGTGTGTGTGTGTGTGTGTGTGTGTGTTTTGGAAGAGAGACCCAGGGTTGACTAAGAGTAATGGTGCATGCATATCACCTTGCCAGTGTGCATGTGTGAATGCAGCGGAGAGAGAGTGTGTGTGTGTGTGTGTGTGTGTGTGTGTGTGTGTGTGTGTGTGAGATTAGAGCAGTAAACAAGCCGTATCCGTACACATGCTATTTGAGCAAACCTTGTAGATGTACCCCCACCACCACCACCACCACCACCACCTCATCACTGCCACATGGTCAGCCTTGTGTGATTTTTGAGAATGCGGAACGTTATTGACCTTTGACCCCAATCATATCAGCGCCCATCAGTCCCAGGCTTCAAATACTGCAACCTTCATAAAGTGCTTCGAGTCTTTAAAGAATGTTGAGCTGTGGATGAAATATAAGGTGCTTAATACCTAAATACATCAGAACCTTACCAGAAGTTTATTATTATTAAATTATAATAACAAAAACTACTATTATTGTAGGATCTTGATAATAAGATGAAGGTTATAATGTTTTTTCCCCTCATACTTTATACCTTATAAATGTATCTTTATGTATTAAAGTGGCAGTTCGGTAGTGCTGGGATTGAACTCATGACCTTCTGAAAAGTCCAACATACAACCACTGAAATACCAGATGGTAAAATTCGATCATAATAATAATTATAACTTGTTAGAATATTTGTCTCTTTATTTATTAAAGGATTTATTTATTTGCATAGGGTTCTTTCTCAAGTCATTCATTTATGTTCAAAATAAATGGGACATTTAATTTTTTATAGTAATAATACATTATTAATTATAAATGAATTGTAGTCGTAAGAGTAGTAGTTCACACACACACACACACACACACACACACACCTCTGTGAGCTGCAGGTGTAATCAGGATGAAGCGTTCCTCATTAATGAGGTTGTTTTTGCTCACCACTCCGACATGCTCATAATTTTCTCCATGTCTAATACGTGTGTAAGAAGCTGAGATTTTGGCAGTCCAGGTGTCAGGAGGCTTTAATCACAGGTTATGTGTCAATGTGTGTGTGTGTGGCAGTGTGTTTCTGAATGAGCAGTGTGTGTTTCCCCCCTGCAGATGGACATGCTGCTTTCCGTCAGAGTGATGATGAGTTGTTTCAGTGTGTCAGCGTGAAGTCATCCAGCTGTGCCCAAACTTGGATAACCCCCCCCCCCCCCTTCCTCCCCCCAAACACACCATCGCACCTGTGCCAAGAATGCAGTGTAGTGAGCGTTTTTATTGGCTATCACACATTTGCGAAAATGTCTCGGGACTCAGCTGGGAATCCGAGGTCGAGACAGTTTAGGACTTGAAGTTTTTGGCAAGTGTGTGTGTGTGTGTGTGTGTGTTTGAAAGAGATTAATATTACATACTTGTGCTCAACCCAGTTTGGAAGAAATACTTGGGCAACACTGTGAATGATGGATCTTAAAAGATTGATGTATAAAAGAGTTGGAACTTTGTTGCAGACAATTTTTCTAGCGCTCGAGCCACGTCTCCCAGGAGACGCGTTTTATTAATGAGAGCTAAACAGCTTTTATTAATGAGATAAAAACAATTTGGTGAATTTTTCCATCTTTGGAGGATGTAGTTTGCTCTTGAAACCATGATCTAAAAACCATCTACTGTTTAGCAAATACACTGTACAGCAATGTGGACAAACCTTTCTATGGGAAAGAAAAAAGCTAAATTGTAGGCCACGTTAAACCAAATACCCAGTTTGCATTAAACAGGATGAGTGAGTGGTACATTTACAGCAGTGGTCCCCAACCTCCGGGCCACAGACTGGCACCGGTCCTATGACTCACTCTTGATGCGTGTCATGATGCCTCGGTCACATGTCTTACCTCCATCCACCCGATAATACCAGTTTTTATGCCGGTTTTATTTTGTTGTATTTATCCACCACGCCTTAAAGGCCGGTCCGTGAAAATATTATCTGACATTAAACCGGTCTGTGGTGCAAAAAAATGTTGATTTACAGCATTTGGCAGATGCCATTATCCAGAGGGATATTTACCTTAGCAGTTGAAGTTAAGGGCCTTGCTCAAGGGCCCAGCAGTGGGCAGTGCTTGGATTTAGATTTCATCTTCTTCTCAGTAGTCCAGCATTTTAACCACAGAGTTACTACATAACGTTTCCCATATAAACAAATCCAAATCAGCAAACTTACTTCTAAAAATAAAATTCTTAGCGGTCGAGCAATCCTATTTCCAGATATAACAACTGAAAGCAGAAGATGAAGAAAGGGGTCAAAAGAACTTCAGGTACTGGTGTGGGGTAACACAGTCCATGGAAGCTCAAGTCATATACAAGTATGGGGTAACAGTCATTGGGTGCTGCCCTTGGAGGCGCTGGTCATGTACCAATGTGGAGGTTTATATGCCATATTTGCAGTCAGGTTTGACTGAAGGACAGCCCACATGAGGTGCTGTCTTTGTAAGCACAGGAAGGACCTCAAAGTAGGTGTACTTTTTTCGCAAGCTCAGGTTGGGCACCGGTGTGGGGTAAATACTTATTAGGTGCTGTCTTTGCTACCAGAGGTCATGTACCAGTGTTGCGTAATACAAGTATGAGGTAGAGTTCATCAACATGAAGGTCTGGTACTTCTGTTGGATAACCATCACAGACATGTAGAAGGTTGGAGGAACTGTTTCTATAGCAATTGGGGCTCAAAGTACCCACATGGGGGACGCAGTTTGGATTATAACAGACAGGATGGCAGACGTGTAGTGAATCAGGGTATGCAAATTGTTACCAACATTCAAAACAGAGAGTGTAAATCGATGTAAATTGGGTAAAATCTATTGGACGCATATCTCAGGCAATAAAGCGACTTTGGGTATCGGTGCAGATGAACGCAAATTGGTAACGTTTTGGTAACGTCTCTGTTTCTCATATACAGAATGCAAATCGAATGATGACAGTGATGCTGATTGGATAATAATATTAGACATGAATCAGGACCCACAAATCAGGTAGCGGAGTGGAGGCGTAGATTGAGTGTTGTCACAGGAGACTTTCGATCCAAAATCTTCAGCATATTTTTGTAGATAGCATAATAGTTTGTGATTATTTTAAACTAATTTCGTGACCAAAATCTTTTACAGATTTTTTTATTATTTTTTTTAAGGGAAAAAAACTAAATGGGTGTTTACACAGTAATCTCTCTCTTTCCCACCTTCCTGCAAGTCTTCTCTTTTTTTTTTATCTTATTTATTTTCTTATGATCGCTTTATTATCATGGTATGTTCTCTTAATGAACTGGATGTATTTCCCTGACACAAACTACGGGAAGAAAAACAAACACAGATAGGCACATTAACCCATCATTATCAGTGCAGTAATTCAGACCAGATGGACCGTTTAGGGCTAAGCATACCAGCTTTAGTGTAGAACGATCCATCTCTCTCTCTCTCTCTCTCTCTCTCTCTCTCCATCTTCTTGCACACCCGCTCTCCTCCTCCTCCTCCTCCTCCTCCTGCTCCTCTTGTCCGTGGGAGAAAGTTGCTCCTCAGATCTCAATAATTCACAATCCCTGATTGAGTTCCGTTCTTGATCAGGTCAACCCCGATGCTGCAGGAGCCCCTGTGACCAAGGTCAAGTTTCTCCAGATATTTTTGTATGGGAAGGAAGTAGAAAGTGTAACAAATGTAATAACAACTAATGTATGTATCTGTATGGGAGACCCAAACTTCCAAACATCTGAGCTGATGCGAATTCAAATCAATTTTTTAGTATTGTACAATTTTGTACCCCAACTGTGGTAAGTATTAAGTCTCTGATTGTGCTTTTTATTATTCGTTTTTACAATTCTTAACATTTCACAATCCCTGATTGACTTCCAGGCTTTATCAGGCCATTCTGATGTTGGTGTCCCAACCCTGAGCACCAAGGTCAAGTTTTAAAATAACTAATAGTAATACCCCCCCGCAATGGGAATATTAACTTGTTAAAATTAACATGCACACATTCTTGCACACTTACACACTAAGACAACCAGAATTGTATGTAGAAAATAAATGCGTGTGTGTGTGTATGTGTATATGTATATATATACATATACACATACACACACACACACACACACACACACACACACAGTTTTTTATCAAACTTGAAAGCATACACAACAATGCCAGGGGTATTAAAAACAAAACAAATAGAAACTAGAGTTAGCGCAGTGTCACTGTAGCAGTGACCCCGTACCAGAAATAAGATTTGATTTGTGCATGCATGAAAACGCTATAAAATCCAGTTCAAGATTTTCTCTTTTGAAAGGAGAAAAGTTCTGACAATTCCACATATCGAGAAAGTAAATAAATGAAGGATGGTAGGAATGAAGACAACTGTTCTATTTATTTCAGCAAACTTTAACAAATAAGTAGAACTTCTATCTTAGAAAGATAAATATTAAATCTAAAATACACGCACACTTATATACACATCTGTATTACCCTAATGGGGTCTATAGGAATGTAAATGTATAGTATTTAATTACATTTTTAGTTTATATTTTTATTTAATTATTTATAGTTTTTGTGTTTCTTCCCCCTAATCGTTTTGAAATTTAACTGAACCGTAACTTAAAAACAGAGGTCTGTACTGAATTTTGTGTACCATTACACAATATATATATATTTGGATGCTAGGTTATGCGTTTGTCTACTGAACTTGGTAGATCACTGAATAGTAACATTTATTATTGAAAATGTTCTCGTTATAATTTTCTACAAATTATTACATGCCCAGTTGGTTATTACTCCACAGTATTAGGTGGCTTTTGTGACTTTAGATCAATTCCTATGAAACCTTAACAATTGGGAATATTACAGGCAAATTTGTAATATGTGAACGTGTATAAATCACCAACCCGAGTTCCCATATCCATAAAATGAACACGGACTTCAAAAAACATGAGGTGTGTATATCATCGAGAGAATGTATTAACATTTATTTGCTTAATTTTTTTTTATAAAATTCAATGTAATAATACTGCTAGAAAACTGCTAAAAAATTCCTTTTTCTTTTTTTCCCCCCATGCATTAAAGTGATGCTTGTGAGCGTTTCAGACACACGGTGCTTATTGCCAGTGCATTCCTCTCCTCTCCTGCCTTTGGGAATACCTGGCTGCTTTATATCTTCCACATGCACGCCCGAATGGCTCTGATTTTGCGAGCAGGAGCACAAGCACGCTGACAAATCCTTCACTGTCTCAGAATGCAGACGAGTCCATCAGTCTCTCCGGACAATGCTTATGAAGTCGATTTTACGCTCGCTCGTTTGATTCCAGCATCGAGACCAGATGCCTCTTGCTGAGACGCAAAAAACACACACACACTCGACCATGCAAGCACGCGTGCACATGTACACATTCATCAGTATATTTATTATAATTATACACGGTATGTACTTTTGCTCAACGCACACCTGAAGGCACTTATACACACGTGCACACAAAAAACTTCACTCTTGATATGTCTGTATTTATGTATACACACACACAAACCTTTCCATGCTGAAGATCTTAAAATATATTTGTGTTTGCACTATTATGCATGTAAATATGCATACAATATATATAGATTTCTGCACACACAATTATTTACTTAGTCTTACTCTTTTTTTTTTCTTCTCCAAAGACTACAAACATACATTATAGTGAAACACAAGTCTTCCTTAAACAGATGCATGCTCTTAATAGACTAACACTTGCATCTGCTCACTCAATAACACACACACACACACACGTCTAGAGCATACAGCATGTGGCCGTTTGTGCAGCACGTACCTTCTTTGCACCAGAGAGCGAGTGGAGATAATGATCTCGCTGTAATACTTTACAATATGTCACAGCGCTGCCCATTATGGAGATTTATCTGGTCTCCGAGCCGCTGTAGATCACAGAGGCTCTGTTAGATCGGTAACGTTTAGCAGGCGGCCGTTCCTTCGTAATTTATCGAGTCCCTTACACCGCTACCCATGGTTTTAACTGTCCATGGCAACACATTTGAAGAAACAAAGCTTCCCCAATAAAAGTTATCAGCAAAATATCTTCGCTTTCTTGTTTAGTTTTTATGCAAATTCTGTCCAAAGACAATTTTTTTTCAATGTTTAAAACGTTTCAATGTTTCCCAAGTGATTAGTGGATCGCCAGAGTCGCCTGCAGAATTTCTCTGCCAGGGTGTTTGGGAGTCTGTCATTGATTGGTGGATCCAGACATCGATCTTTGCCGTATGTTTTGTATGTATTCGTTGTAATTTGAATCAGTAAACAACACGCTCGTTTGTCTCGCTTGTTTGGTAGTCCCGAAATTTAAATAGCAGTACTTCTTAATTATCTAAGACCGGTTGACCTGAGCAAGGCTTGATTCATTTACATTTTGTGTGAAAGCAATGACGTACAGCTGTGTTCCATGTGAGGCCTTATTCCTAATTTGTCCTCGCAAGTAAAGGGCTAAATTGCCATTTCGTACAAGCTTGGCAGGGCGCACAAAGACCGAATCAAGACAGGAAAATAACAGCCGTCGAGAATATTTGTTTTTACAGTCTAGAAGGACCACAAGCAAAGATTTACATATCGTCTGAAGTTTAAAGAAGGAAGAAAAGGAAAGAAAAGTCCTTTTATACTTGTCACATTTACTTCACAGAACAGAAAAATTCTTTCTACGCATATCACAGAGATGTTAGGAGAAGGTTTTGTTTACTAACAGGAGCTAACTGGGGGTTAAGGGCCTTTCTCAGGGGTTTGGAAGATGTTCCTTTCTCAAGCAAATTGATGCCAATTCTAAGCCTGCAAGAGGACAGCTGAAGGTTAAAGGTCCTGCTGAGAGACCCAACAATGGAAGTACTAACATTTAAAGTTTCCTGCCACTAGGACAGAACCCTACCAGGCTTCAAAGAATGGATTTCAGAAATGGCCGTTGAGATTGTTACCCAGCCAAAACGTTTCTGCTAACCTTGAGCTCCCTCTTTGTGTCTCCACAGATTCAGGACTCTGTGCCATTGACCAATCCTGGAGTGTCCCATCTAAGTATCCGTGGTGACGGTAAGATCGTAGCGACAGCCGGCTGGGACGGGAGCGTGCGGATTTTTAGCTGGAAGAAGATGAAGCCGCTTGCTATCCTGCAGCACCACAAAGATTTGGTTTACAGCGTCGTCTTCTCTGACCATACAGAGCCATCGAAACGTCTGATGGCGGCAGGCTCGAAGGATCAACTCATCAGTCTCTGGTCTATTTACACACAGAGCTAAGTTACAGATTAACCTGTACGAATGTTACGGTTACATCAAAGCGTATATTAGCAGTTTTCTGCCTCTCGAACGCTTCTTGCTAACTTGCGTCAGATTATAATGAAAGTGGGCTTTGAACAAGGCTTAAAAGTTGGAGCTTGGCACACAAAGCTCGATGATGGATTTTATGACTCGGGTTCTTCCAGCAAGAAAGATGAACAATCAATAATAATCAATTAAATAACTGAGACGTGAATGGAGTGAGTCTTTAAGAATGCTTTCAGAAAACTCTGAGACCATATGCCTATTAATTCAAGCCATGTGTTCCAACATGGCTCCCATTTCTTTGTGTTTATCTGTGGCTATTGAAGTTAACATGAGTCTCCATCTGCTCTGTGCTCCAGGCCTGATCTAAATCCCAGAACACGGTGACTGAGCATCCTTCACCAAACACCATCAAACCCAAATGTTGGGTTGGTCATGTCATACCTGTGTGTGCGAATGCTAGGAAACATCTAGAATGTTTTTTGCCATTCACACAAGTTCATTACGCTTGGCAGCTCTTCTACTGGAATGTAAGCCAAGCCGAATGACATCGGAGTGGAAAATGTTAGTGTTTAATAAAGAATGTTGGGTTGATGCGTGTCAGGAGCTAGCATACAGCACTACTGCTGAAACGCTTCTACATCAAGTCAGATCCCCGAGACGTCTCTTGTCAGGTAATTCATTAGCCGTCTTTATTAAGCTTAAAGCTCAAAAGGTCAAACGTTTTGTTTCGATTCATCAAGCACGGTCAACTTCATACCACGCAAACACAAACCGGTTGTTTTAATCCGTTACATTGTCAGCCGTGAAGCCGAACCGTTTTCCGTCGACACTGTTTGCTTTTCTGTTTCGATAGATTTGTATTTGCGCTCTCAAGTCGCACCTGAGCGGCTACGCATAATTCAAGGCTTGTTTTCTTAGAAACCGGTGGCGGGCTTAAACTCTGCCCCTGTGGAATGACCCTGCCTGCATTCATCACACCGAGTTAATCATTAGCGCACGGACAGGCCTGTTTGTTAGCAAGATTCATTGGGCCTGCTTAGCCAAGACAAGAAATCTGTTGAAGTAGGCAAATGAATTGCGACACTGATTGTGTTATTGTGTTTTATTGCACTGAAATCTGTTCTAATTTAACAGTGAGAGTGTGACACATTAATCAACTGTTTTTTTAAATAAATTAGTTTTGTTTTTACTTCTTGGGTGGGTTCTGTTTTTTCATGAGTTCCTCAACACCATATGTAGGACGGCTAATACTCCTTTGTGGACACTCCCAGAAATTGAGGTAACAAGCGAGACTTTTCATTGGTTAGGGTGGTACTTTTAGTATTCTTTTCACCAGCTACAGAAAGCTGAGGAATGTGGTATATTTTCGCATTTATTTATTTTTTTATCGTCATTCATATACCATTATTTTCTTTGTGTAAAGTTTACGTGACAGAAAAATTCATACTGTAATAATTAACGAATTATAAACTAATAATTTTATTATCGAGTTAATGTATTTTCCCGCTTTTTTCCGCCAAAAAAAATAAAAAATGACGAGGCGGGAAAAAAGATCAACACGTCGCGCGCAGTTTGGAATATCCCATCAGACTGGACCGGATGAAAAAAAGGTGGTTTCATGTGGAGAAAATAAATACTAGCGTGCAGGCGAGTCGCCGGCTGGAGGACCATGAAAGACAAAACCATTAGAATTCACTCCGGACCTTCATGAAGACGCTCTCTTGTCATCTCTGGATATCCTTTCGAAGTTTTGTCCGTGACCTCTGGCCGCGACTCCCCCACACCCTGTGTAATGATAATGGCTTCCTACCTCCGTCTTCTGTAGACTTTGAATACACTGAACAAAGACTTCCGCTATCTGTACTAAATCAAATCACCGGGGTTGGTGCGCATGCGCGAAGACGCTAGTAATGCAAAAATATTTTATATTAGATTTATTGACTGATTACTGATTTGAACAAAATTTACTTTTATTCTCGCTTTGCTCTCCGTGCATATTATTTTAGTTATTAGAAAGCTTAATTCCTTCTTTTATTTTTTTATTTCATTTTTTTATATATTCATTATATATATATATA
>MU563244.1:12010969-12023469 GCA_024362625.1 Silurus asotus
TTATTATTATTACTACTATTATTATTATTATTATTATTATTACTATTATTATTATTATTAATATTACTATTACTATTACTATTATTATTACTATTAACATTTGTACGTTGGCAATACAATAAAATGACATTATTGGAAAATACCATATTTATTTCAAAAGCTGATCATTTAAACTTACTGATAAAAATTTATTTTATTTATTAAACTTAACACCATATTGTTTATTTACACATTTTTAGTAAACATAGTTAATGTTTTTATTATTATTACTATTAACATTTGTACGTTGGCAATACAATAAAATGACATTATTGGAAAATACCATATTTATTTCAAAAGCTGATCATTTAAACTTACTGATAAAAATTTATTTTATTTATTAAACTTAACACCATATTGTTTATTTACACATTTTTAGTAAACATAGTTAATGTTTTTTTCCCCCAAATGTTATTATTTCTTTCTTTTTTCCTCTTATTGTTATTATTCTCTTATTTGTGTTTGAAACGTGGACACAATTAAGAGATAAAATCTAAACTTGTTTGTTTCTTTGTTTGTTTTTTGTAGATTTAGAAAACAAAAGCTGCCAGGTTAGTGTTAAGAGGATTTAGCTTAACAGCAACAGCAACAACAACAACAACAAAAAGTACTAACAAAACAACAAGAACATTTTAGAATTGTGTTTATTTGAAATTTGAAGGAGGACGGAAACTGCACAACATGGCAACATCCAGCATTTACATAAAGAAAAACTAGTTATAATATCTCTGATGTGTTGCGCACACTTAAGACATTTAAAACGTGTGTGTGTGTGTGTGTGTGTGTGTGTGTGTGTGTGTGTGTGTGTGTGTGTTCACTGTCTATTACACACTTGACCGGTTCAGTCGGATAGCGAATCTAATAATAATAATAATAATAATAATAATAATAATAAAATATATAACAAAAATAATATTATTGTAATAAAGTTTGGATTGAAATGTTTAGAAAATAATAAAAATGACTAAATATGCTGTAGAACTATAATCTATTATTCTACATTTCTGAACCGCTGATAAAAACATCTTCCTGCTCAGTGTTTAGAAATAATACCTCATTATTTATTTCTTTTTATTAGTTTCTGAACATCTCTATTTGATAGAGTTTTTGTGAAAGAGAGAGAGAGAGAGAGAGAGATAGAAAGAGTTAGAGAGAGATGGAGAGAAAGAGGGAGGAGGAGAGAGATGGAGAGAAACAGGGAGGAGGAGGAGGAGAGAGAGAGAGAGAGAGAGAGAGAGAGAGAGAGAGAGAGAGATAGAGAGAGCGAGGTAGAGAGAGAGAGGGAGAGATGGAGAGAGGAAGAGAGGGAGAGATGGAGAGAGAGAGGGAGAGGGAGAGGTAGAGAGAGGGGGGGGGGGGGGGGAGAGAGAGAGGGAGAGGGAGAGGTAGAGAGAGAGAGGGAGAGAGGGAGAGGAAACATCCAGGTGCTAATGAGAGTCTGAAATCAATTAGCGGATCATAAATCACGCAGTGTCACAGGAGCGCGCGGAGGTGATTTCAGCATCTATATCTGTGTGTGTGTGTGTGTGTGTGTGTGTGTGTGTGTGTGTGTGTGAGGCCGCGTATATAAAACTCTATCCTATCTAAATATTAGCCCAAATCCCCGGAATAAGACCCTCAGGAAGGAGCAGTTTGACCGCTGACAGTTTCGTGTTTTGCTGAGCAGCTGCTCACAGCGCGCTTTATGGAAAGCCAAAAGGTCCAAAAGTTGTTTATAGAGTTCTAATAATCTCCCAATCAACTCGTAATCAGCTCTTCATATTATCCTGTGCACTGATCTTCCTGATTCATCTTGATGCTTCACCTCTTGATGGGGTTCTTCACATGTGAAGCTGGAAATCCCTCTCTGGTGCTGAGGGTCAGAATCAGAAAGAGCTTAATTGACGAGTATGTTTGCAGTTAGAAGGAATTGGTTTTGGTGACAGAAACTTCCAGTGCGTTTTTATAAAAACAGAAATGAAATAAAATCAGAAAAATAAAATAAAAAGTATAATCATATGAGCGGATTAAAGAAACGTGAAATCACCGCAGAGCTAAACACAAGAAGCAGAGGAATGTTTTTGGAGTGTATTTAATATAAACAGTTTGTTGGTTAGACAATTGTTATTAAAAGTTTTGCATCCAAATGTCCATCAGTGAACTGATTACATCTTTAACAATGATGCAACTTTATTGATTGGACATTTGGTGTTGAGAAGGAGGATGAGGTTTACTTTCAGCCTGGTTCCTGTCAAGGTTTCTTCCTCATGAAGCCTCAGTGAGGGATTTTTTTTTGACACTCGTTTAATAGGAATAAACGTAGACAAATTTATGATGTTAAAATTAAAATTTGCATTCTATTTATTTCTGTAAATCATGTTTTGGTGAAGCTTCTAATGAAAGTAAATAGCTGAATAACATGAAGTTACAGGGTTTTTATTGTCTTGTATCATAGAAGAATAAAATGATGTAAAAATTATTAGTAATATTTCTACATTTGCATATAAAACAAAACAAAAATGTACATTGTATGATCCATTTGGCTTGCCATAACACCCCACCCTTGTTGAATTCATGTCGCGGCGAAGAGAAAAAAATTATGATTTAAACAATAAAAATATATTTGGAACTAAACAACTAAATAGTCGCATTCTTTAGAATATTTCTTTCACCAAAATTCTATTTTGCAAAATATATATAGTAAAAAAAAACGAATAAACACTAAAAAAAACAGAGGAACGATCAATAATAATGTTTCAGATATTTTACATTCTTTTGCACCATTTATATAAAATATCACTTTTACATTTCGTACCAAAAAAATAATATTCTTTATTTTACAATATTAAATGTTGGAAGAGGTTTTTTTTATAGGTTGTTTATAGTTTATAACTTTTTTAGTTTTATTATTATTGCATTTATTATTGCATTATTTTTGCATCACTAAAGATTTTTTTATTTATGATTTAGTTTAAATTTTATAATATTTTTCAGGGTAAAAACAATGAGAGAGAGAGAGAGAGAGAGAGAGAGAGAGAGAGGAAAAACCTTTGCGACTCTTCAGGGGGTTTCTGTCTGTGAGAAACGGGAAAAATGCGACAATACCAAGGACACGAGAGGAGGAAACATTTACAGTAAACACATTTCCGTTTTGGCTCGAAAAGAAAAAAAAATCAGTTTTTCTGTTGAACTGATTTTTTTTTTTCCTAAACTATATTTATTATTTTGCTCATTTTCAACTCAATGCGACACAATGAAGCTCGAGCACAATGAGTGTGAACATGGTTTTATCCTCCAGTGTCCATCTACACCCACGCTTTCATTTTCCCTGAACTCAACACACACAACACACACACCCTGATGACACATACACACAGAATTAGTGGTGGGTTTTATGCTTCACTTTCTGAAGGTCAGGAGGATTTCAGTGTGTTTTGTAAAGCTGAAAACAAAAGTGCATTATTTTATCATTATTTATCCCTCAATCCTAAAAAATCATTAGTAAATACTACAGTAAACCCTTCAGACCTTTAGGATGAATTCCACATTTTATTGCAGATAAAAACATTGCATAGCATTTAAAACATTATTTATTTTATTTACTTTGATGTGCATGTGATTGAAATAAAAAACAATTATTTCTATTTATACAATCAGTGTTAAATCTTTTCTACTCCACAATACAGTCTTTTTGGTTAAAAACAAACAATTTGACTTTTTGAAATTATTATTGTAAATAAAAACAAATGGTTTTAATCTTTCTATTATCAATAATTCGGCTTTAATTTTTGTCTCTGAACCGCAGAAAATCTTAAGTTTAGTTTTAATTTTAGTTTTGGTTTTCTTTTCTTTTCTTTTCTTTTCTTTTCTTTTCTTTTCTTTTTTTTTAACCATAATCAGGTATGATGCTAATAAAAAAAAAAACACTACTGTATGTGAGTCAGTTATCCCAGATGTCATTGCAGATGTGAATAATACGAAGGTAATTAATACGAATTAATGGCGAATAATATCGTATCCTTGAAATTAAATAGATGATGGAAAGGGATACAGGATGATTTTTTTGTCTCTCTCGCTCTCTGTCTCTCTCACCCTCTCTCTATCTATCTTTCTATCTATCTCTTGCAGAATCCTCAGAGAAACCCGAAGGACAGAAAGAGCGAAGGACCCTGATTAAGGCTCCTGGTTGGAGATCTTGGCCACCTCGGCCTCCCGTGTTTGTTTATTTGAGCAAAGGAAGGTTTTCTCTCCACATGTCTCCCGAGTTAACAAACACAGCCGTGACAGCTGCCATCTGGAGCAATCAGCAGGTTCCTCCCCCAAAAACAAGGCCACCAAACACCAAAAATCATGCTGTCAGAGCCTAAATCTACTGTGTGTGTGTGTGTGTGTGTGTGTGTGTGTGTGTGCATCCTTTACAAACAGATGCAGGGGAAATCAGATGTGTGTGATGGCACGTCTCATGTAAAACCTGCATGTAGGGATTCTAAAGTATGTTATTGTTTATTAGAGAAACAATACAATCACAATGTCACGTTTCTCTACTGTACGAATTCCTGCTCCAAATCTACGAGTATCAGTTCATTTTTATTTCCAACTGATTTTCAAGTTGTTTTGATTTATAAATAATGAAATGTACTTTTTTCTTTAAACTCACATAAAAATGATCTGGATTGCAAATATAGCTTGTTAATTATTATATAGCAAAAGTATAAATGTTTTAAATACTATAATATATAAATACTTTAATATATAAATGCTATTTCTAACAAAACATTTAATTTACACACAAAAAACAATTCCATGTATATTCATTCTTTCACTATTCACTATTTTTGTAAATTATAAACAATACTTATTTTTAGTTTAAAAAAATGTATATGCAAATGCAAACAAAAATACAAAATCCTTTAGTATAAATTATATAAAACATTTTATTTTCGGTTATTTGTTTTCTTTTAAGTTTTTGAAGACTTGGACTTCACAAGCTTGGTGTAAAACCTAATATAAAATATATAAAATAATATATAAAAGAATATAAAATAAAATCTATCAGAGTTGAATTATATTTTGTTCTGAGGAAAATGGACATAACTGGAAATATAGTATCAGTATTATTATTATTTTTTTTAAGATATCTATTAATTTCCTTCTGAAAATGGGAATTATTTTTTTTCCGAATAAAAATAAAATCAGTATGGGCTCAGATAAATATATATATAATTTTGGAGTTACTAAATTGTTCTTTTTTTTTATTATATTATTTTAAAACATTTCTTGTTCATGTGAACGAAACTGAACCTATTTTTTTCCACTAAAATGTTTTTCTTCTTCCCCATGATGGAATTCATTCTTCAGTAAGTGTAGAATGTATAGTTATTTTTTATTTTTTTTTAAAGATGACATCATAATATACAACTTGATAAACTTCATAACTTTTAATGTGACTGAAGTTCATTTCATTTCCACAGTAAGGTTGGTGCTGGTCAGCCGGAATGCTGGATGTTGATGTTGAAGCTGGTTTTAAAATGTTTCTTGCTGTAGCTCGAATGATAAATGTCACCAGCACATCCTCGAGCATGTCTAAAGGTCCAGATGGCTGTAAAGCGTTTCTCGTTAAGCAAATTTCTCACTGTGGAATGTCCTGAAAGCACAGATGAAGGCATGAAGAACAGAAGCAGTCAGCTCTGTTCTCTGCTTTTTCCCACCCTGCTTTGTTTTAAAGCTGGGAAAAGCTTTTAGCTTTTGAAAAGTATCCTTTTCCTATCAGAGCAGAAGCCCCAAGCCCATCATCACCTGGGCCTCTGCTGCTCTCTGATTGGTCTGATCCTGAATAGCTGGCATTCCTGCCACAGAAAAAAAAAGCCACGATATGGAAGCAGGGCAGTGCTGATCTCTCAAATTAATTAAGGCCTTTTCTCCGTCTGCTCCATGATACATCCCGAGCCTGCTATTGAACACCAGAGCAAAACCCGAGCATGTTATAAATCTGTCAGAGGCTCTGCTTTCTTCTACTCCATCCAGGTTCAGGAGTCAAAACATGTTCTAAAGTTGAGTCACTACTTTATATTTCATAATATTCTATAATTTTGTATAATATTTAATAAAAATAAAATAAAATAAATGCAATTTTTATTTATTTATTGATTAAATTGAGTAATTATTAAATTGCCACAAATTGATTAAATACATTTGTGAGACCCCATTTGGATAATAAGGATGTGTATGTAAGTTTGTGTGTGTGTGTGTGTGTGTGTGTGTGTGTGTGTGTGATCTACTAAACTGTTCTACTTGTTTCAGCATCCTTTAACGAATGCCTTCATTCCCTCCGTCACTCTCTCGATATGCAGAATGGTCAGGATTTGTTCTGAAAATCTAAAAGCCAAATTTTTGTATTTTGTATTAAAACAGTTACAATGTGGTGCTTTGAGTCCAATTCTCTCATACTGGTCCGTTCCTCAGTGCTCAGTTCGTACACCACACACTGTAACACGTCCGTTTGCAGCCCATCGTCCCAGAAGGAGACTCTTCTGAAGCTGCTCACAAGAAAACTCTCAAACAGTTTCCTGAAGAACAACCTGTACAAGAGCATGAATTACTGGAACCATGTCCTGTGTTCTGATGAGACTATGATAAACTTGTTTTTGCTCAGATGGTGTCCAGCATGTGTGGTGACGCCCTGGTGAGGAGAATCAAGAACATTGTGTCTTACCTACAGTGAAGCATGGTGGTGGCATCATCATGGTCTGAGGCTGCATGAGTGCTGCTGTTACTGTGGAGCTGTGGGCTGTTGAGGGGAAACATGGATTACAAAATGTACTGTGACATTCTGAAGCAGAACATATGAGGCCTTCCTTTAAAAAACCATTCCAAACGGTAGTTGATAATTACCACAAACACACCGCCAAAATAAAAACTACCAGGTGAAGGTGATGAAGTGGACAAGTATGTCTCCAGACCTGAACCCTATTGAGCACCAGTGGGGATCCTCAAACAGAAGGTGGAGAAGCACCATGTGCAAAACAGGACGGATAAATGACCTGTCTTGTGTATTGGGAAAAAAAAAACGTTGGCACATTGAGGTGTCTGTGCTCTCCAGCCTTCCATTGCCTTCCCTCCATAAAGGGAAACTGTTAACTTTTCACCACGTTAGTTAACACACCCGCTGTGGGACCGGCTCGACAGCGAGGTGGTCTTCCACAGGAAATGGCTAACTTGTTTCATTTAACCCCCCTGGATGGTCAAACCTCACCCCGGACTCAGAAACAACCAGTTTCCCCGGTGCTCGGAAATATTCAGTTAGAATAAAAAAGCTCTACACAAGCTGAGGAAAATGATTTATATCTTTTTTACTTTCCTAAATCATCTCCACAGTGAAGAACAGGAAGTGTAGCGGATGGGTGGATGATGGGAAGTCCATCCTTTAGAGATTTTTTACAGCACTAACCCAATCAGGGCTGCTTCAGAAATGACTATAAATGGTAATGTGTGGACGCACAGATGCACCATGATCATGTCTGAGGTCTTGTTTTTTCCTCTGTTTTGTAGAATCGCTATGAGTTTCTAATGTCCAGGTGCATCATGGGAGAAGAAGAAAACTATCTGAGCCAAAGAGGAAACTCCTTCTTTCAAACCTTCACCATTCCCTTTCTGTTTATATGTTCATGTTCATGAATTTGTGTGGAAAAAAAAGAACAAACTCCCGCCCTTAGCCCTTCCCCCTAACGCCAGCGTTCACTGCCTTTAAAAATATAATAATAATAACAACATGTAATTACATTCTCTTGCTTAATAACCGATTTATGTACATTTCATTTAATAATCAATTTCCAGAAAGAATGTTCTACACATTATCATTCATAAAAACATGCATGACTTCATTTGTATCAAAAGCTACAATAGATAAGGTTCACAGAGCTTCTGCATTCTACCTTCTGATTGGTCAGATAGTGTTAATAAATTATATTATAATTATATTATAATTTAATTAACTGTATTTATATAGGTTCCCTAGTAACAGTCTACAAAATGATAGTGTGTGTGTGTGTGTGTGTGTGTGTGTGTGTGTGTGTGTGTGTGTGTCCTGATTGGACAGTTGTAGACAGATTTGGACCCTACCACTCAGCAGAGTACATGGGGGTGGGTGGGGTTTTAGTGTGGATGGATGAGTTATACACAAAAGTTGACCTTTTAGACATTAAAACTAAACAGGATAATGTCTGGAGTCTCCAAACTGTTTGCGATTTGACGCTTGGTAAAAGGTCTAAAAAAAAAGAAATTAATAGAATAATGGTAATTTAATTATAGAAATCATTTGATCAGTGGGTTTGGGGGGGGTGGGGGGGTGGATGTGTGTTATGGAGGCCTTGTGTGTATATGTAATGTGAATTATTTGTAATATTAAATATTTGTGTAGAAACAGTTGAATAGAAGTAGAATATAGGAATCAGATTTAAAATATATATTCGCGTCTAAAAGAATTTCTGTCTCTGGTGAAAAGAAGTGCTGAAGAAAGCGACTTTTAGACATGAGCTTCTTTCACTGATTCACTTAATGAGCCTTTCACTGCAAAGCTGATGATCGCTGAACACGCCATGGCTGATTAATTATACTTACTTACTAGAAATCTCCTGCGTGTTTCTGTGTGTAATTCTATTTCTGTCCAGCAGATTTGCATATAATGTTATACATGCGTAAGCTCAATGGAATTTCACTTGACGGCATCAGCAAGTGATGCAACACACCAGGTGTGTGTGTGTGTGTGTGTGTGTGTGTGTGTGTGTGTGTGTGCGTGCCTGCCTGGAACTATGTACAAAACCACAAGCCTCGCTGAACACTAAGGACAAAAATCTAATCGCTGTTCATCTAACATGCTTCGAATAACAAAAAGCAAAGATAAAAAGAAATCCAATTATGCAAGAATCAGAAAGGAGTAAAATCAGATTTTATTACATTAGACTATTTTTTTCATGTAATTAAATCCAAATGAAACGTTAAACATGCAGCCGAGTGACGATTGCTCAAATCAGACACATTTAACTTTTACATTTATGAAGGTTTCTGGACTCCTGACTATAAGTTCGGTGTGTGTTTTCCCATTCCACAGTTAGTCCCCGTTAACGCCTTATAATAACCTCCACTACTTTTGAGATGTTCCACTAGATTTTGGGGAGATTTGTGTGAGATTCATTCACACAAGGTTGTTAGTAAAGTCATATAATGATGATGTGAGGTGAGGAGGCCTGTGATGCAGAAGGTGTTCAGGAATATTGGAGCTCTACAGCAGGAGATCTTCTACATCTTCCAACCCATGTAAAGCATATTTTCATGGAGCAGGAGCATCATCATGCTGGAACAGGTTTGGGGTCCTAGTGAAGGGAAAATAGAATTGTGTGGGAACAGTTTGGGGAAGAACCAAATATGGCTGAAAAAGTCAGATGTCTCAAATACTGTGTGTATTTTGGACATTAATTTAATTTTGTCTACATTAATATCCATCATTATTTGTATTATTATTTAAAAAACAATTTTAAAAACCAGTACACATGAACTCGTGTCTTTAAACCTGTTAATCTGAACTGGTTTAATTGATAAGATGAAAAAAAGAATTGAAAAAGAATTAAAATAACCTGAAAAAGTGCAAAAAAACCAACAAAAAATACCCCGGACACGATTGAGTTCTGTTTACTTTTTACTGAAATAAAGATGGACTATGAATTTATATCAGTGATTTCGAAAAGTAATTCAATTAATTTTTCTATTAAATTTTTTTACAATTAAGAAATGAATGAATCGATGAATTAGTTCATTTATTGGTTAATTCTTTTATCTATTCAATATAAAAAGAACATATTTTACATCATTCTTTTCTTGTGCATCTGTAATAAAATTAATTGAAATAAAAAAATGAATCGAAGCTTATATGTGATCAGATATATATTATATTATATACAATCAGATTCTGGTTGTAAACACACTGGAAACTTGTGCCTGTTTGCACTATGGCATTTTTCTGAAATTTTCTCAGGAGAAAGTGAGATTTATTTTTATTTTCACTTGTCAACCGATTTGTGATTTGTGTCAAGCGTGCTATTTGTTTTGCCTCCCTCTCTCTCTTCTCTCTCTCTCTCTCTCTCTCTCTCTCTCTCTCTCTCTTTCTCTCTCTCTCTCTCTTCCTCTCTCGCTCTCTCTCCTTTGCTCCTTCTCTCTCTCTCTCTCTCTCGCTCTCTCTCTCTCTCTCTCTCTCTCTCTCTCTCTCTCTCTCTCTCTCTCTCTCTCTCTCTTCCTCTCTCGCTCTCTCTCCTTTGCTCCTTTTCTCTCTCTCTTTCTCTCTCTCTCTCGCTCCTTCTCTCTCTCTTACTCTCTCTCTCTCTCTATCTCTCTCTCCCTCTCTTTCTCTCTCTCTCTCTCTCCCTCTATCTCTCTTTCTCTCTCTCTCTTTCTCTCTCTCTCTCTCTCACTCTCTCTCTCTCTCTCTCCCTCTCTCTCTTTCTAAAATATACACACACACACACACACACACACACACACACACACACACACACACACACACACTCAGCACTTTCATCAAAAGTCCTCATTTTAATATATGGATTAAAACCTCCCATGTGCCCCTACAGAAGAATCATCTGGAACAGTAAGAATGAAGGCCCAAAAAGAATAAGAGAATGAAAGGGGGAAAAAAACAAGAAGTAAACGAGAGGCGAACAGAATCAGAGCGTGTTCGGGTTGTGTTTGTGGTCTGTAATGATATTTATCCGAACGTGTTCCTGCACGTGTCTCGCGTCGCCGCGTTGTTCTCGAGACGTCGCAGGCAGAGCGGCGCAGGTTTTATCCGGATTGCTCAATACATAACTAAAATCCTGATAAGTGTTGACTGATCTACGATGCGTCGTGTCGAATGAAACCTAATAAAACTTTACGACATATGTCATGTTGCATGTACGAACAATTTATTTTTTGCGTTCAGATTTATGGAAGTTGCTGGCGGTGGATTGATGTGCAGACGAATCGGCAACAGATTAGCTACTAGTTTATTAAGTTACTTTCTCACTAGTAACATTACACGATAAGGTAAATATAAGAAAGAAAGACGCTGGTTTGTTTTATTGCAGAACTATTAATGGGCGGAGCCTGGGTTGTCATAGTGAAGTTTTCTGTAAGGAGATGTTTATTTCACTTTCACAGAAGTGTCCAACACCAGTGCTTTGTAATAATCAGAGGTGAAAAGGTTCCTGTTATAACATAAGCAACTGACCTGTTTTATTGAAGGTAACCATAAATGAATAAAAAAAAATGATACAATGGTGTAAGAGCAAATCGCTGTGCTGGAAGAGGAAAACATTACTTTGATTTAATGTGCCCACCCTTTTGTATCTTCACCTTTACCAAAACCATTGCCATGATTCTCAGTCATCACACGCTCACACACTCTCTGTAGATACCGAGCTCGACCATCTCTTCCCCGCGTTATCAGATCAATGCCACGTTTCCCCGGCTCTTGAGATTTCCAGACATAACAACTATTGTTTGTATAGGAGTCTTTTTCTAAATCTTTTCTGCTGCAGTGTGGTTAGATCTTGTGTTCCTGCATTCCTCTAGACAAGAATATTTTTTCATTTTTATCTAGAATTTTGCTGCTCTAATTCACACAAAGAGATAAAGTAGTGCTGTAAGATTATACATGTGTGTGAATTACTTGCACCTGTAACACATCTTAACTAAAAACAGAACTGGTGCTGCTTTTTGATTATATTTCTCATTTAGACATTTTCTTCTCCAGTTCCTCAAATTCATCTTCACCTTAACGCCTCGAGCCGTTAAAGAAAATGTCTGTATTTACTATATTAGTTCCACCACACAAAAAACTCCTCCATGGAGCTCAGTGAGATTTTTACGAAATGTCTTTATTAGCTGTCTCACTCTGGATAGACCTGAAACTGAAGGTTACTGTGGTTACAGATTTTTATAAGCAGACACAAGGATTAACATTTATTTAGGATGTTGATTCAACTGACAAACCCAAACTACCTGTTTGCTCTGAACTCACAACTGATCTTCCAGCCAATCACAATCCAGCATTCACACCTGAACTTCAAGTCAATCACAACCCATCATTCACACCTGAACTTCAAGCCAATCACAATCCAGCATTCACACCTGAACTTCCCACCAATCACAATCCAGCATTCACATCTAAACTTCAAGCCAATCACAATCCAGCATTCACACCTGAACTTCCAGCCAATCACAATCCAGCATTCACACCTGAACTTCCAGTCAATCACAATCCAGCATTCACACCTGAACTTCCAGCCAATCACAATGCAGCATTTACACCTGAACTTCCAGCCAATCACAATCCAGCATTTACACCTGAACTTCCAGCCAATCACAATCCAGCATTTACACCTGAACTTCCAGCCAATCACAATCAAGTGGCTGAATAGGACTATTATTGCTGTTAGTGTGGATCTCACACG
>MU563244.1:12025969-12032768 GCA_024362625.1 Silurus asotus
ATAAAAGAAGAAAAAGAGACAAAATATGAACAGACAAATGTAATGATGGACAGAAAGAGAGACAGAAAAGCATCAAAACAGATCAATCGAGACAGACAAATGAACAGACATTAAGATGGACATAAAGACAGAACAAGAGAGAGGCAGAAATGAAAGGACAAACAGACAGACATATAGAGACACAGATATAGAGACAAACAGAGACAGAGAACGAGAGACGGACCTTTAAACAGACAGTGTGAAAGATTGACAGAAAGAGAGAGACACAAACATCGAGACAGACAGTAACAGAGACAGAAATGAACAGGCAGATATAAAGGCAGACAGAGAGACAGATCTATGAAAAGACAGAAAGAGAGACAGACAGACACAAATACAGAATAAGAGGGAGAGACAGAAATAGATAGACAGGCAGTAACAGAGACAGAAATGGATAGACAGACACATGAAGATAAACATTTGGACAGACAGATAGAAAGACACACAGGGAGTGAGACAGACAGAAAGACAGACAGACATTTGTACAGGCAGATATTAAAAATGGGCAGAAAACAAGTGACAGACAGACACAAAGACAGAACGAGAAAGAGACAGAAATAGACAGACAGACGGATATAAAGACAGACAGATTTTGGTTTTGTGTAACATGTTTTGTCTTTTTTATTTATTCATATTTCTATAGAATGCTATCAAACTTCCACTGTTGTGTTAAAAAAAAAACACTGATACTGGAGACTCCTTCCAGGGACGTTCTAAGGTTTTCAAGGCTTCACAAAACCCCACTAAAGGATCTACTAGAAATGCAGGACTCTGTTACTGGGTTCTGCATTAGAACATGCATTAGAACCTTAATTCCTTGTAGAGGTTTAACCGAAGGACCATTTCTTCTTTCTCTTCCTCTGTGTGGATGGACGTTGGCGTGTGCGAGGCATCGGGTTGCCACAGATTTAGCTCTTTGATTCAGCAGCTTTGGAGATTATTCCTTCTTCTCTTAACGGAAGAATAACAGACCTCCCTGGGTGTGTTTGGGAAAGCTCTGTGTGTATTTTTTTGTGTTGTGTATCAGTATGTGTGTGTGTGTGTGTGTGTGTGCCCAACCCGTACCAGCTGTGCATGCGGCACGGACATATGGCCGCCTGTGTTGGGTGTTACGGGCTTCATGCATGTTTGTGCGGCTGTGTTTGACTCGCCCAAGTACAACACGTGAAGTCATGAAAGTTTATTTAAAGAGAGTAGCAGAGACCAGCGGATTAAACACATGACCATTCTCACGAGCGCCCGCAAGCCGAGAGCAAAACTTCTGAAGGATCCTCTGAGCGAATTATGAGCGCTCTGTCTCAGGAACCCTAAACATGCTCCTTCTGATCCTGAATAACTTAATTCATCTCACTATAGCAAACATATGTATCATGGTACTTTGTTGGATCTTGGATTCTGAGAAGAAATGGTAGCTAGAAGAGTCCCTGCAAACAGGACAAAGTAATAGCTGCTAGAACCAAAAAGTTGTAGATAGGAGGAAAGAATGGTAGCTAGAACTAGAAAATGGTAAGTAGGTGTGAACAACAGGTTGCTAGAGAAGAAAAATGGTAACTATATTTAAAAAATTTTAGCTAGAACAAAATTATGGTAGCTTGAACTAAAAAATGGAAGCTTGAGGTGAAAAACAGGTAGCTAGGGGAGATGCCTTCTCCTTCTGATCGTGATTAACTTTATTCGTCTCTTTATTTAAGTTGGAGCTAGAGCAATCTTATGTATTGTGGAACTTTGTTGATTTCTAGATTCTGATTGTTCAGATTTAATGATCTTTAACAGCAGCTAGCTAGTTATTATAATATTCATATTAAAGTGCACGTTCGTATACTTTCCATTTCTAAAGCAACAGCACACACAGGTACTGTATATATGTGAAATTCATAACATGAAAAGTTTTCCGACCAAGAGAAGTTTCTAGAACGAAGTTGATAACTGGAACGAGTATATGAGAGAGTGGATGGAGCACAGCAGCATCTCAGCCCTTGAAAATTACTGTTATTTTAGCATAAGGTAAACCTACTATTAAAGCTATTAGTTTTTTATTTGAAGGTTGTAGTTTGAGGTGAGTGGAGAAACTTTTGGGCTACAAAAGCTGAGGATGTTCCCAGATTTTCTTGCAATGACAAATAATTATTTGGTTGAGAGTGAAGCTCAGTTTTCTTCTAATGCATTAGGTAAAGATTTGCCACTGGCACCAAAGACAACAAAGATTAGAACAGAATATTTTTTAAGCTAAAATAAAAAGATAGAACTAGAAGAGAAAAATCGAAAAGACAAAAATTGTAATGAGAATTGAAAAATGTTCGCTAGGAGGGTTAAATGGTGGCTAAAAGAGTTAAATGGTATATAGAACTAAAACATGCTAACTAGGTGAGAAAACTGATAAAATAGTAATTTTGTAAAACTACAAAAATGGTAGCTAGAATTTAAAAATGCTAGAAGACAAAAATCTTACCTAGAACTAAAAAATTTTATCTAGAAGACAAAAATATTAACTTTGAGAGTTAAATGGTGGATATAAGTGACAAATTATAGCTAGATCAGAAGAAATGGTAGCTATGAGAGAAACAGAGTAGATGATGGCTTGGAGAAGAAAAAAATAGCTAGAGTTTGAACATGGTAGCTAATAAGGATGGAAACTAGGAGAGAAAAAGGGTAGCTAGGAGAATAGCTGGAATTTGGTGAAATGGAAAATGGTAGCTAGAGTGTTAGCTAGAACTGAAACATGGTAGCTAGGAGAGAACATAGTAGCTAGCATTGAAAAAAAATCGTAGCTCAAATGGAAAAATGATAGATAGGAGAAAATTATAGATTAGATTAAATTCAACGTTATTGTCATTGTGCAACGTACATACACACAATGCAGTTAGCATCTAGCCAGAAGTGCACAAGTGGCCTGTTTACAATAAATAACACTATGATAAATTAGCTATAGAAAATGGTAGCTACAATTGAAAGCTACCTGTGAAAGACAGATGCCAGTTAGGAGAGAAAAAAAAGTAGCTAGAACTGGCAATAAAATCACCTCGTTTCATTTTTGTGCTAATTCGGTTCTAATCTCATTCGGAAAACCTCAACATGAAGGTCACTGGCTCGGGTCCCAGCACTGACCTCCTGCTGTTCCTGTTCATGATCCCACTGTGAGTAAATAGAGCTCTTTAATTAACTATCAGGTTGTGTTGTGGTACAGTAGAGGAAGCAGAACCTCAGGGGGATTTTGAAGAGGGAAGATGTTGACCCACAGGGGCAGGGGGCACTCTGAGGAGGAAACTACCCCTGAGGGGGTGTATGGATGGATGGATGGATGGAAGAGTGAGAGAAAGAGGAGAAAGTAGGAAAAGGTTTTGCAGATTGATGACTGTGTGAGGGGGTCAGGAGCGGGACAGAGCCGTGTGCTTGTAGAAACATTTGGGAATGAAAGCGGACGATAAAAACAAACTGGGATTTGAAGAAAATCTGAAGACAAAAATATAAAAATTGTAGCTTGAAGTAAACAATGGTAGTAAGAAGTGAAAAAAATGGTGTCTAGGAGAAACCAATGGTAGACTGAACAGGCAGCTAACGCACTTCTTTAGGAAGAGAAGCTAGGAGAGAAAAACGGAAGCTAGAGGAGATAATGAATGTGACATTTTTGATACAAACTTGCTGTTGATTTCTTTGTGTCAGTGCAGGTGTGTGTGCATGCTAAGCAGCCTGCACTGACACAAGGGATAAAGGGATAAATTCCTTCTGTGTAACCCAGTGTCTATCCTGTGTTCTCCACTTCTCCTTCAGTCAAATTTTTACACCATTTTGTATCCATAGATAATGAGAGATAGAGAGTATAAACGGTTCGGTGTCCAAATCATCCAAATGAACATCTCAGTCATTAAATTCATCTTATAAATCATTTAAATCATCATCCTAATAATCGAAATAATCTCCATCATTATTTCAATCATCCAAATTAAACACCTAAATCGTTTAAATCTATTAATCATCTCAATCATCCAGATCATCATCTCAATCATCATCTCAAACACCCAAATGATCATATAAATAATCCAAATCATCTTCTTAATCATCATGGAAATAATCCAGATCATCATCATCCAAATAACCCAAATCATTCAAAAAAATGATCATCTCATATTATCTCAACCATCATTTACTTCACCTGCTAAATTTCCCAAATCAAACATCATCAATCATCAACTTCAGCTAAATGTTTTGAAGGATTCCTCTATGGTCCATCTATAAACCATAGAACACAGAAGGGTTCTGAAGGTCCTTGAGGATTAAATTAACTCTGTCTTTTATCATTATGGGTTTCATTGAGATTTAAAGTTCTTCAGCTGACCATCTGGGAGAACCTTTGCAGGTTTTATAGTCACTATCTAAGCAGAACATTTGAAAGGTTCTTTAAAAAAAATAGGTGTATTATATTTAAAACATTTATGTTTCATCGATATTATGGGTTCAGTCGTCAGGTTCACCTTTTATTGGTTCTGTGTAGAACCCTGTCCGTATCTATGTACAAGTTCAGTGGACCAACCAAAGAAGTTTGAAGAATTCATCATTTAAATCAGGTCCTATAACTAAAATAATGTATGGGTTCTTCAACTGTTTACTCCATTAGAGGATTGTGCAGAGGAACAACCATAGAACCCATCAGGCTCCCAAGGTTCTGCAGTCCAAAGACCCCTCAATGCAGGCTACACCATCTAAATTCAGTTCTCCACCTATTTGTCCCAACAAGGTCCTTAATAATTTAAATGTCCTCCAAGTCACATTCTCGATCTCAGGGTCCATGCAGGAGAACCTTCTCTAGCTAAAGAAACAATAAAATGAAGGTTTAGGCTGAATTCCAGGTTCTTCCGTCGTAAATGGTTGAACGAAGAACCAGTGTAGAGCCTTTATGGGGATCATCTGAGGGAGAAACCAATGTGCAGGTGCAGTCCTGCTGAAGGTACAAAAAGGTGCACACTTGATGGAACATGCAGCAAAAAGTGTTGGAGTGGGAGGTTTACGCCGTGTCCACACTAATACGTTTTTATGTTTAAAAACACGTCATTTTCTCTGTGTTTTGGCCTTCGGTCCACACCGAGACGGCGTTGTCTGTCAACGGAAACCTAGGGTTTTAAAAAAACTCCAAAGCGGATAAAAGTGAGAAGCCGTTCTTCACGTAACAGTGTGGGCCGAGGAAACGGAGGCTTTAGAAAATAACTTTAGAAAGAACTTCTCATTTCCAGTTCCGCAGAGACGGAAAGCAAATAAACGCCGGGCGGGAACGACACAGGTTGTAGAGTCCTTCATTTCTGCTCACGTGCAGTACAGGAACGTGAGCGTTTTTTAGACATTTCAGTGTGGTTGAGCAACTTTTGTGAAATGATTGAAAACGAAAGGGTGAAACAGCGTTTTTAAATGTATCTGGATTAGTCTAAACCTTAGATCTCTCTATTGCTGAGGGTGTGTGTGTGTGTGTTTGTGTGTGTGTGTGAGTAAGTTAGCAGTGCCCCCTCTACTGGTTGCCATGTTTCTGTGGAACCCCTTAGTACTCCTTGGGGTCATATCACTCTTCTCCGAGTCAGTGGGTGGTCGTCTACTCTCTCTCTGTCTTTCTGTCTATCAGCTGTGTGTCTGCTGTATACATGCTGTAAGGTATAATTCCTATGAAAAGGTTCTGGTGTGTGTGTGTGTGTGTGTGTGTGTGTGTGTGTGTATATATGGGGGTTCTTGGTGCCTGTGGCGTTTGGTCAAGCCTGCTGTGTAATGTGCTTTCTCTTTTTCACTTACACATTCCTGTAGTTCATAACACACACACACACACAGCTTTTTTTTTAATGATGGTATAACTGTCGCTAAGTTCCACCTCTCTTTCTCTCTCTCTCTCTCTCTCTCTCTCTCTCTCTCTCTCTCTCTCTCTCTCTCTCTTTCTGTGTTTCGGCTGATTTATTTGTGCCGGTGTTTTCTCAGGCCCACATGGTCCTGGAGTTTGCACTACAGCAGCTCAAGCAGAACCGATGTCATTCAAACCCCAGTGAAATAAATGACCCTGTAAATTTCCCCCCATAATGAGAGAGACAGTGATGAGGAATGTGTGTGTGTGTGTGTGTGTGTGTGTGTGTGTGTGTGTGAGAGCGACAGAGAGAAACTAGTGTTCAGCTACAACATCCTAACTCCCTCTCTTTCTCTCTCTCTCTCTCTCTTTCCCTCTCTTTGTGCTGAATGGGACCTGAGGGAGGCGCTAGCGTGGCCCACCCAGACTCGCCACTCGCTGGGAGACACTAATCTTCAACACTGTTTTCTGATCACTTTTGCGTTGTCTCTCTTTTTCTCTAATCTTTCTTTTTTTTTCTGTTTCTTTGACGCTCTGAAGCTCAGGTGTTTTTCCTCGTACCTCGTTCTCCATTTCCGTCAGCGCGAACACGACTGTGGATCAGAGCCTTTTCATTATCGTTATAATATACAAACGTTACCTAACAGCTCTTACGTCATACACAAGGGAGCGTGGGTTTTTTTCCAATCGGGGGTGACCTAAATAAATTCCTGACCTAAATTCATTCCCTGAAAAAGAGAACAGTCCAGTGTGGTGTGGTGTGGTGTGGTGTGGTGTGGTGTGGTGTGCTGTGCTGTGCTGTGGTGTGCTGTGGTGTGCTGTGGTGTGATGCGGTGTGCTGTGGTGTGGTGTGGTGTGCTGTGGTGTGGTGTGCTGTGGTGTGGTGTGCTGTGGTGTGGTGTGCTGTGGTGTGGTGTGCTGTGGTGTGGTGTGCTGTGGTGTGGTGTG
>MU563244.1:12033142-12038142 GCA_024362625.1 Silurus asotus
GGTGTGGTGTGGTGTGGTGTGGTGTGGTGTGGTGTGGTGTGGTGTGGTGTGGTGTGGTGTGGTGTGGTGTGGTGTGATGTGGTGTGCTGTGGTGTGCTGTGGTGTGGTGTGGTGTGCTGTGGTGTGGTGTGATGTGGTGTGCTGTGGTGTGCTGTGGTGTGGTGTGCTGTGCTGTGGTGTGCTGTGGTGTGCTGTGCTGTGGTGTGCTGTGGTGTGCTGTGGTGTGGTGTGGTGTGCTGTGCTGTGGTGTGCTGTGGTGTGCTGTGCTGTGGTGTGGTGTGGTGTGCTGTGGTGTGGTGTCGTCCGGTCGGCCTGGAAGTGTATTTAGTGTTCAGCTAATCAAATAATCAAAAACTAACAAGCGAGTAAAGACAAAGCAAAAGGAATGAGGGTGTGGATTTCCAGAGACAGAGCACGAGTTTCACAGCAATACAACTATAAATAAATCAAATGTTAACCAAAATTGAATTTTTTGTAGTCAGCCATTGTTTTTTTTTATACTAGCTCATCCTAGCATACTAGCTAGCTAGCACAGACAAAGCAAAACAAATTAACGTGTGGATTTCCGGTGATGATGCGAAGGTTTTCTTCTCCACAACACATGCAAGTATAAAAGGATAAAAAGAACGAAAATTATAAAGTTTTTTTAGTCATTGTGTTTTATTGTTGTCAGACTTGCTAGCTAGCACAGACAAGGCGAAAAGAACGAGTGCATTCCTTTCTGGTGACGCAGCAATACATGCAAATATAAATGAAGTAAAACGTAGGTGAATATTGTTTTTTTGCTGGTCAGTCATTATTTTTTATTGTCAGACTTGCTAGCTAGCACAGATACAGCGAAAAGAACGAGTGTATGGTAGAGTGTAATGGTCCATGTATGCGTAGCGAGAATTTTCAGTACAGAATTTCAGGTCCACGCATTATTTTTATGTGGGAACAAAATGTGAGTTCCCTCAGGAACGTATTAAGTGGCGGACCGCAAGTTTGTTTAGTTTACGCATTTGTTTAGAGCACATTCTTTATTATTATTCAACTTAAAAAATTTACAAGTATTGAAAAGAAACACGATTTAGCGCAATGTCACTGTGGCTACTCATAATGTGCTGGAAATACGATTTGTTTTGTGCATTTATTTAGCCGTAAATCAACACGGTAAATAAAAAAACAATTAGCAATTTTAACCGTACCGCAGTTGAACCGAACTGTGACTTAGTGTACAGTTACACCCCTGGTATATTGATTTCCCGCGAAGGAACGAGGTTTTCACAGCAATACATGAAAGTGTAAATGATACCATGTATAACAATGTCGTTTTTTTTGTCAATCAGTGTCTGTTATTGTTGCCAGATTGCTACTATTAAAAAAAATCGATACAAATAACTAACCGCGTCGTTCAGAGCGATGCTCTTTGGATTGTTGGCGTGGCAGAATTTCGCCGGCTTTCGTCCTGTTTCTGTCGAGGGCAGTGTGTATAATCTGATTTATTGCTGCCGCTGCGATCCGCTACAGTTTCAGCGTGGAATCGAGCAGCGCTTCTCCATTCCGCTGTGAAATAGTAGCAGATCCAGATGTCTTTTCCCTTTTTGTGGGGGACATGTGACGGCTGCTACTCTTCGAAGTCTTCTTACACGCTGCGTACGCGATGCCGAGGCCGATCCTCCCCTCGCAGCAGCAGCAGCCATTAATCATCTCCGCTCGCCAGCCTGGTGTCAGACACAATCTGTAGGAATTATACAGAGAGCCCGCGCTGATTTTTTAGGAATGTGGTCATAAAAAAAAAAAGAGGCCGAGTGACACGTTTACGTCGAGGACAAGCGTAAAACATCACCGCTGTCCATCAGAAGATTAGTGTTTCGGGAGACATTGTGGATGAAGGACGTTTGTGTGATCTATGTGGTGCGGAACGCGGTAAACGGACGAGTACATCGTAAAATCAGAGGAAGTGTCGATGTCTTAGGCTGTTGATGATCCGTCACAATGTTCGGCGTATTGCGATGCTTTTCTGCTCAACGTGGTTGTAAAAAGCGGCTGCTCCATTTGCATTTTTTACGCCTGTGGCATTAAAACAGTTCAAAAGGATGTTTGGATGTTTTTTGTTTACCGCACCACTATGAGGAACCTGTGTGTGTTCAATTACCAGAGATAGATACACTGTATGAGCAAATGTTTGTGGAGAAACTTTCTCAAAACTACTTGTTCCTCCACATCAATAAGTCACTCGTGCTCATCATAAAAACATTTCTTGATCAAATTGCGAATGTTTTTCTACATTGATTTAATGGATTGTTTTCGAGTGTCTGCTTTTTCCTACAGTATCAGTTGATGTTCATGTTGATCAAAATATATATTCTACTGGTTTCACCTGAATAGTTTTAACCCCCAAAACATCTCAGCATCAGTTCATTGTGAACGTCATTGAATGTAAAATGGTTCAACCAGTCGTCATCATCTGTCATCTAACATTTCTATTAAACTTTTATTCTGTAAATGTGTTGAATTGATGAATTGTGCAGATGAATCTTGAACATCACTAATGAAGGCGAGTGAACGACATCAGATCGACCAATCATCAACCAGTTCTCTAAAACAGGTCAAAGGTGAATCTCAGGAACCTTCAATTGGAGAGTGAAAACAGTGAAAACACAGAATTCTACATTCTGAAAACGGATGAACTAAGAAACAAACGAACACGTGTACAGTACAGTAAAAGTGTGAATCCTGTCTGGTCTTTTACAATCAATATAAATCAAATATCCAATCAAATAAATAAATTTGTGCTGAAATTCAGATTCCAAACAGAATTTTGTGCATTTTCAGTCTCTGTGATCCAAAACCATCGTTTATATCAAGAACTCCTGAAACTGTGCAGCGTCACACTGACAACACGAATAAACATTTTAATGATTTTGTTTGTGAACAGTGACAAAAGGGCTTTTTATTCTGATGGGAATGAGACGTTCATTAACACAAATACTTACTTTTGAGAGATGTCTCTCTCTCTCTCTCTCTCTCTCTCACACCAACTCATCACTGATTTCCTTCTGTCTATTAATTTTTTATTTTAAATACTTGACGATTTTCTTTCTTTCTTTCTTTCTTTCTTTCTTTCTTTCTGTCTGTCTGTCTGTCTGTCTGTCTGTCTGTCTGTCTGTCTGTCTGTCTGTCTTTCTTTCTTTCTTTCTTTCTGTCTGCTTGTCTTTCTGGCCCCCCCCCCCTCTCTACAAAAACATACAAACCGCTTATTAGTGCCATATAAATCATCTTCCTCTGTACAGCCCCCCCCTCTCTCTACAAAAACATACAAACCGCTTATTAGTGCCATATAAATCATCTTCCTCTGTACAGACCTCCCATGTTTCATATTTCACAACCTGGACCATACACACGCACACACACACACACACACACACACACACACACACACACACACACACACACACACACACACACACACACCAGATGTAGCCAGAGGGTTGTTCAGCACAAAATTACTGCCGTGATGGCACAGACAGCAGCATCGTCACCTCTGCAGCTCCTCACTCACATTTCTATACAGCTTTACAAACACACACACACACACACACACACACACACGCAGAGCCAGCATGAAGGAGGAGCGTTGTGTGCCGAAACACCTCCAACATCCCTGCCTTTAAAACAAAGACACATCAAATTACTCTTTTCCCTTTGTTTTGAAGTGCTAATGTTTATGCTAATGTTAGCTTTTTACACTTATATCTATAATGCTAATGCCAATGCCAATTTCAGCTAGTTTACCCAAATGCTGGCTCATATTTGAATGTTGACTATGTTGCTATAGTTTGCAAGTAATTGCAGTCTGTTTACTGCAGTGCTTTTTCACTTATAACTCATACTTTAATCATGTTTTATAATACTAGCTCTTTTATGTTACTGTTTTCTATAAAGCTAGCTTATATTTTAGCCTGTTTTCTATAAAGCTAACTCATACCCTAGTCTGTTTTATAAATTAGCTCTTAATTTAAACGGTTTTCTATAAGGCTAGCTCATATTTTAGCCTTTTTTCTATAAGGCTAGCTCATATTTTAGCCTGTTCTCTCTAAAGCTAGCTTCTTCTTTAGCTAATAAATCTGAGTGACTTGCTACAGCCCCGGAGCAGGGGAACAGTTTATCTGCAGATCTGAATATCGCTTTACAGAATTCAAAGAAATCTCATGCGGCCTTTACAACAAACCATAATAATTAATATAATTATTATCACGTGTTCTTACATCATGAGCTCAGAGAAACACATCTAACACGTCCACGTCCACGCAAACACCAAATTTACAACCACCTGGACTTTTATAGACATTTCATACTTTTCTTTCTCTTTCTCAGGCCTCAGGACAGAGGGTGTTTATGAGGACCAGGGTCACTGAGCTTACAGACTGATTCAGCATTTAAACCATGTGTGTTTGTGTGTGTGTGTGTGTGGGAAATTATTTCCCCTGACTAACTGGACTAATGAAGTGTAATTGAATAATTTCCCACAGCAAACCTGACCATCTCTCACAGCACAGTGGCTGAAATCACAACACGACGAATGTGTTGAAGATACACACATTCGTCGTGTTGTGATTTCAGCCACTGTGTCGTGTGTTTGTGTATCTGTCTGTCTGTCTGCCTCGCTGTCTCTCTGTCTTCATATTTATAGAAGTAATGAAATCACTTTAAAGCTGATAGGTGGTTGTTCAGGACGTCTCTGGATGTGCTAGCATGAAATTTTCGCTTCACTTGAACTACATTGTTAAGACGTCCTACACGGATGTATGCGCACATTGTAGCACATTGTGATGAAGTGGTATGATAGAAAACAGGCTGGAACATGGAACCACCATGATAAGATTTAATTATGAACTAGCATAAAATAAAACAAACCCATTGTTTACATCTAAATATTAAGAGGCTGTGCAGAATAAAATCACAGTCAAATATGAACTAGCAAACATGATAAATATAAAACAGATAAATCGACTAAT
>MU563244.1:12043142-12061974 GCA_024362625.1 Silurus asotus
CTTGACTTGACTTGAGTAGATTTTGTGGAGATTCATTCAGTCACAATGGTGTAAGTAAATTCAGGTACTGATGTAGGTGAGAAGGTGCAGTCAGTGTTCACATTCATCCCAAAGGTGCTCATTAGGGTTGGAGCTCTACATCTTTTACTTCCTCCCATGTATCTTCATTAAGCTGGCTGTGTGCACAGGGGCTTTGACCAAAGACGTGCCGTGCAATTTGGGAAAGAAGCACACATGGCTGGGAAAGTTCGGTGTCCCAATACTTTTGGCCAAACAGTGTATCTTGACAAGGACAAGGTCAAAACAGAACTATCAATGTCAGAAAAGTTATGAGCTATGTAGTTCGCCTTATTATTTTTTATATTTCTATTTATGTATTATATTATATATGTTAATATTAATATTTCTCGCGAGTAATAAAAAATGTTTTATTTACTACTTTAAATAAATTATACACTAATACAAGTTTTCTTAAACGTTTGTATGTAATTTATTAGTAGCAACTGTTTTGAAATGTTACTCCGAACTTTCGAGCTTTTCGCCAACTCTCAGATTTCTCACGATTTACCCTCAGTTCACTTTCATATAAAAAGTCGCCAACTATCGAGGTCGCGAGTGTCAAGGTCACGTGTATCGAGGTTCCGCTGTATGCGTGTGTATAATTTGGATTTATATAGGACTTTATAAACTCTCTTGATTGATCAAATTCTCATGATTGAAAACCAAAACACTGACCCTTGAGTGAGTCACAATTTTGGGAGTGTAATTATTATAAATATTAATATCATTGATTGTGTTTGACTGTAAATGTGAAATTATTGAGTCAAATCTTGGTGATTTGTTTCTTTTGGTCACTTCTATTTACTAGTGAAACAGGCAGCGAGTCACCAATCAGGCTCTGTCTACTGATCACCAAGATACAGTTCAGCATCAGTTCAACATCAAGCGGAACATTTAGAGAGCAATAAATGATGAAGAAACTCCAGACTTAAACTCACCACAGCACACGTGACCTCATTTACACGTTTTTTTTCAGTAGTTAAAAAGAAGGTTTTGGATGATGATTGTAATAGAAATCAATCAGTGTTTAAGTCATTATCATTCTATTAATAGATCAGTGTGCTGAGAGTCACATTCGAGTCTTTACACATAAACTGAGTTGATTAAGTAAAGAGTCTTTTGATAAAAATGATAATAGGAACATTATAGTTTTAATAAATCATAGTATTTTGGATACTTAAGTACAAACCTCTATGGTTTGTGTACTTCGTCCCCACTGCACTGCCTGAGCTGTAAGGAGGTGCTAGCTCAGTTTAAGGTATTGGACTTTGGATCCACACCAGACTACCATTCCTGGCCCTTGAGCAAGGCCCTTAACTCTATAACTGCTTTCTCTCTCTCTCTCTCTCTCTCTCTCTCTCTCTCTCTCTCTCTCTCTCTCTCTCTCTCATTCTCCTGTGGGCTAAATAATAATGCTGTTAAACGATGTCGATTTCGAGCCAAATCTGTGTGACAGAGTGAATCAGCCATGTTCACTGGCATTGATGAATATGTTTCATCTGTCTCTTTCCAGTATTCCCATGCTCTTTATTCCCAACAATCTCTCTCTCTCTCTCTCTCTCTCTCTCTCTCTCTCTCTCTTTCTCTCTCTCTCTCTCGTGCATGCCGTTCTCTCAGCGCAGTTGATGTGTTTATTGAAACTCCCTAAACCCCAGCAGTGCTAATCGCCATCCCATAGCTCCTCCCTCTCTCCCTCTTTCTTTCTCTCTTTATCTCTCTTTCTCTCTCTCTGTCCTTCTCTCTAAGAAAATACATTCCTTTTTTTCTCGAATAAAACATGTTTGCAAGAAAAAGCTCTCTGTAAGTAACAAATCTCTTCATGTCACGCTTCTAAAGGAAACGAATCACAGATGAAGAAAGGGGATTATTTTCCCATAACCGCATGCCCCCCAAGTGTTTTGTTACTTACAGAAAGCTTTTTCAACTGATTCATTCATTGCTACACTTTTGTCTGGACAAAAGTGTTTGGACAACCCACTTTTTTCAGTCACACATGCTTCTTCTCCAAACTGTTATCACAATTGTTTAAGACGTCTTTGGTGATGCTGAGGAATGAAATTTGTCCTTTAGTTAAACTAGGAGACTCAAACCTGTTCCAGCATGGCAATGCCCCAGTGCACAAAGCCAGCTCCATGAAGACCTGCTTCACATGGGATGAAACTGTATGGAAGATCTTCTGCTATAGAGCTCTAAACCCTATTGATCACCTTTGGTGAATGAAATGATAAAAAAATAAAATCTTATGCTCAGGTGTCCAGAAACTTTTGTCTTGGATCAATTAATCAACACCTTTTGACCAATCAGATTTGAGAATGAAGTAAATGATATTACAGATGAAAAATACACTTTTTATATTACATTTTTATATAAAAATAACTATATATGCGTTCTATAATAGTTTTGATCTTTATATTGATATTTACACTGCTACAGGAAACAAAGTTCTGGTCTGGTCAGAATCGGCATGAAGGTCTGACATGAATTCTAGCTTTACACCACAAAAGTAAACTTCCTGCAGGATTACGGGTGACAAATCTACCTGTAGTGTACTCAGCTAATCTGCAAACATCACCTCATTTATCATTTTCACACGCAGCGAATCCGGCAAATCCGTAGTAGGAATTCAGTCGTGCATCCTGAATGCTGAAACACCACGTGAGTCACGCCTGTTCGCGGTTCAGAACTAAATCGAGAGAAAGACACACACACACACACACACACACACACACTGTCAACATTAACGTGACAAAAGTGTGCTGCGATAAGATACTCGCTGACTGGAATACAATGTCAGCGGATTAAAATCTGCCATCGTCAAGTTAAACAAAAAGCGAACAAAACTGTTTCCTCAGGCGGTCCGTTCTCAGGAGATGTTTTGACTCTTGAAAGTGTTACAGTCTGATATGTTTAGTGCTTCAGGACGTACAGATGTTCGGAAAATTATAATCGGAGAAAAGAGTTGGACAGGAAAAAAATGCATTTAATTCATTGCTGGTTCATTGAATTGAACCGACTTGAACTTGCACATATAAGACACATATAATTATAACATCGCATCAATAAATGAGGGCCGAGATGTTTTGTGTCGTAGAGAGAATCTAATGAACTGAGAACAACCTGGCTGAACCGTTTCACCTCTTAATATCATCATTATAATTATCATCAATATCAGTATTAGAGAAGAGCAGTAGAACAGACAGGAATCTCATATAATAAGAAATAATGTCATCATTAAAGCAAAAAACTCAATAAAAACAATTGAACACAAGTCTCCTTTCACTGTAGCCACAACTCACATACATCATCTCCAGCAGAAACATCGATATTTACCTCATAAAATGACCCCGGAATTGTATTGCGTGTTTTTGTGCAAATTCAACAAAAAAGTATAAATGGTAATATATATATTCTGTCTTATATATATAAAGGAAGCTTAAAAACTGTTTTAAAACCATTTTATCTAGTTTTTCTTAAAAAGTCTGCCTTGTAAATCTCTCTGTTGTGGGAAAAAAACAGCTATTAAATCCATACTAAAACTTGTGCAGTTTGCTACAGATGCCGGTTGCAAGCTCCGACTAGTGCGCTCTCTGACCATCCAATCACATAAAAATGGCAAGGTTATTGGACGCCTGCTAGATGGCCCCCGGGGCCACAAACACAAAACTTTATTGGTTAAAGTGACAGTTTTATTCTCACTGTTGTCTGTCAGGACAGATTCTTTGACCACAGAAACACGTGAGGTGACGGCTCAAATCTGATTGGTGAGAAACTCTAACCAAAAAATACACTCCCAGAAGCAACACAACTGAGAGAAATAAAGAGAATGGACTATTGGGAATAATTTAATACATAATAATGGGAAAAAATTCACTAAAATGTAAATTCTGATTATTCAGAGAAGGGCTTGCTGGCCCCAATGGCTCTCCATATAATGTAACCGAGTTTGATAATTATTTGTTCTAAAATGATTTGTTTGTGGATTTTCTGCATAAAGTGATGAAAAATTGAGAATTTTTTGTGTGCATGTAATCGAGGGTTTTGTGTGTGTGTGTGTGTGTGTGTGTGTGTGTGTGAGAGAGAGAGAAACACCCTCATTTTTGGCTCATGTCAAAACCGGAGCAGCAGTGAATAATGTACGGCCCTCTGGCCTTTTTGCGAGCGATTTAAAATCAAGGCAGTCGGAAGGGATTACACACTGCCTCAGAACCTTCCAGCTTCTTGTCAACTTGTAAAAAAAAAAAGAAAAAAAAAAGGCAAGTCAGAAAAGGAAAAAAAGAGGGAGGAGTGATGGTAATTGTAAGGGGAAAAAGCGAGGACGCCTGCAGGAAGGAAAGTGGATGGGATCAGGGGCGGTGTTTTTATACACAGAAGACAAATTGCAGGTATCTTCTCTTGACTGGAGATGAATTCACGCCTGACTTCAAGCCAAATCCTAGACAAAAACACCCCCCCCCCCCCCCCCCCCCCCCAAACAATCCCAAAACACCCCCCCCCCCTCCTCCTCCACAAACGATGCCCACTTTTATGTTTTCCGGTCCCATGTGAGACTCCAGGACCCACCAGAGAGCCTGATGATAAACGATCTCCCTCTTTTGCAAACACTCACTAAAAATAACACGTTTTGCTTTTTTCCCCTGTAACATTCCTGCATGTGAATCAAATAAATCATCACATTTCTACCAGTTACCACATGATTCTTTGGTTCGTGCTGTTTACCGTACCCTTGGTTACGCGGATGTGTGTGCGATGACATCACTAAGAGCCGAGCAGAGCTCCCACATTCATCACGACTTGGCTGGTAATCCGATGTGTCTACGTTCCCTCATGACAATTCTTTTCCCTCTTTTTTTTGGACGCAGCTGTGGATCTTGAGGGTGGAGCAGACAGGGGCACTCGGACTGCATGCTAATCAAATGTAGGATTCTTGTGATCCTGGAAGGGTCACGGCTCCATCCAAGACCTTCATGCAGTAGGTTCATTCGTGCTGTTCGTGTTTATTAGTAATAACGTGTTAATCGAGATTATAAGGAATCCAATAGAAAGGCAGTAGAACAGATCGCTGACGGGAATCTCAGACAGAGAGAATGAATGTCACCACTAAAGCAACAAACCCAATAATTCACACGTCTCCTTTCACTGTAGCCGCAGCTTCACCTCCAGCATGCATCATCTCCAGCAGAAGCATCGATATTCACCTCATCACATCACCCATTGTGGTTTTCCTGGGGATTTAAAATGAAGGCGAATTGTGCGTTTCTGTGCAAATTCTACAGGAAAGAAAAAACAAAATATGAACGGTTTATGAACAACTTTCTCGAACCGTTTTTTCGGATCTTTCCTCACGATGTCCAGCTTTTCTTGAAAACTGTCTTGTGAATGTTTCTGTGACCAAATCCAAGACATTATTTCCAGGTGCTCCTTCACGCAGCAGGTTTAATCCTGCTGTTCCTGTTTATGAGGAATGTGGTAAACTGGATTACTGGCTTATTGAACGTAAGGAACCGAAACACTTTGAGAAAGAGGAGAAGAATCAGTGCAGACGTGCAGACGTGCAGCCCAAAAGATGATTATTCTCCTGTTACAGCGTATCCTGAAGTGTTTTTTTTTATTGCTCTTATATCGTAGCAGTGTGCCATTGTAGAGGATCACAGTGCTGGCATTTAAAACCGCAGCAGCTGGCGTTGAACTCAAGACGGCAGAGAAAACGATTCCCACTCGAACCGCATTCCGTTGGTTAATCACACTCTTCTGATCAAACCTGTGGCTCTCAATCTGGCTGGTGCAAAAAAAACTAAACATTCAATCATCCCTACATTTTGAGTTCAAATCCTGGAAAGTCCAAGGAAGGATCACATGTAATGGACACATTTCTGAATCCACCGCTCGCTGTGGTCTTTACAACTGATCTCTTCATCTCTCTGAGTGCAAGAAAGACCTGCATAAAGGTTCTTCTTCGTCCTGACCAGCCACCTGATGTCTGAACCACTGAGTCACTAGCAGGTTTCACATGACGTCTAAGCCCAAATAAGGGTATAAAGTCAAGTACCGATGTAGACCTGGGATGCAGTCAGCATTCTATAGCATGAGAACTTCACTGCAACCCAGTGTAAAGCATATATTAATAATGCTGGCTTTGTGCACTGGGGCATTGTCATGCTGGAACAGGTTTGAATGCCACCACATCTGAAGACGTCCTATACAACTGTAGCCTCCAAAGTTTAGAAGAAGCACATATGGCTGGAAAAATCTGGTGTCCCAATACTTTTGCCACACAGTATATATAAATGGAGTGAAAGTTCTGGCATTAAATAGTCCTTTCCTAAATATTTCCCCTCAGCAAGCTAGTTCTTCTACTAGGATTATAAGCTCCGCCCCTAAATGAGCGCAGAATTAGTTTAGAGTCTGAATATGTGATCAAACCGTTTTTTTTTTTTCTTGTTCCAGAAAAAAATGCCTAAGCCATGTCATGTGTGTGTTATTTTACACAACTGATAAGGATCAGCTTAGATTGCAGTGTGAATTCTTGGAGGCGTTGTTGTAAGTGAACTCTGAGATTGATGCAGCGCCGCTGTGATTCCGAAGCAGGCTCAATAACACACAGGCGTAGCCTGAGGCTGCGGTCAGGCCGAGCTTCTCACACAGGGAGGGGGGGGCGTTAATTTGTTGGTCCAGGAAACATTAGTGCGAAAGTGTATTTAGACAGAGAGCTGGCTAATTTACTGACATGGCCACAGGAGAGAGGGAGGGAGGGAAGGAGAGAAAGAGTAGAGTAAAATATGCAATGTATAATCCTTTCTCTATCTATCTATCTATCTATCTATCTATCTATCTATCTATCTATCTATCTATCTATCTATCTATCTATCTATCGGCAAATCTCATAAACTCCCATTTTATTCACATATCAAATATTTAAACTAAGAATATATACAATTTTAGGAAAAAAAGAAAATGTCTTTTTAAATTTGATGGCTGCAACACAAAAGTTGGGACACGGTGAAGCATCATGTCTTCTGTCTGTATCCATCTAGACTCTGAGGAAACCAGGAATGCTTTCCCATTTCACAGGCACTAATGCACTCCCATACCATCAGAGACGTGACTTTTTTGAAGTAAGCACAAGCCAGATGGTCCCTCTCCTCTTTAGTCTGGAGGATGTAGTGTCCATGATTTCCAAAAAAGAAACTATAATTTTGATTCTTTAGACTACAGAACAGTCGTTCACTTTAGCTCAGTACATTTTAAATGAGCTTTAAGGATGGTGGCTTTTCCAGCTCATGTAGACACATGCC
This sequence comes from Silurus asotus, assembly GCA_024362625.1. Lineage (NCBI taxonomy): Eukaryota > Metazoa > Chordata > Actinopteri > Siluriformes > Siluridae > Silurus > Silurus asotus. Next base: position 12,050,495 of record MU563244.1, read on the forward strand.
TTTCGAGTTCAACCAGCATAGGTGACAGACAGTGATTTCTGAAGGTGTTACTGAGCCCATGTAGTAATTTCCATTACAGAATCATGACTGTTTTAAACGAACTGCCGCCTGAGGGCCTGAAGATCACGGCCATACAATATTGATTTTTGCAGGCAGTTGTTCCTTGTGCACAGAGATTTCTCCAGATTCTTTAAAACTTTTGATATTAGGTTCTGTAAATGATAAGATATTTAACTGCTTTGCAATTTTATGTTGAGGGGGGAGGGGGGGCAATGACAGTCAGAGATGAAACTGTAATTTAACTTGTAATCTGTTGAAGAAAAAAAAAATACTGCCATTTATAGCTGCTATAACATGAGTCAGAACAGGAATTTGCTGGTTTTCTGAGCGCATTTCACAAGACTGAATGTAGCAATAAACGGATAAAAAGTATGCCGAGGCTCAAGGTGTCTGGGATTGTGTACTGCAGTAACTCTGTGTGTGTGTGTGTGTGTGTGTGTGTGTGTGTGTGTGTGTGGTATGTTAGGGGGGATGGGTTGAAGTACACATGAGTTCATTTGAGTTCTATGTTCAGGTCTGACTTGAAGAGATCAGATTACAGCATAAGTGCACCCACACACACACACACACACACACACACACACACACACACACACACACACACACACACAAGGAGGGTACACTTTCCCAAATATGGCAGGTGATTATGTAAATACCAGTGAGTGACATTTCTCTGGCTTGTGTTGTGTCACTTGTCTGTGCAGACCCATCACGCAGGCACGCTGTCGGACAGGAAAAGGCCATTGTTCTCCCACCACGACACCTTTCATAAACGTAAGCTGATAGGCATCGACTCCGTCACATACACATGCATGCATGTGTGTGCATAGGTTGAGGGGATTGTGCAAGTGCGTTGTGGAATGAGTGTGGCATTGCAGCTCTTTTTCAGATCTGTCGAGCGTGCCAATTAAAACATTCCAGGCCGTAGCCGTGGAGCTCGGAGACGAACCCCGGCGGGACGACGACGTTCGCCGACAACACGCCCTGTGTTTCAGTCTTCTCCGCCTTCCGTCCCACCGCTTTGATAAACTTTGTGTTTCTCACTCGCACTCTGCTTCGGCTCGACGAGTGACAGGAATGTCTTATCCACACTCTCTTTATTAATTACTTCATCTACTGTAGGATGGAAGATGAACTAATCGCACTGTACAGTGCGAGAGTCTCTACTGACTCCACAAAACACAACCTGTACACAACCATCACACAACCATTACTCAACCTTCAAACAACCATCACACAACCATTACACAACCTTTACACAGCCATCACACAATCAATACACAGCCGTTACACAAAAATCACACATTCAAATTTGACACTACTAATTACACTTTACACACAAGTAAAACATTACCCAATCAATATTACAAACTACACACTACAAAATGCACATTGCACACTTCATGTTAAACACACTACACATTATACACTACACACTCCTTATTACACACTACATATTATACACTACATATTACACACTACACATTATACACTACACACTCCTCATTACACACTACAGATTATACACTACATATTACACACTACATATTACACACTACAGATTATACACTACACACTCCTCATTATACATAACAAACTACAGGCTTTACATTATATATCACACATTGCACATTACACACTGCACATTATATACTACACACTGCATATTATACACTGCACATTATATACTGCACATTATATACTACACACTGCACATTGCACACTGCACATTATATACTACACACTGCACATTATATACTACACACTGCACATTGCACACTGCACATTATATATTACACACTGCACATTACACACTGCACATTACATACTTCACACTGCATATTATACACTGCACATTATATACTGCACACTGCACACTGCACATTATATACTACACACTGCACATTGCACACTGCACATTATATATTACACACTGCACATTACACACTGCACATTATATACTTCACACTGCATATTATATACTGCACATTATATACTACACACTGCACATTGCACACTGCACATTATATACTACACACTGCACATTGCACACTGCACATTATATATTACACACTGCACATTACACACTGCACATTATATACTTCACACTGCATATTATACACTGCACATTATATACTACACACTGCACATTATACACACTGCATATTACACACTGCACATTATATACTACTCACTGCACATTACACACTGCACTTTATATATTGCACACTGCACATTACACACTACACACTGCAAATTATATACTACACACTTCACATTTTATACTACACACCGCACATTACACACTGCACTTTATATATTGCACACTGCACATTACACACTACACACTGCAAATTATATACTACACACTTCACATTTTATACTACACACTGCACATTACACACTGCACATTATACCCTGCACATTATATATTGCACACTGCACATTACATACTACACACTGCACATTACACACTGCACATTACACACTGCACATTATATACTTCACACTGCACTTTATATACTACACACTGCAAATTACACACTGCACATTATATACTACACACTGCACATTACACACTGCACTTTATATATTACACACTGCACATTACACACTGCACAGTATGCACTACACAATGCACATTATATACTACACAATGCACTTTATATATTTCACACTGCACATTATATATTACACACTGCACATTATATACTACACACTGCACATTATATACTACACACTGCACATTAAACACTGCACATTATATACTACACACTGCACATAATATACACTGCACACTACACACAACACATACCATAATTAAACATTATACACTACTCACTACACATTACACACTGCACATTATGTATTATATTGTTTAACAAATGTCATGAGAATTATAGTTATATTCTAAGAAATAATACATTTTATTAATATAGTTTGCACTTATTTGAAGTTCTCCTCATTTGCATCGACTTGATTTGCATTTCCCCGGTATATTTATTTCCCCGGTATAATCACTGACTCTGTGTGACTGATTTATTGAGGTGTTTTGTAATCACTTATTTTTTCCTTCTCAATTAATCTAATTTGCATGGAGTTGATTTGCATTTTGAAGCGGCATGCTTGTTTCCTCCTCGAACACCCTGCAATGAAATGATGCTCGTTGTGGAATTCGTTCTCTGAAACGAGGTGCGAGCGGCAGCGCCTCCAGTCGTGGCTTTGATTTATGTCTGAGAGCTGAGTCAACCTCGCCGTAGGCCGTTCTCCCGCTACGGCAGTTGCTCGAGACCGATTTTTTTTTTATTTGAGGAGGGAAATAAGTTAATAAGTCTTCTCTGGTTTGCTTTGGGGACTCCTTGACCAAGATTTGAGCCTTGTTTTTTTTATTGTGTTAAATAGCAGAAAAGAGTCCAGAGTATGTGTGTTTGTGTGTGTGTGTGTAAGTCAGAGCCGCTGTGTTTAAACACGAAAACTCAGGATTTATTTAGGTACTCTGAGATTTACTGAGCTCTTCCCGTCACACAGAAGTCAGACTTGGCAGCGTGATACACTGCGCATCTCCTGCCAAAGCTAATAAACGCGCTTGCTGGTGCAATGCGCAATCGGCTCACCTGTCTGATTGACACACCTGGCCGGGCGCCACATACCTGGCAGGTAAGAGGAGCACACCTCAGCAGGTCTTCCCAGCAGTGCTGAGCGCTGCTACTGAATGCAGGGCGAGCCTGATAATCAGCGCTTTAACGCAGACAATAGTCACTGCTAATCTCCGGCTAACACCTGGCTTTGACACTACAATATCGTAATTCAGCGCGACTTGTACACTTCGCAGCTGTTCAAATGTTTACTGCGTATCGAAAAAATACGCATTTGCCAGCGCACAAGGCGTACTTCGGATATTTATTATGTTTTTCCCTCAGGTGGAACCTGGCCCCGAAAGTGCTGATCTTTCCGAACGTCTTGTCTTTGACTGCACCCAAACGCTAATTTTCTAATTAGCATTTGGCATACCGGTGTAACGAGAATCGTCTGGATCCGTTTCCCCTCAGGTGTAGAAAGATGAATCGATCGATGATCTGGTCACTGTATCATGTTTCCTTTAGCTTTTTGAACATCCTGTTCAACATAATTAGCTCCACTCTTCTGGGAAGATGTTCCACTGGACTTTTGTGGAGATTCATACAGAAAAAAAGAAAGAAGTAAAGAAAAAAAGAAGAAAGAATGAACGAAAGAAACATGCCGAAGAAGAACAACAAAATAATTGGCGTAACTGATTGTCAGAGAGAAATAGACGAAGAATATCAGAGCGACATGAAAAGATAGAGAGAGATGAGGAAAGACACGGAAAAGGAAAAAATAAATATGATGGAAATAAAGAGAGACAAATAAAAATATAGAGAGACAGACAGACAAAATGAAGGTGAACAGACAGACAGACATTAAGACAAAAACAGTGGATCAAAACAGCGCTAGCAATGTTGGAAAAGTTATTAGCTAGCTGGTTGGACTAATTATTTTCTCCACGACTCTGCAGCCATCCAGTAAAACGAAGTCATGATGTGTGTTTGAAGCAGCTAACAAAAAACAAGGACAAAAAAGAAAAAGTGGTTTTATCTCTTTTATCTCTTTATGCTAGTTAAAATTAGCATACCATCAGACGTATGTGGATTGCACGTATTTAAGTGTTTGATAGCGTCAGGTATGCGGTGTGAGTGTGTGAGTGTGTGTGTGTGTGTGTGTGTGTCTGTGAGTGTGTGTGGGTGTGTGTTTTTTAGAGCCACAATAACACACTCCCCAGATGCTGATCTGAGATCCGGTTCAGGATCTATAAGAGGTTATTCCAGTTCATGAGGATTTTTAAGGCTTTAGAAAGAGAAAGAAAGAAATACCTGCTCGAACTGATCTGTTAGCATTAGAACATTAGCAGGCTAATCAGCCTCTACTCTCCCAAACATTCAGAAGCAGCTGAACATCAAGAAGCAGAGCACTGAGCAACAGAGAATGAAGCAGCAGAGCAGCAGGAGAACATGAGCATCAGATCCCCATACAGAGCATCGAGAAGCAGAGCAGCAGGAGAACATGAGCATCAGATCCTCATACAAAGCTGCAAGAAGCAGAGCAGAATATCAAGCTGTAGAACATCACAGCAGATCAGCGAGCAGCATTTTATAAACTTTTTTATAACTTGAGTTAAAAAGTTAAAACAATAAGAAGATAATCCCTCTCTATTTTATATACATGTAAAAAAAAAATACATGTTTCATAAATACTGCCATCCCTGTGTGTGTGTGTGTGTGTGTGTGTGTGTGTNTAAAAAAAAAAAAAAAAAAAAAAATAAACCCTCTCTCTCTCTCTCTCTCTCTCTCTCTCTCTCTCTCTCTCTCTCTCTCTCTCTCTCTTTCCTCTTTCTCCCTCTCTCTCTCTTTTTCTCTGCCCGAGTCACGCAATAAATCAGACATACGCAACCAGGTAACAAATCAAATACTCACTTTAATATCCCAGATGAGGGTTAGTTTCAAAGTTGCAACAGTTTCATGTTTAACAGTTTAACAGACTCATCATTGTATCGTAATTTAGTTAATTTTGTGTAACGAGGTGCTACGTTTCATCAGCAACACCGACTCGATGATACACAAGTCATTCAGAAGAAGACGACTGATAGAACTTACATTCATAGCAACCAGAGGCCTCGTTTTCATGACGTCATCATGTAGAACATCTTACATTTTACAGTCGATTAAAACTATTTTATAAACAACTTGAGTAAAAAAGTAAAAAAAAAAGAAAGAAAATAATCTCTCTCTGAGTGTGTGTGTGTGTGTGTGTGTGTATACTCTGAGCTGAGTGTGTGTGTGTGTGTGTGTGTGTGTGTGTGTGTGTATACTCTGAGCTGAGTGTGTGTGTGTGTGTATACTCTCAGCTGAGTGTGTGTGTATATATACTCTGAGCTGTGTGTGTGTGTGTGTGTGTGTATATATACTCTAAGCTGTGTGTGTGTGTTCTATAAGGTGAGTGTGTGTGTGTGTGTGTGTGTGTGTGTGTGTGTGTGTGTATACTCTGAGTTGAGTGTGTGTGTTCTATAAGCTGTGTGTGTGTGTGTGTGTGTGTGTGTGTGTGTGTGTGTGTGTGTATGTACTCTGTTTTTTGGTATATATTCTGAACATGACTCGTGGATCTGGTTGCCAGTTCACCATGCGTGAAGCTGCTTTACCTGCTCCCCCGATTTCACCAGCACTCAGGAGAATTTTGACGTTTAGAAAGTGAATGAGTAATGAGGAGGAGTGTTCAGTCACGTGCATCTGATCTGGTTGCTTTTGGTTTTTTTTCTCGGTGATGGTTGTGGTGAAGAATGCGATCCTGGCATGCGTTTGAAGTTCTCGAGAACCTGCCGCTCCTTAATACCTTATTTCTTGAAATCTGCAGGTAGAGCAGTAAAAACTTTGCTGGACCCTGGAGGGGCATCGCATTTAATCCCTTAAACTCTGATTTTAGACTCAAATGTCATTTTCACGAACTCTAGTACTAACATATTCTTTATAAAAAAAACCTCATGCTAATTTCATATATGTAAATATTCATATTTACATACATGTATATTCATGTAACTATTTATTATATATATACACATACACTTCTGCACACAATATACCTTACTTATGCCTTATTATTAGTATTTTTCCCCTTTTTCTCTTTACTGTTTAATATTGTTTAATTTGTAATATTTAATAGTTACTGTAGTTTGCCTGTAGCCTACGAATTTCACTGTCACTGACGTCTGTACGTATGACAAATTAAACTTAAAACTTGAAAATTTGTAACTCAGACGAAGTCGGACATGCAATCAAACACTTATGTTAAAATATTTTTACACCAATATTTAGTTATTTATACACCGATCAGGCAAAACATTATGATATTATAACACTGACATTATGAACACTGATGATCTCGTCATCATGGCACCTGTTAGTGTGTGGATTTATTTATTAGGCAGAAGGTGAACAATTTGTCCATTTTGTCCAAGTTGATGTTAAAAGCAGGAAAAATTGGCGTAAGAATTTGAGCGAGTTTAATAAATTGTGACGTCTAGACGTCTGGGTCAGAGCGTCTCCTAAACTGCAGCTCTTGTGTGTATTCCTGGTCTGCAGTGTTTAGAATCTATCATAAGAGCTCCAAGGAAGGAACAGTGGTGAACTGGCGACAGGGTCGTGTGTCACAAGGCTCATTGATGCATGTGAGTAGCGATGGCTGGTCCGTGTGGTCTGATCCAACAGACGAGATCCTGTAGCTCAAACTTCTAAATAAGTTCATAGTGTTAATGATGGAGGGGTCACGACTGTTTTATGAGCAAAAGGGGACCAACACAATATTATGCAGGTGATCATAATGTTATGCTAATTAGTGTGTGTATTAAATCTAAATACTATATATTTTATTATTATTATTGAGACCAAAATCTTACCACAAACTTGGAGGCACACGATTCTACAGGACGTCTTTGGATGCGGTAGCACCAAATTTTTTCTCAAACTGGAAGACTCAAATCCGTTCCAGCATGTTGATGCCCCTGTGCACAAAGCCAGTTCCATGAAGATCTGCAATACATGGTTTGGAAGATGTGGAAGATCTCCTGCTATAGAGCTCCAAGCAATTAATATCATAATAGCTAATAATTCAGTTTTTTTTTTTTTTACAATAGACATTGTCTTCAAGCTAAAGTTGTCTAAATGAATGTATATATTTAGTGCATATATTTTTGTTCCATATGACTGTAATTCTATCCCAATGCTCAATCTAGTGGTGACCTTCGCAAGAAAAACTAAAGACTTAGAAACCTGGACTCGTCTTTATCTTCAACACTGAATGTCCATTCATTACAGTTCCATCGTTATAGTGTACAGTTCAAGCACGGGTAATTGAACACTTTTCACGCTGACTGCACCCCCAGGGCTCCTCACCTCACCTCACCTACATCACTACCTGACTTTACACACACTTATGGCTAAATGAATCTCCACACATTTTTCCAGAAGAGTGAAGGTTAATATAACAGACAATGGAGACTCAATATGGAATCGAATGTTCAAAAAAGATGCACGAACTAATTTCATGGTCAGGCGTCCACAAACTTTTGTAACCGTTCAGGCGAAACATGGAAGTAGTTTCTGTGTGTATAAAAGCTATTAGAGATTCCTGCAGCGTAATAAACACAGCGCCGTTCACCCATTTTATTCTTTATGGAACTCCGAGCTGCGTGAGCCAACGTGTTAGTTACATAGTATAATTAAATACCTGAAATGGCCAATAATTGTGTTTACTGCCAGACAGGTGTGTGGTGTCTGTGTAATTGTGTGTGTTTCCTGTAAATACCAACAGACAAGTGCTTAAGTGCTAGGCTGCGTTCGCCAAGAAGAGGGAAAAAAACAACAAGCCGGTGTACAAATGACGGCAATGAAACGAGCAAGCTGTCCATCAGCACCTGCGGAGGGAGTGTCAGGAAGTCAGGAGATAGAGAGGGAGAGAGAGAGAGAGAGAGAGAGAAAGAGAGAGAGAGAGAAGGAGGGGTACATTCCACATGCTTGGCTCTGTGCCACTGCATTCTCTTTCTGTTTGTGTTTTTTTTTTTTTTTTGTGGTTCATTTTTTCGACAGATAGATGACGTTCGTGGAGACAAAAATAAAGAAAGAAATGCAAAAATAAAGAAAGTGGTTTTTATTTCTAAGCTTGAACTTTAGTAACTTTGTTCCCCAGAGTGAAAAAGGAATGCTCCAGCGTCAGGCGGCGTAACGCGCTAACATCGTAGCTGTAACAGGATCTGTACCAATATTCAAATTCTAACCAAAAGTGGGCGTGGCCTCCACAGAACTGTACACAAAGATGCTGGAAAAAACCGAAAAAGGTAAAAATACCAGCAGGGGCGGTGTGGCGGCTCACCGATCCGACTAATAACTCATTAGCGATAAATCAACATTTCTTATCGGTGCCATTTTCGAAAACAAACCGAAATGTAAATCTGATAAAAAGGAGGCTTTAAATTTGTACTTTACAGAACAGTGAAATTCTTTCTTCGTATATCTCAGCGATGTTCGGAAGCTGGGGTCAAAACACAGGGTCAACCATGATACAGCCTGAGGGTTAAGGGCCTTGCTGAAGGGCCCCTGGAGTGGCAGCTTGTATACTGGTAGTCCACGAGTTGGGACGTTGGGTTCAGTTGTCTCGGTGTTACAGCACGTATTATTTTTCTGTGTTTTTGATGTTTCATCCTGATTTAGCTCTTTTCTGTCTTCTTTTTATCTGCATCTCTAAACACTGAACCAGAGCGCGCTTTTTAACGCTCGTTTCCTTCACCTCCCCTCTCCATTTACGACACATATACAGTATACTGTAATCTAAAAGAATATTGTAGTGTATATTGCTCTGTTTTAAATTAATTTTTTAAAAACTTCAGAACATCAGAACACCACCATCGTAAGTCAGGGAATATCTGCTCTGGGTTTAAAAACCTTGCTGCCACTTTTGGGGGCTTTGAGCAAGACCCCAAACCCTCTAGGGGTGTTGTACCATGGCCGACCCTGCACTCTGACCCCAGCTTCCTAACATCGCAGAGATATACTGATATACTGAACATTATATATTACAAATATAATAATATAGATTTACTGTTCTGTAATGTACATATGACAAATAGGAGCTTAATGGTTAAGCCATTGGACTTTAGATCTGAAGGTCATGATTTCAAATCTCAGCCACACCCAGGTGCCACTCCTGGGCTTCTGAGCAAGGCCCTTAACTTCCTAATTGCTCAGGTGTATGAATAAGATAAATGTAAGTGGCTCGGGATGAGGGCGTGTGCCAAATGCCATACATGTAAATGTGGTTCGAACCCCTGACCTTCGAGTCGCCAACTCAGAGCCTCAACCACTGAGCTGCGACGACCCCTAAACGCCACCTTCACACGCAAATATAATAAAAGACCGAATCTCATCTGGGGATCACAATCTAAAGAGTCCTAGGAGTAGGTGGGGCTTAAGAAGGCTTACCTGTCAATCAAAGTGACACTAAGCATTTATGTATGTGGAAAAGGGCAGCTATATGGATATATAAACATAAAGCATAGAAAGTTTGAAGGAGGCGATACAGTTCCTTCACACTTCTACACACTCCAAGACCATGATGTGGCCATGATAAAGTAATGACACAAGATAAAGTGCTGACACAAGCAAGTGTATAGAGCTGTAGAGTTAGCGCAGATCCTGCAGTTTTTTTTTTCCGTCTGCAGGAAGGTCACACCGGAGGTCATTTGTTTGCTGATATAACTGCCCTGAAGTGCCCCGAAGCATTTGACCTTTAAACCTATAGAAAACGTTAAAGTCCTTGCTCATGACAGATGAGACGAAGAGACGTTTCCCAAAAGCACCTCAGCAGGAGGACGGCCTCGATTGAGCATTGACATATTTACATGTTATGGGACAGGGGGCGGAGCTAAGTGTGAGTGTGTGAATAGGTATGCATGCATGCATGTGTGTGCATGTGTATGTGTATATATTTAAATGTGTGTGTGTGTGTATATCTGTGTTATAGAACAGGGGGTGGAGCTAAGCTGCTCCTACACCAACTCTGTATGTTGCTGTGTGTGTGTCTGTGTGGGTATGAATGCATGCAACTGTGCAATTGTATATATGTATTTGTGTGTGTTTGTGTGTGCGTAAATTTGTGTGCATGTGTGTATGTGCAAGCAAGTGTATATTTGTGTATGTATTTTTATGTGTATATCTGTGTGCATGTGTGTATGCGGTTGTGTGTGTGTGTGAATTTATGTGTATGCATGCATGTGCGTGTGCTATGTTTATTTGAGTGTGTGTGTGTGTGTGTGTGTGTGTGTGTGTGTGTGTGCATGTTTGGGTTTGTGTGAATTTGTGTGCATGTGTGTGCATGCAAGTGTGTATGTGTGTGTGTGTGTGTGTGTGTGTGTGTGCGTGTGTGTGTGTGTGCGCGCGCGTGTGTGTGCTCGCGCTTCAGGAAGGTGGAACAAGGTGCGAAGTCTCTCAAATTCCACTGAGCTGCAGATCATGTCAAAGGTTTTACACCCCAATTTATAATGGGCTTCTCCAACTTGACCTTAAGATGCAGACAAAACGCACACACACACACACACACACACACACACACACACACACAAAGAAAGAAAAAGGGGATGAAATTCTGCACTACTTCATCTTTAATGAACTTTTGAGTCTCAGTCCATCTGGATTCCATCACACCCCCTCGGTACAGCTGCTTCTGTGTGTGTGTGTGTGTGTGTGTGTGTGTGTGTGTGTGTGTGTGTGTGTGTGTGCGCATCTGGACCTGCTTTTCGACCTCTATAAAATGATGCAGTTTGATTTCTTTATTTACTGATTATTGTTGTGTGTGTAACGAAT
>MU563244.1:12063291-12125773 GCA_024362625.1 Silurus asotus
TCTCTCTCTCTCTCTCTCTCTCTCTCTCTCTCTCTCTCCCTCTCTTTCTCACTCACACACACACACACACACACACACACACACTTTGATCAGATGATTTGTCAGGTTGGTATTTTCAACTGCACACATCTGACCTGCACACCGTCTGCGGCTGATAAACATCTCATAATGATTCCACAGACTTCCAGTAAACACACACACACACACACACACACACACACACACACACACACACACTTAGAAGTGACTTCTAAATCCTGCAAACTAACTTCTTATGTTGTAGATTAAAAACTGTAGTATTTAAGCAATAACATCATAATAATTATACAAAAAAAGTATTAAGACAAATAAATAAATAATTGTTTTAATTTTAATAAGGATGTATTTAATGAATGTAGAATATAAATATATATACACACATTCTACAGGAGTTAAAAGACATTTAAACTATTGATATATAGTTATTTTTGTTCCTTAAAGGGTGCCAATACTTTTGGTGACACCTGTATTTATTTTATGAAGTCAGTTTGACAGATTGCACTCGAGCTTGTGCATATTTGTAGGTGTGTGTGAGTGTGTGTGTGTGTGTTGGACATTTTTCCACCAGTATCCATCTCTCTCTCTCTCTGAATATAAATATATATACACACATTCTACAGGAGTTAAAAGACATTTAAACTATTGATATATAGTTATTTTTGCTCCTTAAAGGGTGCCAATACTTTTGGTGACACCTGTATTTATTTTATGAAGTCAGTTTGACAGATTGCACTCGAGCTTGTGCATATTTGTAGGTGTGTGTGAGTGTGTGTGTGTGTCGGACATTTTTCCACCAGTATCCATCTCTCTCTCTCTCTCTCTCTCTCTCTCTCTCTCTCTCTCTCTTTCTTCGTCCTTCGCGTTTAAATTAGTTTGAAGGCAAATGTGAATTTTTCCCATTGCTCTTGTTTACTCTCTCTCTCTTTTTCTTTCTTTCTCTTTCACTCTCTTTCTCTTTTCCTCTTCCAAATTCCTGGGATGTTTGGGAAACGGAATGTTTTCTCGCAGAGGAAGGAGAAACCCCGCGGGTATCACATGATTGAATTATTTCGTGTATCTCTGTAACCTGAGCTATTTTCCCCTACGATGTGGTGAGCTCCATTCGTCCATCCGTCTTGTGCCACGCCAAGGTCTCAGGGTGGTCCCCCCCGGGTAGATTTTTTCCCCTCTTGTTTAAAAGGGTGGCTGGCGTGTTCCGAATGTTTCGAATGCGCCCTATCTGGCTGGCGTTGGCCTTCGTTTTTTGCTTCATGTGGTTTTTGCTCGCAGATGGCTCATGTGGTTTTTATCGGACTTGCACGGATTAGACGAGAGGGACAGTTTATTTTGGGCGGCCGTTTGAAAGCAAGGGGCCTGAATTCCTGTCCCGAAGAAAGAAACAGGGAAAAAAACTCAGAGTGAGCTGCTCAGCACGACATGACCAGCTGACAGGAGCTCTCTGTTCACTTTCACTCGCTGCAGGTCACCTTCCGTTTTCCGTTTAAACATAAAAACACTTCTAAGACAGACGGACAGACAGACAGACAGACAGACAGACAGACAGACGGAAGGGACTGATGCACCGTATCCTTGTCCCGCCCGGTGTCCATATACATAAAAAATGATCAGGCTAATATACAGTATTCAAAAAGCAAAACAGAAGCACCGTTGCTAATTAAAATTCAAAAAGATGCTAGCAGACACAGACTCGTGTGCATGTGACCTCACCTCATGCAGAAACACTGACTCACTCCTTCACTGAGCTTTGTTAGATACCTAGCGGAAGCATGCTCATATAGCTAGCTAGAGTTTTTGGCTAATTCCTCACAAAACCTCAAGTACTCATGACGACCGATAACTTCCAATCACTTTACTGCACATCAACAGAAAAAACCCAACACCATGGAGGCTGAGTGGTGTGGTATCTGTTATCAGGTATCGACTAGAAACGAGCTCATTTCTTGTACGTGAATATACTGAAGTGTGCGCTCTAAAATATTAGGGATGGTAAAAAATTAGCAATTCGCAAAAGTTAACGATGTGAAAATGCATTGAAAAGTGCATCAGATGCAAGTTTACATTTGTATACTTTTATTATTTAGATTGATAATTTGGGACTGATATTTATTATGTAGATCGATTTCTCCTCACTAAACAGTTTTCCGAACACGTGTCTCTCAGCACCGCCGCTGCTCCGTGAGTTTAAAGTATCGCAACACTACGGAGACAGAGGCGTGTCCTGAGTGTCACATAGAATACAGATTAACATGGCAGAGGTAGAGCTGTAACCTCCTGCAGACACAACAGGAAAAGAACGTCTGCTTTTATTTGATCTTTTTCTTTCTTTTTTTAAAATTTGCACTACAAAGGCCTGTGTGTGAAAGAGGCCGTGGGTTAGAAGTCAGAAGGCTCTTAAGTAAATTGAAGATTTGCTGTCGGTCTGAACCAAAGAAATAAAGGTGAACTTTCTGCACCCTACTGAATTGCAGAGCAGCAGATTTTTCCATTGCATCGAATCACATCGAGTTAAAACTCGTGGAAATCAGATCGCACTGCATCGTAACAGGTAGCTGCTTCGGATGTATCTTTAATGTATCGTATTGTTGCATCAAGATGTGCATCATCCTCAGTCACGAAGATGCGCATCCGTAACACTTATACACCACCATCAACTACAAGCTGGGTTCATTTGCATCCATTTAAGTTCCAGCTCCACCTCTAACACTGGAGACTCCTCCCATAAACATCCTTACATCTAACGTCACCTGACTTTAAATAATGGAAAGTATTGGGACACCCAACTTTTCCATACATGTGTGGTTCTTCCCCAAGCTGAAGTCAGCTCCGTGAAGAGATCTTTAGGACGGCTTTGGATTCTGTAGCATGACATTTTCCCTTCACTTGAACAAAGAGACACAAACCTGTCCAGCATGACAATACCCATGTGACCCTACAAAGCCAGATCCATTAAGATCTGCTTTCCATTGGATTGCAGTGGAAGATCTCCTGCTATAGAGCTCCAACCTTATTTGACCTCTGAATACACCGCAGGCCTCCTCACCTTCTCACCTCCATCAGCACCTGACTTTACTCACACCCTTGTGTCTGAACGAGCGCTAATCTCCACAAAAGTTTGTGGAGCATCTTCTCAGAAGAAGAAGTGGAGCTTGTCAGGTGTTTACAAACATTTGGCAATTTATTTATCAATTTTTTTTTATTTCTGTGGAGGATAGAAGGTAACGTATTCTTTAGTGGTTGCTATAGAAACTTTCTGACCAATCAGATTCGAGAATCAGACCACACAATAGAATAAACCAATTGATTATAGCATGGAAACGTATTACGGAACAACTGGAAGCAGGTGAAAAGTGTGATTTATCTTCGGATAAAGCATTTAGATGGATTATATATTATATTATATAATTAAAGAAAAGACGACAGGAGGAAAGATGGATAAAGGGAGCGGGTTTCAGAAAATCACGGACGCATTTGTCGAATGTAAACAAAAGCCCCTAGAGATCGACTGAGCCTACGTATGTAATTCACAATGTCGCATACACAAAACAGATACACGGATGACCGTGAGCTCGGTGCTCGAAAGAAAACGCTCCTCCTTTAGAGAAAGAAAGAAAAAAACAATTCTTCTCGTAATCATAAATCACTTTTCTGTAAACAGTGTTGACGTGGAACCTGATCTGAATCAGGTTCCAAATTGAGTCCAACCTGCGGGATTGAAATACGAGTCACCAGTCTATACGTTTGTGTGCATGTATATATGTGTGTCGTTTTTTTTCTTTCTCTCTTGGTATAAACACACACACTAGTGCCCACAGTCTCCGCTGCTAATTATTATCTTTTACTCATAAATATGCAGGTGTGTCAATGTACCGTAGAAGAACTGACCAGAACATGAGGAAATTTTCCACCAAATGTAGCGGAATCGTTCAGACGTAACGTTCTTGCTGTCTGAACCAAAAAGACCAAACGTATTGGGACCCCTGACTTTTACACTCGTATATGGTTCTTCCTGAAACTGTATCCAAAAAGCTGAAGGCACACAATTGTACAGGATCTTTAGATGCTGTGGAATAAAATTGTCCCTTCACTTAAACTGGGAGACCCAGATTTGTTCCAGCACCCGCTACGTGAAGATCTGCTTTGCGTGGGATAGAAGTAAGTGGAAGATCTCCTGCTATAGATCTCCAATGCTTTTGAAGACCTTTGGGATGAAATTGTCATGTTGACTGCACCCCAGCCCTGTTCACCTCACCTACTTGACCTGACTTTACTAACACCCTTGTGGCTGAACGAATATCCATAAAATCTAGTGGAACATCTTCCCAGCAGAGTGGATCTCATTATAATGTGACAAATGTGAGACTCGATGTGGAATGGGATGTTCAAAAATAAATCGACACATGGTCTGGTGTCCACATACTTTTGGCAGTCTCAGCAACTATATGCACTGCTTTTCTTTTTTTCAGCGATTTTCAGCACACTGACTTATGAAGTTCGGTGCTCCCTGTGACGGTGCGTGCAGCCTTGTGCTGCCACCTGTTGGTGTGCTACAAAACTAATCTTGAAACTTTTATATACCGCCTTATAAAATGAAAGTGAATGCTTTGATACGGTGTGCATTGAGCTGATTCGAATTGGTCTATAAATGTGTGTGTTCTGACTCCAGAACTGAACCGGATGACCTGCTAGAAGGACGTCACTGACTTCTGACTTGCTGTTGTTGCATTGTTGTCGTAGCAGGATGGCGATATTTCCTCTAAATCACCAAAAGAGTCGTAACGTGTAATAATTTTCTCAACACCTCGCTTTTGGAGTTCTGTGACCTGTCCTTGATTCAGCCCTAAATCCTGCTGGGACAGGAAGCTCCGCTCGCGTGAGGTGAAGTTACACACCAGCAGTTCACACTGTATTTTTGAAGCATCCAGAAATGCCACAGTTTTCTCAATTTCAGGTCCAGATACAATTTCTATAAAAATGTTGAATAGGTTTTATAGAATTCTCACATTTTCTGAATATATACTGTGTGTTAGAGATGTCCATCTCCATAACTGAGGCTGATGCGATTCACGTCTCGATGCAGAGCCAGCGATACGATACACTGGGGCTTTAGGTCTTCAGAAATCTTTCTCCATCTAGGAAGCCGAGAACCAAACTATCCGAAGAACCTCTGCAGAACAGCTTTAGTATCTCCTGTGTTATTTCTCCTGCTGGGACATTTTCTTTCAGCACAGGATGGTGAGTGTTAGCGTGAGGTCCCATCACACCATGATAATCAGCACATTACGCTGTTATTAATTGCAGCAGCCGTGACTCAGGAAGCGCTTCGGCCATTAATCAGAGCGTCAGAGCAAAAGCGTTGTTCATGAGCAACGAGCCGCCCGTGGCCTTCTTTCTCTTGCCTTTTGTTGTTCATTCTATCCTGCCTTATCTCTCTAATCCCTACTCATCCTCTTCCTGTCCTCCTTCACTCCTGAAGACAGACGAGGTGTGAGGGGTGGTTTCATGGAGAGATCTGCTGGGTAGGAGATAAAACTGGGGACAGCAGAGGAAGTAGGCGGGGTCTGGCATTGCATATCTTTATTAGCTAATAAAATGGCACAATTACTAGAAAACTTCTTTTGACAATTTTGATTGTTTGAGCAAGTAGCTTGGAGAAAATGTCCTAACAATTCTTCACCCCAATTTTTTTTTCTTCTCACCAGCAGCTGGGCACTAATGAGGATCAGGAGCTCCATCCCCGAGCCCTCACTCATCACCTCGCCAACTCTTGCCCCACAGATCATAGACTCTATTGCCCTTGTCCCATTTAACCTGACTGTCAGCAGCTGCTGCTGGATTTCTAAAGGACACGACTAAGAACTAAAAGGTAAACTCCAGCCAAAAACTGAACCCAGAGTGCAACCAAACATTCCATCCACTTCCTTCATCTTAGTAATCAAAGAGCTATCCAATGAACCCTTAAGGAGGGTATTGTTTCGGACATGTCAGGAGATAAAACAAACCAGAGAAAGGAGAGGGAGTCTGGCCCCGCAGGTTTTCCCTCACTTGCTTCTTATTTCTTATTTATTTCTTATTTTACTTGATTTCTCAAATTGCTTTGGAAAAATATCCATAATTTCTCAAATTTCTCTTTCAAAATTAAAGCCTTTGAGTGAGTAATTCTCAGCTCGGATACATTATTCTTCCAGTTATCCACCTCGTCATCCTGAACCCCTCAATCATCACCTCACCAACACTTGCCCCACAGATCACAGCCTCCATTTCCCTTGTCCCATCGAACCTGAGTGTCAGCAGCTGCTGCAAGCGGGACCTAAAAGCAAAACTCTGGCCAAACCTGGACTCAGCCTGCACCCAAACATTCCATCTACTTCCTTATTGTGGCTTTCAAACACATGGTAGGACACATGCTGAAGCACTGCTGGGCCCGAAACCATCACGACTTTGAGAATGTTTGACCTTAGACAAAATACTGGTGTAAGCAGGGCATGGGCTCACCAGGGAGACCAAGGCCAACCTTCTCCTTCAGGCCAAGCAGTCTTTAATCCAGATGGATCTCCTCCTGGATGATGGAGATGCTTGTTTTGGAGCTCAGTGACAGGTGGCTCTTATTCCCAGCTGCTGCTTAGACACGGCTGTCTGGGTCACAGTGCGCTCAAGATTCAAAGGGAAACACACCACACCCACATAACTCCATAAAAGTTCACAGAGACCTGAAGAAGACAAAATGACAACTAAAAATGACTTGAAGGCTGCATTTACACTCGTCCGGTCCACATTTTAGTCTTCGATAGTCTTGCGAAGGTTTCTCAACCACACTGAAACATCTGAAAACTTGCAATGGGTAAAAATGCGTGCTCGTTGTCGAAAGCCTTTGTTTTTACAGTCCACACTGCAACCTTTTTTTTTTAAACAAACAACTTTGGAGAGCATTTTTTTAAAAACTATTGTTTTACTTGACTGAAAATGTCGTCTTAGTGTGGACGTAAGGACAAAACAGAAAAATGCAGGTAGTCCCCGAGTTACGATGACACCATCCTAAAATTGTAAATAGTCGTGACATGGCCGAGCCTTTCCCTGGAGTCTTAAAGAATGGTGATGAGTGTGGGGTAGTACACTGTATTTAGTTTACAACAGAATATATTATAGTACATAATTTAGCATAACAGAGCAATTTACAGCACTGTATTGTATAAACTTTACAGTATATGTATGTGGCAACGCTCTGTTTTTCAATGTCTGGCAACGGAAAAATTAAAGAAACTGAAAACTGGGAAAACTGAACTCTGTCTACTTCTGTCTCTGTCTTTTCGTACGAAAATGAAATCGCGCATGAAAATGTAAATTCGGACAAATTTTTAGCACGGCGACTGAAAAAATTTTAAGTCGAACTCAGGGACCAGCTGTATTGGTGTGGACATGGTGGAAACCTTCTCGTTATACGAGAAACAGCTGTTTATCTCTGCTACAATGTAACTGAGAACAGGAACCAATGTCCAACATGAAATGTAGCTGTAAATGCATTAAAATAAATCCGTGGTTGTTCTTTTTTATTCGTACCTAATTGGTAAAGGGGGAAGCACTTTGTCCCTGATTTTATTAGCTAAATCATCAAGGTGATAACTATGAGAACTATCCTGGATTCATTTCCTAAAAAAGCACCACCCAATTCTTAAGACCGTATTAGCAAGGACGTGACTAATCCGCTAAAAGAACAGAGCAAGTGTTTAAATCGATAATATGATGCAAACGAACAGTTTGCTGCCTTCGGTAACACGTCTATGAAACAGCAGCTACCGGAGCCCGAGGCACTACACTTCAAGTGAAACGCTAGCAGGTCTGCCAGCACAATAGAGTTTGGAATACGCCAGACTTCCAGTGTCCCCACAGAGGCATTTCAGTGCCAAGCGGAACACAATAAGTCTCTTGTGTAATTGTGTTATGACGCCTGTTGATTGTGCGTTTGGCCACGCTTCAGTGTCGAGTCCATAAAGAGAGTAAAGATTAAAGCATCAATAATGCATATGCTGCACTCACCTCCCTATTATCCCACTTCCATGTCATTTATAACGAAAAAACAACAAAAAAAACAACAACTACAAGCCTATTGTCTGGGAAAACAATGGGCCAGGACTTAACCGCTGCTCACGTTAGTGTACCAGAGGCATTTACATGAAGTCCACTTCCTGACTCGGATCGCTAATGACTACTGTGATAAGGAGAAGCTTCCCAAGATAACACCAGGAAGGAACTCAAAAAGGAACCAGGGTGCTTTTTCCATCGCAGTTTTGTTTGTTCCATTGCCAACAGCAGTGAAATATGAGGAATGGTTGGAATACAAGGGCATGTTCTTGATCAGATGGAGAAGTGAACGAAATAATTTGTGGTGACATCTGAAGTGAAGATGATGAATTGCCAAAAATCACTTACAACACATTTGTGGCAAGCAGGGGACAATTTTAAAGCTAGACCTACTACAGTAATACCGCAAACAGGTAGTGTAGCTGGTGGTAGCATTTCTAACCACTTTAGGACCCATGATTTAAGCTTGAAATGCACAGAAAGTAAAAAAGGGGACGCTAGGGCACTGTTTGCGAACTAACATGGGACTCTTCATGCGTAGGTTTTATGGTAAGACCAAAATGCTCATAAGTTTGTGTGGCAAAAAGAATTTCATTTTCGTACCAAATTTGACGTCTTTCAGGCTTTTCTGTCCTGGTTTCTATTTTCAGATAGCTGAACTAGCTAGATAGCAACATAATTCTGAAACACACATACATAAAAATAAAGTCAAATGTAAAGTAAAATACAGCGATCAGGCATATTATTTCCACCTGCCTAATATTGTGTTGGACCTCTTTTGTTGCTAAAACAGTTCTGACCTGTGAAGCATCAACAGCATGAACTTCTCAGCCTTCGCTCCTCACGTGCCTCAATGAACCTCGGCCGCCCAAGACCCTGTCACCGTTTCTCCACTGTTCCTTCCTTAGAGCACTTCTATAGATTCTGACCACTGCAGACCAGGAACATCTCACAAGAGATGCAGTTTTAGAGATGCTCTGACCCAGACGTCTAGACATCACAATTTGTTAAACTCGCTCAAATCCTTACGCTCGCCCATTTTTCCTGCGTCTAACATCAACTTTGAGGACAAAATGTTCACCTGCTGCCAAATAAATAAATCCACACACTAACAGGTGCCATGATGAAGAGATCATCAGTGTTCTTCACTTCACCACTCGTAATGTTATAATGTTTTATCTGTGTATGTATTAAAATATTAAACGTAAAGATAAAAAAAAATGACGGTTCCCACAATGTTGGAGGAGCACGATCGTATAGGACTTCTTTGGAGGCGGTAGTATCTAAACTAACTTCATTTTCACTTCAAGACTCATACCTGGTTTTTCTCTAAACTCTTAACACAAATTCAAAAGCAAACAAATTGTACAGAACGTACAATCTTCGTCATGCTGGAACAGGTTTTGGTCTTCTAGTTCAAGTTGAAGAGAACCACCTCCAACGCCCCTGTGCACAAAGTCAGGTCCATTAAAAGATACATAGGATGTTTGTGTAAGGTGGTGGCATTAAATTTCCGCTTTACTTAAACTAGGAGATCCAAACAATGCCCTTGTGATCCCACAAAGCCAGCTTCATGAAGAGATGCTTTTCATGAAGTGAAGTGGAAGATCTCCTTCTATAGAGCTCCGAACCTGTTGAACAATGAATGTGAATGCTGACTGCACCCCAGGCCTCCACACCTTCTCACCTCCATCAGTATCTGACTTTACTCTGAATGAATGTCCACAAAAAACTAGTGGACCATCTTTCTAGAAGAGTGGAGCTTAAATGGACACTTAATGTGGAATGGGGACGCTTAAAAACCGCAAACCTCGAATCTCATGCTTATGTGTCCACATAAAGTTTTGTCCCACTTCCTCTCAATACTACTCCAAATCCCGTCATAATTGCACCCAAGCGGACGTAGGGAATTTGGGAAGATGTGTCTAATTCAAAGCCACATCCGAATCACGCTTATCTCCATCCTGCATTCGGCTTTCAGAGAGACGAGACGTCACGAAGCACAGAATGAGCCGCCAACACTGACTCTGAGACCTGCCTTCATCATGGATTTCATCACATGTTTAGAGGAGAGAAGGAAGTCAAGGATGTCAGAGCCAACAAGATAGAGACAAAGAAAGAGAGAGCCAGAGTGAGGGAGGTACCGTAAACAGTAAAGCAAGAGAGAGAGAGAGAGAGAGAGAGAGAGAGAGAGAGAGAGCTATAAATATCCTGTTCACTTCAGAGCGGAGCGACAGCACAAGACTCTGAGAGGTGATGACAGGTGTCAGGTTTCCAGCGAGGATGTCTTTTATCAACAGGTGTGAGGATGAGAATGAAGATATGAGGAGAGATAATGTGCTTGCTATGAGCCGTGCTGGAGCTGACAGACGAGAGAGAGAGAGAGAGAGAGAGAGAGAGAGAGAGCGAGAGAGAGAGAAAGAGATTTTTTGTAATCTCATACTTTTTTGTCATACATTGGAACCCTGGAATTGTATCATAAAGGAAAGACTGTTTATAGCTGCTATAATGTAAGTGAGAATAAAAAAGTTAAAAGTTATGAACATATATATATATATATAAAATGTGTTATGGGTTTATGTTTATGGCATTTGGAACACGCCTATCCAAAGCAACCTACATTTATCTTTATCAGTTGAGGGTCAATATGCTTGTTTAGGGGCCCTATATATATATATGTGTAAATTCAGAACTCAAACTGAGATCCTGATCCCACTGGAGTAGACTTCTTTTTCTTCTTCTTCTTTTGGCTTCATTATCCGTCTCCACACCACTCTGTCCTCTACATCTGCCTCTTTTCAAACCAACATTCAAACCGACTACTTGCATGTCTTCTCTCACCATTTCCATAAACCTTCTTCTTGGCCTACTTCTTTTCCTCCTTCCTGGTCGCTCCATTTTTAGAATTCTCCTACCGATTTATTGTAGTAGACTGTTCAATTAGTCTGTTAATATTAATTACAGTCTTAATCCATCCTCAAAGTTCTTTCATCCTCACAACACCACCAGAGTGACACTGTGTAATCAGAACAAGGCAACCGAACCAATTGGGCAACCCCAAGCTTTTCTGCTGACAAATGGCCACCTTGGAAGTAGATAAATGATGTCCTGTAACCGAGGGAGGTCCAGGATTCAGCCTGTGATTAATATCGGTATCGGGTTGCCAGTATGGGATTGAACTCATCTTTTTGAGGCCCAAAGGGGGGGGTCTAATGCTCACGTTAATGACCGCGTTGGTGGTGGGACGTAACTGAAAGATCTGCTGAGCCAGAGACCACCATCGCTTTTATTGTCTTTTTTCTTTCATCGTTCTCACCTGCGAGCTCGGGTTTTTCACTTTACCTGCCGCCGGCTGCGTGTCTCCCTTTTCTTCCTCGAGATACAGGACATGATGGGGGACGGAGGGAGCAGCGGCTGTTTTGTTTTGTCTGGTTTTGAGGCCCATGTTGTAACTCAGACATACACACTCATACACATACCGCCCAGTGTTTAAATATAACAGCAGGCTTTTGTTTGTCTAACTGGATGCCAGATCAGGTCTGTTGTGGCTTTTGCTTTTTTGTTTTGTTTAGGTTTTTTAAGATCTTGTAGTCGCAGGATTATTGAGCTACGGATTTAATGCGAGACTCCTTTTGGTTTTCGTTACACTTGGATGTAACAAATGGACAAAAACGTCGCACGTGTTTGCTTTAAAGTTCTAGTAATTTAGCACAATGCTCGCAATCACATTCACTCACACACAGAAAACATGCATTCTGCAAGTTGATCTATTGCTATGCTAGTTAGCTAGAAATAACCTGCTGATAGTAAAGCTGGATTCTGTTACTGCAATTTCGCTATTATTATGGCAGGTTTTTAGCAAAGCTTTTTATAACCTTTATTTTAAAACCCCAAATCCAAACAATATAAAAACCCATAATTAATTCAAAATACAACATAGAAACATATCAAATGCTTAAACTGAGGAAATTTACCATATTAAGATAAAAAGGTAACTTTGTATTTAATGGCTGCAACACGTCTCAAAAAAGTTGGGTCACGTTTACCACTGTGTAGCGTCATCTTATCTTTTAACAGCAGTGCTCGTACGTCTTGGGACTGTGGAGGTCGGTTACTGAAGTTTCGAGAGAGAAATGTGGTCAAACTTGTGTCTAATACAAGATTGTAGCTGCTCAACAGTCCTGGGTCTTCTTTGTCAGCTTTTCATTTTCAAAAGTTTTCAAATAGTGAAAGGTCTGGAGTGCAGGCAGGCCAGGTCATCACCTAGACTCTTCTAGTACAAAGCCATGCTGTTGTAATAGATATGCTGAACATACAAGGCCTTCCCTAAAAATGGGCATCGTCTGGATGTAAATAAATGTTGTTTAAAACTTTTAGAATACCTGCCAGCATTGATGTTACATTTGCAGATGTAAATACTGCCAATTCCATAGTGCACTAATGCACCACTATGCAATCAGAGATGTAAGCTGATAATAAGACAGATGGTCCTCTTTAGTTCGAAGGTCCATGGTTTTCAAAACCAGTGTAACGCGTTACTTTATGATGCGTTACTCGTTACTTTTTTAAATGTATTTATTTCAGCTGAAGTGTAGACTACAGTCTGACCTGTTTACAGCAGAGACGCATTGTAGGATTGGTGGATGAACCACTGTAAACACGAAGAAGATGCACTGTGGGCGTGTCTCTGTTTATTCAGGTCTGTGCGGCAGTAATGGCGAGTCGAGGCGAGAGCAAGACGAGTTTCTCAAAGTGGAAATATGCTCATTATTTCACTTTGGTTGAGTATAAAGAGTCAAATGTAAGCTGTGTCTTTCTGGTTCCAAGCTCGTATCTACTGCGATAAACAGCAACTCCAATCTGTTGAAGATCCTCCAGGACCTCCATGCTAGAAGCTAGTAGCTAGAAGCTAACCCGGTCTTCTGTTCTACATTGTTGATAGTTTTCATACTTCAGCTGTGAAAGGAACATGTTTAAGAGCTCAACACAACAGCAGAAGCCACTTTAGTTTTTGATTGTAAAAAATATTATTCAGCTTGTTTTGTTCTTTATTTCAGAAATCCTTGTGATATATTCAGTTTGTGCGGCTCTGACTTTAATACAATAGTGTTTAAATATTACTCTGTGTTTAAGTCAGTTTTGTGTTTGTGTTTGGATCATGTTCACGCATGTCTTCTTCTTTGCATAATAGAGATTTAACCTGAATATGTGGATGAAATGGCAAACTGTGTTCACAGACAATTATTTCTGGAGGTGTTTCTGGACATCACTCATAATCCTACACTCCAGTGCTCATGTTAGTTCTCACTCTCCAGTGTTCTGTAGTGTTGAAAGATTTATGATCAAACTCTTGATGTCATCCAAATGAGGATGGGTTCCCTTTTGAGTCTGGTTCCTCTCAAGGTTTCTTCCTCATAACATCTAAGGGAGTTTTTTCTTGTCACAGTCGCCACGGCTGCTCATCAGGGATAAAAACACAAATCGTTTACCTTCACTGTTATATTCTGTAAAGCTGCTTTGAGACAATGTCTGTTGTGAAAAGCGCGATACAAATAAACTTGACTTGACTCGTGGTGTTTATTAACTCATGCAGTGAGTTTCATTACAGAATCATAACTGTTTTAAATGCAGGGCCCTGAAGATCATGTGATCCAATATTGATTTTCGATATTGTCCCTTGTGCACAGAGATATTCTCCAAATTTTGTGAAACTTTTGATATTTTGTACTGTAAATGAGATATTCTAAGCAAGACTTACTTTTCTATGCTTCTGTTACCCCCTTGATCAACTTTTTTGAGACGTGTTACCACCATAAAATTAAACATTTCCTTATTTTTATTTCCTTAAAATGGTACATTTACTCAATGTCAATAGTTCTCGAGGTTCTACTGAAAGTAAAATATGTTGGGGTTACTTTCCCATCCAACTTTTTACCTTCAGTTTGTGGTAATGAACTTATACTTCTCTATAAACAGAAATGCATCTCCACCTATTCCTCTATGTACAGTACAACCTTCATCTACTTCTGCAAGGAAAGAGTTTATCTACATCAAACACTTGTCACGGGTCTCTCTCTCTGTCTCGCACTTTCTCTCTGTCTCGTCCCTCGAGGTGGTTTAAAAATGGAAAGTTTCTGAGTTATGGAGAAGCTCCAGGTGGTCTTCCTCCAACCCCAAACAAAACCCCACTCCACCCACCGTTACTGTGAAAAATCTCCCTCCTGAGGTTAACAGTAGACAAAACCAACACACATCTGCTCGCTGTCACACTCGTTCTTACTGTAATATCTTACTGTAATGTCTGTGTGTGTGTGTGTGTGTGTGTGTGTGTGTGTGTGTGTGTGTGTGTGTGTGTGTGATTCATGGAAGCTCTGCATGAAGTATCCAATGACCACTTTATCACCCGATATAATCCAAATTGGAATTTAATATGGAATAAAAGGCGATTGTATTTGTTATGAAAATAATTGGCAGTGAGATCAGGCCGCTGCGGTTCCATGAATCATTCCTGAAATGTTGTTTTAAATTTTGCACGTACTCCAACCGTACGAAACGAGGAAAATCATTCGGAGCCAACTTTTTTTTGTGTGTTAGCTGATCCAGTGGGGATTGGTTATGGTGATATCGTGTACGCTGGATGTGATGAGGATTCAGTGTTGCAAAGTTGTAGGGACTTTGGAGTGGTATTTGTGTTTTACACACACAAACACACACACACACACACACACAGACACACAGACACACACACACACACACACTTGAGCAAAATCTATCATAAAGGCTGAGTTCATGTACGTGATCAATTAAATATTATTGTTTTGGGTTTACAACAGAAAGATTGAATTCTGAAAGCTGCTGGGTCAGATAATTTAGATTCCTTATCTATCTATCGATCTATCTATCGATCTATCTATCTATCTATCTATCTATCTATCTATCTATCTATCTATCTATCTATCCATCTGTCTGTCTGTCTGTCTGTCTTCTGTCTGTCTGTCTGTATGTCTGTCTGTCTGTATGTCTGTCTCTTTAAAACAGTATAGAACAAATCTACATATGCTACAAATTTAGAGAAGATCTGAGACAGTGTTTTTTTAAGTGAAAAATGTAACATTTTCAGCTCTTCCCCAAGTTCATACTGGGTGTCAGGGAGGTCATAACTAACAGATTGCTGAAATTAGTTTTCTGTAGTATGTAGTATGTGCCAGAACTGGAATCCTCCTGAGCCTCTCATTTCCATTATACTGCATTACACTCAATAAAATAGACACGTTTATAAAGCACAAATGCAAGATTGAATTTCTATCTATCTATCTATCTATCTATCTATCTATCTATCTATCTATCTATCTATCTATCTATCTATCTATCGTGTGAGTAGATGTTTTTTGTTTTTTAATGGAAGGAGTCTCCAGTTTCAGTACTTAGTAACAGTCACTTACTTGAATGAAAAATGTAAATAAATGTGTAGTTTTTCTCCCACAGCGAATCTAACGCCTTGAAGATGATATTTAAACTGTCACGTAGAATGAGATAAAGTTGTAAGAAGAATAAACACTATTTTTAAGAAATGGAACCAGCTAAACACTTCCTAGATCGTCTACATGAACTTCTGTTATTATGTATATTTAGTTGCTGGAAATTGAGGCATTCACTCATCACCAACCCGGACCAGACCTCAGGGGAAGATAAAAACATGAGTCTAGACTTGAACCAAAAACCCTGGAATTGTTAAATTACAGCTTTTTTTAACTACATCACCACAATTGCACTTTTTTCATTTGTTTATTTCATTGTTTTCACATGTATTTATATACAGTATTTATGTATGTATGTACTACACAGTGTGTCAAATCTTAAAGATCACACACACACACACACACACACACACACACACACACACACACACACACACACACACATATATATAATCAACAATATATAGCAAACATCCTATTCCACATTGACTTCACATTTGCTGTTATAATAAGCACCACTCCTCTGGCAAGATGTTCCACTAGATTTTGGAGTGTTCCTGTGGAGGTTTGCTGAGAATACTAACACCCTTAGGCTGAATTAAAATCGGGTACTGATGTAGACGAGGTGAGGAGGCCTGGGGTGCGGTCAGCATTCACATTGATTTATGTTCAGTAAGGTTAAGGTCAGAGCTCTACATCAGGAGATCTTCTACTAAAGCCAGTGTGGAGCATATCTTCATGAAGTTTGCATTGTGCAGGTTTGGGTCTCCAAGTTCAGATGACTGGGAAATTTTATGCTACAGTATCCAAAGAAAAATGTGTGCCTCCATCTTTGTGGGATCAGTTTGGGGAAGTCAGATGTCCAAATATTTCTGGAAAAAAGAATGTATGTATGTACTTATGGATATTTGTATGTTTTTCTGTGTGTACTTTTGTGTGTATTAGTGCATCTTTGTATATTTTTTATATGCGTCATATAATGAACAGAAGCAGATGCGGGTTTAAAAATATTTCACACGTACAAAACAAACACCAAATACAACAAGAAACAGTCATGTGACCTGGTCCCGTGATGTGCAGTGGCTGATGGGAAAATGTACGTCTTTGATCATTGTATCTAAAAATTTACTGCTTTTTTCTTATTTATCTAAACAATATGTTGTATTCAAATCAGAAGAGTAACACAGGGGTGCACTTAGTTTTGATCTATAATGCTCTAAATCTAAGATAAAGTGCTACCTCTGAATACGAACGCCCCAAATACGTATGATTAGGAATACGAGTCGAAATTCGTACAGATTTTCGTATCGGTTTACGCGTAAAAATTCAGAATACGAATCATCTGAATCTCGCGAGCTAAAGTTCGAAGGTACGATGGATCTTCCTCACCGCCTCCTCTCACACTTCTCAATCCCCAGTTAGCGAGAGCACTGTCTTAGCGCTGTGTATATCGCTGCATCTTTGTTTCATTAATATTCATCACTGAACAGAATCAAAACACAGTGTAAAAAAAACAAGGCGAAAATAGTAAAAGCAGTAAAACGAAGCAAAATGAATAAAAAAACTAAAACAAACATAAGTGATAACAGTGATTCAGGTGACAGTCTGCCCGATATCATAGTGGAAGGAGATTCGTCTCCTTCCAAACATTAATTCTCCATCCTCATCCTCCGAACATCTCCATCATGCCGGCGTTCACTCTTCTCAATAGACACAGTAAAGGCACTATTATTAAATGTTAAATACTAAATATTAGTGCGTATTAGTTGTGTTTAAAATGTTTATATTGATGTTTCAGAGTGTGAATCGTGTTCTAAGACAAATTCAAATCGTGTTCTGAGGTACCACTGTATCGTGTTTTGTATAGAGGAACTGTACTAGTTAACATTGTTATATGAAACTGTAAAGAAAACTTATATATAAAAAAAACCCTAGCTAAGATCTTCCCCAAATTCCTACAGTTTTTCATTTAGGTTCTGACTAACAAAGGATTGCACTTAGTTTTCTTCTTTTTTATTTAAATTAATCTCTAGTAAGGTTTAGATGGTATTGGAAAAATGAGGGTCAGGTGTCCACATACTTTTGGCACTGTTTTTGCTGAATAACCCTGAAGTGTACCATTGCCAAAGCTTTAGACTAAAAAAACAAAACAAATAAAAATAAAAGAATCATAGCTATTGCTATACCATAAATGTTGTCCCATTAGCCTGTTTACTACGGCTGTACCGTCTTTGTTTTAGATAAAACAATGAAGCGCGATGAGGCATTAACCAGAGGTCCATCTCCTTCTCCTCCTCCTCCTTCTTTCCCACCTCCCCTCTTTTCCTCTTCTCCACGACGTCGTAGCATAGACACACTGGATTTCTGATCCCATTAGCTTTGACATGCGTTTATCCAAGTCCCAATATCTTCAGCCTGTCGCATTCTTCATAGCTTTGACTCTAGGTTCGCTCTTATCAGCTCCTCAAGAAGCTCTTAATGGTTTAAAGGTTGGCATGAGGGAGGCTTGACCTCTCGTAAACTGCTTCAGACCTGAACCAAGTCATTTCTCAAACTCTACATCGAGTGTTTAGAGTAAAAACACAGAAACCCAGAGAAACCACTGTTATGCGCTCTAGCGAAATATTTACAAACTCGAAAGCAGTAAAGTTTAGAGAAGTCCTGGAGCTCTTGAGAATATAACCCTAATGCATGTTATTGCTGGTGATTATTATTGATTTTTATTTTAAATATTTTTTTCTTTCTGAAGATTCCCCTTTGTCAATTCAAACCTTGTGGGTTTTTTCCTGTCTCCATTTTACGCTCGGAGAAAAAGCTGGAATGAGAAAAGATTACCTTCGAGGAACATTTCTTCGGTGGTTATGAATAGAAAAGCAGATTATAGTCGAAGCAAACAGCAATTCTGCTTAATAAAATGGGATTTATTGACGTTCATGAGTTCACACTAATATTGACACAGTCCCACGTCTGCGCCAGAACTCGGGACCTCTGTTGATTCTCCATCTTGGACCTACGGATTCCTTGGAAAGATAAGTTTGTCTGCTAATTTACTGTGCTAAACCTGGAGTTCAG
Source organism: Silurus asotus (assembly GCA_024362625.1). Lineage (NCBI taxonomy): Eukaryota > Metazoa > Chordata > Actinopteri > Siluriformes > Siluridae > Silurus > Silurus asotus. The sequence continues at coordinate 12,081,957 of MU563244.1, forward strand.
TCCAAAATCCAAATCTCAGTCCATCATGTTCACTGTTGAAAGAAATAAAACAAGTTCGCTTTTACCACCAGCATCTTTTTTGCAGTTTCTTATGGCTTACATAAAGAGTTGCATTGATGGCATTTTGCAGACATGATCATCAGAGGTTTAAGGTTCTTTCCCAAGAGTCCCAGCTTGGTAGTGTTGTGTTTTACACTCATGAGATTTCAATCAGAAGTTCAACATCTTAACCCCTAAGCTTCCACTTCCCACAAAATGTCTTTCCTGTGTTCACGGTTATAAAGCATGAATAAGAATGGCACGTCTGGTTATTATGAAGAGATTATGTGGAGCCACTGTGTAAGTTGCTTTCAATAAGATCTGAATCATGGTGGAACATCTGAATCGACACCTTCCGACCAATCAGAATTGAGAATTTTATATCTACATGATGTGACTGGAAGCTCGGAGTAAAGAAGATACTCATACTATAGGAATACTAATACTATTCAAATACTAATTAGCTTCTTGAAGACCAGACAGGATTACACCACCCCATTGCCAGCATGTTTTCAACATCATATCTGTCTTCTGTATTTGCTGTAATCTCCATTTATCCAGGAAGATGTTTCACTAGATGTTGGAATTTGCTTGTGGAGATTCTTTCAGCCATAAGAGTGTTAATAAAGTTAGGTACTGATGTAGGTGAAGTGAGGAGACCTGAGGTGCAGTTTGGCCATGGAGATCTTCATGGAGCTGGCTTTGTGCACAGGGGCATTGTCATGCCGGATACAGGTTTGGGTCTTGAATTTCAAGCGAAACATAAATTTAATACCACAACATCCAAAGATGTCCTGTAGAATTGTGTGCCTCAGACTAGCGGCTGAAAAAGTCAAGTGTCCGTTTGATTTAATTAGTAAAAAAAAAGAATCGGAAATGCAAAAAAGAGCAAATAAGTTCATTATAATTTCCACAAAGATTCCAAGATAAACGAATGAATGAATGAATGATGTTTATTTATCAGTTTGTATATTTGTAGAATGTAAAGACGAGCTGATCGCATGACACCACTGATTCAACCAAACATTTTTACGTCTCTCAGAATGTCTATGCAGAAGCTTCATCATTTTACTAGAAGACCAAACTCTTATCAAATCAAGTTTATTTCTATTGCGCTTTTCACAGTGGACATTGTCTTAAAGCAGCTTTACAGAATTTAAGAATTAAAGTGTACGATGTGTATTTATCTCTGATGAGCAGCCGTGGTGACTGTGACAAGGAAAAACTTCCTCAGATGTTATGAGGAAGAAACCTTGAGAGGAACCAGACTCAAAAGAGGAACCCATCCTCATTTAGGTGACATCAAGAGTGTGATTATAAATATTTCAACAATACAGAACACTGAAGAGTGAGAACTAAGATGATTACTGGAGTGTGTGATTATGAGTGATGTTCTTTCTACAGTCTTATACAGTCATTTGATGTTGTGGAACCAGGAGCTACTGAGCAACTCATAAAATAGCTTAACATTTGCGATCATCACAGACCCAACACCAGCTTCTCCATGCCAAAACCTTTAAACACTCCAGGAGGTCCAGTGTCCAAACTCCACACATGAAGTGGGATCCAAATGGTGCTGAAGCGTCTCTAGATGGTTTGAGATGTTTGTGGGCATCTACTTCTTTAAAAGTTCATATTCTTCATGAGGTAAGACGTGACCGGAGCTGGAGCAACCTCGGGATTGGTAGAGAAAGAGAAGCAGTGGAGAGGAATTAGCATAGCTGCTGTTCATGGTGTGAACAGCACAAGTTCATAATGTGCATGTGATCAGATGTTCTGGAGCACAAGGTTATGATCTGTGATGTGTGTTATGTGTAGGATTGGCTAAAAAGATACGTCTTTAATCTGCATTTAAACTGTAAAAGTGTGTCTGAGCCCCGAACACTGTCCGGAAGACTATTCTGAAGGTACTTAAAGTAGCTCCAAAGAGCTAAATGTGAAAATGTTCTACCACCCTTAGTGGACTTGGCTATTCTAGGAACTACTGGAAGTCCCGAGTTTTGAGATCTGAAGGAATGTGATGGATTGTAGCGTGTTAGAAGACTGGAGAGATACATGTAAGCAGAACCATTTAGTGTTTTGAAGGTAATTAACAGTAATTTGTAGATGATTCGAAACTTAACAGGAAGCCAGTATAGGGATGAGAAGATTGAGGTTATATAATTATATTTTCTTGACCTTGTGAGAACTCTGGCTGCTGCATTCTGGAAAAACTGTAGCTTGTTTTTAAATGATGCAGGAAATCCACCTAATAATGCAAATCTAAACCCAAATATAAAAATAATACTATCCCTGACCTCTGAGTCACCTCTAAACAGCATTACTCCTTGACTGAAATGCGTTTCTGAGAGGTGCCAGAGCATCTGTGGAGCCTCAGCTTGACATTTTATCACTGGCTTATTAATGATTTGCTCGGAGCTCACGAGCATCTAAAAAGTCGACGTAATCACCGTGTTCTGCTCTGCGTCTGTCAGAGCTGTCAGAGAGGGCGGCCGAGGAGCTGATATCCTTCACTCGTACGCACCATTCATCATAAATTCATTCATGGATACAGGGTGATAGTACACAATGTAAAGGTGAAGAACAATCCGAGGTGATGTGGAGAGCATTATAACCTTATTATACACCTAGTCATGGATTATCACCTTATAACATTCATCTCCAGTTCGTCATCTTCTGCCTTAAAGCATTTCTCAAAATCCCCATATTCACCACATGCAAAACTTCTACAGGAAGCTCAGTGAGGTCATTAGGTAATGTCTTCAATCGCTGTCTCACTCTGGATGGAATTGGAACTGAATGGTACTTTGGTAACAGATGTTTAAAGGCAGTGCAATTTATTTTGATTAGCAATTTAACCGACAAACCTGATCCTCCAGCCAATTACATTCCAACATTCACATCTAAACATCCAGCCAATCACATTCCAACATTCACATCTGAACATACAGCCAATCACATTCCAACATTCACATCTGAACATCCAGCCAATCACATTCCAACATTCACATCTGAACATCCAGCCAATCACATTCCAACGTTCACATCTGAACATCCAGCCAATCACAATCCAACATTCACATCCGAACATACAGCCAATCACATTCCAACATTCACATCTGAACATCCAGCCAATCACATTCCAACATTCACATCTGAACATCCAGCCAATCACAATCCAACATTCACATCTGAACATCCAGCCAATCACATTCCAACTTTCACATCTGAACATCCAGCCAAACACATTCCAACGTTTACATCTGAACATCCAGCCAAACACAATCCAACATTCACATCCGAACATACAGCCAATCACAATCCAACGTTCACATCCGAACATACAGCCAATCACATTCCAACGTTTACATCTGAACATCCAGCCAATCACAATCCAACATTCACATCTGAACATCCAGCCAATCACATTTCAACATTCACATCTGAACATCCAGCCAATCACATTCCAACGTTCACATCTGAACATCCAGCCAATCACAAACCGGCGTTCATCGACTACATAAAATAAAAAATATATAAATGACGAATAATACCTTTATAAAATATTAGTCATTTATATATTTTTTTATTTTTTATTTACGCCGGTTCATCGACTACATAAAAACATACATAAAAAATACATAAAAAATATTATATGTTCCGCATTTTTTCAACAGCTTTACCAAAAGGTTGGCACTTTCTTCAATTTAATTATTTATTTGTTAAAATGTATAATTAAATTGAATAAAGTGCCAACCTTTTGGTAAAGCTGTTGAAAAAATGCGGAACATATAATATTGCCAATAAATTTATTATAATCATGAAATAAATTGTTTAGTAATTAATGAGTAACTTATGAATAGTTACAGCACAACATTCAAAACACAGTTTAGATGATTTCAAAAAACTGTTTAATAGTGTTAATTAAAATTAAATATATAAATAAATATATAGGTAAATAATTGCATAAATAATTAGACCAACAAAAAAAACAAATAAATCCCCAGGCTTCCTCATTGGGGATAAATACAAATAAGTTTGCTTATGGAATTTGTGCTCTATAATTCTTGCATTGAGACAATGTCCAGTGTGAAAAAGCGCTAAAGAAATAAATCGGAAATTAAATTGAATTGAATTAATTTAAAAAATAGACACAGACAAACAAAACAGACAAACACACACACAGGGACCAATGAATAAATAAAGCAAGCAAACAACCCAACAAATAAATACAAAAATAAACAGAAAAACTAAAACAAATAAATAAATAAACTAAAAAAAACCAAATAAACAGACAAATAGATAAACAAACAAAAGGGCAAACAAACAAATGAAGAAATAAACTAAAAACTAAATAGCTAAATAATTAATTAATTTATTGATTTATTAATGAATTAATTAAGAAAGAAATCTGGAACTTTGAAATAAATCTTTTAGAAAATAAAAGTTGCTTAATTTGATTTATTAATATAGAAATTGTGATCTATATCAGCAGCTGGATAATAAGATAGTTTTAATTACAGATTAATTACAGGGGTAATTACTGACCGTCTGCTGTGTGATGACAGGAAAAACGCAGCTATTGGAGAAAACCAACTTTAACACCGTTACCACACATTGTTCATTATGATATTATAAAATGTTTTTTCCTGGAGTGGTTCAGTCTCTACATATCCTGCATATACTACACGATAGATGTGGTTGGATATTTGCTGATCACATGTACCACAGTGATGATTTTGCAGCGTAGCTAAAAACAGACGAAAGCTCTATAAATTGATGCTAGGCTAAGTTTTCTGATGAATCCGTCATCACGCCTGAGGTAAATATCGAAGTTCCTCATGGCTGTGTCTCATTTCCACCTACGCTCTGCTTCCTCGTTACATTTTACCAACTGTTCCTTTTGGGCTTTAGCTAGTATATTTGCCCATTTGCCTAACAACACTGGTTTCACTGCTTCAACCACATGAGCAGCAATGCAGAGTATGCGTAAAAACCGCCTTAGCGTGGCCCGGAGACAGAGATGTAGAGATAGAATAAGCGATCTTTTTTGGTATAAATGTAAATAAACTAGCGGATTCCTTGTGCGCGGTAACTGCAGTGACCTAAGCGAAGATCTTTACAGATAGACCGAAGCCTAAAAGCCTCAGAGAAACTCACTCCCGATGTTTTCCATATTCGCATGTGGAAGGTTTAATATTGAATCCAGCTTGAATAGTTATCTGTCTGTATCGAAGCTAATCTTCGCTCCTTAGCCAGCTAGCATAGGCTCAGGGACCGTATGGCCTTGTTTTTGGATTTGTGACTGGTTTTTGCAGTAAGACCTTTTTTAATGGCTGACTGAAAGCATTTTTTAAACGTTTGTCCCCGAAGCGGACATGGGCATGTCGGGCCTTCTGATGGAAATCCGTGAGCAAAACGCTCCCTAATCCGTCCTGACAGTGGAATTTGATTTTTTAAGACACCTAGCATTGAATCCTCCACACCCAGCCTTAAGTAATGAGAGATTACGGCTAATCTCCCGTTCGTTAAGGCGCGGGGGAATTTCGCAGAGTGTATGGGGGGCGTCCTGGATTTATCTTTCACCATAACAAAACAGTGGGGCGGCTTTTGTGTTTGTATAGCAGCGGAGATCATCCTTCAGTTCCATCTCCTGTGTCAGGCTTTTTTTTATTACACGTTCACCCGCACCTGTACCGCCTACTGTACATCCTCTTTCAGCTTTAAGTAGCTGTTTTCCCACACACTCACGCTGTAATCTTCAGCTGAACCAGGTGGACGGATGCCAGCTACACGTTTATACATATGTTCACACAAAGGAAACGTTTCTGAGAACAGGATTGAAGCTAATTTTGAAGGCAAGGAGAAACTATTCACCAAAGGGCTGAGAGGAGATTTTACTCAGGAATTCCTAAATCTAAATGTCTAATAATATCACAATGTATACACTACATTGACAAATGTATTGGGACACCTGACGTATTCAACTGTATGTAGATCTTCCCCAATCTCCTACCATAACATTGTACAGGATAAAGTTTTCCCTTCACTTAAACTAGGAGATCTAAACCTGTTCCAGCATGACATGTAAACAAAGCCATCTCCATGAAGATACATGGGTTGGAGTGTAAGATCTCCTGATTTTGGGCTTTAACCCTATTGAACACCTCTGACTGCACCCTCCTCATCTCACCTGCCTGACTTTACTAACAGCCTTCTGACTGAATTAATCTCCTTTTTAATTAATTTTAAGGAACATCTTTCCAGATGAGTGGAGCTTATTATAACAGGAAATGAGGACTAAATGTAAAATGAGATGTTCATTGAGAAAGTACATACCAATTCTTTGGACCTACATCCATATACGTCCTGTACAATTGTGTGCCTTTAACTTTGTTGTAACAGTTTGGGCTAAAATACAAATGACTGGAAAATTTCTTTAAAAACTCTGAGAGTATATTAAAAAAGCTGCACAATGAGGGGAAACATGTTGATGAGCTGAAAACGGCGCAATGAGAAGAAAAAATATTGCTCGTGTCACCAAACAGATTAAAACTAAAATAATAAATTAAAATAAGATTTAAAAATGCAGGAAATAGAAAGTAAAGATATTTGTAATGAGTGAAAGTAAAAATACTGATACCAAAAAAGGTATTTGTACTTCAAATGTGTGTGTGTGTGTGTGTGTGTGTGTGTGTGTGTGTGTATGGAAAAGTTGTCCAACCGGCCGTACCTGCACCGGTTTTCCAGACCATTTCCAATCTTCCATGCTTCCATTCATCATCTGGGCCTGCATGCCGTCTCTCAGCACACCGTTCCTTTAACCTTTTACACAAATAAGTAACTAGAGAATAAAAAAACCCTCAACAACTCAAAAAGGTGGAGGTTTTGATGCCCAAAGAAGTGATAGAGGAGAAAAATACCACATTGTTTACTCTCGGTTCTCTGCATTACTCCGAGTTCTTAATCGGCCGTTACGATGTGAAGGATTTCGGGGTAAGAGGCAGCGTTTCTCACCTGAGATCGATGGCTGTTTGGAAGTGCCTCCTCAGGATCGTCGAATCTCTGGCAGCCGCTCGCTCTGTAAATAAACCCAGACTGACTGCGCTCGCTAAATCTAGGCCATGTTAGCATGTTTGCCAGATAAGCTGCAAAAGCTTTTCCACATGAATAATAGCAGGAGCGCTCGAGACAGATCAGCTCATTTTTCATAGCTGTTCGGTACAGAGAAGGTCGCTTTATCTCATTCATTTTTGTCTTTTATTGTCATTTACAATGCTCAGGGAGCTCATATACTGGATATTAACCTCATTACACAATGCTAGCTGTGGATTATCACCTTATACCATGGTCACTTCCCAGCATTGAGGAGTTTATGCTGATTCCCAATAACTTCATTTTGCTTATTTCTTTTATACATGGTTCATTACAGCTACAATTGTTGGAGTTTCTGTTTTTCGTTCTATTTCCAATTTTCATTTTGTGCCTCGAGCCGTTTCTCAAACTGAATCCACCACACGCAAAACTTCTCCATGGAGCATAGCGACGTCATTAAGAAAAATGTCTACAATATCTGTCTCACACTGGATGGAGCTGCAACTGTATGTTACTACAAGCAGAACATTCATTTAAATATACAAGAGGACTTCAAGTCAAACCTGGACTTTTAATGTTACAGGTATAAAAATGTACGCTAGCGTGGCGCTACTACACGCAGTATTTAGTGGCTAGCGTGTCCTATTACTGATAGGTGGCGCACATGTCGCGTGTCGTTCCAGAGGCCGTTAATCGAGATGGCAGACAACACAGTTAGTGCATGGAACAGTGTGTGATGAAGTTGCTTGCGAACGAAGGTGTCAAAGCCGCGGATTTCTACGCCGAGGAGACGCTCAGCCGCAGTGAAACGTTTAAATGGTGTAAATGTTTTAAAGATGGCCATCAGGGATGTTCACGTGGTGGTCGTGGTGGATCCCAGGTGATGAGGTGAGGCAGGTTGTCCTAGGATGATTCGGGGCGTAGCGAGAGATGTTTCTATGCTGAATCTTTCCAGGCGTAAGTTAAACTCTGGGATAAGTGAATAAATGTCGGAGGATTTAGAAAAATCAATGCACTTTTCACTCTTTGAATTTTTATTTTATTTTATAAAGTCCAAGTTTGACTTGAACACCACTCAAATATCATAGAAAAAATTATAAACTGGGATACAGGATCATTTTAATGTAAATTCCACTGTGCTATACACAGAGTTCTTCATTGTAATTAGTCAGAAGGTGATGATTAATTGTCTACACGAGTGGGGACCCTTAACATATTGAGTGACCCACTATAAACCCTATTGAACATGAACACACCTCCTTCCTTCTTCCACTTCACCTACATGACTTCCTGACTTTACTAACACCATTAAGGCTGAATGAAGCTCCACAAATCTCCACAAAAATCTAGTGGAACATTTTCCCAGATGATTGGAGGTTATTTTAACAGAAACTGGGAACTACATGTGGAATACGATGTTCAAAAACGCTCAGGTGTCCACACTTTTGTCCATATAGTGTATATATTAAATCAAACTCAATTCTATACAACTTTTCAACAATTGGTGGCGCAAATGTGTAAAAGGTATACTATAATAAATTTCCTATTAATATGAATAAATATATTGAGGTCCCCTGGTGGTCTAGTGGTTAGGATGCGGCGCTCTCACCGCTGCGACCCGGGTTCGATTCCCGGTCGGGGAACCATCCCCAGCCACTCTCAGTGCCGGTCCCAAGCCCGGATAAATTGGGGAGGGTTGCGTTAGAAAGGACATCCAGCGTAAAACGTGTGCCAAATCAAACGTGCGGAGGATCCGCTGTGGCGCCCCCTAACAGGAGAAGCCGAAGGAAAGTTTATGAATAAATATATTGATCTATATGAACTATTGTTCATAGTAATAAATATGCAAACAAAATACATTTGCACAATTTTTTTAATAACACTATCATTATCTTGTTTTCTCATATTTTCTTTTTATTTTCACATAATTTCCTTTATTTTTATTTATAGTTGCTTTCATCTAATGTGCAAGTTATATTCTCCATATAACACTGTGCCAAATAAAAATCTTGAATCATAACTATTGCACAATATTTCCACACTATGACAATCAAAACGTCATGTTCCATTTTATCTGCATTTTAAAGGAGCGTAATTGGTGCACTAACACGGCTGCTGTAAACGGCGCCAGGAACACATGCAGAAATAAACCTACAGCGTGTACAGTCAGTCAGTCAGTCACACTCCGCACTCTGAGAGTCCACGCACCTGTTAGAGGGCAGGAGGAAAAGAAAAGCTGGCTGGACTTACATACATACAGAAAAGGAGAGGTGGGGTGTGCGGTGGAGGGGTTCTGAAATGCTTTCCAAACAAATAAATCAGAGATGCTGTCATATTTTCCAGCAAACTTCAGTCGAAGCCTTGAGTAGAGCTTTAATCTTTCGCTTTTCGTGCTTCGTAACATTAAACATCAATCAAAATCCTGCTTGTGGAATGAACATGGCTTGTTTCATACACACCACACACAATTACATACCATCTCTCTCTCTCTCTCTCTCTCTCTGTGTGTGTGTGTGTGTGTGTGTGTGTGTGTGTGTATATATATATATATATATATATATTTATATATATATTTTTTCACAGCAGCCTGAACTGATTCAGTAAGCTCCATCAGTCACTCTATTGAAAACCCATAAAACAGCATGTCCCGTCATCACCCGGCTGGGTGTCTACTGGCGGAGTGCCACGGCTGGCCAAGCATTTGTAAACGTGTGTGTGTGTGTGTGTGTATGTGCGTGAGCGTGCATCGGGCCGAGGTTGCCTGGTATTTTGACAGGGCTTAGGGCTGTCAGGTTGCTGTCATACACCGCAAAAAAGCTCGCTGGAGAGAAGGATTAGAGTGGAGAAGTGAGAATTCCTGCTGCGACTGAAAGAGAAAAGGAGAGATAGAGAAAGAGAGATAGACAGGGAGAGAAACTGGTTTATGTCACTTGAGAAGCTCAGATTGAGAGAGAAGAGCAGTTAATCAATCCATCATAATAAAAGAAGAAAGAAGAGGAGGAGGAGAAATAGGAGGAGATTCATAGCTGTTATAATAGTTATCAAAAGGCATGAAAGATAAAAAGGGAACAAAGGAACCCTGACCTGATTAAGAAGCTGTAGACGACTCTGGAATTCACGGAAGACAAAAGCTAATTAGCAGATGTGAATCAGGTGGCATGTGGCTCAGTCACCTGATGCACATGGGCTGATGGGTAATGTAGTTCATTGTGCGAAAAACTCCCACCCATTAGAGTGTTCATAGCACAATTATGTTTAGCCACATGTGGAGAAAGAGCTCACCTCCTGAAAGAAGCATGTGATACGTTTACATTTATATTTACGCCATCTGGCAGATGCTGTTAACCAAACCGACTTACATTTATTTCCTTTGTACGACTGAAAAGTTGAGCGTTAAGGGCCTCGCTCAAGGGCCCAGTCATGACATCTTTGTGGCTCTGGGATTTCACCTTTTGACCTTCCAATCAGAGATCCAACGCCTTTTCCACTGAGCTCCCACTTTCCACTAACTATTTCAGCAGAAATCGTCAGGTTAGTACCCATGCCAGACGCTCCCATATATCATCACTTCCACTCTGGAACTCTGCTCGTACCTGCCGTTCGTGTCATCGCCTGGTAGTCCAGTGCACACTCTTTACCTCCATTAGTCTTAATTCCACCCTTATTTTGTGGAAGAGGAAGCGATTAGACTGTCTTACCGTTGTGTGGTGTTTGTGTTGTGATGAAGGACTGGATATGAAGTCACATAGGGGATTCTTCTGCCAGGGAATAGCATGTGTGTGTGTGTGTGTGTGTGTGTGTGTGTGTGTGGTTTGATAGTAAAGGGATTATACACTTAAGAAGAATCATCTCTTATAATTGGGACTGAGATTGAGAAGCGTTGTTGGCGATGTGTCATCTGTCATGAGTTAGGATGAGTTGCTTGAAAAATCAAGGATGTTACTGAAGAAAAGGGAGGAAGCTGTCAGTTCGGATCAAGGCATGTACTGTTGACTCTGTCACACTGAACCAGGACTCCAGCTCGCTGCTGATGATGGCCTGACACACTAGCTTTAACATTTGGAATGGATCCTTTTGAGCAACTCAAGACTGAAGGATTGCATTAATGTATGGTTGGCTACAAGTACATTACAGGGCTCATGCTCTGTGTTGAAATTGTGTGACAATGATATAGCTAATGCCAAGTGCCAGCTCAGTGTTACTTTACTCCTGCAGTCCAGGATAAATTTTAAATTTTATATATTTTTTTGTGGTTCTAAGTTTCTAGCTTTCCTGTTCTTGGTTGTACTAGCACTGCTGTAAAGAGGTCCATGATTTGTCATGCTAAATTTTCAAACACCAACCCATTGCCACTTTTTCTCCACTGGCTTCCATTCCTCCATCCTCTAGCACTGCTCAACTGATCCCTGTATATTAAGGTACAAGGAAGATCTGCACCATCCTCCTCCATCCTTTAGTACTGAAATCCATCCTTCATTTTGGGGGAGGGTTGGAGTCAGACATAGCCATTTCTTCTCTACAGCAAAGGTTTCAGGATACTGACTGGAACATGTTTGCCTCAAGGGCCACACTGGACTCTCACACAGACATGGACATCTACACATCATCTGCTTTGGACCATATCATCACGTGCATTGACCAGTTAACTACTGTCAAACGCGTGAAATGTTTCCCTAATCAGATGCCGTGGATGAACTCTGAGGTCCGTCTCCTCCAACACACATACAAACGCCACATAGAAGAGCCCTCCACAACTCTGATCCCAGACGCATGTGGAAAGGCATCCAGACCATCACAGACTACAAACTGACACCACAATCTCAACCAACCAGCAGTGCCCTCCTAATGGACGAACTAAATCACTTTTTTTGATCATATCTATCAAAGCACTGTGGGTCTACCACCAACACTGGACCCACACCAGTTTGCCTATCACCCGAATAGGTCGACAGAGGATGCAGTTTCCATGGATCTTCATTCAGCCCTCACCCACCTGGATAAAAACAACACTTACATCAGAATGCTGTTCATTGACTTTAGTTTTGCGTTCAATACAGTCCTCCCTACTATACTGATCACCAAGCTTTGTGACCTGGGTATCTGCACCTCCACATGCTGATGGATGGAAACAGGTATCCTCAACTCTCATTCTGAACACCGGCATCCCACAGGGCTGTGTTCTGAGCCCACTACTCTACTCCCTGTTCACCCACGACTGTGCTATTCTGCATAACTCCAACATCTTCATCAAGTATGCAGATGACACCACCGTGGTTGGCCAGATTCCCAGTTTCCCATGGCTAGTTCTAAACATTTAAAGGCCCTGGGCAAAATTTATATTGAAGGCCCCCCAGCGTTCTTTCCTCTTTCTTTCAGAATGAATAAAAAGCACTTGAAACTAATATAATTTCTAACCTCACCTTATCAGTACTTCAATATTTTGTATTTATTAAAGATTTCTGCAATTGCTGTTTCTATTTACAACTTTTTTTTTTTATTTAAAATATTGATCAGCTCTGACTCCTAGTGATGTACATACACAGATGTAAACTCCTAAAGCATCATGGTGCTCACGCTGTTTTAAACCGGCTTCCATGAGCCATCTTCAGTTGAGTGCCAGTTATTTATATCCCATGTAAAAAAAAATTTAGTTTTACGCTGCCCGTCTTGAGTGGTAAACTAGTGTATAGGTTCTTTAGGTTTATGAAGACCCGCTTCAAAATCCGAGGGCCCATGCAATCGCCTGCTCTGCCTATATCTAGCGCCTACCCCAGTGTTCCTCAAATAAAACACATGGACAATAAAAGGATTCTATGTCTGCACACGGACATTAGACTGTGACTTTATAGAAAAGAAACTAAAAGTCTGTGGTGCCAGCTTTCACACTGGGACGCCACAATGGAATTAAATGGCCGTAAAAAGCTTGATGTTCTGTCTGCTTTCTTCACCCCAGCCTTGTGCAAGAACATGATCCGGGCTGCTGCGCCAGTGTTCGAACCCCCCTGCTAGCTGTAAGAAATCTGTAATGTTTCTCTCAGTGGTTCTGCTCTGTTCTACGCTTGCAGCATGACACATGGTGAACTTTCACGAGGCAAACTGACACCTTGGCGTATTCATTTTTTTCTGAGCCTTACTCGTGCTATGAGATGCGAAACACGTTAAACGCATCAAGCAAGCACCTCAGCACGGGGGCCGCCCATGAGAATATCCCATTCGATATCTGGGTGGAAGATGTGAACGAGGTTCTGGGACAGTTTTTCTTATCCAGTTCCACTAATAAGTTAGACAAACTGCATTTTTTTCCCTCCTGCATTATTCAGCGGAATAGGAATTAAGGTTCCCTACACAGTGGTGGACCTTAGTGAAGTAAATGTAATTCATTACTGTACTTAAGTAGCTTTTTAACGTATCTGAAGTATTTTTATTTGGGCAGATTTTAACTGTAACTTTAAATTTCGTACTTTTAATTTAATTACATTTTGTGAAATCACTCGTTTCTAACTGGTGAAACACACAGCGAGTCACCAATCAGGATCGAGCGCACTCTCGTTTTACACGTGTTCTGATTGGCACTTGGTGTATATGCTGATCACCAACATACAATTCAGCATCAGTTCAACATCAAGCAGAACATTTAGAGAGGAATAAATAATGAAGAATCTCCAGACTCGAACTCACCACAACACACGTGACCTCATTTACACCATTTTTTTAAGTAGTTGAAAAGAAGATTTTGGACTCATGAAGATTGTAATAGAAATCAATCAGTGTCATAAATATCATTCTATTAATAGATCAGTGTGCTGAGAGTCACATTCGAGTCTTTTCACATAAATTGAGGTGATTAATTAAAGAATTTTGTGATAAAAATTATAATAGGAACATTATAGTTATAATAAATCATAGTATTTTGGATACTTAAGTACATTGTACTTTTACTTAAGTGAAAGTTTTAAGGGACACTTTACTGGAGTCACATTTTACTGAATGAAGCTCTACTTTAACTCGAGAACATGGTCGTCTACTTCGTATATTTGCTCTGCTTTCCTTGTCCACATTTCTTGGTTCAGTCGATGCCACCATTTATTATTTTGTTGGTTGTAAATGACTCTGGTTCCAGCCTAGATCAGTGTTCATCTCAAACACAGCTGTGTCCCACCATGGGCTCCACCAACAGCTGCGTTCTCTCATATCTTCACTAATGGAGGGATTCATTTTAATCTGCTTTGCTCTACAGAGTATATTCCAAATTATTTCTTCTCTTTTTGTGGGGAACCCTATTTTATGATTCCAACAAGCCCCACATACACACCGCTTTGTAGGGAACCCCCTTTTAACACTTCTCCGCTGCTTCTTCGTTCTTCTCCAGGGTTTCACACTTCTAATATTTGAAAAACCCATTCTTAGAGAGTGGTTTAACGTTAACACTACGTCAACTCTCAAAGCACTGGAATGCATTGGAAAGCTGCAGTTCATTAAAAAGCCAGCTCTGACCTTTATGACTGTTTATTTTTTCTTAACGATATAAACAGGATGTTATGATTCGACTCAGGCCGGTGGTTATGTGGTGGTGGCTGCGCTGTGATCTCGAGTCATATTTCATATTTCCTCAGCAGAGGAGCAAGATCACACAGAAACCTCATGCAAGACCGCTCCCATCGTTATCCCTGCCGTGCCATGATGGATAGGATCGATACTGTTTCGCTTAACTCCTCTGTGATTCGTCATCATAATTTGTCCACACAGGCCTTTGAAGCTCTCCAGTAGATCGGCCTTGTCTGTTTTTAAGCCCAGCAGGGTTGGACTAAAGCTTTCAGTAGGCTCATCCCCAAAGCCGGGCCTCTTGCTGAGCCAAGCAGCGAAGCATCAGCCTTTTATCACACATCCCAGCGGTTAATACAGCCAGTTGCTTCTCAGCTGAGATCAATCATCTCTCTGGTTAGCCACAGAACATAGGCCCGGCTGCAGCACACCACTGGGCAGACGTTGAGATGGATGGCATGGCATGAGTCTGGTAGAGTGATGGAGTGAAAAAATGTGGTAGAGGAAACCGACACTGTGAAAATCACGACAAAAATATGGAGAGTCTGTGAGAGAGTGAAAAGTGAGCATGAAAAAAAAAAATAAAGCCAGAAACTATAAAGTATAAAAGGAGAAAGTAAATCTGCAAATACACCAAAAAGTCAAAGCGAGGAGCAGCTGGCAGGGCCTCCTGCTGCAGCATGGGGGATGGATCGGAACGCCTCGTAGCGATGCGGCTCCAGCTGGAAAATAAAAGTGCCGCTTCAAAACATTTGGTCTCCAGGGCAACTCAGTGCAGGCAGAAGTAGATGGCCATATTATAAACCAGAGTGGCACATGATTGTACTTAGAGATTCGGTTTCAGGGCCTCACAGGTGCAGCGAGGGGCAGGAACAAATGCATCTGTCCCTGGATGTCAAACGTCTGGGCTGGGGAGAGGATGTTGATTTCGGAGGCCTAGAAGAACTTTTTATTGGGAGCCGGATGTTTGGAGGTCAAAAGGAACCCTATACATCAGCTACGTAACCCTTGGTTTCTTTCACGGACAAAAAGCAACAACAGATTATATGGATATATGGACATAAATCGTTGATACATCATTTGGTAGAGGGCAACAAATGCAAATTTTCTGTGAAGCTTTAATTTATGAGAACTGTATCACTTTTAGCAAAGCCAACAAAGAGTTATTAACATAGCAAAGAGAATTCGAGGATACAAGCATGCAATGAGATCCTGGTAGGAATTCCCCAAGGAGCTGTTATTTTGAAAGACACCTGTCACAAGCTGTGAGACCAATGGTCTGGTCATCCCACATCCAGTCCATGTCTCGGATGCAGTCAGCATAAAATAACTCACATCACTTTTGGTCCTATTGGTATTGTTAATAATGTTATTCCAGGGACCATCAATGTCACTGTTGGTTAATATTGTTATCCCCTGCGTTTTCGATCCCAGAACCAGTGGATGGTGATCTTAGTGCTTCTCAATTCCCAGTTACAATCGATATCATTACAAAGGATGTAGTTGAGTAAAAGTTGAGATGCACTCGGTAAAATATGCTCTCTAAATGTTCAGCTTGCTGTTGAACTGTACGTTGGTGATCAGTAGATCCACCAAGCGCCAATCAAAACGGGGGACTTGCTGCGTGTTTCACCAGTTACATTTTTATCCTCATCTATTTTTAATCCTCACTGGTTTCACTACATGTAGTTGAGGAAAAAGTAAGAAATGTAACTTTTTTGAAGTTAAAGTCTCCTTAAATGGAAATACTTCAGTAAAGTACAGACACGTGAAAAAGCGATTTAAGTACAGGAACGTATTACATTAACTTTGTTACTGTCCAACACCGTTAAATGATACAAATTAATCAAGTGGATTTCAATGCCAGTATTTCTGTATGTGGTCCCAGAGGTTTAGAATCCAAGTAATAGTTAGTTCTCAATACCACTACTAGTTAATAATGTGATCCCAGTGGTTTTAATTTCAGTACAGTTTTTATAGTATGAGGTCATATTCCAAATAATTTATTCAGTTATTCTCCCAGGAGTAATTGACCTAATTTGTGTGATTTCGTCTTATCGTTCCTGCACATGTCATGCTGCGACTGTCATATCTTTATATATGATGAACTGTAAGACCTTCAACAATGTGTTTGCTCAACATGTATTAATACTGAATTTAAACTTCGGATAGCTTTCATACACGTCCTGGTGTTTGTGTGACTGATATTCCTGGGCCTGCATTGGAGAGACTGGACAAGAAAAAGTGGGATGAGATTCCCGGAGTTTGAGTTTAGAAATAAACCTCATACATAATATGATTCCAGTGGATCTCAAACACAATTCTCGTTAATTAATTTATCCCAATGTTTTGGAACCCCAGTACTAGTTGATAAAATTATCCCAGTGGTTCCAGAAGTTATTGTGAATAAAGGTTTTGATGAAAATATACACAGTTCCAGTCAATACATTTTCTTCAGGTTTTGAGACCAAATGTATGTTCCTTGAGTTTCTATGCAACAATCACGAGAATTAGAGAGTGAATGTCTGGAAGAAAGTCCAAATGTGAAATTTTTGTCTCTAACAGAAGAACTTGTGAACGATGAAGAACAAGATGTGATCAGATTCCATCACACCCACACTCACACATGGAGGTGGAAGATTAATAGTTTGGGGTTGTTATGAAGCAGGGTAAATTGATGATTTATTCCGGAAAGTAAAAAGAAGCAACATGGATCCCTTCCATACTTCCACCATGCAAATCCGTCTCATTGGAAACGTCTTCACCGTACATCAAGACGATGAGCTGAAGCGTACATCTGAGTTCTGTAAGAGTTTTTTAGAGAGCAGACAGACTTCTGGAGTGATATCTATCTTGGAATGACCTGCTGAGCACCCGCATCGAAATCCTACTGAACTGCTTTGGGATGAAGTGGACCATAAAAAAAATCTCCATCTAGTGAAGATCATCTTTGGGAATTTTTATAAAAGACACTGTTTAAACCTGTTCTTAATGCTGAATTTTTCAGTGTTTATTTTTATTTTTTTATTTCAACATCTGTACATAAATATATTTGTTTGGTCAAAGTAAAAGTCATGGGCTTGCTCTATATCGAATTATATGGAGTACAGCAGAGTTTTTTATTATAGTATTTATCAGTACAAAATCTATTTGTCTTCATTCTCTCCAACTTTAAATCTAAATAAAATGTTTAAAATATTTAACAAACCCGGAGGTTAAAAGTAAAATTGCTTCCTGCTTTAAATCCTCATTAAAAAAAAAAAAAAAAATAAAACCCCAAAAAAAAAAAAAAAAAAAAAAATGGCTCCTTCTTGTTTTTTAACAAAAAATGCTATCACAGCGCCTCGTCTGTCATTGTGCTGATTTGCCCCAATTTGTTCGACACCCACACACTCTTGCCGAGTCAAGCCTGTAGCAATGACAGGTATTCCCCTTCAACCATGTTCCTAAGTCTTAGCAAAAGCTACCACTAATGACTCATCTCTTCACTCCTGCTTCTCCCTCAACACCAGAAGTGCTAAGAGCCTTTTGAAGGATTTTATGCAATCACTAAACTAACATCATCTGCAACGGTTGTCGGCAAACACCGGCATTCTCCGGCACACACCTTCCCACTGATGTGAATTACTTTTTTTTTCTAAAAAAGAGCCGATAAACGAATGATCGTGTGTGAATAGATGGAAAAAAATAATCCCATATTGCTTTAGCATGCCAACCACAACAGTTGAGTGTTTTCTGGATTTCCTTTCCATGGATTTAGTTGTTATGGATTGGGATAAAAGGTGTGAAAATGTTGAGATAAAAAGAATGCATGTTGTAGACTCGCCTTTATCAAAGGAATCAAATTTGAGCTTGTGCAAAGAGAAAAAAACTGCTATAGACAAAAATATTGTAACCTGACATTTCCAGCCAATTGAGAATCTTCCACAAACAAATATCCCAAATTTGGACGCACACAATTGTATAGGACGGCTAGAAGTAGGAGACTCAAATCTGTACCAGCATGACAATACACCTGTGCACAAAGCCAGCTCCATGAAGATCTGCTTTACATGGGTTGGAGAGGGAGGTGGTAGCTCAGTGGTTAAGGCATTGGTTAAGCCAGTGGTTAAGGCACTGCGCTTTGGATCTGAAGATCACAGGTTAAAATCCCACCACCACCAAGCTGCCACTGCTGGGCCCTTAAGCAAAGCCCTAAAACCCTCCCCTGCTCAGTTGTAAGTCGCTCTGGTTAAGGGCGTCTGCCAAATGCTGCAAATGTAAATGCAAATGAGTGGAAGATCTCCTGCTATAGAGCTTTAACCATAAATTCTCATAAAAACTCTGAGTGCACCCCAGGCCTCCTTACTTTACTGAAGATTAGCTCAGTGGTTGAGGTTCTGAGTTACCAATCAGAAGGTCGAGGATTCAAGCCCTGATATCGCCAAGCTGCCACTCTTGTGGCACTTCAGCAAGGCCCTTAACCCTCAGTGCTCCAGGGATGTTGTATCAATGTTGATTTTGTCCCCAGCTTTTGACAAGTATAAAGCTTCTTTCTTTTTTCTTTATCCTGACTTTACTAACAAATGAGCACAATTTATATCTCCACAATATTTTTCAATTGCTGGAAAGCCTTTTAGATGTCACGCAATTAAACACACCGCTGGCTGCAGAATCATGGTGATTAAAAAGCACTATAAAGATTAAGAGTGGAAGGATTTGAAAAGCAGGGTCGACCCCCAGAGCCGGCGACAGCAGATAAGACCGAACTGATACGGGGATCTGATGTTTGCCTGATGGTCCTGCCACTATAAAAAAAGACTCCTGAAATCTAAAGGTTTCTGAACATAGTTTTCTAAGGCTGTATTATGTGATCTGCTTGTTTATGGTTATACGTTTGAGATGTACAAAAAATCAATATTCTTCAAAGCAGGGCATTGGAAGTCTTTCAAGCCAGATGTCTACTGATTTCTACCTGGAGATTCGTCATTAAATGTAGCCATGTGCATAGCTGATGTCTTAGGCTTGTATAATTGGATTTTATTTTCTAATTATTTTTGATAGTTTTTCATATTTCTATAGCACCAGCAGGCCATGATAAATTCCTTGCAACATGCAACCCATTATCGTAGGCATTAAAGAAGATTCTGCATTTAATTCTTCTGATTCTGATTCTTCCGATTCCACCTACTACATTCCTCACCAAAATTTTCACCTTTGAAAGTTAGAAAGATCTCAGTATATTTGTGGAGATGATCCCTGTTAGACTGGATCTCATGCAAGCAATTTGCAAAGAAAAATAAACATCATGTGGAGGCTTAGCCCACCGTGTCCTGCACACGCAAGCAGAGCGAAATCAACATACAAGCATGGACTAAATGTCCAAGAGCATTCTACAGCTCATATGACCCGAGCCTGAGAGATCGTAAGGTCGGAAAAGGTGAGTTTTTATTTATGCACCCGTTCACGCACACAAACTCTTACATTTGCTTGGAAACACTTACTGTATTTGCGTGCAAACACTCATTCGCTTGCAAGCGATTTCAAACAAAGCTAGTAACATGCAGAGACAGGACTTTTGCAATCTAGTGACTATATGCTGATAAAAAAGGATATATTCTGTCCCCAAATTTCTTATTATGATGCAATTTTTTGTAGCAGCTTCACTATGATTTTTATCGCATGCCATTCGGTTTCAGAAATTCCCCCCGGACATAAACGTGCATTTCGCGTCGATCTAGTCCTCGACTCCAGAGCGTAACAATAGCTCTTCATCTCATGCTGCTGCAGTGTTCTGAGAGCCACGCATACCTGAAGCCATGCAATCACATGTCTCCCAAACCTCAGGGCACATGGCTACCCCCGTCTCAGGTTACAGCCCTGCAGGCTCTCCTGCTACCTTCCTATCCATGTTTCTACACTGACATTATGCTTCCGAATGCTTCCAACACACAAGTAGTCAGTGTTTTAAATTGCAGCCTGAGAGCAAAGCTAAAGAAATGATGGCAGTTATACATGTAACAGCAAAATGGTGGAATAAAAAGTAACAACCTGGAGATAATGCATTTTAGGACACAATTAGGCAGATTATTCATAATGTATATATCAATTTATTTTGATATTTAATTTAATTTAATATAATTATATCTGCCTATCACTGGGAGTGATGTTGGACTGGAAGAGCACACTGCACGGTTTACATTTGTTTTGACACGGACTAATACCGCTCTTAAACCCTGACTGCACCTAGACGTTAGCCGCTGTCTGGAGGGTAGCTAATCAAGGTGCGGTAGGCACAGTAGGTAGTGAAGGCTAACCGAGAAGGCCCTCCTCGAGTGTTTGTGTGCTCGGTGCAGTTACAGCACGAATGCTTCTGGCATGTCTCACAGAGACCGAGCGAGAAACGAAGCTGACATCTCTCCTTCCTGTCTGTCAGACAATCCTATAAACGTTCGATTATGTATTTTCCTTTACAAATCCCAATTCCTCTGAATTTTACTCTCGATGCCTGCGTAGCTTTATTTATCTTGGACTTGTAAAGGATTAGGCGTAGTCCGAGTATAACAACTCCTGGAAATCAGACCACCATAAATCTGTCCACGACCTTCGTCTTCTATGCACGCCACTTACCATCTAATTACCTGCAATAAGAAGGTCTTTAACGCAGGACCGGTTGCACACACGGGCTAGTTTTTGTGTCTCTTTGACGATTTGTGTGTGTGTGCGTGTGTGTGTGTGTGTGTGTGTGTGTGTGTGTGTGTGTGTGCGCATTGGGGCTTCAGTGAAAGGTTCACGCTCGTCCTGAGGTAAAAAAATTGTCTTGAGGTCTAACTAAAGTGAAAGTGAAAAGCAGAGAAAAGGTTCCTCAGCTGTCTGTGTGAACTCTTATTGTCTTTATTTATGTGTCTGAGAGCCAACTGTCTTTGTATCCGTGTGTGTTCACAGTCTCGGGCTGCAATGTTGAGTGCTGAGTCACACTCATAGGCTCCAAACTGAACACACACATGCACACACACAAACACACACACACACCCGTTCATCCCCCTGGTGCTCCTCAGCAATCGCTTCTCCGACATGCATGGACACGTCTGCAAGCGAGTCATTAGGCATTAGTGCCATCTGTTGGACGGTAGAATAAAAACGAGGCAGACGGCTGGAGCAGGAAACCAATCGTCTGCTGGGATTTTTGTTTTTGTTTGTTTGTAATTGCTAAACCCGGGGCATATTGTTGAATCGGCAGCCAGACGGCTTTGTAATTGTCACGTGTCTGCGTCACACGCGCCACCCGGTCGCAACACGTTGACAATTCACTCGAGGGCCGTCGCGCTTCTATTGACTTGTTGTCCAAAACGCTACATTGTCCTATTTCTTTTTTTTTTTGTAACCGATCAAACACCTGCCCTGCTTATGTGCCATACAAACTGAGCTTAACCAGATCACCGGCTTCACCCTGAATGAGGCGACCACAAGCTTTTGTCTCGGCGGATAAAGTGCTTATGTTTCTTAGTAACCATAATTGCACGTATCAAGCAGCGAATAAAAGCGGCAGCTGGCCGTGTGCCGCGCAATAACTCATAAACGCCCGAAACAAAACAATTAACAAAAGACGAAGTATCGTATTTCATAAGTACATGGTCAAACAGGGAGAGAAAATAAAGGAGCGAGCGGGTAAAAGGCGGGTGTTGATACACTGTATCCGCCACCGAACAATTCACCTGCCACTGTCTCTCAGCGCCGCCATTGAAGGGACGCCGTGTGTTGTTTTTTTTACGATTTTTTTTTGGAGCGCGTGAATGCGTGTGTCATCACTCTCCACTTTACGGGTCTGAACCTCAGGTGCAAAGAGCAGCAGCCTGCCGGACACCTTGTTGTGGTTACGTGTGAGTCCCGCCTTTACCTGGTGCTCCTGATTGAAGTCGGCGCTCTCTCTGTGTTCGGGGTAAACACTCGGCCGCTTCGACTGCAGCCAGCTTTCAGAGGTGAGTAAACACGGCCTGATGGGACGTGCGAGGCAGGGTCCTCGCCAATGCCTCGTCCCGATGACAGCTCCTGTTAGAGGGGTTTTGTGACAGACCTGGTACACAGGAACACTTATTTACTCACACAAAAAAGGCATGAGATGGTGCTGCCCACAGCTGGCTCGGGGTGGGCATCTGACACGTTTTTTTTGTGCCGTAAAAGAAATGGAGTTTGTACGCTACAAGAACACTTGCAGGACTGTTTCTATTTTTATTCTATTATCATCATCATTTATTTCTTTGAAAGAAAACGTGACAAAGAAACCACAAAGTATAAACTCCTCTCTTCACCATAAACATATCATTTTGTGAAATCATCAACCCTTTTTATTTCTCCTCCCTTTCGCTGTTCCCATTAAGGTCCTCTACATCTGCTTCTTTTAAATTAGCCACTAGCATGTCTTCCCTCACCATTGAACATTTTGGAGACAAGGAGAGAGAGACGCATTGAGATGGTTTGGACATGTGCGGAGGAGGGACATGGGGTATATCAGTAGGAGAATGCTGAGGATGGAGCCACCAGAAAGGAGGAAAAGAGGAAGACCAAGGAAGAGGATTATGTGGTAAGGGGAAGACATCCAGGTAGTTGGTTCGAAAGAGGCAGATGTACAGGACAGAGGGGTATAGAGACAGATGATCCACTGTGGTGACCCCTAATGGGAGAATCTGAAAGGAAGGAAAGAAGTCTTTACCCCTTTACCACATCCATAAACCTCCTCTTCGGTCTTCCTCTTTTCCTCCTTCCTGGCGGCTCCATCCTCAGCATTCACCTACCGATATACCCCATGTCCCTCCTCTGCACATGTCCAAACCATCTCAATCTCACCTCCCTCACATTGTCTCCTACATTCGTGGTCCGTCTAATAAACTAATTTCTAATCCTATACCTTCTCATTACTCCCAATAAGAACTTCAACTCTGCTACCTCAATCTCCACCTCCTGTCTTTTAGAGCTGTCTTTATAGAGTCTTTAAGAGCGAGTCACCAATCAGGATCGAGCGCACGCTCTGTTTTACACGTGTTCTGATCGGCGCTTGGTGCATCTACTGATCACCAACATACAGTTCAGCATCAGTTCAACATCAAGCAGAACATTTAGAGAGGAATAAATTATGAAGAAACTCCAGACTCGAACTCGTCACAGCACACGTGACCTCGTTTACACCCTTATTGTGTTGTAGTTGAAAAGGTTTTGGTTTCATTTACCGAGTGGATCTCTACTTTAACTTAACTACAGGATTTGTGTACTTCGTCCACTATACATATAATCCTACTCAGAATATGTGATTTTAGATTTCAAACTAATTTAGTCGCTCAGTAGCTGCTTGTTCCACAACTCCAACTGATACGAACATTACTAATAATCACACACACTCCGGTGCTCAGGATATTTCTCACAGTCCGTTCTTTGATCGTAATGATTATTATATTTATTTAGTGTATTTACATATTTACATTAAATATTTACATATTTATCTGCTCTTGTCAGTTTGCACAATTGATACTATTTGCACTTCTGGTAGATGCTAAACTGCATTTTGTTAGCGATGTCATGATTCAGCGATTTGCATCGTAAAGAATATAGAATACAGATTAACATGGCAGAGGTAGAGCTGCATCTTCCTGGAGACAGAACAGGAAAAGAACGTATGGTTTCATTTCATCTTCTTTTTTTTTTTTTTTTTTGCACAACAAAGGAGTGTTTGTGAATGGGCCATGTGTTAGAAGTCAGAAGGCTCCTAAGTAAATTGATGACTTGCTAATAAAAGCAATCTATCTGTTTATATATATATATATAAAGACCAGCTTCCAATCTACTTTATTTTCCTTCTCAGACATTAGCAGGCCTTTCCTGCCATGAACAAAATGTTGGAATGGGATTCTTCAGTAATGCCATGGTCTGGGAAAACTGGGTAAAAATGTTGTACTTCATAACTACTGGAAAAAATAACAGTTCTTGGTCACGGACACAGACTGTCTGGCCCGACTGTTATTATATTAAAGTTGCCTACCATGAGGGGTTTCAGGGGTTTGGCATCATGGCAGTCTTTCATAAGGATAAAAAACACATTAAATTCAGCTCTGTTTTTTTTTTCTCTTCTCCAGAAAGCACAATCACTGAAGGACTAAACTGTTTCCTTTTTATTTTTAAAAGAAAAAAAAAACATCTATAGAGTAAAAAAAAAACTAAGCAGAATATCAGGCAGCGTTCGAGTGAAATTCCTGACGAAGAGGATTTGAGCTTGAGGGTGATTAAAATGTTCATAAAACGCGAAGGTCGTTTGGGTCACAGAGACAAAACGAGCATTTGTCCTTCTGTGGAAGTGCAGTGCTGTGGAGATGACAGACGGTGGCCTCTGATTGGCCGGTTCCTGCTCGGATGGGATTTGCTGTCAACAGGTCCCAATTAGGCCAATCAGAATGGAAGGAAGTGGCTCAGAGAGGACACTTTGTTAGCGGCTCTGTTTGTAAAGGCGAGGCCGAAAAACAAAACACAATCGCCTGTTCATTTCTCCCCCGTGACTGACCCGCTCCTGATTTCAGCATGGATTCTGTCCTGCCTCGTTTTTTTTTTTCTTGACCTCTGCATTTTTTCATGTCCGATGAGACCAATAAGGGAGGCATTGTTGTGTGGGGTTTAATGTAGCTGTTGATATAAATGTGGCTTCTTATTGTGTCTGTGGCTTTTGAACACCGAATGAGACGACATCCTGCTTTAAATGTGTCATCGAAATCCATTGAGGTGGCACGCAAAATAACTCCCGGCGTGTACAATACGCTCGAAATAACGCACAATACGCAATTATATCACCGAGTGTACAACTTCGTTCTCACCACTTCACTGCAAATTACATCTCACACCTTCCTTACATTCAGTCTCGAGTAATTCCATATGTACTGTATGAATAAAAGAATTGGGTACTTTTAATAGGCTTCCCAAAACATTAGACATTAGCTAGCAAGAGGTTAGCTAGCATGACTTTAACTAGCAGGACATTAGCTAGCAAGACATTCACCAGCGAGATATAATGAAGCAAGTGTGTGACATGAGCTAGAACCACACAATCTGGAACAAAGTTTGGAGAGTAGTATACACAGACCAATAGTATTTGGACACCTGATGTTTCCATGTGATTCTTCTCCAAACTGTTCCCACAAAGATGGAGGCACACAATTGTACAGGACGTCTTTGAAAAAAGTTTTTATTCACTTCAACTAGAAGACCCACATCTGTGTGAGCATGACAAAGCCAGCTTCATGAGGATCTACTTTATGTTGGTTTGGAGTGGAAAATCTTTTGCTTTAGAGCTCTGACCTCAACTCTAATGCACACCTTTGACTCACCTCAACCACATCAGTACTTGACTTTACTAACTCCAGTGCAGCTAAATGTATCTTTACAAATCCCCACAAAATCTTTCCAGAAGAGTGGAGATTATTCTAACAGAAAATAGTAACTTTTTTCCATAATGTCTTATGTGCACAACAGCTTGAATAATTTCAACCCCTATTGAATGTTTCCACATATGTAGTTTTATATCCTGTAACATAAATGGTGTTAATTCCATGAACCTACAAAGAACCTGTAATTCTGAGGGAAAACCATAATAAGTTATTGGGTATAATATGGTATTGTTTTACATTTTTGTTTCTACAGTAGCGGCTCTTTGTAATGCGTTATCGTTTCTATAGTAACGACTAGTACTAATACCTTATCATTTTCATGACTACTGTGTGTTTTTATACATTGTTTTTTTATACTGACAACTTGCTTTAATGCATTACCGTTTGTTCTAACATTATTTGCACAATAACTACTTGTACTAATACAGTATTGTTTCCATAGTAACGACTTTTATAGGAGTCTACTGTGCCAGTGTAACAGTCTAAAGTAACACATTTTTATATCTGTGTGTCAGTATTATGTTTGTTTTAAAAGTGTGTGTCAGAAGTATATGTGTGTCAGTAGTAGGTGCATGTCAGTAGTTTGTGTGTCAGTAGTATGTGTGTTTAAGTAGTCTGTGTGTGTCAGTAGTGTGTGCTTAAGTAGTATGTGTGTTTTAGTACTATGCGTGTGTGTCAGTATTATGTGTATTTTAGTATTAGGTGTGTGTCAGTATTATGTGTATTTCAGTTGTATGTGTGTTTCAGTAGTATGAATTTCAGTAGTATGTGTGTCAGTATTGTGTGTGTTAGTATTATGTGTGTGTCAGTAGTATGTGTTTCAGTAGTATGTGTGTGTCACTAGTATGTGTGTTTCGGTAATATGTGTGTGTCAGTAGTATGTATTTCAGTAGCATGTGTGTGTCAGTAGTATGTATTTCAGTAGCATGTGTGTGTCAGTAGTATCTGTGTTTCCATAATGTGTGTGTGTCAGTAGTATGTATTTCAGTAGTATGTGTGTGTCAGTAGTATGTATTTCAGTAGTATGTGTGTGTCAATAGTATGTATTTTAGTAGTATGTGTGTCAGTAGTATGTGTGTTTCAGTAATGTGTGTGTGTCAGTAGTATGTATTTCAGTAGTATGTGTGTCAATAGTATGTATTTCAGTAGTATGTGTGTGTCAGTAGTATGTGTGTGTCAGTAGTATGTGTGTTTCAGTAATGTGTGTGTGACAGTAGTATGTATTTCAGTAGTATGTGTGTGTCACTAGTATGTATTTCAGTAGTATGTGTGTGTCAGTAGTATGTGTGTTTCAGTAGTATGTGTGTGTCAATGTATATTGATGTAAATAAACACACAGCACTGATGGTGGGACATTATTGCAGTAGAAAAGGAATTACAGAGGAGTTATACCTACTGGTAAAATGATGTCAGGACTCTGCTTTATCACACTAAGTATAAAATGCAATAGTTTTCTCATAACAGCACGAATGCAAGCGCTTTATTTCCTCCTCAATGCAATAAGTACTTGTAAAAAGATTAAAATTCAGGTTTCAGAGACAAGGAAATGAGTCAGTCAGTGTCTGGAGCAGAGATCGTATTTAAAATAAAAATGGCTGCTACATTAATGCAGGGCAATGAAAAAGAAAACACCAGTACATATTAATATCTTCTCAGCACATGTGGAACTTATGATGCAGAACACTTGCTCGTTTATGATCGCTAGCTTTAGCAATGGCGGGGCAGTGTGACGGATTTTGCCCGTCGAGCGTTTATTTTGAACTCAGATAATATGAACTCAGCGGGTAAAAATAAAGCTCCGGCAGAGCGGAGTGAATCACGCCAGTCTCGGTGTGGTCCCTGCAAAACTCACTTTATTTTCCTTTACGATAATGGCGTGTCTTAAAGAGAGCATGAGATCATTTTCATCCACTACTCCAGCAGATAAGCCCAGCTCACAGCAGGCCTCGGCCGCTTGTTGACACAGCGCTCATGCCGAGGCTGGACGAGTTTCCCAGAGGCCTCTGCTCCTTTTCCCAGACTCATTAATCATAACTTCTGCAAGGGGCCAATCACATTTGGCCGCGCTCTGCCCGGGCCCACTTCCTGTCCTGCCGACCAATCAGGCGCCGGAACACCAGAGAAACGAGATGGAAAACACAAAGGCACAAAAAAATTATGTTTTGACAACAATATTAATTACCAGCACTCTGCATCCCAGAGTGTAAAGAGGTCACGTCTGTGCAGATTTCCGAAACATTAAACCTGAGGTATCTTTTGCCACGGATGGCAGAATTCACACACCGAAGAGAAACACATGCAAGGCAGCAGGAAAATAAACGAGCTGCTCACTAGACAAATCCGTGTGTGTGTAAGCGGTAAATATCAAAAGCTACTACATTGAAACTGCACATACCACCGAAACACACATACAGAAATACGACTGACAGCACAACCGACACACACATACTACTGAGATACACATACTACTGTCACACACACACACACACACAGACTACTGAAATACACTTATTACTGAAATACACATACTACTGTCACACACACATAATACCGACACACATACTTCTGAAATACACTTATTACTGAAATACACATACTACTGTCACACACACACACACACACACACACACACACACACACACACACACACACACACACACACATACTACTGACACACACATACTACTGAAATACACATAATACAGGAAGATTCCTACTACTAACAATAATATTGACACACACATACTACTGAAATACACATAATACTGAAATACACATACTACTTTCACACACATACAACCAACACACACACCCACACACACCCACACACACACACACACACACACACACACACACACACACACACACTACTGAAATACACATAATACAGAAAGATTCCTACTACTAACAATAATATTGACACACACATACTACTGAAATACACATACTACTGAAATACACATACTACTTTCACACACATACAACCAACACACACACACACACACACACACACACACACACACAAACACACACACATACTACTGAAATACACATAATACAGGAAGATTCATACTACTGACAATAATATTGACATACACATACTACTGAAATACATACTATTGACACACACACATACTACTGACAATAATATTGACATACACATACTACTGAAATAAACACACACATACTACTAAAACACACAGTACTGAAACACATACTACTTACACACACACACTACTGACAATAGTATTCACACACACATACTACTGAAACACACAATACTAAAATACACATATTACTGAAACACACACTACTGACACACACATACCACTAAAACACACATAACACTGAAACACACACTACTGAGACATAAATGCTAAAATAGTATTGTAGAAATACACATGCTACTAGAACACATATACTGCTAACACACAGATACTACTGAAATACACTTACTACTCAAACCTACATACTAATCTTATTATTAAGCATAATAAGATTGTGTGTGTGTGTGTGTGTGTGTGTGTGTGTGTGTGTGTGTGTGTGTGTGTGTTTGTGTGTGTATACGTACATACTTTTGAGGCAAAAATGTGAATTCCACAGTTTAAGATGATGGAGCAGCGCTAAACGATCTGTTTCATGGCTAAGACGGTGCATCAAATCAAGTGTGTTCTGGATAGTACTGTCAAAAAGAAAACACACACACACACACACACACACACGCACATGCACACATGCATGGATTGAGATATTCTGACAGAAATGGCCTCGAGCAGTAGAACACCTGTGTGTATGTATATGACAGGAACCAGAGAACTCCATAGCGATTATCTGGACCTTCATGAACCTTTTATTTAAATTTAATGAGCATAAATGAGCAGCGAGTTCTTTTTACTCGTGCCAATGATTTTGATGTTTCAATGTTTTTTCTTTATATTTGATAAAGACCAGGTCACAGCCGGTCGTCTTGGAACTTGCATCGGATATTCCACTTTCTTCACCTCCATTCTATCCAGTTCTGTTCAAGAGAGATACAATTTACAGAACAGCAGAGAGAAAGAGTGCAGGGGTCAAAGTATAATTTCAGTTCCAGAAAGGGATAAAGATCACGCCCCATTTCTTCACTGAGGTACAGAAGACACACCCACTTTTTAAATAGAACTTATTGATTTAAAAACAAAGCTCACACCCACCTATTTTATCAGAACTGATCAACAAACAGGCCACACCCACCACCTTCACTGGGGCTGACAGGTTCAAAGGCCACACCCACTTTACTGTGGCTGACGAACACAGGGGCCACACCCCAGCTTTTACCAGAACTGATTAATACAGGGACCATGCCTACTACCTTTAAAGGGGCTGATAAAAAATACACCCCACCCAGAGGCCACACCCACTTCTCTACCATAACTGATGGATACAGAGGCCACGCCCACTTCTTCACTGGGACTGACAGGTACAGAGTACACTTCTTTACTGGGACTGAGTAATACAGAGGCCACGCCCACTTCTTTAATGGGACTGATGGATATAGAGGCCACACCCACTTCATTTTCTGGGGCTGTTAAATACAGAGGCCAACAACCACTTTTTAAATATGAATAATAGGTTCAAAGCCCACAACCACTTCTTTAGAACTGATGAATACAGAGGCCACGCCCACTTCATTTACTGGGGCTGTTAAATACAAAGGCCACACCCACTTTTTACTATGATCGATAGATTCAAAGGCCGTCGTCTTTACAACTGATGCATACAGAGACCACGCCCACTAGGTTTATTGGGACTGATAAGAAATATACCACACCCACTTGGGGCTGGGGCTGAATACAGAGGCCCCACCTACTACATGTATTTGGACTGATGGGAAAATATGCCAGTACCTTTAGTGGAGTTGATAGATAAAGAGGCCACACCCACCTCTTCACTAAAACAGATTGTTAAAGGCCACACCCACTACTTCACTGGGATGAAATGAAAATTGAAAGGTGATGGTGAAGGTGGCCATCTTGGTCAAACAAAGTGTGTGTGCGTGTGTGTGTGTGTGTGTGTGTGTGTGTGTGTGTGTGTGTGTGTGTGTGTGTGTGTGTGTAAACCATTTAGACCTGTCTCAAATTCGTTGCTACATCATGTGTATAGCACAATGTGAATTTCTGAGTTAAGTGCAAAACTTAAGGCACCCTGAGAGAGATCTCTCTCAGACAGAGAGCAGTTTTACTGCAAAATATTCTCAGCGGTGAATCTAACGCTGAGGCGAGAGTCTGCAACATGCGCTAGTCTGCCGTGTGTGTATGTGTGTATATGTGTGTGTGTGTTTGTGTGGAAATCTATGTTTAAAAAATCAGCTGCTTTCCATATGGTGGGCATGTTGTCCCCCCGTCTCGTCCTGAAAGCCCCAGGAGAGCAAGAAAGTCGTCCGTCCTCCAGCCGTCTGAGAGAGCAGATCCACTGCGGCCTGGCGTTACACACACACACACACAGACACACACACACACTCCACATATACACTGCAGATTTATGATGAAGAGATTTACATGCTTGAAAATGATTTTAGTTTTCTTTCTTTTCTTTTTTTTTTTTACTTCTCTTTATACATGATTTCTCTTTCTCCCTATTCTGCATCTACTGTATCACCATCAATTTGCTTTCATTTTTCTATTCTTAATTTCTTTATCTCTCTCTCTCTCTCTCTCTCTCTCTCTCTCTCTCTCTTTCCTCTTGTCATATTTGTTCATGTACAGTATTTTCAATGCATTAATAGAATAAAATCTAATGAAATTAAATTTATGAAAAAATAACATTGATGAAATGCAGCATTCCAATAGACGATAAAAAGATAAAACTATAAAGGTTACTTTAATTCTGTTTAATATGGTAAAAGAACGCTCTCTCTCTTTCTCAATCCCTCTTTTTTCCTCTTTATTTGGTCCAGAATTTCTCTCCTTATTATCCATCATTCCTATTTGTCTACTTTTCCCATCTCTCACTCCCATTTACCCATAGAGAGCAGCAAGAGAGAGAAAGAGAGAAAAAGAGAGAGACAAAGAGACATAAACGAGCACCAAACAAAGAGAGATATAATAAAAAGCAACAGAAAAAGATATAATGATGGGATGCAATTATATTTGGAAAATATAAATATATAAATAATTAATGAAAAAAGTAATAATAATTAAAATTATATATACTGTATATATTTATATTTATTATTAAATTGATTATATTTAATATAATAAATATTTATTATTTAATTTATTATATTTAATATAATAATGATATCTAACTTTTATTATTTGCAATTATTATTATTATTATTATTATTATTATTATTATTATTATTATTATTATCTAAATATGTTAAGCTGCATTAGTGATGATGATGTTTTTCTGTCTCATTTTCATTATATTTGATTTTATCTGCATGTTATTTCTGTGTAAGAAGCTTCAGTTCAGCCTTCAGAAGAAACTAATAGCAGCTGATTTATTCAGCACATTCGTTTGCAGGTGGTCGTTTGTAAGAACAGAGATCCCACTGTACAGCGTCTCACCAGTGTGCTGAAACCCTCCACCGCTCTGAACCAGGATGAGGATCATCTCAACGTCTACAATTCATAACCATACACCTTCATATTTACTGCTGTTTGCTCTTTCACCATCAACTCGAGGTGTCAAACCCGTGCCACTGTGGCATCTCCTACAGCAGCTACCTGACAGTTCCATAAAGTTATTGATTGTTGATTTTACTTTCCTGTCGAAATCTGTTTTTTGGCCCAATTTAAGCAGGATTAGTTTTAAACAGAAACTTGGGCACAATTTCGAGTGTTTCAGAAATTTTCGAGATCCTCCTTAAATCCATAGTATTCAGACTTTTAGAACAGAACTCAGAACATTAAAGGAGAACCAGAAATGACAGGAGACAGATCTAAGCAACATTTAAGAAATATTAAATAACCAGTGAGAAACCAGTAAGGAACCATTTTATCCTCTGGACGTCATCAGACATCAATAATGCAAGACATCGAATCAAATTCTGAAGAACCATTGAGGAACCAGTGACCCTTTTTTTCCCTCAGGACATCATCAGTCATCGATAAATCAGACGTCAATTGAAAGGTTTGAAGAGCCATTGAGAAACCACTGAGGAACCTGTGAGGAACAATTTTTTCTTCAGGATGTGATCAGTCTTCATCAATGAGTCAGGACATCAAATGAAACTCTAAAGAAGTTTTTAAAGGAACCACTAAGAAACCAGTAAGGAAACGATTTTTTTCTCAGGACATCATGAGTGAGCCAGGATGTTCAATGAATCTCTGATGAACTTTTAAGGAACCAGTGACAAATTTTTTTTTTTCTCAGGATGCCATCAATAAGTCTGGACGTCAAATTAAACTCTGAAGAATCATTAAATAACCATGGAGGAACCAGTGAGGAATAAGTAAGGAACCATTTTTTTATTCAGGATGTCAGATGAAACTCTGAAGAACCATTGAGGAACCAGTGAGGAACCATTTTGGTGGTTGCTGTACATAACCGGCTGTCCTGCACTTAAAGAGATGAGAGACGGCTGTGAGCCTCTGCATCACTTCCTCTGGACTAGTGGCTCACAGCCGTCTCCTGACTGTTTAAGTGCAGGACAGCCGGTAGCGTGACTGCAGACCACCAGGGTTCTGCTGATGGTAGTTTTCCTGATTGATAGGGTGATAATAAGAGTAACATCATCTTCACTAGTTCTCTAAAGGCCAAGCTGGACTCTCCAAGAAAAAACAACAAAAAGAAAACATTACCATCCAGCAGGGATGTTCCTCAGCTATGACGACTGCTAATTCCGAGGTCGTGTCGTTAACATGCTTTGTTCATCAAAGCGCTAGAAGATCTGGAACGATGCCTAAGCAGCTCACACATAACTCACCGTCCACGTATTCCAGGACTGTGAAACCAACCCCTGTGTTTCCACTATTAGGGTTCATTACAGACAATTAGGCCTCAGCTGTCGAGCTGCTTCAGGCCCCTGTGAGCCCTGGGGTGGGCCGAGGTGCTGCCCTTTCCCTGGCCTGGGTTATGAGAGTGGAGACGGCTTTGAGAGGACAGCAGCAGGTGATCCAGGATCCCTCTGCTCAGTTCATGTTCCCACATTCACAAGGGTGGCTTCAGGTTAAGGGGCAGGAAAGAGCAGAAGTGTCGATTCGCTCAGCCTTGGCTATTCGTCATGTCGTGTACACGCTCGTACGCTCACACGCGTGTTCGTTTGTGTTCGTGTGAATTTCCACATTTGGAAAATGAACATATTTTAAAGATAGGTATTAGATTAGGACAGAAATAACACACTCTGTATCATGCAGTCCTTGGAAAAGAATCAATGACAAAGTGAGCATTTACGATGCGTAGCCTTTGTCTTTCTGTGAAGGAGAATGTGAGGAGGCGTGGCCTCTGTGTTTCAGTTCTAATAAAGAAGGTGTGGCCTTTATGGTTGTCAATTACAGTGAAGGAGGCGTGGCCTCTGTATTTCAGTCATTGTTGAAGAAGGCATGTTCTATGTGTCTGCTAGTTACAGTAAAGGAAACATGGTAAAGGTCTTACTGATTTAAACTCCATTAAAGGAGGCGTGGCCTCTGTATTTCATTTCTGATAAAGAAGGTGTGGCCTTTGTATCTGTTAATGACAGTGAAGATGGTGCGGTCTTTTTGGGATTCAAACACAGTAAAGGAGGTGTGGTCTTTATATCTGTCAGATACAGTAAAGTAGGCGTGGCCTTTATGTCTGTCAATTACAGTAAAGGAGGTTTGGTCTTTTAATTCGAACACCATAAAAGGAGACGAAGCCTCTGTATTTTAGTTCTAATAAAGAAGGTGTGGTCTTTGCATCTGTCATTTACATTGAATGAGGTGTGGTCTTTGGGATTTAGACATGTTTAAGAAGGTGTGGCCTCTGTATTTCAGTCTTAGTGAAGGAGGGGTGGTCTCTGTGTCTGTCAGTTATAGTAAAGAAGGGGTGGTCTTTGGGATTCAAACCCTATTTAAAGAGATGTGGCCTTTGTGTTTAAGTCCCCATAAAGATTCAGAATTGTGAAAAGGCGTGGTCTCTGTGTTTTAATTCTAGTAATGGAGGCATGGCCTCTTTGTCAATTACAGTGAAGATGGTGTGGTCTTTGGGATTCAGACACAGTAAAGGAGATGTGGTCTGTATGCCTGTCAGATACAGTAAAGGAGGTGTGGCCTTTCGAATCAAACCCCATTAAAGGAGATGTGGGCTCTGTGTTTTAGTCCCCGTAAAGAAGGTGTAGAAATGTGAGTAGATGTGTCCTCTATGTTTCAGTCCCAGTAAAGGAGATGTGGCCTTAAGTAGCACTCGACTGCAATTTTATAATAATTGAAATCACAGACCAATCATAGTGCAGTATGCAAATTATATGCAAATAGAGATTTCTTGCCTCT
The DNA here is from genome assembly GCA_024362625.1 of Silurus asotus. Taxonomy (NCBI): domain Eukaryota; kingdom Metazoa; phylum Chordata; class Actinopteri; order Siluriformes; family Siluridae; genus Silurus; species Silurus asotus. The sequence goes on from MU563244.1 coordinate 12,117,469, forward strand.
GCTGAACTGAACTGAAGAAACTGGGTTAAGATTTTACTCAAACAATACAAAAACAGTACAAAAATTTGATTTACATTTACAGCATTTGGCAGACGGCTTTACCTTATTTATACAACTGAACAGCTTTGAGGTTAAGGGCCTCACTCAAGGGCCCAGGAGTCAATGTCCAATGTCCAATGTCTCCAAACTACCACCTTGCAATAAAGTTAAATTAAAGAATAACCATAAGTGTTCTAAAATGAAGAACATGGAGTCTAACATTTCCATCAGTCAGAGACATTAGCACTTAATAAATATCACTTCAGTGACAGTTGAGGTGATCTGTAGGATCAGGGGGTGTGGCCTGTGTGAGGTTCTCGGTCTCACTGCACTGTATAAAGATAGGGTCAAAGTTGACTGCAAGAACATGGCTACCAGGAGGGAGTGGACAGAACGTCCCGCTGTGAGACATGTGCCGAGACGGAGCGTGTTCACCTCAGACACAGCGTGAGGTTAAAGAGGGAAAAGGAGCAGAACTGAAAACACAAATCCGACCTGTTCTCCCTCATTCTCACACACACACACACACACACACACACACACACACACACACACACACACACACACACACACACACACTCTCCCTGATCAGACGGATTGAGGCGTGCAGAAACGCTTGTATTACTCCAAAATAATCTGTCTCTTCACGTGTTCATGGGAAACTCCATGTAGTCCTCATATAAACGAATAGTCATTGTTGCTCTGCCAACTAGGCTCCGCCTCCAATCCGTTGATGAGGTGGTCTGAATGTCATTTATGTAAATACAAACAATGCTATTAAACGTTTTTAATAAATATGATAAGATATATATTATATTATATCACAGTATATAATTGGATATTACAGGGATTTATTATAATTATATATACTATTAATGTTATACGGTTATATTATGTTACACCTTTTCAATATTGAAATATGATCTTGTGCTATTTTTAACATCATTTTTTATTATTTATATTTTTGCTCATCTTATTTTTACGTTCCTAACTAATTTTGTTTTGCTTTTCAGATGTGAGTGTGTATCCCGAGTGTGTGTTTGTGTGCATCCTGAGCATGTGTGTACTGTACATCCTGAGTGTGTCCTCAGTGTGTGTGTGCATCCTGAACATGTGTGTGTTGTATTTGTGTTTTTAATTCACAATAAAAAAAAAACATATTAATTACGATAATAATAATAATAATAATAATAATAATAATAATAATAATAATAATAATAATAATAATAATAATAATAATAATAATAATAATAATAATAATAATAATAATAATAATAATAATAATAATAATAATAATAATAATAATAATAATAATAATAATAATAATAATAATAATAATAATAATAATAATAATAATAATAATAATAATAATAATAATAATAATAATAATAATAATAATAATAATAATAATAATAATAATAATAATAATAATAATAATAATAATAATAATAATAATAATAATAATAATAATAATAATAATAATAATAATAATAATAATAATAATAATAATAATAATAATAATAATAATAATAATAATAATAATAATAATAATAATAATAATAATAATAATAATAATAATAATAATAATAATAATAATAATAATAATAATAATAATAATAATAATAATAATAATAATAATAATAATAATAATAATAATAATAATAATAATAATAATGATAATAATAATAATAATAATAATAATAATAATAATAATGATAAATCTGAGTCTCTTGTAGCTAATGATCATCTATAAGAAACGAAGGCGGTCTGTGTCGCTGTGAGACGGATTGTTCTCGGTGACGGAGCGAGGACATGAAAGCATATTTCCTGTACAGAGGGATGAGAAGCGAGTGAGTTATGGCGAGACCTCCCCGCTCGTCTCTGCTTGTCTCTGTGTCTCCGCATGTGAGCGCTGAAACCGTAGCCTCTCAGATCATGTTCGTGCAGGAGGCCCGATCGCAGCCTGCCTTTGTGCCCAGAAGTCCGCTAGAGAAAGGACAGGACGGGACAGATGTAAGAGAAAGCCGCAGGAGAAAGGAACTCGTCTTTCTCTCCTTTCTCTCCGTCTCTCTGCGCATCTCTCCGTCTCTGGACAGTATCAGGTGGAGATCCAGACAATTTATTATTGAACAATGTGTGCTGTCACACTCGCCTGGGAAGACAGATGGAGAGACAGCGACCCTGTCTGTAAAAGTCCTATACATCCCTACTGTGCAAAAGTTTACACACCCTCATCAGAAGACTAGGTGTGGATAGATGTACAGTATTTTACAAAAGTGAGTGCACCCCTCACATTTCAGCAAACATGTTAGTATCTTCTCAAAACTATAGAAATGAAACGTGGATATAAATAGAGTATCAACATGCAGTTTATATACAGTACAGATTTACTGTCCCCTGAAAATAATAACATACAGACATTATTGTATAAATGACTGGCAACAAAAGTGAGTACACCCTCAGTGATAACAGCTGCACGTGGTGTAAACGTGTAAATCCACACGTCCTATTCATCATGTTCATGTTTTTGTCTGCTTTACAGAACCATAGAAATGTGTGTATCTTGTATTAGAGTAGTTACAATGTGGTGCTTAGAGTCCAATTCTCTCACACTGACCACTAAATGTTCAAAAAACAGACGCATGAGTGCTGCAGCATTTTTTTAAGAGTTGTAGGGGTAGATGAAGGTGTAGGTAAAGGTGTAGATGTAAAAGAGGGTGTAGGTGTAGATGAAGGTGTAGGTGTAGATTAAAGTATAGATGTAGATGAAGGTGTAGGTGTCAATTAGGGTGTAGACTGAGGTGTAGATTAATGTGTAGGTGTAGCTGTAGATGAAGGTGTAGATGTAGATGAAGGTGTAGATGCAGATTAAGATGTAGGTGTAGGTGAAGGTGTAGATGCAGATTTAGGTGAAGATGTAGATGTAGGTGTAAATTAAGGTGTAGGTGTAAATTAAGGTGTAGGTGTAGATGAAAGTGTAGGTGTAGATGAAGATGTAGGTGTAAATTAAGGTGTAGGTGTAGATGGAGGTGTAGATGAAGGTGTAGATGAAGGTTTGGGTGTAGATGAAGATGTAGGTGTAAATTAAGGTGTAGGTGTAGCTGTAGATGAAGGTGTAGATGTAGATGAAGGTGTAGATGCAGATTGAGGAGTAGGTGTAGATGTATGTGTAGGTGAGGGTGTAGATGTAGGTGTAAATTAGGTGTAGGTGTAGATGAAGGTGTAGATGCAGATTAAGGTGTAGGTGTAGATGTAGGTGTAGGTGAGGGTGTAGATGTAGGTGTAAATTAGGTGTAGGTGTAGATGAAGGTGTAGATGCAGATTAAGGTGTAGGTGTAGATGTAGGTGAGGGTGTAGATGTAGGTGTAAATTAGGTGTAGGTGTAGATGAAGGTGTAGATGCAGATTTAGGTGAAGGTGTAGGTGTAAAATAAGGTATAGGTGTAGATGAAAGTGTAGATGTAGATGTATTTGCCATTCACGCTTTTGTTGCCGCTCAGGTTGTTTATCCAGAGAAACAAAAACCAGAAAGAAACCATTGTAGCAACTAACACTATTCATTTAACACAGACACACATGCATCAAAACACACACACACAGACACAGACACAGACACACACACACACACACACACACACACACACACACACACAAAGTAAAAAAAAACATCCATTCATTCATAATCACCTCTATTGTACAGTAAAAAAGCACCTCATTCATGGTGTGTGTGTGGACGTGTGTGTGTGTGTGTGTGTGTGTTCTGATGCATGTGTGTCTGAGAGATTAACGCACTTGACTACCACCTCATCACTGATGTTATAGCCATCTCACACACCGCTAATCAGCCTTCCTACACATGGTCTCTCTCTCACACACACACACACGCACACACACACACACACACACACACAGACTCTCTCTCAGTACCACGCTATGTTGTTCTGGATGCGGGTGAGATACTTATCAGAATGCCTGGAGGCACCTGGATAAATGAGAGAACTTCCTCACACGTTCCTGTTCCTCAGGGCTGCCGAAGCAGAATGTTAACTAGTAGGACATTATTTAGCAAAACATCAGTTAACAAGACATTATCTAGCTGGACATTAACTAGCAAAATATCAGTTAGCAAAACATTAACTAGTGGGACATTAGCTAGCAAAAATTCAGTTAGCAAGGTGCTAATTAGTGACACTTCAGCTAGCAAGAAATGAGTTAGCGGGACATTAGCTAGCAAGAATTTATTTAACAAAACATTAGTCAGCAAGACATTAGCTAGCGAACGATTAGCTAGCAGGACATTAGACAGCAAAAAATGCTAGCATGATCTTAACTAGCAAGATATTATTGAGCTGGAGATTAGCAATTAAAACATCAGCTAGAAAGTGATCATTTGGAACAAAACTTGTGTAATATAGACTTTATGTCCAAAAGTATTGGGAGACTATTTTTTTCAAGCCAGATGTGGTTCTGCTCCAAACTATTCCCACAGTGATGTAGGTACATAATTGTATAGGACGTACTGGCATGAAATTTTCCCTTCACTTGAACTTGGAGACCCAAACCTGTTTCTGTGTAGTGTGTTTCTGTGTGTGTGTAATGTGTTTGTGTAGTATGTTTGTGTAGTGTTTGTGTAGTGTTTTTGTGTATCGTGTGTTTGTGTGTAGTGTATTATATGTTTGTGTAGTGTGTTTGTGTGTAATGTATTTCTGTGTAGTATGCTTTTGTCTAGTGTGTTTGTGTGTAGTATGTGTGTGTGTGTGTAATGTGTTTGTGTAGTGTGTTTGTGTGTAGTGTGTGTAAAGTATTTCTGTGTGTAGTGTGTGTAAAGTATTTCTGTGTGTAGTATGTGTGTGTAGTGTCTGTGTAGTGTGTTTGTGTGTAGTATGTGTGTGAAGTATTTCTGTGTGTAGTGTGTTTGTGTGTAGTATGTGTATGTAGTGTGTTTGTGTGTAGTATGTGTGCGTAGTGTGTTTGTGTGTTGTGTGTGTGTAATGTGTTTGTGTAGTATGTGTGTGTTGTGTGTGTGTAGTGTGTTTGTGTGTAGTATGTGTGCGTAGTGTGTTTGTGAGTACTGTGTTTGTGTTTAGTGTTTTTGTGTAGTGTGTTTGTGTAGTGTGTTTGTGTGTAGTGTTTGTGTAGTGTGTTTGTGAGTAGTGTGTTTGTGTGTTGTATGTTTGTGTGTAGTGTGTTTTTGTGTAGTGTGTTTGTGAGTAGTGTGTTTGTGTAGTGTGTTTGTGTAGTGTGTTTGTGAGTAGTGTGTTTGTGTAGTGTGTTTGTGTGTAGTGTTTGTGTAGTGTGTTTGTGAGTACTGTGTTTGTGTGTAGTGTGTTTGTGTAGTGTGTTTGTGTGTTGTTTTTGTGTAGCATCCTGACTAAAAAGGTATTTAAAAGTCACACTTACACATCAGGATGTTTCTCTCAGAACATTTTCTTTGATTATTAAATGTTTTTAATTCCTGCTAAATTTCCTAATAAGTCAAAACTGTCAGATCCTTTATTCTAACATTTGTTTGGACCAGCGACTAAAAACATGCCACACACACACACACACACACATACACACACACACACACACACACACACACACACACACACACACACACACACACACACACACGGCTACAGTTTAACTGTGTTATTCTACTCCGCTACTTTTACAAACCCATTAGCCCCAGATAACTGCCCGTTAGAGCCGAGAGGGCCCTCGGAGCCCTGTGCACTTCGACCTTTGACCTTGACCCCTAACCCACAGTCAGCGAGTTGCTGATCCCCAGGGCGCACAGAAGAGGCTCCTGAGTCTTGAGTTACTCAAGCATGTGGATTCATTAACAAATATCTGTCTGTTTGGGGCAGTAATAAGGAGCATTTAAAGGCACAGGAATGCAGGAGATCCTGCTCACGTCACTCATAGTGCAGGGTTCATCCTCCGAACTCACATCCAGGGTTCGATACCTGCTGCTACACACACACCATTCACCTACACAACACACATCCTTCACCTGTAATACACACATCTACAATGCTATGACCACATCCCTCTGTTCCTCTTACTGTTCTTCTTAATGTTCCTCTCAATGTTCCTCTTGCTGCTCATCTGAATGCTCCTCTCACTGTTCTGCTCACTGTTCCTCTCAATGCTCCTCTCACTGTTCTGCTCACTGTTTCACTCAATGCTCCTCTTAATGTTCCTCTTGCTGCTCATCTGAATGCTCCTCTCACTGTTCTGCTCACTGGCTCTCTCAATGCTCCTCTCATTGTTCCTCTCAATGCTCCTCTCATTGTTCCTCTCAATGCTCCTCTCACTGTTCCTCTCAATGCTCCTCTCACTGTTCCTCTCAATGTTCCTCTCCTTCTGCTACTCCTCTAACCGATCGTCTATCTGCTTTTATCACTGCTTTTCTGTTTTCTTCTCACTGTTCCATGAACTGCTCCTCTTGTTGCTCTTCTCAGCGTTCCTCTTGCTGCCCTTTTCAGTGCGCCTCTCGCTGCTCTTCTCAATGCTCTTGCTCCCCCTGTTGGACACAAAGTGCATCGCTTCAGCACAACCTTTTACCAGAACAGGAAATAATCCCTCAGTGCGTCATTAAGCGCTAAATACACTATAAAACATTGTCCAGGATTTTACAGAGCTGCAACTCTGGCCTTCTTCTTCTTCCTCCTCCTGTATCCACACACTGAGAGAACCTGGAACCTTCTTACTCTTAAAAAACTTTATTTTTTTGCCTCCTCAAATAGCCTTATACAGAATAAATATAAGTTCTATCGTATATAATAATTGCACATTTCAACTTAATTAATTCGTTATTTAATTAATTAGTTAAATTTTTTCATATTTTATTTTGTGAATGTAATTATTAAACAGATGTTGCATGATGAAATATTATAACAATATAACTTTTATTATTATATATTATATCTTATTGTTCTTGCTGTATGTATGTTTAATTTATTTTATATAAAAATATTATAAATTCTATAAAATCAGATGATTTGATTCAAAACAATAACATTTATTCACAATTGACATCATTCTGTAAGATGTAATATTAATAAAACTTAATCTGGGCTTTGTTTCATGCAGTTTTCTCAGCAGGAGCAGCAGCAGGAGTCTCTGTGTGTGTGTGTGTGTGTGTGTGTGTGTGTGTGTGTGTGTGTGTCTGTGTCTGTGTGTGTGTGGTGGTGGGGGGGCGGTGTTTGAGAAACATGCCCCCAAATCATCACTTTTTAATGCTGAATTGCTCAAATGTCTTACTGTTCATTTGATCCCAAATGTCCTGCCTGACCTTCACACCTAAACCTGATCCTGGTCTCCGGTTGTTATTCAGCTTCATAATAAGTCATTATTTAATTCTTGTATTTATTAAATATTATAATCCTAATCATCCTAATCAAATATTATACATATAAATAAATATCATTTTTTTACACCACAAATAAACCATTATGTATAAAATTCTACAAAACAAAGAGCAAATAACTTTAATGGATTATCACTATAAAAGCGTATATACTGTAGATAATATAGATTTAATATATTTATTTATTTAAGATAGATTTGGGTATTATATGGATGTTATTTATAGATATATGTATTTTATAAATATGACAACAATTCAACTAATTTATATAGTTATGATTTTGATATATTATATAGAAATTGTTATAACACACACAGTGATATTGTTTGAAACAAACAAATAAATAAATAAACATTATATTGAAGTATAGATGAATAATTCTGTCCGTTCAGGCGTTCAGTTCTTTCGGTTTAAGCACTGCTGTGTTGACCTAAAGAGCAGGATTCAGTGTGTGTGTGTGTGTGTGTGTGTGTGTGTGTGTGTGTGTGTGTGTGTGTGTGTGTGTGAGGCCAAGTTTCGGCCACAGCTCGCCCAGGGCTATAAGACCCAATGAGCCGGGACTCGGCGTCTGATCCCCTGAGAATCTTGTACAGTCTCAACGCCTCGAACCACAAACTCATTACAAACTACTTTTATTTCTTTTTCTCACCATAACATTTATAAAGGAGTTTATTTTTATTTATTTTTGATGTATTATATTATATTATATTATATTATAAATGAAATTCTATTACATTACATTCTATTACATTAAATTATATACTTATATTACAAATATTTTATCAACTAAATATCTTCTACCAAATATATTAATATTATTATTACAATATTATAATATTATATACAAGCAAAGAAAATGAATAAATATATACATTAATTAATAAATATATATATTTTTTTCATTTAAAAA
>MU563244.1:12125933-12168433 GCA_024362625.1 Silurus asotus
ATAATTCTAATTATTATTATTATTATTATTATTATTATTTATTTTGAGATAATATGTTTTTAGGAGTAAAGTAAAGTGAAGCCATGTGGTTTATGATTTATTCATTTTATTACTTTTTTTTTCAATGATTTGTTACAATCTTATTTATTATTAAGATTTTAAAGAAATTAGTTTGTTTGACTGGTCACTTTTGACTAAATAAAAAATCAAAGAAAAGATTTAAAAAAAAAAGAAACCCCAAGAAAACAAATAATATGTACAATAATACTTTTTATTACGATGATTTTATGGAAATGACAGATGACAATTGATTAAAATTCAATAAAAACAAGCAAACAAACTAAATAAAAAACAATAAATCAAACAATACATTATTGACTCCTAATCTGCGAAAATCGCAGGAATAAGAAACTACAGCACATTTAACGATATAAGATATAAATGTAATGTGCCTAATATCAGACATATGAGTTAATATATATACAGTACAGACTATGAAAATTGTAGAGTCACACTGAAGGCATCAAGGGCTATTTGAGCAAGAAGGAGAGTGATGCAAGAAGGAGAGTGATGGGGTGCTGCGCCAGATGACCTGGCCTCCACAGTCACCGGACCTGAACCCAATCGAGATGGTTTAGGGGTGAGCTGGACCGCAGAGTGAAGGCAAAAGGGCCAACAAGTGCCAAGCATCTCTCTGGGAACTCCTTCAAGACTGTTGGAAGACCATTTCAGGTGACTACCTCTTGAAGCTCATCAAGAGAATGCCAAGAGTGTGCAAAGCAGTAATCAAAGCAAAAGGTGGCGACTTTGAAGAACCTACAATATGACATTTTTCAGTCGTTTTACACTTTTTTGTTATGTATATAATTCCATATATAATTCCACATGTGTTCATTCATAGTTTTGACGCCTTCAGTGTGAATCTACAATTTTCATATGAAAATAAAGAAAACTCTTTGAATGAGAAGGTGTGTCCAAACTTTTGGTCTGTACTGTATATGAGAAAAAAACTTGTACACTGCATTGTTTATTGCAAACAGAAGTCAGAAAACTGCATATTATTGTTCCCCAGTGATTTTTCCCAGGTATCAGGTTGGTCTGGAATCAAACAGGGTTTGATTGTAATTGAGGGTGTATTAATGTTGGTTTCAGTAAAAGGGCTCCTGAGTGGAAAACTCTATGCTGTACACTGTGTGAGGGCGTATTCCAGGGTAGGAGGTGTAACTGTTGATGAAGGCGGATAGACGCGTCGTGTGGAGGTTTTTATGCGAGTGTTTACGCCGACTCGGGAGTAATTCGATGAGGAAGCATGGCGATTTCTTGTCAGCGTCGGCGGCCATGATGGATTCGAGACGTCGTGTCGCGCTACGCTTCGAATCAATCTGCGGCCTGACCCTGGAAAAATATTTCATGCGAAATGTAAAACACGCTCCGCTGCCGTAAACAGGCCGTGTTTTGAAACACGCTGAAAAATGATTTTAACCCAAACTGTACGTCTCGCCTCGGTGCCGCGTTTATTTATGTAGATTGGATAGAGTGGCGTGTAATTATTCCAGGACTGCCATGGTTCCCTTTATTTATCTCTCATTTCCTCTCGTTCTCTCGTTCTTTAACTCCGCCATGTGTGGAACACGGGCGGGAAAAAGGGGGGACATGTCCAACGTCAGCCCGCACATTCATCTTAAAACACACACTGTGTGACTTTACGTTTCGCTGGAACCTGATCTTTCACAACTCCAGAGGAAATTCTCCTCCCCGAGTTAGCAGAGCAATTCATTTAGCTTCAGAGTTCATTTCATCTCCATTAATCTTGCAGTTTAGACCTGTGTGTGTGTGTGTGTGTGTGTGTGTGTGTGTGTGTGTGTGTGTGTGTGTGTGTGTGTGTGTGTGTGTGTTTTTCTAGCTCCATTTTCGGTCCTTATATAAGATCAGTTCTGCAGATCTGTTTATTTCTACAGTGTATCTGGAGATGTAATGATGCATACATAATGAAAAGAGAGAGAGAGAGAGAGAGAGAGAGAGAGAGAGAGAGAGAGAGAAGAGAGAGGGAGAGAATGAGAGAAAAAAAACAAAGACAGACAGAAGTTAGAGTCTGTTGAATTTTTGGAATTATGTTTTACCAAAATTGTACTCAAACATGCTGCGTAGGACAACTACAGCTAAAACCTCTCATATAACATCCATCTAACGCTGATGTAAACTAACGCATGTATCTAACGATGATGTAACGCTCATATAACATCCATCTAACGATGATGTAATCCTCATATAACATCTATCTAACGATGATGTAAACTAACGCGTGTATCTAACGATGATGTAACGCTCATATAACATCCATCTAATGCTGATGTAACGTTTATATAACATCCATCTAACGATGATGAAACGCTCATATAACATCCATCTAACTATGATGTAACGTTCATATAACATCTTTCTGACGCTAATGTAACGCTCATATAACAGCTATCTAACGATGATGTAATCTAACGCAAGTATCTAACGCTGATGTAATGCTTATAGAACATTCATCTAACCATGGTCTAATATAATGCTGATATAACATTCAAGCTGTTATGATGTCCATCGAATGCTGATATTAAATGTATCTAATGTTTATATAATGCTCATCTAACACTTAACTAACGCTGATAACGCTGATAACAAACGCTCAGATAGTGTTCATATAACGTTGCTATAACGTTCATCTAATGCTCAGATAGTGTTCATATAACGTTGCTATAATGTTCATTTAATGCTCAGATAGTGTTCATGTAGCATTGATATAACTTATCTAACGCTGATATAACCTGTATCTAAATTACTAAACCTGATTCACTTTCTTCCATGGCACATGGTCAAATAGGAGGTGTGGCCTGAAGTTAGGAGGCGTGGCCTAATGTTAGAAGGCTGTAGGTTTGGATTGATCAAGGTGATAATGTTCACGTCTCCTGCAGTAGCTGTGTTCTTTATCTTTACACACATCAGCTGTTATCTGCCCGTGTATGGGACATGTGTACCTGTGTATTACAAGTTTCTTACTCTATACACCACACACAGACATGTACACACACACACACACACACACACACACACACACACACTCACACACACACAGCCATCTCAGGTCATTAGTGGTCTCTCAATCCTTTAACACCGAATGGTGTTCTACCTGCCAAGTGTGTTTGGAGAGCTGTGTGCACAAACAGAGAGAAATGGGCTGTGATGTTTTGGGAAACACAGGTGTGAGTGTGTGTGTGTGTGTGTGTGTGTGTGTGTGTGTGTGTGTGTGTGTGTGTGTGGTATAATATACACTAAATTCCTAAATAGTTTGCATACAATTGTTCTATACAACTACATTATTACCTACATAATAGATAGATAGATAGATAGATAGATAGATAGATAGATAGATAGATAGATAGATAGATAGATAGATAGTGTGTGTGTGTGTGTGTGTGTGTGTGTGTGTGTGTGTGTGTGTGTGTGTGTGTGTTGATATGAGAGAGCGGTGATGACAGTAGCAATCTGTAGGCCACAGGTCACATGACTCCATTTCACTGGAGCGCTTGAGAGAGAAAGAGAGAAAAGTCTTAATATACCACTGGTTGGCCTTTGACACCTTAAATGTCCTTCACAACCAACCGCCACCCACCCACACCCACACCCACACCCACACCCACACACACACACACACACACGGAGATGGACGCCTGTAAATAGAGCTTCGATTTACACAGCCAGAGGTGAGAACTGATATATTATAATGTATTCCTCCTTAGAATTGGTAAATGAGGAGACACTGAATTTACATCAAACTGCACTCCACCATGTTCATCTTTAGTAAACAAACCAGTCAAAAACACACAAGAATTGGACAGTGAATGTCTGGAGGAAAGTTCTCTGGAGTGAAATTTGTGTTTCTAACAGAAGAACTTGTATAAGACGGAGAACAGGAGAGAAGATGTGATCAGACTCCATCACCCTCACAGTCACAGAGGTAGAAATCTAATGGTTTGGGGTTGTTTTGGAGCAGACAATTTTGGAGATTTATTCCGGAATTTGAAAGAATTGAATAAAAGAATACTTCTTCACCATACAATTGCGTCTCGATTGCAGCTCATTGGAACCGACTTCGCCATATAAACAAGACGATGAGCCAAAACGTACGTCTGAGTTCAGTAAGAGTTATTTAGAGATCAGACAGACGTCTGGAGTGATATCTATTCTAAACCGACCTGCTCAGTCACCACATCTAAATCCTACTGAACTGCTCTGAGATGAACTCGATCACAAGAAAGAAATCTCCGTCTAGTGAAGATCATCTTTGGGAATTTTTATGAGAGGCAAAGCAAAGTATTTCAGCTGAATGTTTGGAGAGATGAAGGATCTGATGCTGAGAGCGAGTAAAGCTGTTCTTCATGCTGAAGGAGGATTTTTCAGTGAAATTAAAGTGGAACATCTGTTGATTTATAGTTTTGGAAATTAGGAAATACAATTTAATGACTAAGAAAAATGCATGTCTCTCAAAAACCATAAAAATAGTAATCAATTAATCAACCAAGCAATCAAGCAAACGATGAATGAATTTATTATTACTATATTTAATTATGCAATGGCGTGGTCATTATAAAGCACATTTTACAGAGTATGGTTGTGTGCTTAACCAATACAATTCGGATTTTGGAAGTTTGTTGGCTCATTAGTAAAGAATTGTCATTGGGATGCAAACACCAACACCACAGAGGGTTTCATTCCTTATTTCATCTCAGAATAAATTAGCCGTGGTCACGTGACTTGCCGTCTGCTGAAGTTATTATGATCGATCTTGCTGTTTAACCGTGATAATAGATGACGTCTTTCACTGCACTGACTGGGTCTAAATCTGTTACAAAACTCCTTATTGAATGCTCAATAAATTGAATGTGTGTGTGTGTGTGTGTGTGTGTGTGTGTGTGTGTGTGTGAAAGGGAGAGTTTAAGAAAGAGAGAAGTAGGACCTGCTTTGATTCATGGATGGTTAAACCCAGTGGTCATTGACCCCGTTCTCACATACACACCAACACAGAGGTGGTTCTTTTCTTTCTTTTTCAGTCAAGCTGTAATTAACCTCAGTGCCTGAGGCCATGAATCACAGCAGCACAAGTCTGGAAGGCAAACAGAAGCTCCTGAAGCGAGAGAGAGAGAAAGAGAGAGAGAGAGAGAGAGAGAGAGAGAGAGAGAGAGAGAGAGAGAGAGAGAGAGAGAGAGAAAAGAAGAGAGAGAAAGAGAGAGAGAAAATAGAGGGGGAAAGAGAGAGGTTGCTCACGGGTGAACGGTCAGGAGCATTTAGATCCCAGAAAGCAGAAAACAACAGACTGAAGAAAAAGAACTCATAGGAATTTTCACATATTGACCTTTTGACCCTGATGCCTGATTTTTGGTTTAGTTAGTGCTAAAATATTGAATTTGACATTTGGGGGCGCTCTTGAGCACTGGGGTTCATTTCTTTTTTCAAAAAAGGGCAATGATGTGATTCTACACAATTGTCTATCAGTACATTTACAGCATTTGGCAGTCACCTTTATCCACTTACATTTACCTGATTCATACAACTGAGTAACTATGGGGATAAGGGCCTTGCTCAGGGGCCCAGGCATGGCAAATTAGTGTGGTTGGGATTTGAACATGCAACCTTTGATCCAAAGTGCAATGCTAGCTAGAGGCAGACTGATTCATCATATATCGGCAAAAATCCATACCGATAGTTTTTCCGTGTTGTGTCCATTGCTGACGCAGCTGAAAAGGTCCGATATCATTACAAGAGCGTGTTCTGTAGGTGAATCACTGACACGCCGTGCTGTTTGTTTTTACACACAAGACTGCACACAGTGCTATAATATTTGTAATATTTATAATATATTATTATATGAATATTTTATCATTCATATGATTCAGTACTGTGTTTTTGATCTTTTTTTGTAATAAAGTTCAGTCATATTTTACATGGTGTTTTTTAATTTTTTTATTTTTTTTGACGAGTATTAATTTTAAATCGGTTGATTAATCAATTATCAGCAAATACGATCACACCTAGTGATAGGTATCGGTCAACCTCTAGCCTTATCCAATAAGCTACAGCTTCATTACTTAGCGAACAATGTTAGATTTACTTGACATGAAAATGTGCACAAAGCAAATTACAAAGCAAAATCACAAATATGAAGGATCAGTAGACCAGGAGCGCTCACTGAGGGTTCCACAAGCACATGAAAGAGTTGTTTTTGGTTATTGTCCAAAAACTAGGATATATACTGTAGTCTTTATAACCCCCTCTGTGGTTTAAAGGTAGATGTGCCTTGATCTGCCCCTTCAGGTTCTTGTCACCTTGATGGTTGCTCATTCTTAAAATCATAAAGATACAAGTAAAGAGTTTCAGCTAAATGTTCACACTTTCCAGCTTTGTGGTGGTATTGGATCTGAAGGTCGTAAGTTCAAATCCCCACACACCAAGCTGCAATTCCTGGGCCCCCTGAACAAGGCTCTTAACCCCACCGCTAACCCTAGATGTACCAATGAGATAAAACGTAAGTCTATCTGGATAAGGGCTTCTGCTGAATGCCATAAATGTAAATGGGATTTCAGTCACTTGCTATTAATTGATGGTGATTTCAGAACCTGCTGCTCTCCGGATTCTAATGTAAAAGTCTAAAGTAAAGTTTGTAGAAAATGGTGCGAGAAACAAAAAACATCCAGTTCTGTGGATGGAAATTGTTTGATGATAATGATGGGAAAATCGAAAAGTGAAAAACCTGCCATGACAGGTCTGGAATCTCAAATGACCACTCTGTACAACCACAGCGAGCAGAAATGTATTGCAGGAAATGAGAAACGTTGAGGTGGAAGAGCAACAAGAGCAAAAGGCTGCATCGGGTTCTCCTACTCTCAGCCAGGAACCAGAACGTGAGGCTCCAATGGGCACAGAAACGTAACTATTTTCTGATCTTCTTGTCTCGGATGATCATTTGAAAGTTTTACTTCATTTCTTTATAAAGCTGGAATTGTCCCGTTTTCCAGATGCGGTGCGACCTCAGTGGTGAAAGTTCAAATCCCATGGCTTTCCCTGAGCTGTTCTTGAGCTCTTGCACCAGGTCATTGGTTTTCCAACAGTTGTGCTCGGATTGAATTCTGATGACTTGCGTGTCGATTCGGATTCTCCGAAATACGCCTTCCAAAAGCCTGCATGTCAGCGTAAATCAGACGCCTCCATGATTAAACGTGAATGAAAGTATAAAGCTACAACTCTTTAAGAGGCTTGTCCTGCTCTAGCAGCTTCAGTAGATAACCGCTCGAGATGCCTGCTTTGGATCGAGTGGCCAGCGTTTTTTGATTTAGGATCCGGGTCTCGAAACCCCTGTCGTATATCAAGCACCGAAAAACATCTGCAGGATCCATCCGAGCCGTTTAAGCGCCATTTTCCTGCTCGGCTGGCTGGAAACGTTCCTTTTCGGCTCTTCCCAGTCCACCATGACGGTGGTTCCGGCTCGGCGATCTGGCCCAGCTCGGCCCGTTATTTACAGCGACTCAGGGATGCCCCGTTTGTCCAAGTAGCGCATCCATTTGACCCGGAACCTATAAATTTATGACTAATGATTTTTTTCCCCTCTCTCTGTTTCCTAAAGTCAGATCAGGTCAGGGAAAGAGGGAGGAGGAGGAGAAAGAGGAGGATGGGAAGGAATGGAGATGAAGATTAAGCTTATAGGTTTAAATGTGGAGGCAGAAAATCTTTACAAATCCAAAACCCTACCCCATGCACACTAATGCGTATTTGTGTAAAAGTGCTTGGGTTTGAGTTTCCAGAATTTTCCCTTAAACCTGAACTTTGCTGTTGGTGGGAATAAAGATACAAATCAGAAGGAGAACATTGGATTAGAATCATGAATTATTGTGTTTTGGTCATGAATGTGGAAAAAGATGTTGGTGTTTAATGTTGAATTTTCTTGTGTGATGGTGAATGTTGGTGTTTGATGGTGAATGTTGGTGTTTGATGGTGAATGTTGGTGTTTGATGGTGAATGTTGGTGTTTGATGGTGAATGTTGGTGTTTGATGGTGAATGTTGGTGTTTGATGGTGAATGTTGGTGTTTGATGGTGAATGTTGGTGTTTGATGGTGAATGTTGGTGTTTGATGGTGAATGTTGGTGTTTGATGGTGAATGTTGGTGTTTGATGGTGAATGTTGGTGTTTGATGGTGAATGTTGGTGTTTGATGGTGAATGTTGGTGTTTGATGGTGAATGTTGGTGTTTGATGGTGAATGTTGGTGTTTGATGGTGAATGTTGGTGTTTGATGGTGAATGTTGGTGTTTGATGGTGAATGTTGGTGTTTGATGGTGAATGTTGGTGTTTGATGGTGAATGTTGGTGTTTGATGGTGAATGTTGGTGTTTGATGGTGAATGTTGGTGTTTGATGGTGAATGTTGGTGTTTGATGGTGAATGTTGGTGTTTGATGGTGAATGTTGGTGTTTGATGGTGAATGTTGGTGTTTGATGGTGAATGTTGGTGTTTGATGGTGAATGTTTTCTGTGTGATGGTGAGTGTTGGAGTTTGATGGTGAATGTTGGTGTTTAATGGTGAATGTTTTCTGTGTGATGGTGAGTGTTGGAGTTTGATGGTGAATGTTGGTGTTTAATGGTGAATGTTTTCTGTGTGATGGTGAGTGTTGGAGTTTGATGGTGAATGTTGGTGTTTAATGGTGAATGTTTTCTGTGTGATGGTGAGTGTTGGAGTTTGATGGTGAATGTTGGTGTGTGATGGTGAATGCTAGTGTTTAATGGTCAATGTTGGTGTTTGATTGAGAATGTTGGTGTTTGATGGTGAATGATAGTGTTTGATGGTGAATGTTTTCTGTGTGATGGTGAGTGTTGGAGTTTGATGGTGAATGTTGGTGTTTAATGGTGAATTCTAGTGTTTCATGGTGAATGTTTTCTGTGTGATGGTGAATGATAGTGTTTGATGGTGAATGTTTTCTGTGTGATGGTGAGTGTTTTTTGTGTGATGGTGAATGTTGGTGTTTAATGGTGAATGTTGGTGTGTGATGGTGAATGCTAGTGTTTAATGGTCAATGTTGGTGTTTGATTGAGAATGTTGGTGTTTGATGGTGAATGATAGTGTTTGATGGTGAATGTTTTCTGTGTGATGGTGAATGTTGGTGTTTGATGGTGAATTCTAGTGTTTCATGGTGAATGTTTTCTGTGTGATGGTGAATGTTTTTTGTGTGATGGTGAATGTTGGTGTTTAATGGTGAATGTTTTCTGTGTGATGGTGAATGTTTTTTGTGTGATGGTGAATGTTGGTGTTTGATGGTTAATGTTGGTGTTTGATAGTGAATGTTGGTGTTTGTTGTGGATTCCTACTAAATACTGAACCCAGTAGTTAGCATGGCTGTTCTAAGGGAAGGTTTCCTTACCACATTATCAGCACCTCTGCATGAACTTCCTGAGTTCATCTTACAACATGAGAACATGGTGTTTTTTAACTCTAACAGCAGTTACAGCAATTCTGAATGTGAGTTAGAAACAGGAAGTAATGTGGTTCCAGACCGAACGAGGCTGTTCCTGAGTCCTGAACAGTGATTTATCTGCTGGCGTTCAGTGAGGAATTAAGAGCGTGATGCCGGTTGTCAACATCTTTGTGGCGAAATTTATAGCAACTGCGTCGTTTCCCTTCATGGCTAATGGTTTTTCCATAAGAAGGATGAGATGAGCTAATATATTTTCTTCTGTCTATCTCTGTCTGTGTCTCTGTGCTCTCCCACCGTGTTGTGACAGAACGGAGAGAAATGAGTGGAGTAATTATAGAGGAAAAGAAGACAAGTGCCTAATTCACCCCCTGCAGTTTTATCGATCACGGACGAGAGAATGATTTCATTACCGGTCTTTCGTTTGCCGACTCGACACAATGAGAACGCTTTAGGCAGATGTCAGGAACTCGCTAATCCTCCAGGTTCTTGTGTTGGCAGTTTGTTGTAGACCTAATCTACCTGCTGTGCACACAGTGTTTAGGAAGTGGGTGAATAGGTGAAGAAAATAGACGAAGGCTCCTTGTGGACCCAACGCATCACTCGGAGACTGATAGGAAAGACGAGGGTCATTTATCTGATAGGCATGACATGTCTGCTCTTCTCGCTCAGTCAGAGATGGGTGAACACAAACACCTGGACTATGATGGATCAGTGCAGGGACAAGGAAGACACTGATGATCTGAAAGAAACATTTTTAATAAAAAAATCTTACAATAATTAAAACTTCATTACAATAAATAGACTCGAGGCCAGAAATGTCAAGTTGTTTGTTCATGAGAACTTCTTCTCTGCATCTGGTCGTTTTAGAATGCAGAGGTTTCTCTCTTTTGTAGCTGAAAGCGGATCGGATTGCTCGCTCTCTCGGTTGCGTGGCGGTCAGCGCTTTTCTGATTGACTGAACCCTCAGATAATGATCAGGAGGTCGGAGCGAGCGGACAATGCTTAGGCCAGGGCCCTAAACCCATCCATCACACGAGGGGACAAAAGCAACTGGCAGCCCAGGAGAGGAGCACTTCTGCAGGCTTGATTATCCTGCGGCTGCCCCTGTTGGGCCTGAGTGGGTTTTAAGAAAGCAGAAGATGTGAGCTCAATCAAAAAACACAAAGCTGTAGCACTTAAGGTTCCGCCCTACATGGAGAACATGCTTCTTCTCATAGAACTTCATTAGTGTCTGGCTTTGGACACACAAGGTGAATGAGAAAAAAACTCCAGTGATGCTTTAAAAGCAGCCAGAAGATCACCTCATTTAATGTATGAACCTTCTTCAGATACTTTAATTGAGTTCACAATCTCATCTAGTTCCTTGTGTTCTATCAAAGTAGGTGGCAGTTTAGTGTTTAAGGCATTGGACCTTTGACCAGAAGGTCATGAGTTTAAATCCAAGCCTAAATGCCAAATGCTGCCAAAAGCTGTAAATCCAAATCTAATCAAATACTCAGCTCCATGTAGATGTGCTTGGAAGATGTGGAAGATCTGCTATGGATCTCCAAACCCTATTTAACAATGAATGAGATCACCTCAGGCCTTCTCACCTTCTCCAGTACCTGACTGTACTAACATTCTTGTGGTTGAATGAATCTCCACACAAAACTCTTAATAAAATCTAGTGGAACATCTTCCCAGGCGGTTGGAATCTTTAATATAAGAGCGCACAGGAACTCAGTGTGGAATTGGATGTTCAGGTGTCCTCAGACTTTTGTCAGCATAGAGTATCTAGTACAGATGTTTAAGGTGAGGCTGCACATAAAACAGTAGGAGACCAATTTATACAAGAACATCAGATTAGAATTCTGCTCCAGTGCTGACTCCAGGGAATGAACCAAACCTTTTCTTTTTATAAATCGAGGTGACTCTTTGTGTCATCTCCAATATTTTCCACTCTGTCATCGTAAAAAAGGCGTCTGCTTCTGTCTCGTTGTGTGTGTGTGCTCTTTCAGAAAGCCTTGCTGTGTAAATATTAGCGCTAGCAGCCTTTCCCAGTGGGTCGGCCTCCTGTCAATCAAACTGAGGAGCAGGTGAGTGGACCGGCCGGTGATTCGAGCCTGTGGGGCATATGTGTGTGTGTGTGTGTGTGTGTGTGTGTGTGTGTGTGTGTGTGTGTGTGTGTGTGTGTGTGTATCCTTAAAAGGTTTTTCATTTCCAATAGACAGCCCCGACGCTGCCGAGACTCTAAAGAGGTAATGTAAAGGCCACGGAGGTGCTGCAGGATCAAGACCAGCTCTAACTTCATCCATTCCATTCTCAGCTCACTTAAATGCCATACCCACACACACACACACACACACACACACACACACACACACACACACACACACACACACACACACAAACACACACACGCACTCTCTCTCAAGACCTATCAGCAGATTTATTGCTTCTCTTCTAACCAGGCTGAAATATAGAGGTTACACTGAACATTATTTACTCTGTGAGCAGGGCAGCAGGCAGGGTTTGGTGTCTCCAAAAGAAACTTCAGCATGTGACAACATCCAACACCACGTCAAACACTACATCTATACAACGTCTATATCCATACAACGTCCAACACCACGTCAAACACTACATCCATACAACGTCCAACACCCCGTCAAACACTACATCCATACAACGTCCAACACCACCTCAAACACTACATCTATACAACGTCTACATCCATACACTGTCCAACACCCCGTCAAACACTACATCCATACAACGTCCAACACCACCTCAAACACTACATATATACAACGTCTACATCCATACACTGTCCAACACCCCGTCAAACACTACATCCATACAACGTCCATCGCCACGTCAAACACTACATCTATACAACGTCTTTATCCATACAACATCCAACACCACGTCAAACACTACATCTATACAACGTCTACATCCATACAACGTCCAACACCACGTCAAACACTACATCTATACAACGTCTATATCCATACAACATCCAACACCACGTCAAACACTACATCCATACAACGTCCAACACCCCGTCAAACACTACATCCATACAACGTCCAACACCACCTCAAACACTACATCTATACAACGTCTACATCCATACACTGTCCAACACCCCGTCAAACACTACATCCATACAACGTCCAACACCACCTCAAACACTACATATATACAACGTCTACATCCATACACTGTCCAACACCCCGTCAAACACTACATCCATACAACGTCCAACACCACCTCAAACACTACATCTATACAACGTCTACATCCATACACTGTCCAACACCACGTCAAACACTACATCCATACAACATCCAACACCACGTCAAACACTACATCCATACAACGTCCAACACCACGTCAAACACTACATCCATACAACGTCCAACATCACGTCAAACACTACATTCATACAACGTTCAACATCCATACAACGTCCAACACCACGTCAAACACTACATCCATACAACGTCCAACACAGTGTCCAATCTATCTGTCCTCACACATACACACGTACATACATATGTAGACAGTTACAGTATGTAGTTTCTGTACCACTGTCTATCTATATATAACTATCTATATGCATTTCTTTCTCTTTATTATTTTTCTTTCCTGTTTCTACCTTTCTTTCTATTTTCTACCTTTCTTTCTATTTTCTACCTTTCTTTCTGCCTTATATTTTTTTTCTCCTTTTTTTGCAAAGAAAAATATCTTGCTAAGATTTACTTACTCTTACTTAGACTAAACATATGTATACATTTGAGAATCCTTTTCTTTCTTTCTTTCTTTCTTTCTTTCTTTCTTTCTTTTTTTCTTTTTTTCTTTCTTGGCAAAGAACGATTTCTTACTTAGTCTTAAACCAATGTTCACAGCTGACTGTTACACAAGACTGAAACTGGAGACTCCTCCCATTCATGGAAAATGTTATTAGTCCCTGTGAAAGAGCAGAAACAATATTTTGAACAAGGGCATTAAAATAAACCTGCACTACTGTCAGAGCTGCTGTTACAGCGAATACATCAACCCCCAACTTCTGACCAATCAGAATCCATAATTCAACACACAAGATTTGTATACATTAAATCTAATGCTGGAGATCCACAAGATCCCACCAATATTCATTCATAAACTGTTACACGTGGCTGTGTTTGGACACAGTGTTTTTTTGGACAGAGTTTTTCTGTGTGTGTGTGTGTGTGTGTGTGTGTGTGTGAGAGAGAAGTCCCTGTCGGCCATTAGGGGGCGCTGGAGAGCCATGAGCGCAAACACAGCGGTGGAGTAGCGTCAGGGAAGATTAAATAAAGCGACACACTGTACAACACTCTCTCTCTCTCTCTCTCTCTCTCTCTCTCTCTCTCTCTCACACACACACACAAACACACACACACACACACACACACACACACACACACACACAAAGAAAACTCTGGTTTTTGTCATAATACTGATTCTAACACCACGCTTGTCTGTGTGTGTGTGTGTGTGTGTGTGTGTGTGTGTGTGTGTGTGTGTGTGTGTGTGTGTGTCTGTGTGTGTGAAAAGGATTAAAAAGGTGTGAAAGCTTATAGCTTTAAGTGTCCTCAAACTTAATATTAATAATAATAATAAAAATAATAATAATAATAATAATAATAATAATAATAATAATAATCATTATAATTAAGTTAAAAATAATGAACATCTAAAAGTTGTTTTAAAAGGAAAAAAAAGTTTTTTATCGTTATTACAAAATCAAATTAATATTTACATATAATTATTGATATTTTTATTGATAATTATTACATTTATAACATATAATAGATTTAGTTTTATAGATGGTTCCTGAAATTGGAGACGTCTGTTAGTAGTAAATGTCATTTCATTAACATTTCAAGTGTTGTTGCAGTTTAAGTAAAAAAAATTCACAGACATTTCTAGAATTCTGTTTTCACTTTGTCACTATGGGGCAATGTGTGTGTAGATCAACGAGGACAAAGTTGTAGCATCAAACTGCAACATAACAATGATCTTATATATACAGTAATACTTTTCTCTCGCTTATGCTACAGCAGCTACACAGTAACCTCTATACCAGGCTCCTGTTTATTCTCTTATAAACAAATATGACAAAAAACTATTGCTGTCTTTATGAGAGTTTTCACGTCCCTGTGAACAAGCTGTTACTATAGAAACAAGCTTGTAAATGTGTGTGTGTGTGTGTGTGTGTGTGTGTGTCTGTGTGTGTGTGAGTGTGTATGTGTGAGACAGAGAAAAAGCCTTGCTATAAGAAGAGAAGGCTTTGACCTCCACCTGGTGGTGTGTGAGGAGCAAACTTTTCTTATTGAGGAAAAGATGGAGAAGAAAAAATAGCTTGTTTCTTAAGTGACACACACACACACACACACACACACACACACACACACACACACACACACACAAACATGCATAATTTCTACTTTATTCTCGTAATTCTGACCTTATTCTCGTATTGCTACGACTTTATTCGCATAATATCGACTTTATTCTCGTAACTCCGAATTTATTCTGGTATTGCTACGGCTTTAATCTCGTAATCTTAGATTTATTTATTTATTTAAACATGGCACTAAAGCCCCCGTTGTAACTACATGATATGGAGGTTGAACAAGCAGTTATAAGAATTTCGTTTCTGTTCCAAACGCTCCAAAGCTACTGAGAAAAACTGGAACATAACATTGTCCTAACATCCTCTATTTGGACATTTTTTGTCCCCATTTTTCCCCCTGTCCTCAGCTGTTTGCATATTAATCTCTATACTCAGCATCACCTTTGACGCAGTCACAGAACAGAGAAAGGTGCTCGGAGCTAGCGTCTTCTACATGAGCCTAGCCATGCTCTGTGGGATCTCAAAGGATTCTTTAGCACAATGCTACTGACAGCTCCAATACGGCCGCGGCAAGCACACACTTGCATCAGGGGCTTTTATCTAGGTGGGGACACACACAACAATGGGCTGTGCAATACACACACACACACACACACACACACCTCCATGTAGCTGCAGACAGATAAATGGACAACACACTACTTCTCCAGCCTTCTATCTGTCTCACAAACACACATACACGGCTGAGTGACAGATTTCATGGCTTTTGAATGAAGGGATGGAAAGGAGGAGTGGAGCATCTCTTCCGCTGCCTGACACGTCTCCGTCAGCGATCTTCAGCTCTCATTAGAACTTTGAACAAGAGCTGCACTCTGGGAAATTCTCACCCCTTTGGTCAACCGGATCCACCTGGCGAGTGACGGCCGCCTCTATCTGCTCCGTTTCATCCTCCATCTCCTCTTTTTCCAGACATGGGAGTGCATAGTGGTGGGTAACACACACACACACACACACACACACACACACACACACACACACACACACACACCATCTCTAAAACTCAGAATTTCATATACACTATACAGCCAAAAGTATTGGGTCACCCAACTTCTCCAGCCATATGCGGTTCTGACCAAGTCGTCTAGACATCTAAAAGTCGTCTAGACGTCGCAGTTTGGCCCTGGACGAAAGTTTGTTTACACCTGATCATAACGTTGCTATGTGCTTCTTTTTTAATCATCCTATTCCACATTGAGTCCCCATTTATTGTTATAATATCCTCCAGTCTTCTGGAAAGTATTGGGACACCCAACTTCTCCAGCCATATGTGGTTCTGACCAAGTTGTCTAGACATCTAAAAGTCGTCTAGACGTCGCAGTTTGGCCCTGGACGAAAGTTTGTTTACACCTGATCATAACGTTGCTATGTGCTTCTTTTTTAAATCATCCTATTCCACATTGAGTCCCCATTTATTGTTATAATATCATCCAGTCTTCTGGAAAGATGTTCCACTAAATATTTGTGGAGATTTGAGAAGAATGTTTCAGACACAAGGGTGTTAGTAAAGTCAGTTAGTGATGTAGGTGTGGTGAGAAGACCTGAGGTGCAATCAGCGTGAAACTTTCATTGAGTTGAGGTCTGAGGTCTGAAGCTGGAGATCTTTGACTCCAGCCGATGTAAAGCAGATCTTCATGGAGCTGGCTTTGTGCAAAGGGGGATTGCCGTGCTGGAACAGGTTTGAAAGGAAAGGAAAATTTCATCCGAAGACATACTAGAGTTTGGGGAAGAACATATATAACTGGAAAAATCAGGTGTCCCAATAATTTTGGACATCATAGTATATATTACTTTCCAGATTTTGCTCCAGAAAGTCTTTCTAGCTTATGTCTCACCTGTGCTCAATAATATCTCGCTAGCTATTTTTTTTCTGCTGACTAATGTCTTGCTAGTTAATGTTTTGTTGGCTAATTGTTTGCTAGCTAATGTCTTATTATTAAATGTCTTTGTTAGCTAATTGTTTGCTAGCTAATATCCCAATAGTTAATGTTTTGTTAGCTAGCCAATGTCCCAAAAGTAATGTTTTGTTAGCAAGCTAATATCCCAATAGTTAATGTTTTGTTAGCTAATTGTTTGCTAGCTAATGTCCCAAAAGTAAATATCTTGTTAGCTAATCGTTTGCTAGCTAATATCTTGCTAAATAAAATCCCCCTTGTACAATTATGAAAACTTGCTGGCTACTATTTCATGCTACTGCACCTGAAGTCATTTCTATACAATTGTGTGCCTCAAACTATTCTTCGTCTTGCTAATTTGCTGCATCGAACACATCGATAGAGAATTGATAGTTCCCTTTGCTTCTGCTCGATTCGTCCGATGCCTTGCCTTCTGGATGGAGTTCTCTTTTAATGGAGACCACTCTCTTACTGAGCATCTCAAGAGCTTTGAGTATGTATTTATGTATTATTTATAGTATTTATGGAAGGAGTCTCCAGTGTCAACACTTTGTGACAGTTGATGGTAAAGTTCTCCACTGTTGTGGTGTAGTTTTGGATCTCAGTGTGCAGGTGTTGCCCTGCTTGATTAACCTCAGAGTTATAATCTGTGTTCTTCTACTACTCCATGTCCCACCATCCTTCTTCCTTTCCCTCCATCTCTCTCCTTTCCTTTTCATTACCCCTTCTCTTCATCCATCTCTTCATCCACTCTCTCCCTCCCTTCCCTTCTCCCCCTCTTTTTCCCTCCATCTCCTGCTCACCTCTTCTCTCCTTCCTTTTCCTTCACCCTCTCTCTCTCCCTCCCATCCTTCTCAGCACTTCTCTGTTTTACACTTACCTCCCTCTATCTCCCCTCTTTTTCTGCCTCCCTATCCTTCAGCCCTTCTCTCTCCCTCCCTTTCCTTCACCCTCTTTTCCCCTCTCCGTCAATCTCCATCTGTTTCTCTCTCCCTCTCTTTCTTGTTTCCCCCTCCCTCTTCTTTACTCACTCTCCCTTCCTCTACCTTGTAATATCTCCATTTGTCTCTCACTTCCTTAACCCTCTTTCTCCCCATTTATCTCTTCCTCCCTCTATCCCCATCCCTCTCTCTTTCTCCTCATTTGCTCATTTCCTCATGTCACTCCATCCGCTTCTCTCTCTCTCTCTCTCTCTCTCTCTCTCTCTCTCTCTCTCTCTCTCTCTCTCTCTTCCACACACCCCTTTTGTCAGGCTACACATGTCTCATTCCTTCTGCTCTCCTGTCCTGCCTGATGCCTGATGCAGTTTTCATGACTGTGAATGCTGTTCAATGCTGCTGAGGATGTTCTCCACATGGACAACCAAAAAACAGCAGCAGATGGTAAACACCATGAAGATAGGTTTGGACTGTAATTAGTATAAACACATTGCTACAATGGTTTGGGACTACAGTTACTAAGAACAAGCACTTAAGTGTTCATCAGTGAAAACCTCAACAATGATGGAACTATCATAAAAGAACATGAGGAAGGGTTCCCTTTTAAGTCTGGTTCCTTTCAAGGTTTCTTCGTCATTAAGTCTTCTGGAGTTTTTCCCTCACCACCATAATGTTTATTAAACACAAAGGGACTAATTTATGAATAAAAAATGATGTTTGTAATTAATTAACTTCTGTGAAGATGCTTTGTGACAAAGTCAATTCTTTAAAGTGCTTTACAGATGCAATGATTAGTTGAAAGGCGAAAGACGTTGAAGATGGAAGTGTTTTGATTTCTACATGATCTTTAGGCTGGTGTTTCTTCTTGAAATATACATAGTCGTTTTTTTTTGTCTTCATTAATCTGAGCTCTGTGGATTATTTCATCAATTAAAACACTTGGATGAAGATTTGAGATCCATGGGGTAGAAGGATTTCTTTTTGTTCGGCCCCAGATCCAAGAGGGCAGCGGTTATTGATATCTCATTAGGAATGATTTATTCAGGTAGCCTCGGTTCCCTGATCTGCTCGTCCAGCCGTGGAGTTTTAAATGCTCTCTGTTTTTTTCAGCTCAGCGAGGTGGATAAGTGTCTCCTGGACAGTCATAAATCATGACTCGTTCTTTGTTGTTTTGTGGGTCAGCTACTGTCTTGAAGTGATTTATTGGCTTACTTAAAGATGTGCAAATCGAGTTCTTGCCATTAATTATGAACAGGCTTCTGTAACGCTTTGGTGTATCATAATGCTGTCTTTATCTGTGGTACAAAATTTAATGGTATTAAATGGTAGTGGTAACAAACACTAAATTAAAGACATTTATAATCAGTCGTGTGCACCAAAGGTCATTAGCAGTCAATATCATTTCCTCTGAACCATCATTCACCATTAAACAGCATCGAACACCAACACTTTCCATGAAACAATATTTAACCTTAAACATCAAAGTTCTTCATTTTTTTCCAAAGAAACACTCAAACATCAGCATTACCCAACAGACACAAACCTTCCTTACACAGCAAACACCAGCATTCTTTAACAAACACCCGCCAAGATAAACTCATAAAACCAGAATTCTCCAACCAATACCAGCATTCCCCAAAACACCAGCATTCTATAACAAAAACAAACATTCACCAGAAAACACCAACATTCTCCAACAAACAGCATCAAACACCAGCATTCACCATTAAGCACAAATATTCACCATTAAACACCAGCATTCACCATCAACTTCCAACATTTCTCCCACAAACATACATTCTCCAACAAACACCAATATAACCCAACAAACACCAGCATTTAACATCAAACGCCAACACACACCATTAAACACCAGCATTTTCAAAAATATACCAGCACACACTGTTAAATACGAGCATTTACCATTAAACACAAACATTCTATATTAAACACATGCATTCTCTAAAAACACCAGCATCCAACAGCAAAGAGCAACGAATGTTACCCAAAAAACACTAGCATTCTCCAGCAAAACACCAACGTAAACAAACAACAACATTCCCCAGCAAACACCAGCATTTTTTTTTTTCAAGAAACAGCAACCAACTTAACCCAACAAACACCAACATTCCCCAAGAAACAGCAGCCAGTTTTACCCAACAAACACCAGCATTCTCTAAAAATCAACAGCAACAGCAACACTGACATTCTGTAACAAATGCCAACATTCTCTATTAAACACTAGCATTCTCCAGCAAACACCAAAAAACTTTTCCCAATAAGCATTCTTCAACAAAAATATCCATTCTATAACAAAAACCAAAGCTCTTCAACAAACACCAACATTCTCCAC
Source organism: Silurus asotus (assembly GCA_024362625.1). Lineage (NCBI taxonomy): Eukaryota > Metazoa > Chordata > Actinopteri > Siluriformes > Siluridae > Silurus > Silurus asotus. Next base: position 12,146,044 of record MU563244.1, read on the forward strand.
AAGAAACACCATTCCCCTAGCGCTAAACGTACAATGTTTTGCACTGGAAATGCATTGTCCAAAAAAATAATAATATTGCATGAAAGTGAGGAGAACGTTTAAGAAACCATGTAATAATCGTACACATATGAGCGAAGTGTTTGTGCCTGATGGTGTTTGCTGGATAGTGAATAGCTGTGGAGAGAAAACATTTATTTAATCTATGCTTTAAAAAAGCCGTGTAGTCAAACCACACACACTCCCCCCCCCTCAATTAAATGGAAAAAAAATACTAGCTTTTCAGGAACTGATCTACATTATGACAAAAGTAGGTTTCTTTAACCGGTTCTGGTGGCATTAAAATTCATAAAGTCATCCTCGATTCACCAGGTCTCACGCAACAAGCTTGCTGCAGTTCTTTTCCTCTCACCATTTCCCGTTGCCTAAAATGATCCTGAGGCAAAACAGAAGCTGCAAGCTGTCAGAAAGCACGGAGTTTGTACACAAGCCTGAATTTAAAACACATGAACACAACAGTGGAATGAAACACTGACAGAATCAAAGCTACATGCTGTCTGTACTGCAGTCTGTATAGAAATGCCATTAAATTCAATTGAATGGTATAATAATGAAATAAAATATTATCACTGTAGGAGTTTAAACGGCGAATGCAGACCTGAAAGCAGCATATAAAGACCGACACAAACACTGATCAACACTCACCCTGACATTAACAACCAACTTACACCAGTGTTTATAAAGTATTTTACTGTTAACACAGATATATTCATCAGGATCCCGTTATCAACTACTAACCACCAACCACCATACCATTAAACACCAAAAAACACCATCGAACACCAATATTCACCATCAAGCACTGACATTCAACCATCAAACACCAATTTTCTCCATCAAAACACCAACATCACCCATCAAACACCAACATTTAGATTAACGATCACTCACTTACCATCATACACCAACATTCACCATCAAACACCAACACTCACCATCAAACACCAGCACTCACCATCAAACACCAGAATTCACCATTAAACACCAACACTCACCATCAAACACCAGCATTCACCATCAAACACCAGAATTCACCATCAAACACCAACATTCATCATCAAACAGCAACGTTCATCATTAAACACTGAGACTCAACATTAAACATCAACACTCACCATTAAACACCAACATTCAACTATCAAACACCAACATTTACCATCCAACACAGATTTCCAATCATCAAATACCAACACTCACCATCAAACACCAACCCTCACATTAAAGATCAATCACTTACAATCATACACCAACACTCACCATCAATCACCTGCATTCAGCATCAAACACCAACATTAACCATTAAATATCAACACTCCAAAAGACTCAACATTCATCATCAACGCCAACATTCACCATAAAATATAAGCACTCACCATCAAACACCAACACACAACCATAAAACACCAACATTCACCATCAAAAACAACCATGTACTATCAAACACCACCCCCACCATCCTCTACACCTCCCTGTTCTTCAGTCTGATGTGAATGTGTGTGATTGAGTGTAGCAGCTGCTCAGACAACAAACACCACAAATCCGGATCATTCTCTCCAATCACACTCCTTCATGTTTGAGGTTTGGCTCGGATTCTTTTCCGGCGCGGGTCGTCGAGGCGGTTGGTCGCCCCGTGGCGTTCCGACACTCCGTCTTCCGGACCAGGACGTTAATTGCAGAGGAGCTCGGACTCGCTTCATGCTGGAGAAACAACACGCATGATTAAGAGACGTAAAGAACCAAAGATTTGGGTTTGGCAGAAGTTTAGAGAGTTCAGGTGTGGGCTTACGGCGCTTCTGCATTCGCAACACCCACTCCATCTCCTTCATCATCATCATCATCATCATCATCATCATCATCATCATAATTATTATAACAGACAGAAATTAAGCCCAAATCCAAAATCCCAGTGAGTAACGTAGCTGTTTATTTATTGATCTGTTCCGAATGCAGCAGATATTTTATGAAAACATTCTACATTTTTTTATTTTATAATATAATCCACACTTAATGCCCAAAAGTATTGAGACACCTGATTTTCCCATCCACATGTGGTTCCTCCTGCATCCTTGGAGGCACACGGTTTCATCAGACACCTCCGAATGCTGTAGCATTAAATTCTCCCTTCACTTGAACCCAAACCTGTTCCAGTATGACGATGCCCCTGTGCACAAATCCAGCTCCATGAAGATATGCATTCCATTGATTGAAAGATCTCCTCACCTCACCTACATCTGTATCTGACTTTACTAACACCCCTGTGGCTTAATGAATCTCCACAAAATCTGGAGAAACATCTTCCCAGAAAAGTGGAGCTCATTATAACAGCAAAAAGGAGATGAAATGTGGAATGGGATGTTATGGTTACGATCTCATGTGTCCACAAACATTTGTGTATAAGAAATGAATCGCTTGCTAAGCTAAATGGTGCTTTTGAGAATTCTGATTGGTCAGGCAGGTTTTCAGCAGCAGCTCTTTTTGAAACGGTACACTATCGTTGCTATAGTAACAGATTACAAGTTCACCATAACTAGAAATGGATAAAAAGTCTTCTGCGTGCTGCGGCAGTGATGTGAGGGCAGGAAACAGCTTCTGTGAGGTGACTGTTGCTCCATTTCATCACACTGTTGTGTCGCTGATTACTGTCCTGTAACAGCAGTCATGATGATGAAATAAGGTCCGTAGATGCAGCGTAACCACGGCAACAACGTTCCTACAGGGGGCCGTATTTGTGCAGCGTTCGGAGGAAAATGTAACGTGGATTTGGAGACAGACGGAGATGATGTAAAGGCTCCTGTGCTCCTGTACAGGCTAAAGCGTTTTAATTCAAACCAACAAGCCCACCGAGGGAGAAAAGTCCACTGCCCTGATGCGTAACCATAGCAACACTCGATAACCCCGTGTACCGATAACATGACTTACACAAACTAAGGATACGAGATGCTTACACTTTACAATGAGAGGGCATGTTCCCAGAAGGCGTTCGCCGTGCATTCTGGGTAATATAGCAGACCTCCTTGAAAAACGCTGAAACAACAAGAAATCACACGTGAAAAAAAAAAAAAAAAAAGTTAAGTCGCATGGCGAGGGACGAGTCGGTGTGCTCTCGTTTACTCAGGTTTCGTAACCATTCATATATCAACATATGACGTAAAAAATATTTAATTTTAAAAAATATATTACAATAAAAAAATTTATATTTAATTTGTATTTTTTTTAAGAAAAACTATTTTCCATTAATTCTCATTAAACTTGCATTAAATGATAAACAAAAAAGAATTATATAAATAAATACATTCTAAAAGATAAATATGAAAAATATATAAAATATACAAATATATATTCTATAAATTATGTTTGCGAGTATTTTTTCTTTTTTTTTTACACGATTCCAATAAATGCAATTTACCTGGTAGAAAATTTGTTTATTTATTCATTTATATTAATTAATTAATTAATTAATTTTTTGCAATTTTACAATTTTTATGTGGTTTTGAATTAAATTTAGATGTCAAACATGACATTTGACTTGATTATTTTAAATGAAATATATTTTGAAATATTTATATATATATATATATAAAATATACATTTTATGTATGTTATGTTTGTTTGGTGTTTACCAAATAAAAATGTATTGTAAATGGTACAATGGTTACAGGACTGCATTGTAATTCCTGATGTCCAAATTATTAAAATAAATATAAAATCTATAATATAAAAATCGATATATAAGCAAGTTTAGTCCAGTACAGCAACTGCTGCAGTTCCGGCTCAATCCAGCAGATGGCGGTGCGGGTAAAGGAAGATAATAATCACCAGGAGGTTGTTTCCTGGGAAGTGTTTTCATTTACTGTGCGGGTTCTTGTTCTGAGAACGGGACAGAACAGTTTACACACACACACACACACACACACACACACACACACACGCACGGCTTTTCTGCGGCGTTTCTGACGCACACAGTAGCGCTGAATTAAATTAACGCGCGTCCACAAAACGGTCACTGAGTCATTGTAATTAACACACACACACACACACACACACACACACACACACACACACACACATTTTTGGTCGGCGGGGTTTCTAATTAAATACATACAAGAACTACAGTAATTAATGGTTCAAGTGACGTCACCTCCCCCTGAAACAATAGCAATAACAATAAATATTGTATTTAAAGAAAACGTCACTATACTAACCATCACCATACCACCATACCAACCATCACAATACCACCTTCACCATACCACCATACCAACCATCACAATACCACCTTCACCATACCACCATACAGCAATAACAATAAATATTGTATTTAAAGAAAACGTCACTATACTAACCATCACCATACCACCTTCACCATACCACCATACCAACCATCACAATACCACCTTCACCATACCACCATACCAACCATCACCATACCACCTTCACCATACCACCATACCAACCATCACAATACCACCTTCACCATACCACCATACCAACCATCACAATACCACCTTCACCATACCACCATACCAACCATCACAATACCACCTTCACCATACCACCATACCAACCATCACAATACCACCTTCACCATACCACCATACCAACCATCACAATACCACCTTCACCATACCACCATACCAACCATCACAATACCACCTTCACCATACCACCATACCACCCATCACAATACCACCTTCACCATACCACCATACCAACCATCACCATACCATCATACCAACCATCCCAATACCACCTTCACCATACCACCATACCAACCATCACCATACCATCATACCAACCATCACAATATCACCTTCACCATACCACCATACCAACCATCACCATACCATCATACCAACCATCACAATACCACCTTCACCATACCACCATACCAACCATCACCATACCATCATTCCAATCATCACAATACCACCTTCACCATACCACCATACCAACCATCACCATACCATCATTCCAATCATCACAATACCAACTGTTACCATACCAACATCACCATACCAACCATACCACTATACCAACCACCACCATGTTAATGATTGACATAAAAAACAAAAGTGCACACACACACGCACACACACGCACACGCACACGCACGCACACGCACACGCACACGCACACGCACACAAAGTGCATGACCGTGTTCTGTGTAAATACTGCATCATGTAGCATATTGTGTTCCAGTTGCTTAGCAAAGCTCTGTTTCTCTGTGTGTGTGTGTGTGTGTGTGTGCGTGCGTGCGTCTTTTACTTTTTCACTCTGCATGTGTGTGTGTGTGTTTTACTCTCTCTCTCTCTCTCTCTCTCTCTCTCTCTCTCTCTCTGTGTGTGTGTGTGTGTGTGTGTGTGTGTGTGTGTGTGTGTGTGTGTGTGTGTGTGAGATATTAAATGTGTTAAATCCACCTTAAGTTTCTGACCAGTGTGTCTTACCTTCCATTAACTCACACTGTCAGTGGAGTGACACTTGGGAGGGTGCACACTGCTGCTCCCACTTGCTCACTCTGTCTCTCGTCATTCTCTTCAGCGCATCAGCTGTCAACAGCCACACACACACACACACACACACACACACACACACACACACACACACACACATAGGGGCTCCGCAACCTCTCTGTCAACGAGAGATGAAGTCTCCAGCCAGTGTGAACAAAAGTGAGAACAATCCAATCTCGGCAAGAGCTTTAAGGGCTGCAGGACACGGCTCAGGGACTCTCACACACACGTATACACACACACACACACACACAAACACACACACACGCTCTACACAGATGGAGTAGATCAGAGAGCAGATTCTGCAGGTTGCTGCAAGAGATGGCTAGAATTAATGTGGAGGAGGCACACACACACACACACACACACACACACACACACACACACACACACAGAAAGGTGTACACACAGACAGACATTCAATAACTAGATATAGGAATGCATGCTCTGTTTTGGGTGGAAGATCTCCTGCTGTAGAGCTCTGGCCCTCAACCTTATTGAGATGAATGTCGACATTGACTTCACCCCAGGCCTCCTCACCTTACCTACATCACTACCTGGCTTTACTAACACCATTGTGCCGGAAAGAATCGGCACAAATCTTTACAAAATCTCCTCAAAGTCTCCATGAAATATGGAGGAACATCTCCCAGAAGCGTGGAGTTTATAATAACAGCAAATGTGAAATGGAACAATTAAAAAGGCATTTCTGAATCTTATGGTCAGGTGTCCATACACTTTTGCCCATATAATACACGTTGTGTACATAGTTTGTATTGTACGCTAGCTTGCATTAACAGTGTGATAATGCACAACGTTTCTTTGTTCTGTCCCAGTCGTATAGACCTTACATCCTCACGCTTGCCCATTTTTCCTGCTTTCAACACATCAACTTTGAGAACTGACTGTTGACATGCTGAGTGATACACAGCATCCCGATCCTGAACAGATCTAGCTAGTTTTATTTTACGCTAGCTAGCTTACATTTCTCTACTCAGGGGCCCCCTAGTGGAAGGATTTAAACTCATGACCTTCTGATTGGAAGTTCAACATCGTAACCACAGGGCTAGAATAGTGGGACTTATTGAGTAGATCAAGGTCAAGTAGAACTCTGACCTCAACCCTACTGAACACCTTTGGGATGAATGTGAATGCTGACTGCACCCCAGGCCTCCTCCCCTTCTTACCTTCATCAGTACCTGACTTTATTAAAACCCTTATGGCTGAAGGAATCTGCACAAAATCTCCACAAAATCTAGTGGAACATCTTCCTAAAAGACTGGAGCTTATTGAAACTGGAAATGGGGACTTTTGCCCCTATAGTGTATGTTTCTTTCTATTAACCAAATAAATGTCTCCTTACTGACAACCGCAGAAATAAATAGAGAAGCTCTGACCAATGAAAATCGAGGATTTAACAGCATAAAGTAATGCACAACACCATCAATAGTGTCACCACCCAACAAAGTTGACGTGGCGGTAAATGGAAACCAGGGTGCGACCGAGCTCTCGTTAGCTGTGCCATTATTCCGAAGTGAGTTTGGCCTAGTTTTCCTCCCTCGCCTTCATCTTCAGTTTCAGCGTGCGAGGAACAGCAGCATTGCGTTACTTTTACAACGAACAGTGGCTTCGCATCTGGCCTTGTTTTCACGGCCTCTCCCTCCCTCCTCCACTCCCTCTCTCCTCCACTCGTCTGTTAAACCATGAGTCAGAATGATGAAGGGAGTGAGGATCGTACGCTGACACCCACGCTGGGGAAAGGAACGAGGGAATAGTTTACAGTCGAACCTTCAGATCAAAAGAGGAGAGAAGAAAAGACAGAAAGAGCGTCTCAGATTCCGTTCGAGACGGTCTCCGTCTACAGGATCGTCTATTGTGTTTGCACCGAGCCGGATAGCGGACTAGAATAAATAAATGGCGCAGAGATTGAGACTGATAATGGAAAGGACGACAATGTGGCTATTGAGGGCAGTAGTGTTGAGATTCGTCGTATCCATCAGAATCCTAAATTGATCCCATAGGAAAATTTCTAGAAACCTGACGTGTCAGAAATGGGATTCGAACCCACGCCTTCATTCTGAGACCAGAATTCCCGTTTGTGCGGAAGGGAGAAACCCTTGTCTATCCTGACATGGATAGCCAAAATGGTTACCTTCACATTATACGAGGTGGTATCAAAAAGCTTCGAGGCTAGCTCTGTTTACAAGAACATACTTTATTTATCTTTGTACTTTGCTAAATTCAGCTTTAAAAAAGACCTACTTGAACAATTGTAGTATCAGGCTGAAACATATCAATATTGAAAAACGTGAAGGGGATCTGAATACTTCCCAAATGTACTGTAGATGCCGTGTGCAATATCCAAAATTCATGTTTCAGCTCAAGTATATCAAATGGGATCATGAATGCTTGAGGTCAAACCTCAACTTAAACACTGAACATTTACCTGCACAGATCAGTCATAACATACAAATCACTGATTTGGGCAATCTGTGATGTCTAGACGACTGGATCAAAGCAAAGAAAGATTGTGCATTATCACACTATTAATGCTAGCTAGCATAAAATATAAACTAGCTACCATAAGATGCAGATGTGCTTTTTTAACCATTTAGTCTCCATTTGCAATATCCTCCACCCTTGTGAATGACAAAACAACTTTTGATTTTTAATTTGCAAGATTCCCAACACGTCTACATACACCAACCTTGACTATAGTTCCAAAAATGTATATATGTATATGTAAGCGCACAGCATCTATAGAAGTCACGTCGTAAAAGAACGAGCGACTTGGACCAGAAGAGTTGAGATTCTGTTTCGAGATTTTTAAGATGCTTTGCTCATGCGCCTCCAGTACAAAATGAACGAATCACTTTTTGAGATGACTCGTTCTTCTAAATCACATTAAAGACTCACAAACGACACGTCACTGCGGCGTTTCATTTTGTCTTATTCAATAGGGCTGAGTGTAGAGCTCTATACAATCTTCAAACCATTGGAAGCAGATCTTCTGGCTTTGTGCACAGGGGCAGTGTCATGCTGAAACAGGCTTCGGTGTCCTGCTTAATGAAGTGAAGAGAAAAATTCATGCTACAACATACACAGAGATTCTATACAATTGTGTACCCTCAGCTGGGTGGTAGCATTTTGTGGAAGAAGCACATATTACTGGTAAATTTAGGTGTCCATATACTTTTGTTAATAGTGTGTCATCCGTCTAGCCCTGATAAATACTTTTATGCTCATAAAATATGATTCGAAACGCAGGAGGCGATTCACGGTGAGGTTGAAGATAAATAAGTGAAGGGCCGAGCGAGGCGTTGCAGGAGAAGAGGCGAGACTCTTGAGGGAGACAGGAGAAGAGAAAGTATCTGCTAAGCGGATGGTGAAAGCGAAAGAATTAGATTACAGCCTTTACATTAACAGGACGAAGTGATGCGCAGCACAAAGAGACAGAGGAGAAGAGCTTGCAGAGGGAGGAGGGGAGCAAGAGGAAAAGTGAGAAAAAGAGATGCATCCCATCTTGTAGAGAATGCAAGACGGGATGTAAAACCTGGAAACTGCAGATGAAAGAATGCAGAGAGAAAAAGAGAGAGAAAGAGAGCGAGAGGGAGAGAGAGGGGGGAGAGAGAAAATGAGAGAGAGAAGTATAGAAAGTGTGTGGTGTGGTGGGGGGAGGGGGGGTTGGGGGGGGGACTCGATTAAATTATAGTCCAAATATAAAAAGACGTAATGGAGGAAGATGAATACGAAGGTGAAGGATTGAAGGAGGCACTGATGTATTGGTCTGAGATGGAATATAAGGAAGCGGGATAAAAGAGAGATAATAAAAAGATGCTGAAGAAAAAAAAGCAGAAGAAGAAAGAAAAAATGATGAGATGGAAAAAGTTCAGGGTTTTTTCTTAATCCTTTTCTTTGCGTTCAGCCAGTCAGACGTACAAAACGTCTGTGATTTGAGGCTTTTTAATTTACTTGCCAATACTAAGTGCTGGATTGCTAGTCAGACTAGCCAGTAGATAGCTAACTACAAATCAGCTGTCCCAATACTTTCGTTCATATAATATATTAGGTAACAGGTGCAAAAGCTTGGTAGATTGGTAGATAATGCTAGCTAGGTATTTTCTAGTGAGATTTTGTGAGACAATTAGTTTTTTATGTGGATGTCTGATGCTAATTTAACTCATAAATCAGCTATACTGTAGGTCAGCGGTCCACAACCTTTTTTGCGCCACGGACCAGATTAATGTCAGACAATACTTTCACGGGCCGGCCTTTAAGTTGTGGCGGATAAATACAACAAAATAAAATGATACGACCATAAAAACTGGTATTTTTTAAATATAATAATACACGTGAATCCACTGTGTTGTTTTTTGTTCATTTTGTTCGCTTGGGGGTTTGAATTTAGCGGTAATGTATTATGCGTTAGCGGCCAGAGCCCCTTTAAGAAGGTAGTGGATGGAGGTATGTGACTGAGGCATCATGACCTGCATCAAAAGTGAGTCATAGACAGATGTGGAGGAAAGAATCCGGTAATTTTCCAAAAAAAAAACAACGTTCAGAATGAGATAATAAAAAAACGGAAATAATGTAAGTTATGTATTCTTTCTGTGCGGCCCGGTACCAATTGACCCACAGACCGGGGCCGGTCCGCACCCTGGGGGTTGGGGACCACTGCTGTAGGTTACTTGCTAGTCAAATTCTTGCTATTGACCTATAAAAAAGTTGTACTTTAATCCGCTGCTTGTACTAAAGAACTATCTGCTATGTGCTACTTAGCAAAGTCTTTTTGTTCATAAATGTATAAGATAGCTGAGGTAAATACTGTTTGCACTATTTTTATTTTGTTTTCACCATCATTGTGCTTTTACATTGAATGTACGATTTACTTTACAGCTGTGTATTAGCTAGCTAGCTTTTTCTTCTAAGTAATTTACCAAAATATCTGAGGACATCTTGCTAAACCTGAGAAACGTTTTTTGTTATTGCTTAGAGAAACAATTCAATTCAATTCAATTTAATCTTATTTGCATACATCTTTCAAAAATGGACATTGTCCCAAAGCAAGTTTATAGAAGGTTCAAAAATATGATTTTATGATTATATTATTATTTTTTTTTACATTTTTTAAATCAGTACTTGTAGGTTTTATAAGTTTATTCTTTATAAGTTAATCTCTAGTGGTCAAGAAATCTTCTAGCCAGCTAAGACTTTTCTCAATAATTTAACTTTCTCTTATAATTGAAGTATTTCAGGGAAACATTGAAGTTCCCAGTTAGATTAATTTGTTTGCGTAATAACTGCACATAGGATAAGTGCTTTTCTTAGTCATTTACCAAAATATCCTGAGGTAAATGTTACTGTTCCCAATGGTTTTATCGAATTTTCAATATAGCCGCACCTTTATCCTGTCCATGTTAAGACTTAGTCTAAGACTAAGTTTTTCAAAAGAATTTGCAAAAATATCAGAGGTCAATATCACTGTTTGTAATGAAACCTTAGTTTCTTTATCACTTAGCAGTCTTTTATACGGCTACATACTAGAGAAATGATTTCGGAATTGGAACTGAAGTAAATATTGATGTTTAAAATGATTTTGTCTTGTGCACATTATAAAATTAGATGTACTAGCTAGCTTTTTTTGTGTTTGTTTTATACAAAAATATCATTTTCATATCAAGTCCATCTAAAATCCGTATAGTAATACTATATATTTATTGATTTAACAAAATATCTGAGGTTAATGTTGACATTCCCAACAGCCCCAGAAGTTAAAATCAGAAACTTTCATCGTCGGTACGAACGAATTATCAGCTATGTATTAAATAACTAATATAGTTATATTAAAAATGGTAAGTAATTTCTTGAAATTTTTGCTATCCGTGTTCATTTTTCTTAGTTTGTGCTGTCTGAAATAGGCCCATAGAAAAGAAATAGTGGATGTACCAGCTATTAGAGCCTCTACTTTTGATTTTCCAAAATACCTGAGGTAATTGTTGATGTTCTCAGCGATTTAGTCTTGGATCCATTATCACTGCACCTTTGTCTGTATGAAAGATTAGCGACTAGGTGCAAGTTAAGTGCTTTTTCTCAGTGGTTTACCAAAATATGTGAGGTGAACTTTACTGTTTTTGGTGATTTTGTCTTGTTTTTCATCATTGCCGTGCCTTAACACTGTCTACATAAAAGATTTTACCGGCTAGTTCCAGAGGTTCTCAGTCATTTGGTTTAAAAAAAAAAATAAAAAATAAAAAAACAACACACACAACACATCCTAGGTAAATTTTATTTCTGCTCTTTATTTTGATTTTTAGTCTTCTTTTTATTATCCATCCACACGTCCACATAAAAGCCTATACTTTATACTTTACTATGACGCACTAGCTAGCTAAACCCTCGGTAGCATCTGTAGATTTCCGGCTGCCTATCGACAGTGTCCTAATGACCCGAGCCACTTGAACAGCAAGCGTATCACTTATTCGCCTTCCATTCGCGAGCCCCGCGGTGCATCGTGGGATGCAGCTAGATGAAGAGACGGAGGGTCGGAATGAATTTCGATCCCGCACTGCAGGAGGAGAACAAAACGAGGACGCTGATTTAATTACGGATTCTTTAATTAGCGCATCTCTCCACCGACTTGTCTTGGAAGAATGGCTGTTGGTTAATCTCGTCTCGTTCTCTCGCGCTTTCTTTCTTTTTTTTTTTCTACCCCACTTTTTTCTACTTCTTCTTTACGCCTTGAAAGCTCATATGCATATAACGTATCAAAAGCAGGTTCTGCTGCTGTAACCCCTAACAAAGTTTTGTTTTCTCTTTTCAAAACAAGAGAAAGGAATAAAGATAGATGATGAAATGCAGGGAGAAAAGAAAGTGATATCTAACTCTATTATAGATGCCCGTGTTTTTCCCTGTGATTCCAAAGACTGGTGTGCCAGAACGTATGTACTTGTGTGTATGTGTGTGTGTGTGTGTGTGTGTGAGAGAGAGAGAGAGCAATCACACTCCCTGAAGGAATTACACCTCAGTAGAGTCGGATCAGCAGGACAGACACATGTCAGCGGCGCTGGAATTCAATCTCGCGCCATGTTTACCAGAGCGCCGTTTGAGAAAAAAGTGTGTGTGGAGGAGGAGAGCAAGTGGCAGCTGAAAGAAGAGCTGAATTTAAATCCTGTGTGTGTGTGTGTGTGTGTGTGTCTGTGTGTGTTTATATGTGTGTGTGTGTGTGTGTGTGTGTGTGGTCCTCACTGCAGAACACCGCAAGATGCTACATAAATGAATGAAAGAAGGAGAAAGAAAGCCAGACCATGCTGCTATATGCAAGTTGACTGACAGAAAGAAAGCAAAAGGACGCATGTGTGTGTGTGTGTGTGTGTGTGTGTGTGTGTGTGTGTGTGTGTGTGTGTGTGTGTGTGTGTGTTTGGTTTCTGTTTTTTCACGATGCCCTATACTCCCAGGATAAGAGTCTCTTCTCTGAGCTAATGCTCTCTGCCAGCATCCAATTCATTAAACAGTTATTTATACGGCTTTTATAAGACATGAGGCGTTAAAACCAGGCGCTAAATGCTAAGCGCTGAACAATCGCTTTTTCATCGCCGCGTTATTCCCAGAGCAGTAAATCTCCAGCTACGTCTTTCAGTGTTAACGTTATGATTAATACAAAACGTTTGTGGTTTCTTGTCATTTATCTTCATAAATATTGACCAGGAAAGACTAAAAAACTTTCACCTTTAAAAAAATAGATGCTAGAATGAGCCAATTAAAGCTAAGCACTGATCCCTTTATCCTTTATCACTGCTACACTCATCCCTCCATCCATTACCCATCCTTTATTACTGCTACACTGATCCCTCCATCCTTTACCCATCCTTTACCACTGTGACATTGATCCCTCCATCCTTTATCACTGCTACACTCATCCCTCCATCCATTACCCATCCTTTATTACTGCTACACTGATTCCTCCATCCTTTACCCATCCTTTACCACTGTGACATTGATCCCTCCATCCTTTATCACTGCTACACTCATCCCTCCATCCTTTACCCATCCTTTATTACTGCTACACTGATCCCTCCATCCTTTACCACTGTGACATTGATCCCTCCATCCTTTACCCATCCTTTATTACTGCTACACTGATCCCTCCACCCTTTACCCATCCTTTACCACTGTGACATTGATCCCTCCATCCCTTATCACTGCTACACACATATCCCTCCATCCTATACCCATCCTTTAATACTGCTACACTGATCCCTCCATCATTTACAACTGCTACACTGATCCCTTCATCCTTTATCACTGCTACACTTATTTCTTCATCCTATACCCCTCCTTTACCAATGCTTCACTGATCCCTCCATCCTTTATCAATGCTACCCACATCCCTCTATCCTTTACCACTGCAACACTAATCCCTCCTTTATTTATCAATGCTACACTCTTCCCTCCAGCCTTTACCCATTCTTTATCACTGCTACACTGATCCCCTTATCCTGCATCACTGCACCATGCTCCCTCCATCTTCTACCACCGCTCCTCTCTCTCAATCCCTCCAACGTCTAATCCTGCACCACTCTCTCAATCCCTTCATACTCCACCACTGCCTTCCCACTTCTTCCCTCAATCCAGAGCACCACTAATCACTCCATTCTCCAGCAATGCACCAATGATCTCTCCACTCTTAACCACTGCACCACTCTCTCTCCATCCTCTATCACTTCACTACTGATCCCTTTATCTCTGCATGTACAACAAAAGGCATACTTTAGGCCTTTTTTCATTTCATTTTCAAATGATGGTAAAATAAACCTCCCCTATACTAGCTGACTCTGTATCCATCTTCAATTAGCACTTTGAAGTAAAAAGAAAAAGTGTGTGTTCTGTGTCCTACACCGTTCCCTCCAGAAGAGAGTTTTAAGACTGCAAGAACTCTAGTGAAGCAGTTTCAGGACGTATTAACTGATAGAGACTTGAAAGCACTTCTGGATGAGGGCATCTACCACATGCCATCAAACTAAATCTAAATGTAAATCAGCTCATTTGCCCTCGCCGGCTAATTCAACAGGCTAACGAGCGAGCGGGACGCATATATGTAATTTTTTAGCAAGTGAGAATCGAGAACTTTTACTCAAGGTTTCTGACAGATAGAAATGTGAAATTATAAATGGGTTATTTAGGGAAAGTTGCTACAAGATTTATGAATGCATTAAATATTTAGTTTTCGAAGGTTTGATTTTTCTATTTTCTTTTTCATCTTACTTTCACGTTGTCTTTTTTCCCCTCTCTAGTGCTGATGTAATCATTTTTTAAAGCTCTTCTGTATGTATAATGAGCAGGGTTATTATAATATCATAAAAACCTCAGTATTAAACATGTACAGCTAAAAGCCTTATAATACTTTCTAACACTATAAACATGACAGCTTGTTTTTATTTCATACACATTTTAAAGGTTTTACACTAGAGGGATGAAAGTCTGTGGACATCTGTCCATGAGTGCTTTTTGGAACATACCATTCCACATCTTTTTGCTGTTATAACAAAATGTTCCACTAGATTTTATGGAGATTTGTGGAGATTTATTCGGCTACAAGGGTGTTAGTAAAGTCAGGTACTGATGTAGGTGAGAAGGTGAGGAGGCCTGAGGTGCATTCAGCGTTCACATTCAGCTCTACAACAGGAGATGTACTTCCACTCCAACCCATGTTAAGAAGATCTTCATGGAGTTGGCTTTGTGCACAGGGGTGTTGTCTCCTAGTTCAAGTGAATTTCATGCTACAGCATCCAAAGACGTCCAACACACTTGTGTGCCTCCAACAACAGATTGGGGAAGAACCACATATGGCTGGAAAAGACACGTTTCACAATACTTTTATCTGTACAGGAATGGACAAGGGAAAAAATATCACTTTAAAACCGTAACCATGGTAACAAAGCTTAATGTTTAACATTCTCTGAATGTGTAGTTTGTGTTCGGTATCAGAGGTCGACTTTTAGCTTTGCTGATCTGGAAAGATGTTTTTTATCTATCTATCTATCTATCTATCTATCTATCTATCTATCTATCTATCTATCTATCTATCTATCTATCTATTATAAACTATAATGTCACAAAAAAGAAAGACTTTTAAACATCGGAGTGTCAAACCCAGAGTAATAGTAATAATAATAATTATTATATGAAGAAGAAGAATAGAAGCAAAAAAAGATGTCAAAAAAGAAGAGGAAGAAAAACAAGCAGAAGAAGAAGAAAAAGAAAGAAAGGTTGAAGAAAAAGAAGAAAAGCAGCAGAAGATGAAGTAAAAGAAGCAGACAAGCAAAAAAGATGCAAAAGATAGAGAAGAGGAATGAGGAAAACAAGGTGGAGGCAGAGGAAGAGGAAGGAAAAAAATGAAGAGAAGCAGAAGAAAAGAAGAAGAAGAAAAGAAGAGGAAGAAGAAAAAAAAACAAGCAGAAGAAGAAGCGGAAAAGAAAGAGGAATAAGGGGGGAAAGGGTAAAAGTAGGCAAAGAAGAAAAAAAAGGGCAAAAGAAGCAGAAGAAAAGAGGAAGAAGAAGATGTAGAGAAGGAGGAGAAGGAGAAGAAGATAAAGAAGCAGAAGATAGAGAAGAGGAAAAAAAAAAAGCTGAAAGCAGAAGAGGAAGAAAAAAGAAGCGAAAGAAGCAGAAGAAGAGAAGATTTGACACTGAGAATGATTGATGTTGGCTATAAGTTGTGGAGTGTGAAGTCTGGTTTATTTGCTGTGTTTGGTTTGTTGTTGTTGTGATAATAACGGAAACACTTCGCTCGATCCCACCGGTTTCCCTCTGTGTGCTCCTTCAAATAAGACATAATTTAATTTTTTTTTCCCAGATCCTGGAACAGGATGAGGAAAAGGAAACAGGACGTGGTATTTTTAGGGAGTGGGGGAGGAGAAGGGGAAACAAATTTGGCTGAATTTTCTAGTTAAACGACAGCCTCATTGTTCACCGAACATGACATCACTGATTTACTCCCATTCCCACCGTCTGAGTGCACAGGAAATGATGCAATAGATGAACAAGTAGACCTTGCAATCTGAAGGAAAAGAAAAAAGAACAGAGAAGAAAATGCTGTTTTGAAAGAGTGGATGAAAAATGAAACATCAGTCAGAAAATCAAAACATTCCTGTCGATTTGTGCTTTTGATTACGGTTAATTGCTATAAAGAAATGTTTTTTTATTGCATGATGCGCAATAGGAACGAGAGAACGAATAAACGAAGGAACGAACGCAGGAACAAATGTGAAGCCGGAAAGCAACGGAGCGAGAAGGACATTCTTAATTTCCAACAGTGTTCATGAGGGAGCTCTCAAGGATGCTCAGTTAATAAGCTAAGGGAATACCAGTGCATTTGAGTGTGTGTGTGTGTGTGTGTGTGTGTGTGCGCGTGTGTGCAGTCCATCAAAGAAAAAAAAATGAAAAGCTGAGAACCCTTCACTCATTCCAGAAAGCACTGAAGCACTGAGCACTACAAACAGGAGTCAGAGCTGCTCCATAATAAGGTTATGCTTTAAAGTGGAAAGTGAAGGATGAACCGGAATAGTGCTTTGCTGACAAAGAGCTCACACACACACACACACACACACACACACACGCACACGTCATGAAGCGAGAAGAAACTTTTCCTAACGAGGGTCTGAAAATGCAACCCGTCATGCTGACTGTCACGCCCATATGTTGTTCTCCTTCTCCACAATGAAGTCTGAAGAACACCACAGTAAAGAACATTTTGAAATCCCAAAGAAACCCAAACCCAAGCAAGCTAGACATGCCAAGGTTGGACTTAAAATACTTTATTGTCCTCCAAAACACCCTGACCACCTTGACGCCACGCAACTCCTTCGGAATGACAGGAAACATTGATTAAACCCCAGACCTTCTCATTTGGACTCCAGTACATAAATAAATACAATATCTGCTAAATAATCCACTAAGCTATGCCCTAAACCCAAAATCTAGAGGAAAGCCTTCCTGGGAGAAAACAGGAGCCTCTAACAGAAACGAGGTAATAAATCTGGAAAGAGATGTTTAACATGGGTGAGATACTCAGGGGTGCACATACTTTTGCTCACATGGTGTTATGTATAATATACTATGATTGTTGTATGGTTAGTGAGATCTATGTACTCCATGGTACAGGAGGACTTCTACGGTACGAGGTGGTATCAAAAGGTTGTGTAAAACACCAACAGATGGCAGCACAAGGATGCATGCACAGTCACAGGAAGCACCGAACTTTATAAACCCTTTGTACATTGGAATCTGTGCAACTGGTGCTCTTCTGCTCTTGTGCGTTAGCACGTCTTCTATTCTGACCATATGCGCAACCTGTCACTGAGCTCCTCCTCACACGTGAAACAACATCATCTCACTTAAGCACCCACCCTATTTGCCAGATTTGGCTCCTGCGGACTTCACCCTCTTACTGAAGATGAAGATCCATCTCAAAGCTGGATGTTTTCACATCCTTGGGGAGATCCAGAATCGCAGAAGGTGCTTGACACGCTTCGAAAAGAAGAGTTTCAGGACACGTTCCAGAAGAATGCTGAAAGCTCTTTATTGCTGCGTAAGGGGACTATTTTAATGCGCCTGGATTTTAATTATTCAGTATTGTTGATAAACAGCACTATTAGCTATTAGCTATGGCTAAGCTAACCCTACTCCGGGTTCGCTCAGCGTACTTGCTGCTTCATGTGCGCGTGAAAGCCGACGCCTCGTCTCATTATCCTCAGTAGGATTTTTAATTATCCCCTAGGATCGATTCTTTAATTACACACAATTTGCTAAAAGGCCACAGAACGAGCTAATTCTTCACAAAAGAACACCCAGTGTCTCTGTAACGACCCGAGTACGTGAGGACTTTCCAGATCTTTCCACCAGCCATGTCGTCCCATTAGCCTTAATGACTTCCTGAACATTATTTCCCGCTTTTTTGGGTCATCTCCCAGAACTCAGACAATTCCTGTAATAAAACTTTAGTCACAATGACTTAATGAGAGAACTCGGGATCGTGTGAGGAACTCAAACGAGGGAGAAAAACAAGGAAGACCAGATCGTGGAGTGAAAATATAAGCCAGGCTTGTTGCTTTACGCTAACTAATTAACTTAATTATATTATTTAAGCTTTTTTACACAATGTTTCGATGCTAGCCCATCATTAAATTACCTCAGCCTAGCATTACATTATGTTAGCTAGGCTGAGGTAATGTAATAATGCGCTAGCATAGAAACATTGTACATTGGTACACTTGACTTTTCCACCCATATGTGGTTCTTCTACAAACTGTTAACACAAAGTTTGAGGCACATAATGGTATAATGGATGCGGTAGCAGATCCAAATGAGATCCAAACCTGTTCCAGCATTACAATGCCCCTATGTACAAAGCCAGCTTCATGAAGATCTGCTTTACATGGGTTGGAGTGGAAAATCACCTGCTATAGAGCCCTAACGTCAACACTATTGAGATGAATGTGAACGCTGACTGCACCCCAGGCCTCCTCACCTGACTCTAAAATCTAGTGGAACATCTTCCCAGAAGAGTGGAGGTTATTATAACAGCTAATAAGCACTAAATATGGAATGGGATGTTCAAAAAGCGTAAACAAATCTTATGGTCAGGTGTCTGACAATTTTTGCACATGGAGTGTATGTAAATGCTTTTTGTCTTTTCATGTCTTTGATGAACAGTTATGGAAGGAGTCTCCAGAGTCATTGTTTTGCAGTGTTGAAGAAATAATAAAATGTAATTCGTTACTGTGGTTTACACTTTACTACATTTCAAATATTTGACTTTTTACTCAACCACATTTTTGCAAATTCAGTCGTTCCTTCTTATTTTTGAGCAGAGAAAAACGTAACTGATCAAACACCCAGCGAGTCACCAATCAGGGTCAAGTGCATGCTCTGTTTTAAACTTGTTCTGATTGGCGTTTGGTGTATCTACTAATCACTAACTTACAAGTTACACAAGACCTTATTTATGTGATTTTTTTGAAGAAGTCGAAAACAAGGTTTTGGGCTCATGATTGAGCTCCGAACTTACACAGTACAGTGTCAATTTATATTTATATTTTTGGCAGATGCCCTTATCCAGAGCCACTTACAACTGAGCAGTTAAGGGGTTAAGGGCCTTGCTCAAGGGCCCAGCAGTGGCAGCTCGGTGGAGGTGGGATTTGAACCTGTGACCTTAAGATCCAAAGTTTATTCCACACTGAACTGCACATAGACACTTAAAAGACAATCACACTAAATTACTTTAATCTGTACTCTATCAATATCTGCCATATTAATCCACCATTAATCCATTAATCCAGTGCTTTGTGTACTTCGATCTTCACTGGTGTTTTGTAAATGATCAATACGTTTTCTGTCCCAGGTCTCGAGACCTAATTATAGAAGGGTTTGCACTAAAAATGTTCTCGCTAACATGACAAGCAAAGCTGTATGTGGTTCAGGGTAGTGATAAATAATAAACACCTATAAAAAAAAACACCCTTGTGGCTGAAGAAATCCCGACAAATCTCACACTCTAATCTAATGGAGGTTATTATTACAGCACATTGGGACTACATGTGGAATGGGATATTCAAAAAGTGTTGGAAATATAATTTTTTTCCCAAGTGGTCAAAATGTAAAAATTTAATTATCAACTTCTTTGCAGCCCTGAAAACTTTTCTTTTATGCACACAACTTTATTATCTCACTGTATCTTAGCCAGGATGCGTTGATGACGTTGTAATAAGGTTACACCAAGTAGAAAATGAAGGATGAAGTGGAACAACGGTTTGCTGACAAAGACAAACATTCTCCCAAACATTACAACGTGCTGAGAGAGAGAGAGAGAAAGGGGAAAAAAAAGAGAAAGAAAATACTCCCCTTTACTGCAGGTGTAAGAAGTGAAATTCCTCTCACCCGCACTTTATTATGTCTTTTTCTGGGAACCCGTGAGAAGATACTCTGAGATTCTCCCCGAGCTTAAAGCCGAGCTCTTCCTCTTTCTCGCTCTCTGTCTGTCGCATTAAAACACTGCAGTCATCTCATTAGATCCAGATGGATTTTCGATCAGTCCTCGGTCTGAGCAACCATCTCTCACTGCTTCAGATTGTCTGTAGCAGATCCAGAGCCTTATTTCACATCCAATACTGCAGAGTTCATTCCAAGTGCCCCTGAGTTTATGCGTTTAAAGTTTAACATAAGGATTTTTCCCTAAGATGCTAGTCTTTGCTAGCTACTATTATGAGAGCTTCTAGACAAGGGGCGACCACTGCCATTATCATTTCAAAATCAAGTTTTAATGCATTCACACCTGAACTTCAAGCCAATCACAACCCAGCATTCACACCTGAACTTCCAGCCAATCACAATCCAGCATTCACACCTACACTTCCAGCCAATCACAATCCAGCATTACACCTGAATTTCCAACCAATCACAATCCAGAATTCACACCTGAACTTCCAGCCAATCAGAATCCAGCATTCACACTTGAAATTGCAGCCAATCACAATCCAGCATTCGCACCTGAACTTCTCAGCCAATCACAATCCAGCATTCACACCTGAACTTCCAGCCAATAACAATTCAGCATTCACACCTGAACCTCCAGCCAATCACAATCCAGCATTCACACCTGAACTTCCAGACAATCACAATCCAGCATTCACACCTGGACTTCCAGCCAATCACAATCCAGCATTACACCTGAACTTCCAGCCAATCTCAACCCAACATTCACACCTGGATTTCCAGCCAATCAGAATCCAGCATTCACACATGAACTTCCAGCCAATCTCAACCCAACATTCACACCTGGACTTCCAGCCAATCACAATCCAGCATTACACCTGAACTTCTCAGCCAATCACAATCCAGCATTCACACCTGAACTTCCAGCCAATAACAATTCAGCATTCACACCTGAACCTCCAGCCAATCAGAATCCAGCATTCGCACCTGAACTTGCAGCCAATCACAATCCAGCATTCACACCTGGACTTCCAGCCAATCACAATCCAGCATTCACACCTGAACTTCCTGTCAAACACAATCCAGCATTCACACCTGAACTTCCAGCCAATCAGAATCCAGCATTCAGTCTTTGCACTATTAAGAAACACTTTTACTGGACAATAATCCGGCAATCTCAGAGGCATGAGCAGGTTGTTTGTCTGGAAGCTGAGAAGATTGAATTAAGAATTGTGTTTAGTGTGAAATTGATCTTTTTTTCCCCAGGTAAATATTGATTTGTTTTGTTTTGTTTTGTTTTGGGACTTAATTTGCCTCTTCTAAACACAGCCTGTATTTCCTCTGACATCTCAGTAATGTCCTTCCCTTGTTACAATTCCTTACAGAGCTTAAAAAAATCACCTTATTATTGTTGGTGGAATTCTGCCATGCAGAAGAGAGAAACTTTCAAACAATCAGAAAGAAGAATTAATCTATAGTATTAAATAAAGAGAATATAGGGTGTGTAATATAGCACGCATAGTGTGTAACATAGAGCATTTAGAGTGTAATATAGAGTGTATAAAGTGTGTAATATAGAGTGTATAATACAGAGCATTCAAAGTGTAATATAGAACATATAGAGTGTGCAATATGGAGCTTGTAGAGTGTGTCAAATAGAGCGTATAGAGTGTATTATATAGTGTGTATAGTGTATAATATAGAGTGTATAAAATAGAGAGTAGTGTATATACTCTAAAGCATATAGAGTATAAATTATAGCGTCTATAGTGTGTATAATAGAGTGTGTAATATAGATCATATAGAGTGTATAATATATAGTGAACAAAGTGTAT
>MU563244.1:12173433-12198433 GCA_024362625.1 Silurus asotus
TTTAGTTCCTGTACCAGTTACACTCCATTTATTAGTTACATCATATTTAAACATTTATTGCTAAAAGAACATCTGATTTATCTCTAGTTACATTTAAGCAGTTACAATTTTTCTTTCTTTAATTCGCTAGTTGTGCTTTAGTATATACAGTGTAATATTTATATATATATCCCACACACACTTACAGGCCACTTTATTAGGTACACCTTACTACTACCAAGTTGGACCCCCTTTTGCCTTCAGAACTGCCTTAATCCTTCGTGGCATAGATTCAACAAGGTACTGGAAACATTCCTCAGAGATTTTGGTCCATATTGACATGATAGCAACACGCAGTTGCTGCAGATTTGTCCCAGTAAATCAGCAGTTTCTGAAATACTCAGCACCAACAACCATGCCACGTTTAAAGTCACTTAAATCACCTTTCTTCCCCATTCTGATGCTCGGTTTGAACTGCAGCAGATCGTCTTGACCATGTCTAAATGCCTAAATGCATTAAATTGCTGCTATGTGATTGGCTGATTAGAAATTTGCGTTAATGAGCAGTTGGACAGGTGTACCTAATAAAGTGGCTGGTGAGCGGATCCACCACAGCGGATCATCCTTTTTTTACACCCCTCTGTCTTCTACATACTTTCAAACCAACTACCTATATATATATATATATATACTATAAAGCTCAGTGGAAGGGACAAGTGGTAGAATATGCTAGGATAAACGCATAAACCTTACCCATCATTAACACCACCAACTTGACCCATTCCAAGCACCAGTTTTTGGATTCTTTCATTTTCATCTGAAACGCGATCAGGATTTGTTTTTTTTTAATAGTTGGAAATTTAGTTGTATCTTTCAAACTCTGAAGGTTGCTGTCTTAACAAATATAACTATATAATACAAAGGATAAAAAAGAAAAAAAAAGAGTTTTATTTCTATTATAAATCCCAGCCACATTAATGCATCTATTCCAAATAAAATGATAGATTTATAGATTTTTTTTTCTCTTAGAGAAGAGTTTTCTACTCCACACTGACTGCAGGCTTTCAGCAGCCACTGTTTATTCTTTTTCCTTTTGACCTATGACTTCAATATGCACATCCACCGAGTGCTGCTTGCTCAAAACATCTAGTTCACTCATCCTTACACACACACACACACACACACACACACACACACACACACACACACACACACACTGTAGTACAGTGTATTAGGGCTAAAACATGGCTCTGAGGGAACTCAAGTCACATGTATTTGTTTAGAGCTTTTAACAATGAACATCATCCCAAAGAAGCTTTACAGAAGATCACAGAAGATCACAAATATAAAGTTTGGTAAAATTATAAATTAGCATGTGTGGGTTAAACATTAACGAGCGAGCCAGTGGCAAGGAAAAACTCCCTGAGACTCGAAGAAACCTTTAACTAAAAATAAAATAAACCCCTTCCTGATCCTCAACACCCAACGTCCATTTAATACGTTACACCAACTGTTTATGGTGACTGTAATCCTAAACCATTGCAGCAAACTGTTGATCTGAATTAAAGTCCAAATCAATCTTCACGGTTCTTGAGTTCTAGAGTAACCTCATAGATCTTAATGGGATTCAAGGGCCATGCTCAGGGGCCCAAGAGCCTTTACCCAGAACAACGTACAAAAGTGCTTTGAGTCTTTAGTAATGAATAAATCTACACTGGCACGCAAGATTACAAACTCACTATAAATATAACTTTTAAATTCTACAAAGCAAACTTGGGAAATTGCTAATTAAAGTGTTTCAGGGGTTAGGTAGGTCTTCAATCGTCGCTTAAGATCCCACCACACAACCATCATCAAAGCTGAGTGGAGGGATGACAGCATCCAAACATCCTAGTTCACCAAACACTTATATCCATGATCACTCCAGATCTGGTCCTTAACCTCAGAAAAACGTTTTGGCTCAACTAAACTAATACTTTTTCCGATGTAAAAGAAAAAAAAAAAAAAAGGTTGCATCCTATTTATTTATTTATCTTTTTATTTATTTTACATTAAATAGAAAAAAATAGAATTTTGGGCAAATTTAGCAGGAGAATTTAAAAACTTCTCTCAGTAGTTTGTTCAGATTAGCGATAAATCACATATCACACATTAGCTAGAATTAGTACAGGATTTAAGGATGACCACAAAATAAAAGTTCAGTCAGTTTAACTTGTTATCCCATAAACTAATGTTTGCACTTTAAATGATTGATCAGCAGGATTTCAAAGTTCTTTCTAAACTCTTGGTATTTCATCTTATGTTCGCTAACTTGCCAGGATTAACGCTAATGTATATTTACTGAAATTCCAGACATGTTCACCATCATATTAGCCTTTTAGCTAACGGAAACAAACAGTATTTGCACTCATTATAAACCAGACAGGTTAGCTTTCATATCAGCCTGCTAGCTAATTTTCAAAACGATTGACTTTTAAACTGAGAAAATGGTTGATATTTATGCCCAAATCAAGCAGAATTTCAAAAAATCCTATCAGATTAGCATTAGATTATGTTTGCAAGCATTAGCACAGAAAAAGATTTGCTTTTGTTAGCTCAAATGCTAATGTATTAGTTGAGAAGGATGAATAATTATGAACGAATTTATCAGCTCTTTAGTTTTTTCGGCAATCTTATTACGCTATTGTTTGTTTGCTATCTCGCTAGGATTAGCGCTGAAGATGATGAATATTTATAGATGTAAAACCCATTCAGGTTAGCTTATGCTAGCCAACCGGGTAATAACATCTGTGTGAGATATACATACACGCGTACGGTATTAATATTAACGTGCTACCTGTGTGTGTGTGTGTGTGTGTGTGTGTGTGTGTGTGTGTGTGTGTGTGTGTGTGTGTAAGCCCAGTGGGAGTGCTTATGGAGTAGGACGAAGCGCTGCGTGATAAATTAGCCAGACACCGGATGGGTGCAAGAACAGTTCATCTTCCTCAGCTGACCTTGAGCTTATGAGCGATAATAAAGCACGGCGCAGTCATTCCTGAAATTGGTTCACTCAATAACACACACACACACACACACACACACACACACACTCTCTTCCTCCCTGTAATTCAGACGATTACAATCCAAACACAAAATCAATTTGACCATCTCGGCTGCTTTTTTATTAATGTGCGCCTCAAGTTGCATGCTATTGCTTGGCGCTAGCCGCTGCCTCCACCTCCTCTCACGGCTTTGTTAGCGTAATTAGCCGTCGGCTAAAAATGATAAATACGTCGCTTTGTCATCTTAAAAACCACCCATACATCATCCGAGCTGTGCTTTTCCTTTAATACCTGATACCTCCTGGCTAGCTTGCAACACAATGAAGAACAGATAGCATCATGACTAGAATGAGCATGCTAGCATAGCAAGGATGCAACAAGCATTTACATGCCACCTGTTTTTGTTATTTTAATCCATTTTATTAATGGATTAAAAAATAAATTACCTCAGAGAATCTGGGAATATTTAATGGTAAACAATGTTTTTAGAGATATAAATATAAAATATTGATTTTGGCTTAACTATGTACTGTAGCAGGACTAGCATGCTAGTTTAGCTGCAGGTTTTTTTCTGGAATGTAAAAAAAAGGGTAATAAGTATAATTTGGTTCTTTTTGCTTAGCCATTCTAGCATATTTACGCTATGAGGCATCAGTTTTTGAAGCTTAATGTTCAGACAACAACCCAAAGCATAAGGAAAATTTAAAGAAATAAGTTGGCTCAGGAAGGATACGGTGTTATACTGATTTTATACACTCATTTCACTGCTTCATTCTGTAAGCCTTGGTGTTGGAGGTGTTGATGGGGTTAATGCTTTAAATGTGTTAATGGTCGTGGTACTGTTTAAGATGATGCTGATGTTGTTGTTGGAGTTGGTGGTGGTGGTTTTGTTGTTGATACTGGTGTTGGTGGAGGTTTTGTTGTTGAGACTGGTAGTGGTGTTATTGGTGGTAATGGTCGTGGTGTTTTCGTTGTTGTTGGTGGTGTTGGTTTTGTTGTTGATACTGGTGTTGTTGGTGGTGGAGGTTTTGTTGTTGAGACTGGTAGTGAATCTGGCAGCCTGGTGCAGCAAAAATGGCAGCATGAGTGACAAGAGACAAAAGTGAATATGGCAGACTGGTGCAGTGATTGTATCAGCAGGAGTGAATGTGGCAGCCTGGTGCAGTGATTGTGGCAGTGCAAGGGAATCCTTTAGCCTGGTACAGCGAATGTGGCAATGTGAGTGAATCCGGAAACCTAGTACAGCGGTTGTGGCAGCATAAGCGAATCTGGCATCCTGATGTAGTGAATGTGGCAGCATGATACACATTGTCACAGCGCAAGTGAATCCGGCAGCCTTGTGTAGTGATAATATCAGGTAATATCAGTAGAAGTGCATGTAGCAGCCTGGTGCAGCAAATGTGGCTGTATGAGTGAATCCGGCAGCCTCGTCCGGTGTCTGTATCAGCATGAGTGAATCCGGCAGCGTAGTGCAGTGTATGTGGCAGTGTGAGTGAATCCTAAAGCCTGGTTCAGCGGCTGTGGCTGTGCGAGTGTATCTCACAGCCTGGTGCAGCGAATGTAACACCAGTGAATCTGGCATCCTGGTGTAGTGAATGTAACACAAGTGAATCTGGTAGCCTGGTGCAGCGAATGTGACAGCGTGGGTGAATCTGGTAGCCTGGTGTAGTGAATGTGACAGCGTGGGTGAATCTGGTAGCCTGGTGCAGCGAATGTGACAGCGTGGGTGAATCTGGTAGCCTGGTGTAGTGAATGTAACACAAGTGAATCTGGTAGGCTGGTGCAGCGAATGTGACAGCGTGGGTAAATCTGGTAACCTGGTGTAGTGATTGTAGCACAAGAATCTGGCATCCTTGTGCAGTGACTGTAGCACAAGTGAATGTGGCAGCCTGGTGCAGCGATTGAGGCAGTGCAAGTGAATCCGGTAGTGAGCGCTAACCTACTTTTCTTGTCGTACTTTGCTCCGATAAAACAAAAGTCCTGGAATAAAAGTGCAAGGCAAGCATGAGCACATCCTTCTGTTTGGAGATGTGCAGCGTGTGAGGGAGGAGAATACAAACAGAAATGAAGAAAATAACTCTAAACAAGAGTATTGCAGTGGTAAGTAACGCCTGTGACACTGTGTGTGTGTGTGTGTGTGTGTGTGTGTGTGTGATGGAGGTGGATAGTGAGGGATAAACAGTCTGTTGGGAAATAAAGGTTTCTGCACAATGAAATCAGAACTGTGTCTCTCTGTTTTCTTATTTACCTTTTTTTTATTAAATTGTTTGAGAAATTTCCAACAAACAACAGTACAGAACTTACAAACAAAGACATAGCACTCACAAACAACAGAACACACACAAACACCATACAAATCGCACACAAATAAACAAACAACACAGCTAACTAACAAACTAACACACAGCTTACACACAAACACACTGCTCACAAACAAACACACTGCTCACAAACAAACACACTGCTCACAAACACACTGATTACAAACAAACACACTGCTCACAAACAAACACACTGCTCACAAACAAACACACTGCTCACAAACACACTGCTCACAAACAAACACACTGCTCACAAACAAACACACTGCTCACAAACACACTGCTTACAAACAAACACACTGCTCACAAACACACTGCTCACAAACACACTGCTCACAAACAAATAAACAACTAATAGACAAACACAGCTCACAAATAAACGTGCAGTTAACAATGTATAGAAAATGTGATTGGACGAATAATTTTCAAGCCAGATGAATAAATGATAATGATGATGATGATGATGATGATGGATAAATTGATGAATGGATGGACAGGCACACAGATGATGAAGATGATGATGATGATGACAGATAAATTGATAAATGGATGCACACTGATGCGGCTGCTGCTGCTAATTATTATGTGATGATGATAGTGATGATGATGATGATGCGGCTGCTGATGATTATGTGATGATGATGATGATATTGATGTTCGTGCTGCTGCTGATTATGTTGGTGATTATGATGATGATTTTAATGATGATGCTGATGGTGAGGATGATGATGATGATTGTAATGATTATGCTGCTAATGGTGATGATGATGATGATGATGATGATGATATTGATGTTCGTGCTGCTGCTGATTATGTTGGTGATTATGATGATGATTTTAATGATGATGCTGATGGTGAGGATGATGATGATGATTGTAATGATTATGCTGCTAATGGTGATGATGATGATGATGATGATGATGATGATGATTGTATAGAAAATGTGATTGGACGAATAATTTTCAAGCCAGATGAATAAATGATGACGATGATGATGATGATGATGATGATAGATAAATTGATGAATGGATGGACACTGATGCACACTGATGCGGCTGCTGCTGCTAATTATTATGTGATGATGATAGTGATGATGATGATGATGATGATGCGGCTGCTGATGATTATGTGATGATGATGATGATATTGATGTTCGTGCTGCTGCTGATTATGTTGGTGATTATGATGATGATTTTAATGATGATGCTGATGGTGAGGATGATGATGATGATTGTAATGATTATGCTGCTAATGGTGATGATGATGATGATGATGATGATGCTGATTATGATATTGATGATGATGATATTGATGTTGGTGCTGCTGCTGATTATGTTGATGGTGAATATGATGATGCTGATGATGGTGATGATATTGATGATGAGGAGGACAATGATGGTAATGATTATGCTGCAAGCGATGATGATAGTGATGATGTTGATGATCATGTTGAAGATGAGGATGATGACTATGATGATAGTGATGATTATGCTGCTGCTGATGGTGATGATATTGATGGTGATGATGTTGATGATCATGTTGAGGGTGATGATGACTATGATGATTGTGATGATGGTGATAGTGATGATATTGATGGTGATGTTGTTGATGATCATGTTAAAGGTGATGATGACTATGATGATTGTGATGATTATGCTGCTGCTGATGGTGATGATATTGATGGTGATGATGTTGATGATCATGTTGAGGGTGATGATGACTATGATGATTGTGATGATGGTGATAGTGATGATATTGATGATGATGATGATAATGATAACAATGACAGAAGTGTATTATTGTCCTCAGTCTGCAGGATTTGTTGATCTTCTCATTGGGCAGACGAGGGAAGTGAAGGTGAAATCAGACGTGAATGTGACTTGTGAGATGCAGCTGTAAGAGGATTAGAGTGAGTCGACAGAACGGAACATGAAAAACCTTTTAATCCGTCACGTCTTCACATTCCTTCATCATCACTTTAATTAACTTCCTGCTTTTCCCTCATAACAAGTCTGACGAGTGGTGTTTTTATGAGGATGGAGACATCGTGTGTGTGTGTGTGTGTGTGTGTGTGTGTGTGTAAAGAGATCAAATGAGGGCATATTCTGATGAAAATGAAAAAATTAGCAGGAATGATGGATAATGAAAGGTGGAGGGAATGAGACAAGGAATGGATGGATGGATAAAAAAGAGAGACATACATTGTCTAAAAAAGTGGCAAGGATGAGGGGATGGAGAAAATAATGTAAAGAAAGAGACAATGACAGATAAAGAAATTTATACAGGTGGTTGGAGTGATATAAATATGAATATGATATGAAGATTGAAATGGATGGATGGATTAATGGATGGATGGACGGATGGATGGATGGATGGACGACTGGGTGAATGGACAGGTGTCTGGAGACAGATTGGGGGATGGAGAGACAAAGATATATAAAAAGTTGAATATATATGGATTGAGTGATTAGAAGATGGATGGATGTATGGATGGATGTATAGTTGTCTGAAGACAGATGGAGTGAGGAAGCGACAAAGACAGATGAAGAGATTAATAGAATGGTTTTATGTAATAGGACAAGATGGATGGATAAATGGATGAAGAAATGGAGGAATGAATAGAGGTTAGAGGATAGAGGTTGCCTATAGATGGATGGATGGATACATGGATGGATGGAAGGTGGATGTTGGATTGATGGATAAAGAGTTGCCTAAAGACTGAGGCAACAGAGTGACAGCGAGTGATGGAAAGAAAAAAGTATGAATATATATTTTATTTATTTAGTGTATATATACTGTAAATATGATATATTTTTGTACTCCAAAAATATAACATTTTTACTTAATGTGTGTGTGTGTGTGTGTGTGTAAAAGAGAGAGAGAGAGAGAGAGAGAGAGAGAGAGAGAGAGAGAGAGAGAGAGAGAAGTGAAGAAAGAAAAGCTTGTGCAGTCCTTCAACCCTGTGCCTGACACATCCCTCTATCTCAGTTGGAGTGTCTCTCTAAAATATTCATCTCATAAATATTTCATTGTGGTCTAATAAAAGCCGATCTCTTCATTAACACACTGCCGGAGTTGATCGTTGATCACAGTCCATCTGCTGTCTGGATCCTTCTCCCTTCTTCTCGCTGGAGGTCTCATGCCCTTGCAGTTCCTGCACTCTGACCACCGTTCCTCTCACACAGTGTTCCTCTCACACAATGTTCCTCTCACACAGTGTTCCTCTCACACAGTGTTCCTCTCACACAGTGTTCCTGTCACAATGTTCCTCTCACACAGTGTTCCTGTCACAATGTTCCTATCACACAATGTTCCTCTCACACAGTGGTTCTCTTACACAGTGTTCCTGTCACAATGTTCCTTTCACACAGTGTTACTCTCACTTTATTCCTCTCACACTGTTCCTTTCACACAGTGTTCCTCTCCCACTGTTCCTCTCACACAGTGTTCCTCTAACACAGTGTTCCTCTCAAACAGTGTTCCTCTCACACTGTTCCTCTCACACAGTGGTTTTCTCACACAGTGGTTTTCTCACACAGTGTTCCTGTCACAATATTCCGTTCACACAGTGTTCCTCTCAGAATGTTCCTCTCACAATGTTCCTCTCTCACAGTGTTCCTTTCACACAGTGTTCCTCTCACACTGTTCCTCTCACAATGTTCCTCTCTCACAGTGTTCCTTTCACACAGTGTTCCTCGCACACTGTTCCACTCACAAAATGTTCCTCTCTCACAGTGTTACTCTCACACTGTTCCTTTCACAAAGTGTTCCTCTCACACAGTGTTCCTCTCAGAATGTTCCTCTCACAATGTTCCTCTCTCACAGTGTTCCTTTCACACAGTGTTCCTCTCACACAGTGTTCCTTTCACAATGTTCCTCTCTCACAGTGTTCCTTTCACACAGTGTTCCTCTCACACTGGTTCTCTCAAAATGTTCCTCTCTCACAGTGTTACTCTCACACTGTTCCTTTCACACAGTGTTCCTCTCACACAGTGTTCCTCTCACAATGTTCCTCTCTCACAGTGTTCCTTTCACACAGTGTTCCTCTCACACAGTGTTCCTCTCACACTGTTCCTCTCACAAAATGTTTCTCTCTCACAGTGTTCCTCTCACTCAGTGTTCCTTTCACAATGTTCCTCTCTCACAGTGTTCCTTTCACACAGTGTTCCTCTCACACTGTTTCTCTCAAAATGTTTCTCTCTCACAGTGTTACTCTCACACTGTTCCTTTCACACAGTGTTCCTCTCACACAGTGTTCCTCTCACAATGTTCCTCTCTCACAGTGTTCCTTTCACACAGTGTTCCTCTCACACTGTTCCTCTTACAAAATGTTTCTCTCTCACAGTGTTCCTCTCAAACAGTGTTCCTCTCACACTGTTTCTCTCAAAATGTTCCTCTCTCACAGTGTTACTCTCACACTGTTCCTTTCACACAGTGTTCCTCTCACACAGTGTTCCTCTCACAATGTTCCTCTCTCACAGTGTTCCTTTCACACAGTGTTCCTCCCACACTGTTCCTCTCACAAAATGTTTCTCTCTCACAGTGTTCCTTTCACAATGTTCCTTTCTCACAGTGTTGCTCTCACACTGTTCCTCTCACACAGTGTTAATTTCACACTCTTCTTCTCGCACAGTGTTCCTCTTACACAGTGTTTCTCTCACACAGTGTTCCTCTCACACAGTGTTACTCTCACACAGTGTTCCTTTCACAATGTTCCTTTCTCACAGTGTTTCTCTCACACACTGTTCCTCTCACACACTGTTACTTTCACACTCTTCTTTTTACACAATGCTCTTCTTACACAGTGTTCCTCACACAATGTTCCTCTCACACAGTGTTCTTCTCATACAGTGTTCCTCACACAATGTTCCTCTCACACAGTGTTCTTCTTACACAGTGTTCCTCACACAGTGTTTCTCTCCCACAGGGTTATTCTCACACAGTGTTCCTCACACAATGTTCCTTTCACACAGTGTTCTTCTCATACAGTGTTCCTTCCTCACAGTGTCCCTCTCTTAGTGTTCCTCTCACACATGCTCTTCATAACAGGAGAAAACACAAATGCACACACACACACAACACACACACACACACACACACACACACACACACACACACACACACACACACACTGTCGTCTCACACTTTATTTTATATTCTTCTAATAAAATGAGCACAATTTAATTTCTATTAAAATAAACTAAAGTTGTCCTTGACGTGTGTGTGTGTGTGTGTGTGTGTGTGTGTGTGTGTGTGTGTGTGTGTGTGTGTGTGTGTGTCGTCATCTTGTTCTTTCAATCTCTCGGGCGCTGAAGTAATTAGTGGTGTGTGTATGTGTGTGTGTGTGTGTTTGTGTGAGAGAGAGGTAAAAATGGAGAATAATTCTGAAAAGGAAAATTTATGGATTTTCCTTTCCCACACTGGTGTGTGTGTGTGTGTGTGTGTGTGTGTGTGTGAGAGAGAGAGAGAGAGAGAGAAAGAGAGAGAGACGTTTCTGCGTGTGAAGAAAAGTGCGAATGTGTTTCTCATTTCATTTTCTGACTCAACAGGACATTTATTCTGATGGAGTGATGAAGAGACTGGCGGAGAATAAGAGACAGCAGATCAGAATTGGTCACAGTAGACGAATAGAGAGACAGAAATTGAGGAGAGCTGAAGTGTAGTGATGGAGGGATGGATCAGTGGAACGAAGAGAGAGAAATAGATATAAAGGATGAAATGAATGGATGGAAATGGAGCTACAATGAGATGAGGGATGGAGAGATCAGAAAGACAGGAGTTATGGAGGGAAAGATGGAGCGATGAGGGAGCAGATAGACATGAATAAAGGATGAATGGAGAGATAAAAAAACAGGTAGGAAAAGATGAAAGATGAGATGGAACGATCAGAAAGACCAGTCTTTATGAAAAGAACGATGGAAAGGTAAAAGAACAGAAGCAGAGAGATGAAATGAGATGCACAGAAATGGAGTGATGTAGAGAAGAAAATAGGAAGTGACATCCAGTTCTCTCTATCTATCTATCTATCTATCTATCTATCTATCTATCTATCTATCTATCTATCTATCTATCTATCTATCACACACAGGTGGTGTGATCTGTATGCTCTCTAAGCATTTCTGATACTTCACTAATTAACACCTAATGATTTCACATTGCAGTAGAGCTCTGATTTACACCACCTGCGTGTGTGGGGGTTTTCCCTTCTTCTTTAGAGAGAGAGAAAAAGAGAGAGAGAGGTGGGGGGAGTAGAGTGAGAGATTAAAAGAAAAAAGAGAAAGGATGAGAAAGATGAAAAGAGCTTCAGTATCAAAAATATATACAAAAAGACAAAGAGAGACACAAACGCAGAGAGACAAATAATTATTTAACCTACAACCTCTCTCTTTCTCTCTCTCCCTTAATCCCTCCATCTCTCTACACTATCCAAACTCAATCCCTCCATTTCTCTTTCTGTCCAAACTCTATCCCTCCATCTTTTTCTCTCCCCAACCTCCATTCGTCCATTGCTCTCTTTCTCAAACCTCCATCGCTCCATCTCTTTCTCTCTCTCCATCCTCTATCCCTCTATCTCTCCATACCTCCATCTCTCTCCAAACTCCATTTCTCCATCTTTTTCTTCAACATCAATCTCTCTTCAACCTCTATCGCTTCATTTATTTATTCTTATCCTTCATTCCTCCATCTCTCTTTCTCCAACCTCAATTCCTCCATCTTTTCCCAACCTCTATCCCTCTTTCTCCAAACACTATACTTTTATCTCTCTCTTAATCCTCCACCCACTCCATCCATCCATCTCTCTCTTAACCTTTATTCCTTGCTCTCTCCAACCTCCATCTCTCTCTCTCTCTCTCTCTCTCTCTCTCTCTCTCTCTCTCTCTCTCTCTCGTGTTCATGTTGGATTAGTGGATTAGCATTCTGTGTAGCTGCTTTTTTCCGCCATGTCACTAATGGCTTCTCAGCTCTCTCTCTCTCTCTCTCGTGTTCATGTTGGATTAGTGGATTAGCATTCTGTGTAGCTGCTTTTTCCGCCATGTCACTAATGGCTTCTCAGCTTCCCCAATCAATGACATCATAACCACATAATTGTAGCTTATTGATTTTGTGTGTGTGTGTGTGTGTGTGTGTGTGTGTGTGTGTGTGTGTGTGTGTGTGTGTGTGTGAGCTGAGTGTGCATGACTGTGTTTTAGTCCACACCTGAGATAATGGCTATGGCATTCAGGAGGCAGAATCTTTAGGTATGATAAATGGTCGTGTCTTTGGGGGGCAAGATGGACATGAAAGACATTCTGAGAGACATGTGGGCATCTTTTTAAAGAATAAATCTGTGTGTATTTGAGAGGACAAATATGTATGTCTTTAAAAAATTCAGATGGACAAATAAGAGTGTTTCTGAGAGCAACAGATGGGTGTGTCCTTGGGTGAACAGATGTCTTTGGGACAGTGTGTCTACGAAAGACAGCTTTGTCTTTGAGGGACAAATAAAAGTTTTTGAGTGTGCACAATGGGCATGGCTGAGAGGGACAGATAGTAATGTCCTTTAGAGGGACAGATGGGTGTGTCTTTGGGTGGACAGATGGAAATACATTTGAGACATATAGCTGAATGTGTCTAAGAGGGTAGGATGGGTTTGGCTTTGTTTCAGACAGGAATTGTGTGTCTTTGGAGTGATGCATTGGTGGGTCAATGTTTGGTTCATGGTTGGTGTGTCTTTTTAGGGACAGATAGGTGTGTGATATGGATGTGTCCTATAGCTTGACAGATGGGCAGGGCAGAGAGGTACAGGTTGGAGTGTCTTTAAGAGGGACAGAAAATATGACTTTGATTGAGACATGGCGTTGTTTGGGGGTCGGACACAAATCTTTTTGCAGAATAGAAGAGGGTGTCTCAAAGAGAAACAAATGGGTGTCTCTATAAGAGGGACAGAAGTGTGTGTCTTTGAAACCAATAATTTAAATTGTAAATGGATTTTAAACTACTAGAAATAGAGGAACCTACAGCTGTACAGTCACTGAGGCTAATTTGATTAGCATTGCTTATCTATTTTAGTGAGCAGCGATTTCAGCTATTGTGTGTTGTTTCACAGAAATGCATATTGATTCACAAAAAAATAAACCACACACACACACACACACACACACACACACACACACACACTGTCTGTAGTCTCACACTTTATTTTATTCCAATTATACATAAACACCTAATGAACGTAATTAACAGAGCAATTTACAGAACAGAGCGGTGTGTGTGTGTGTGTGTGTGTGTGTGTGTGTGTGTGTGTGTGGCACCTTCTCTCCTGGGTTTCTTAATATCGACAGTACACAGATGACTGGAAGAGATGAACACAAACATAGAAATGAAACAAGGCCGAGGAAGAAAAAACACACAACGCCATGCAGT
This sequence comes from Silurus asotus, assembly GCA_024362625.1. Lineage (NCBI taxonomy): Eukaryota > Metazoa > Chordata > Actinopteri > Siluriformes > Siluridae > Silurus > Silurus asotus. The sequence continues at coordinate 12,187,178 of MU563244.1, forward strand.
AGCCTAAAGGACAAGCAGTGAAATGAGACACAGCGAGGACTGACACCTATAAAGACCATTTCATTCAGTGGGACTGAAGACACATTGACCATACCCACTCTTTCACTAGGATTGACAGAGGCAATGGCCACGCCCACCTCATTCCAAGGGACTGACCGGCTTAGAAACCATATTTCATTCACTTATACTGGTAACACTTTTATCCCTAACTGGAACTTGTGAACACAGAGGCCACACCCACCTTTTCTCGAACATTCTCTTGAACAGACAGAAGCAGAGACCACACCCACCCTATTCAATGGGACTAACAGCTACAGAGGCCACACCTCCTTTACTTACATTTATAAATGCAGAGGCCACGCCTACTGCATTCTCTTAAACAGACAGAAGCAGAGACCACACCCACCTTATTCAATGTGACTAACAGGTACAGAGGCCACACCTCCTTTACTTACATTTATAAATGCAGAGGCCACACCCACTGCATTCTTTTAAACTGGCAAATATGCCACACCCACCTTTATCACTTAGAATAACAGGTACAGATGCCAAACCTTCTTTACTTACACTGCCAAATGCAGAGGCCACACCCACTTCATTCTCTTGAATTGACAGACTCAGAGGTCACACCCACATATTTTATTGGGACTAACAGGTACAGAGGCCACACCTACTTCACCTACACTGCTATATGCAGAGGCCACACCTCCTTTGCTTACACTGCCAAAATGCAGAATGCAGTCTCGGTACCTGTTGGTCATCACTGGGTCTGATAAGAAAAAAGGCCATGGCTATTTCTTTTTTAACAATAAAAAATATGACACATTGGTCTGTGCTTTTACATGAGAAATGATCCACAAATGTAAATTCTTTTTTACTGAATGACAGTCTGCATGTAACATTGGGGAAAATCCGGCCAAAAGTTCCTCATGATGTCATGTCCTGACACACAAAGCCCGTTTTCAGGGCTGATACCCGGCACACTAATTGCATCATTCATCCAAAATGGTGGAAAAGAAGAGAGTTTTATAAAGGAGATCAGTTTTACATTTTGTAAACCAGTGGGCTGCTTCAGCTCAAGCCCTCGAGCCCTCAAGCAGTTCCTGCTCTCATCCCAGCTTCTTCTTCAGTGCTGCTGAATGGTGGGAAATTCCCAATTGCTTCAACACTGTAATGATGTCAAGCTACTGATCTGTTTAAGCCTGGAGGTGTGAACTCTATTCAGACTTTCCAACAACCCTCTCTCTTCATCTATCTCTCTTTTCCTCTCTGTCTCTCTCTGTCTCTCTCTCTCTCTCTCTCTCTCTCTCTCTCTCCCCTTCATTCTCCCATTTTCTGTCTTTCTTTTCCTTCCCTCTTCCTATATCTTGCCAAACCAATGTTTCTCCCTCTCTTGCCCAGGACCCCACCATCTGCCACTCTTGGGCACTCTTGAGCAAGGCCTTTTACCCTCTGTTCTCCAGGACCTTAAAGCTTTTTAAAAACGCTCTCCAAAGTGGATTTAATTAAAAAAACATTTTTTCGTGTCGCAGTGTGGATTTTACTTCACTTTACATTTGGTCATGGGTCGAAGCGTCTACTTTTTGCTCATGCACAGTAAAGAGACGTAAGTGTTTTTCAGATGCTTCAGTCTGGATGAGCAACATTTGGGAAACTTTTTCTGGAATACTATATGAGGTGGGATCAAAAAGTTTCTGGTGCTATTCTGACCACGTGCCTTACCACGTCTATGATTTTATTACGGACAGCAAGTTAGAACAAAGAGCAAACATGAAGTCTTCCACTTAGACGTGGAAGATGACAAAAGATCAGAAAGACCTTCAACAAGCTCAACCTAGAAAATATCTAAACCATTCGGCAACTCGTGCATGATGATCACATGATCTCACTTCCGCACCCACTCAACTTGCCACATTTGGCTCCTGCGGACTTCACTCTCTTCCCTTAGATGAAGATCCAGCTCAAAGGTCACCATTTTCACACCATTGAGGAGATCCAGCACGACGCATAGAAGGTGCTTGATATGCTTGATTTAAGATACTTAGGGATGTTTCTAAAGACAAAACTGTCCACAATGAAAGGGAAGTGGTAGCTCAGTGGACAAGTTGTTGGAGTTCTGGTCATGGGTTCCCAGAATCCCAGCACTAAGAGGCAAATGCTGGGTCCTTAATCAAGGTCTTTAACCCTTAACTGCTCAGTTTTATAACTGAGATAACTGTAGATCATTTTGGAAAAGTTCATCTGCTAAATATGGTAAATGTAAGACAAAACTGGGAGGTCCTGGTGGAGAAGTCTGTGCTTGGATGTTTCATTCACAATGGTTGCTACCACAGGATTCCGACAGGCGGATGTTCTTGATTTGTAACAACCTGGTTGCCTCTTCCCTATGGCACAAATTGATGATGGAGCCTCCAGAAAACTTGGTAAAAATATCAAACTGTTTTGAGTTTTTTATCTCAGCCAGCAGTAGGTCATGGCACCAGTACTACTACCCAGACAGACAGGAGGCCAAGACCAAGACATGAAATTGTAAACCAAAAGCTTTAAGACATTCAGCTTAGTAGTTTCTCTATGGGGAAAACATGAGCTGGTCTGGTATCGCTTGTGCCCTTTGAAGCAGACCTGGATCCATATCGACATATCTTTTCAGTCTTGACCTGAGGGAACAACAACTTTCTACATGTCTCTACTGAATTCATGGATGTTACTTTTTTTCCCCAGATCCAAACAGGACCGTGGATTCAGGACGGGTCACCGTTATGCAATCCTGCACTGGAGGACAGTTTGAGATGCAGGAATTGCCAAGACTGGACGCCTAATGAATGCAGAAGGATGGATTACGGCAGAAAATCTGGCAGTGAAACTTGGCCCGAGGTCAGTTCACTTAGCAAAGAGTGTCTGAATAGACATTTCATCACTTGGTCCACCAGATTGCGGACGAACGTTACAGAAGTGAGATCGAGAAGAAGGGTCTTTATCAGTGATGTAAAGGATTTGAGTAGATTGTTAGTGTGCTTAAGTAATTTTTTCAGCTACTTTCCAGTTTTACTAAGAATCAACTACATTTAAATTCAATATATATCCACTATATTCTAATGGACAATGAGCGTTACAATTACATTCTTCACCTCTGTTGAAGACGCCATCAGGACACTCTTCTACACACATCTGCTGCTTGTGAGCGACTTTTTTAGCCTCATTTTCAGTCCAAAATGAGCAATTCTAAACAATTCGAAGAACCAGCTTTGTTGAAGTTTAATAAAAATGTCGGCCCTCTCTGAGACGGGGAGCTGCATTTAATCACACTCAGCACTGAATATTAGTTTTTCATTTATCGAAAATAATTTACTTTTAATTGTCTATTGAAAACTAATGATTTTTCTACTTTGTGGCATGAGACTGTCATTTTATTGGTTAACTGAAGATTGTCGCTTTTGTTTGATCTTTGTTTTATTCATGTTGAAGAGGCTGTTGTGTTGATTTTCGATGCTGCAGTGTTGAGGTGCACAATTTAATTTGTATTTTAGAGAATAAAAAACGGTGATGGTTTTTAACGAAGTAAATCCGTTACTGTTGTTAAGTAGCTATTTGGCGTATCTGTAATTCACTGGAGTGTTTCCATTTGGGGAGATTTTGACTTTAACATCATTACATTTTAAACTTTTTATTTAACTAAAACAAGCAAGCAGCGAGTCACCAATCAGGATCGAGCGCACGCTCTGTTTTAAACCTGTTCTGATCGGCGCTTGGTGAATCTACAGGGATACAGAGATGCACATCACCTAATATGCTTAATTGGTAGTAGGCTTTCCAGCCTATACAGCTTGGAGTAAGACAACATGCATAACGAGGATGATGTGGTCAAAATACTCATTTGCCTAATAATTCTGCACTCCCTGTACTGATCACCAACATACAGTTCAACATCAAGCAGAACATTTAGAGAGTGATGAAGAAACTCCAGACTCGAACTCACCTCAGCACACGTGACCTCGTTTACACCATTTTTTTCTGTAGTTAAAAAGAAGGTTTTGGGTTCATGATCATTGTACTGAAAATTAATCAGTGTTTGAGTCATTAATATGATTCTATATGACGTCTTGACACACTTGACACATCTCCTTCTCCAAAACTGAGAATTTCTATAGCAAATACAACATGCCAGGAAATAAATGTTTACTTGCCCTGAAAACACCTCAATTCGAACAATTCAGTGATACCCATAAGAAGCTCTACACAGCTGGATGAAAATGTTCTAGCTACAACCACTAGGAAATATTGGACAAGACTTCTCCAGGAAAGGTTGCTGAAGGACCTTGTATAAAACACCCATCTTGAAAAGATCTGGCCATCTTCAGTGGTACATCGTAGAATTCCACCAATAGACACAGTGCACCTCCTGATCCACAGGTAGCTGAGTGGAGAATCTCTTCTGTGAGGAGCAGGAAAACATTGTTCTTCTGTTCCCCAAGTGTGCAAGATTAGAACCATGGTTCAGAAGCTTCAGGAGGAGTGGTGCAGGACTTTAGGGAAACAGTAGGAAGGATGTATTGACTGAATTCTTTATGTGGAGAAGTAAAATATGGCTGTGAAGAAAAAAGGGAAATATAGTGAAAAAAGTTCTTCCTTTTTTATCCATCTCTCCTTCTCTCTTTATATCTCGCATTCTCCCAAATGTTCTTAACTTCTACTTCTCTTTTCCTTTACTCTCCCTTCAATTCTTTATCTCTTTCCCTCTCTTTTACTCCCATCTTACCCCCATCCCTCTCCATCTTCCTTTCTTTTCTACCTCTCTCCTTCTCTCCCCATATCCCTCTTTCTCCAAAATGCTCCTTACTTCTCCTTCTCTCTAACTCGATCTCTCACTGTTTACTACTCGTTTTCTCTTCCTTCAACTCTTCAACATTTCCCTCTCCCCTCCTCTCTCTCTCTCTCCTTTTTCATTCTCCCTTTTATTCTCAGCTCCATCCATCTATTCTCTATCTGTGGGACAGAATGACAGAGTCATGCTTGTTTGTTTCCAGTGGCTCGGATTTATAAAGTTTTGCGAAACGAACGAGTTATGAAGCGAGAGCCGCGAAACGACAAGATACGACGCGTTACATTAAATATTACAATTAAGAAAAACAGGATTATCTCCAGGCAGTTAATGAGTTCTGTGTGTGTGTGTGTGTGTGTGTGTGTGTGTGTGTGTGCATTTAATTTCGTATGCATGACAGTCCCTCTATAAACTTCCTTCCTGCTGAATGCAGATAAAAAACGTTATGTAGATAAAAGTTGTTCATTTGGATTCATTTAAAAAAATTCTCCATTCTGATTGATCAGGAGCAGCTCTGAAACCAGCACTCCTTCTGATACCTTATCGTTTCTATAGTAACGGCTGCTTCACGTGGACCTGTTTGGTGAAGTTCATATCAAGACTTTATTATTTTTGCAATTTATGGAAGGAGTCTCCAGTGTCGGAGCTTCAGCTGTAGATTGTTTAGGAAATTACTGGAGATGTTCCACATCCTCAAATGTAGCTTTCTTGTTGTTGTTGTTCTTCTCTGTCTTTCAGCTGCTCCTGTTAGGGGTCTTCACATTGTATCAGCAATCTCCATATCCCCCTGTCTTTAACATCTGTCTCTTTTAAACCAACTTCCTTCACCACATCCATAAACCGCCTCCATGGCCTTCCACTTTTCCTCCTTCCTGGTGTCTCCATCCTCAGCATACCCCATGTCCCTCCTCTGCACATGTCCAAATCATCTCAATCTCGCCTCCTTCACCTTGTCTTCAAAACGTCCTACATGCGCTGTCCATCTAAGGAAAAACATCTCCAACTCTGCAGCCTCCTGTCTTTTGTTATTGCAGAAATGACATCAAAAAGCCAAACAGTCAGCAAAATCCAGAATGTAGCTATAAATGGATAAAAAAAAAAGCACAATAGAGAAAAACAGGAATGCAAAAATGACATTATTAATACAATTCTCCATGTTCTTTAAAACTTTTGATGATGAGATTTTCAACTGTTTCGCAATTTGATGTCAGGGAACATTATTCTGAAATTGTTCCAAAATTTGTAGACACACAGATGTCTTGTCTTTCACAGACTGGTGAAGCTCCGCCCATCTTTACTTCTGAGAGATTCTGCCTCTCTAATTGTCTGAGAACCACCAGCGACGCCTTCCTCCCTCACTCAACACTCTTGCTCAACCTCTCCCTCCTGCTAATCACCAACACCTGTTCCCCATTACATTCCCCTTTATCAGGCCACCGTTTCCCCTCATTCACCGTCCGATCTACAGGTTACTCCATAGATCATCACGGACTTCCTTATGCTTGGTGTACTTCCTGGTTCCTGGCTCCACTTCGCTAGAAGCACGCTGTTTCGTGTATTAGGTTAAATAAAGCTATTTCTACTTCACTCCTGGTTTCTGATGCGTGACACTAATACACTGTTTATTCCTATTGATTTTACTGAACTTTTGTAAGTTAACTGCATTAGATGCAAACTGTTTATCGGGTTTCCTGGTGGTCTAGTGGTTAGGATGCGTCTTTTACCGATGCGGCCCGGGTTCGATCCCCGGTCAGGGATAAATGGTGAGGGTTGCGTCCAGCGTAAAACATGTATTCAGCATCCAGCGTAAAACATGTGCCAAATCAAACATGCGGATGATCCGCTGTGGCGCCCCCTAATGGTAGAAGCTGTAAAAAAGTTTTAGTTGCAAAATGTTTATCAGTGTTGAATCTGAATACCATCTAATTACTTACTCACTTTTGTTGCCTTTTCTCAACTATTTTAAGACGTGTTGCGTTATATTTTATTGTGAAAAATGTGTGGGGTGCTGGATTTATTAAATAAATTGTTTGTGTTTATTTAATTAAAAAGGGCCTTAAAAGTCAGTCTGCCACAATGTGCTCTCTCTCTCTCTCTCTCTCTCTCTCTCTCTCTCTCTCTTTTCTCAGAGTCCATCACTCCTAATCCACTCCTTTCATTCCGATGTGCTCTGAGCTCTGGGCAGCTGTGTCACCTTCTGAGATTGGACTTGTGCACTTTACCTCTTTTCTTTTTCCCCCTGTTTTTTTCCCCTTTACCTTCAAGACATTACTCTTCCTCTCAAACGCACACACACACACACACACACACACACACACACACACACACACACACACACACACACACACATATACACACACACACAGACAGATGCCCAAATACACTCTCTCTCTCTCATTCTCGTCTTTTCGTCCCCTCTGTCACTTCTAAAAAAAAAAAACTAGTTATTTTGGACGCTGTGAAATAAATCCTGCGTGACCTCGGAGCACCGCTATCCATTTTCATCTACTTTATCTATTACTTTCATCCATTCTCTCTCTTCATCTCTCTCCCTCCCTCTCTCCTTCATCCTCAGTCTCTCTGTACATCTGCAGGTGTTTTATGTAACGGGATACAGTCAGCCTGCTGCGTCCACAAAACCTCTTTTGAAAAAGAATATGCTTCTTTCTCTCTTTTCTTCTCGTTCTTTCTCGTTTTACACCGCTGCTTATTCATCCCCCAATCATTCCTTTAGTAAATTGGAATATAAGGTGTCACAGCACCTTGGTCCAGACACACACACACGCACACACACACACATATACACAACCACACACACATTTACACTTACACATGGCTCAACAGCGGATTAACCGAGTTCCCAGTTTCCCAAGTATGTTAATCATATTACACATGACATCATGGTGTGAATTCTGGATTGTGATTGGCTGGAAGTTCAGGTGTGAATGCTGGATTGTGATTGGCTGGAGGTTTAGGAGTGAATGCTGGATTCTGCCAATACCCCTGCGTGTCGCTCTTTTGCAGACTTTCACAATTTCAGTCATGCAGCACTCATCTTTTTAGAAAGCAGAAGCCTCCTTCATGATGTCCTGCTGTAGACACCCTGCTTGTTCGAGGTTTTACGTACTGTAGACTCGCAGATGTTGGCCAGTTCCAATGATGCCATGAAATCTTTGCCTATTCTATGTGACTCTCAGGACTCTCAGTGCGCTCGAGAAACAGTTTAGTGAGGAGAAATGTATCTACATATCAATCGATCTACAGTAAAGAAGTTTGTGCTCTGACATGTATTTCAGTCAAAAGTAGTGATTATTACTACCTGTTTTAGTGTCACACTGGAAACTGAACCACATCATATTAATATATTCATACAAAAATATTTCAAATGTTGTTTTCCAGTGAATGTATCCAGACTGAAGATCCACCATAAAGAACACAAGCAGAGAAAAGATGATGATGATCAGGTGATCAGGAGAATAACAAGAAACATGTTGATGGGCTGAAAACGGCACCATAAAAAGAAAAATATTGCCATTTCTCCAAATAGATTAAAACGAAAGTAATGAGTCGGATTAAAAATGCAAGAGGCAGAAAATACAGATATTTGTGTAAAAAAAAATGTAATGAATGAAAGTAAAAAGTAATCAGAAAAATAAATAGTGAAGTAAAATACTGATACCAGAAAAATCTACTGAAGTACAGTAAATAAGTATTTATAGTTCATTACTTCCAATCTCTGGTGTGTGTGTGTGTGTGTGTGTGTGTGTGTGTGTGTGTGTGTGTGTGTGTGTGTGTGTGTGCTGGAGGCAACTTTGGCTTGTGAAATTCGGAGGACTTACTTCCTGCTGCACTGCGTAATGGAACAGAGATGCAGTAAGAAATCATTAGCTCAATTAGCTGATCATTAGCGTGATTAACTGGACTTTCTTGTGTACTAGTAGGTTCTTTAATTAACTTCTTTATTTGAGCCAAACTGCTTTACATTTACAGCATTTTCATAGTTTTTTCGGTACATATATTTTTCTCAAATCACCTCACAAAAGTATTGGGACACCCGACTTCTCCAGCCATGTGTGGTTCTTCCCCAAACTGTTGGTGTTGGTGGCACACTGTTGTATAGGATCTCCTTGGATGTGCTTCCATGAAATTTTCCCCTCATTAAAAACTGTTCCAGCATGACAATGCCAGCTCCATGAACATCTGCTGTAAATGGTTTGGAGTGGAAGATCTTCTGCTATAGAGCGCCAACTCTACTGAACAATGAATGTGAACGCTGACTGCACCCCAGAGCCTCCTCACCTCCTCACCTACATCAGTACCTGACTTTACTAACACTGTTGTAGCTGAATGAATCTTCACAAATCTCCATAGAATCTAGTAGAACATCTTTCCAGAAGTGTGGAGTTTATCATAACAGTAAATGGAAGCTAAATGTAGAATGGGATGTCCAAAATGAATGTTTTGTGGACTGATGAAACTAACACTGAACTATTTGGAAGGAACATGTAGCACTACATCTGGTGTAATAAGGGTACTGCATATCATCATGAAAACATCTTTCCAACTGTAACGTATGGTGGTGGAAGCATCATGATTTGGACCTGCTTTGCTGGCCAGCATGCTGTCATTGAGGGGAAGATGAAATCCCAAGGGTATGAAAAAAATCCTTCAGGATAACGTTAGAAGGTCTGTACGCCAGCTGATTCTCTGTAGATGCTGGGTGATGCAACAGGACAATGACCCAAAACTCTGGAGAAAAATCCACAGCGGAATGGCTTTAGAAAATGGACTTGAAGGTGGCCAAGTCAGAGCGCAGACCTCAACCCAATAGAGATGTTATGGAATGATGTGAAGAGAGCCATACGCATGAGACCTCCAAAGAGTATGACGGAGCTAAAGCAGTTCTGCCAGAAGGACTGGGCTAAAATTCCTCCTAAACAATGTGCAGGTCTGATCCACAGCTACAGGAACCACCTGCTTGAGGTTTTTGCTGCCAAAGAGCAGGTCCAGTTATTCATTCCAGGAGTTCACTTTTCAACAAGAGGTCAGTTTATCTCAGCTCTGTAAACACCATTCGATATTCCACATACGTAAAATAAAAAGTTTCGAGTCGTATCTCATAATCTCCTAAATCATATCACTGATTTCTAATCAAATCATATATCTTGTCAATACTCTTGATTTAGATGAAGATCAGATCACAATTTTCATAAACTTTATGCAGAAAACCAAGAAAATGTATATATAAATAAATATTTTTGTTTATATGTTAAAAATGATGCACCATGACAAAAATGTATCCTGTGTGTGTGTGTGTGTGTGTGTGTGTGTGTGTGTGTGTGTGTGTGTGTGTGTGTGTGTGTGTGTGTGTGTGATCACTAAATTTCCCTTATGTGTGAGGTGGACACACACACACACACACACACACACACACACACACACACACACACACACACACTGATTTTACACTATTTTTCTTAGCAAGGGCTTGTTTATTACATGGCCACTTGCAGGACACAGACAGGTGATGAGTATCGGCTTTGCTGCTGTGTGTGTGTGTGTGTGTGTGTGTGTGTGTGTGTGTGTGTGTGTGTGTGTGTGTGTGTGTGTGTAAGCCGTCAGTAAATCCTGATGTCTTTTCAGCAGAGAGAAAAGCCTCAGGCAGGCATGCAGGCAGGCAGACAGACCCCGAGCTTCTTCACACACCCGGCAAGCGTCTTATCTTTTTATTGAAGTCTAAACAGCAAGAGGAAGAAGAAATGAAAACATGAAATAAGATAAAATCATGAACCAATATGAGAAATAATCTCACGGCCGAGTCTCATCTGAAATCCTGAAAGAGACATGATTTAAGATGACGTTTTTTTTTTTATTAACGTATGTGGAATATCTAATGGTGTTTACAGAGCTGAGATAAACTGGAACAGATGTAATGTAGAATGGAGACCATCAGAAAGTGAGATGTTTTCTTCCTCGGGTTTTGCTTTGAGTGACTAAACAGGCCACTCAGAGTGTGTGTACCGGCGTTAAACACACTGTTCGGAACCCGAAGAGCGTTTCTGATCATATCTGGAGTTGATAACGTCAGCACTTTGTCAATTTCCGTCTTACAGTCACTTAAACGGTGGTGAGACTCGAACAGCGCCTCCTTCTGTAATCAAGAGCTCCTACAACTACAAACCTGAGGTGTGAGAGAGTGTGAACTTGTAATCTTGCCACTGCACAGTCCAACATCACGTCACAGGACTTTCCACAAATTTACATAGTATTGGGACACCAGACTTCTCCAGCCATATGTGGTTTTTCCTCAAACTGTTGGAGGCACACCGTTGCACCAGACGTCTTTGGATGCAGTGGCATAAACTAGGAGACCCCAAACCTATTCCAGCATGACAATGCAGCTCCAGGAAGATCTCCTGCTATAGAGCTCCAACCCT
>MU563244.1:12200933-12215933 GCA_024362625.1 Silurus asotus
TACATCCCTTCGTCCTGAAGTAAAGTTAAATTATAAAATTCTTTTGACTGGATTGTGCTACACATTCCCAGTTCAAGTTCTTGGGTTTAGGTTTCTCTATTAAATTTGTGGAATAAAATCCTCATGCTGAAGCCTCCAGGTTGATTTCTCTCTCGAAATTTTAATTGATTTGCCTGAAAAAATGTAATAGTTGAGAATTCCTTGCATAAAGATCCTGGGATGAAATCTGTGTAGTAAATATTCTATTTCTGTACTTTTCAATGGATAGAATTCCTTGTTTGGGACTTTTCATGTCTCAGGTCTATATTGAGGGATCAGGTGTACATTGATAAAGCATCGGTTAAAAAAGATGTACAGATTTGCCAGTCTACAAGCTTCCTGATGTTAGTTGTTATATGATCCTAGGTGGGAATTGTCGAAAGCTCCACCCACTATCTTCCTATTTGGGATTTGTCAAAACCAGGACGAGAATTAGTTCCAGTACAAACTTGGTTATTAAAAGTTTTCAAAGCATCGCGTATGCTTTTAAGCTTTACATCTATACTTATTGCTTGATTTTTACAGCAAATTCTGCGCTTTACAAAAGTGAAGACTTGATTTGATCAGAAACCAATAAAAAGCTTGCAAACAGCTCAGAATCCAGTTTGAGAGGCTTTAATCTGGTTTCCACACAAACCAGGGAACACAACAGCTCGTTTCTGCAGCGATATTGTACTGAATTAGGTGTTATTGGGAAACTTCTGGCAGCTGGAAAGTGCAGTCTCTCTCTCACACATACACTTGTTTATATGTTTATTAAAGTTTCACAGCTCAACAATATCCATCTATTTTATCTTGCTGATGTGTGTGAATTGAAAGTCCTTTCCTCACTCTTGCAGTTAGCTACCTACCTAAATTTGTTGCATAATAAGTAGCCTAGCTGGGTTCAAGTAAAAAATCCTTCCGTTGCAAACCCTACTATGGAATTTCGAGGATAAAGATTCCCAGCTATTGTTCTGCGGATTTTGGGGTTGAAGATTTGATTCCTAAGATCCCAGGAGAAAATCACAGCTTCAGGTTTCTGTTGTAAATTCAATAAAAGGAAATTCCCCACATTTATTTCTGTGCTAATGTTAAAACGATGTGGCTAAAAACTTTTCTATTTTAAGCCATTTGAATTACTTCTAATGACTCTTACTGTGTTTACATATACTAAATACTTTGTGTTTGAGATTCTGCGTTTACGTTTATGCCATTTGGCAGACACCCTCCTCTAGACCAATTTATTTCATTTATACAACTAAGCAGGTGAGGGTTAAGGGATTTGCTTAAGGGCCCAGCAGTGGAAGAGGGGTCATATTATAGTATATTATACATATACATATATTAATAATACATATACATATATTATAGTTCTAGTGGTTCTGTATTATAGTTCAGTCAACATTATTTTGCCCACATTTTCTAGGAATTCTAAGTTTAAGTTACTAGTTTAGGTTTTTGCTTTAAAGTTCTTCTATAACTTGGTGGAAATTCCTTGACAAAAAGTTATTTCAGCTTAAGTTTCTAAATTGTTATATCACAATGTTAAATGTTCTGTATTAAATCTGTATTTTTTTTTTAATCCCCAGCCTAAAATTACTGGGTTGAAGTTCCTGTAGTTAACATACTGTTCTGGTGTTAGAGTTACTGAACTTAAGTTAAAATTCCCTGACTGAAATGACCTTTGGTTTAAGTTCCTTAGTTAAAATGGCTGCTACTATTTTTCTGAACTGAAGTTGAAGTTTCAAGATCAAAGTATTGAAAAATAAAACTTTAAGCTAAGCTATGGGATCAAGTTCCTGTTTCTTACATAATACACTTGTTTACATTTCTATAACACGAAGCAGAAATATAACACAGTCTCAAAAATGACTTGAAACATTTCATATTAAAATCTGTTTCAAATGTTCCTTTAAACTAGCGAGTGTAAACAGGATTTAAAATCCAGCAAAAGTGTGTGTTCAAACCTTTGAAAAATGTTCAAACCCATATGATTGACTTTGTAAACATTTCTCTCATCTTATTTTCAGCATTTATGACTTCTGGACCTCAGCCCTGTCTCAAATCTGAGTTCCTGAGAATTAGGATAATGGACAATGACTACATTATTCTCCACAGTGCATGATCTTCACACATAATTGAGCACTCACACACTCACTTAGCACTAATTAGCACCACTACATACGTTCTGTATTATTTTCAAGCTTTTGTCTTTGTCCCATGTATGTGATGCTGCTTGTTTCACAGCCTTGCTAATTTTTTCCTGCTCTATATTGAGGTCATGTCTAATCTGATGCGTTTTGGAATTCCTTCCACAAATGAGAGGGTGTTCTTATTCAACAAAAACGTAGCTTTTTGAAAACCGCCTTTTCACGTCGCAGTGTGGACTGTGAAAACTGTAAAAAAATATGACGCATTTTTAGGCATGTGACGGAGCCTTTCCTTGACATTCTTTGACAATTAACGCCAGGCGGAAATGACGTGGGTTCGAAGCTCATGCTCAGTACAGGGACGTAAACACCTTCAGACATTTCAGTGTGGAATATCAACTTTTGAGAAATGATAAAAAACTAAATGTGTTGAAATGAATCGGGACTAGTGAAGACGTAGCCTCAGTGTTTAAAGTTGTGGAATTTGGGGTGTGGTCAAGCACGGGTTTGAGAATGGAGGGGGGAGCTGGAGGAACTGAGTGGCAAGGATCACACACCTGTGCTTGACCATGCTACTTGCTGCCACAATAGTTACGTTTCTTGCTTTTTGGTTTTTATTGTTAGTTTGTAACTTGCTTTTTTTTTCTTTAAAATAAAATGATAGAACCACTATCCTCTAAAGAATGTGACACTGGCCAATCATCATTCAAACTGAATACAGTATTAACACAAACATGGGAATATTAAAGTGTACTGTTTCTGTGTTTATTTTCTCTAACACTGAGGTATATGGGAATGTCCTTCTGCTTAGGTTCCAGGTTGAAAGTTTCTGACTTGAGAGTTTTTCTTCTTTGGCTAAAGTTCCTAGGTTCAAGTTCCTCTATTACAGGTGTGCGTTTACAAGTTTCTATATTGAATTTGTGGGTTAAAATCCCCATGCTAAAGCTACAGGTTAAATTTCCTGCACTACATAAAATTTTAAACAACTTGACTGAAAATAAATGTTTTCTTGTCTAAAGCTGGTTTAAAGTTTATGTATCAAAGTTCTTATTTCTGTACTAAATTTCCTTAAAATTCTTAAAAAATTCCGGGTTTATCAAGGCTTCATCAAATGATGTATCAATGGCTTGGTATGTGAATCTTTTTGAACATCTCATTACACATTTAGACTCCGTTTGCTGTTATAATCAGCGCCACTCTTCTGGGAAGATGTTCCACTAGATTCTGTGGAGATTTGTGTGGAGATTCATTAGCCATAGGTGTGTTAGTAAAGTCAGGTACTGATGTAGGTGAGGTGAGGAGGTTCTCCTGGAGTACATTTAAATGTGTTCAATAGGTTGAGGTCAGAGATTTTTTGCAATTCAACCTATGAGAGTCATATTTTCATGGATCTAGAACAGGTTTGGGTGGCAGAGTTCAAGTGAAGGGGAAAATCTTATGCTACTGCATCCACAGAGATTGTGCACAACAGTTTTGGGAAGAACCACATATGTGTGGAAAAGTCTAATGCCTTCATACCCTAGTCTATGGAGTGTAGCGTGAACTTTAGTTTGAACAGATGGTGGCTGGGAAGATTTGCTAATCTACAAGTTTCCTGAGTGTTAATTGTTGCATCATCCTGGATGGGGACTGGCAAAAGACCAAACTGGGAGAAAATGAAGAACGCTGCTCTTCAGCAATCCATCGTACCGTATTTCATGTAGGTTGGTTGTCTTTTGGTTCAAAAAAGTTGCCTAAAGAGACCCAGCGCTTTGAAAGTAATAAAAACAGGCCATGTCAATCAGGCCGCTAGAATTGGATTTAGTGTGTGTGTGTGTGTGAATGTGTGTAGATGAAGTGGACTCTATGGCTTCCCCAGATGCCCATGAAGATAAAGCACCCCTGCCTGATAGGTTTTACTGACCTCTGTCCATCACACACACACACACACACACACACACACACTTAAACAATTTTTTTTTTTTATCTCAGTTAAAGTTCCTCCTGAGGCTGGATGCCATGACCCATCCGTTCTGCAGAACAGAGTCAACCAAGCTGTTAAAATCAATGGCACTGATTTACACGCAATACACCGCATTGTGTGTGTGTGTGTGTGTGTGTGTGTGTGTGTGTGTGTGTGTGTGTGTGTGTGTGTGTGTCCTCCTGAGGCTGGATGCCATGACCCATCCGTTCTGCAGAACAGAGTCAACCAAGCTGTTAAAATCAATGGCACTGATTTACACACAATACACCGCATTGTGTGTGTGTGTGTGTGTGTGTGTGTGTGTGTGTGTGTGTGTGTGTGTGTGTGTGTGTGAGGGCGAAAGAGAGAGAGAGAGCGTGTGGGAGACGATCCCTCATGCACTGCTGAGTTATGGATGCGCTAAGCACTGTATTTTGCCGCCTCTTAACCCTGCAGCCCACACACCACTCCTGAGCACGACCTCGCTTCAGCGTAGACGTAGCGTTTTTTTTCCTTTTCTCACTTCACCAGAGCTTCATCAGCACCTTCACACCGAGAGATTAATATCTTTCTCTTGTGTTTGTTTTCTTTTTCTGGTTAGAATATTATACAAGTGTAGACTGTAATTTAGTGCCAAGCTCAGGTCCTGATAAAACTACGATAAAAAAAATATAGAATGTAATGAATTAGATTTAGAAAGTCAGAATCCGTGGCTGTGTGTGAAGTGTGTGCACGATGTGGAGGTGAAGAACATCCTGAGGTGATAAGAAGAGCATGAAAATTAATTCCCTCACGTGTTTTATATACGACTCATAACATCTACAATTCTGCTGCTCCGAATCACACCCAGAGATAAAGTAGTGCCAGATTACATTTATTTACATGAGTTTTAATACATAGTTATAAAAGCTGTTGGAGTTAACACATGGTGCTTCTATTTAATTCTAGTTCTCATTTTAATGTTTTTTTTTCTCCAGCTCTTCTTCTGCCACGAGGGGTTTCTCAAAATCCCCATATTTACCATATCAGTTCCACCACACCCAAAACTCCACCATGGTGCTCAGCGAGGAAATTAGGAAATGTCTACAATCTCTGTCTCGCTTTGGATGGAACTGGAACTGGATGTTACTCTGGTACAAGTGTTTATAAGCAGAACATTCATTTAGATTTCATTGACAGACACAAACTACCTGTTTGATTACTGCTCTGAATTCATGCCTGAACTTTCAGAGGATCACAATCCAGCATTCACACCTGAACTTTCATCCAATCACAATCCAGAATTAAAAAACTGTACTTCCAGTCAATCACAATCCAGAAATCACACCTGAACTTCCTGGAGTTAAGATGACAGTTTTGGCCTTAACGTTCCTGAGTCCATAAGTTAAAGGTCCTTCACGATAGTTTTTTTTTTTATTCTTGGGCGTATTGTATGTGGGATAATATAAGTTGAAGTCCTTGGATTTAACTTTATGAGCTGAAATGAGTTCCTGGGATCTCTAGTTCTTAGAGTTAACGTTCTGGAGTAGATCAGAAGAAACGCCTCAGTAGTTAAAATGTTAGACCTCTGAGTTGAAGGTTGTGAGTTTAAAACCCAGTTCCACCAGGCTGCCCATGTTGGGCGCTAAGTAACAGTTGTTGGATCAAAGTTCTGGAGTTGAAGATCTGCTTTCTTTTTTTTTACAATTTTCACTTATAGGACTCAAAGTTATGGGTTGAAGTTCCTGTGCTCTGCTGAATTTCCTGGTAAATAGTTGAATGTTGTTTTTGGGTTAAAGATACTGAGTGAAAGGTATTGGGTTAAAGTTACTGAGCTGTTGGTACTGGGTTATGGGTAATTTGATACAAAGAGAAGATTCTGACCCTAAAATGATTCCTAGCTATCTAAAGATGTACCAGCTCCAGTTGAATCCCACTCCATAAACTTTGAGGATAAACATTGAGGAGCTTTTGTTTCTGGGTTACTGGTATTGGGTAAAAATGACTGGTTTAATAATACAGCATTAATCCTACAGTGTAAAGGTATAGGATTACAGGTAATTCCTTGGATGAAGCCCCTGTGATGAAATTTCTTGTCCAAAACTCATTCGTCTAAAATTCTAAGAAGGTTTGATATTGCCAGTGTAAAATAATTGCACTGAAGTTAGTGGTTTATTTTGGCAAAGTTATTGGGGGTAAAGTCACTGGAAGAAAGTTAATGGGAAAAGGCTACTGGGTTAAAGTGAGGGATAATCAGATGAAGGTGGAGTTTACTAACCAAACATGAAAAAATAATAGAATAATAAAGACCAAAGATCTGATTATAAGTAAAGATATTCTGAATGTGTATTTGCTCCCAAGAACCTTCATTCACATTCAAATCCATTTCTGTGCAATCAGCAGAAAACTGTTTCAGTTTCATTTAAACTTTTATCTAATGATGGTGTGCATTAAGGCGAGACGCTTCAGTTGTGTTGCAGCTGTTGTGTAGCAGATGTGTAGTGTGTTGATGGTGTTAGATGGTGTGTGGTGAGTGAGCAGCAAGAACAAATGCTATACAGGATGCACGTGAGAGAAACAACTGAGGCTGAGGCAGAAGAGTGAGTCAATAACAAATCGATTAAACGTATTTATTTCGGGGAATTATGGACTCTCACATTGTAAAGCTTTATGATTACACTCACTTTGTACTGATGAGGTAATAATCAGGACAGAAACAGTGTACAACCAATCCTGAATATGTGATGATTTTTCAACAAATACATTTGACGTTTTAAGAAACGTTAAAGTGAACAGGACTAAAGTTAGCTTGCAAACTAAAGCTAACTATCAAGGTAATACTAATAACTAGCAAACTAAAGCTGACCAGCAAACTAAACTAGCAAAATAAAGCTAAATATCAAGCTAAACTAGCAAAATAAAACGAAATAGCAAACTAAACTAGCATAATAAAGCCGAATAGCAAACTAAACTAGCATAATAAAGCTAAATAGCAAACTAAACTAGCAGAATAAAGCTGAATAGCAAATTAAACTAGCAAAATAAGTCAACTGCTAAAACCAAACTAACTAAATAAATAAAGTTAATTATTAAACTAAAGTTAAATAGCAAATCAAGATCAACTGTAAACTAAAGTTTAATAGTGTACTGAAGTTAGATAGCAAGCTTAAAATGACTAGCAATCTAGTGCTATTCCCTTTACTTTTGTATTTTAGTGTAAATAATGGACGTCAACTAGCAAACTAAAGTTAGCTAGTGATCTAAAGTCGAATAGCAAACTAAAGTTAAGCAACAAACCAAGGTCAAATAATGAACCAAAGGTTACTAGTGAACTAAAATTAACTAGGAAACCTAAGATGACTAGCACGTTAAAGATAACCAGCAAGTTAAGTCAGTTATAATATAATGTAATGAAGAGTTAAACTACTAACTTTAACTACTGTCAACTAGCAAAGTGACTAACAAACTAATCTTGCCTAGCAAACCAAGCTCAACTAGTGAACTAAAATGTATTAGCAAAACGAAACTTTACTAGTGAAATCAACTCCACTAGCAAACGAAAATAACTAGTGAATTTAAAAGAACTAGAGAACTAAAGCTAGCTATTTCTAGTCTTCATAATCTTGTTGAGTTAAATTTGGTACAAAGTTCCTGGGCTAAATGTTTAGTTGTGTTTTAGTGATGTAGTAGACTGAAAGACTCGTGTAAACTACTGTCAATCAAATGTGCTCATTTAAATATTAGGCCACACCCCCAGACATGTCCTGTTAGGATAGACAGAGTTAAATACAGTTTGTGTTCAACAAATGATGGCGTGTCTGAGGTAAATTAGCCCTCAAAACTCTGCAGTGTGTGTGTGTGTGTGTGTGTGTGTGTGTGTGTGTGTGTGTGTGTGTGTGTGTAAATGAACTAATGAGCAGTGTGATCTCAGTCTTCTTGATGGCGGTGTGTTTGAAAGGCACTTCAGTGTGCCGTCATTCGCAGTTGTCAGAAAAACAGCTGTGCTGCAGCATGGGCTTTATTACTGATCTCCCTCTTTTTCTTGCTATCTATCTATCTTTCTCTCTCTCTCTCTCTCTCTCTTTCTCTCTCTCTCTCTCTCTCTCTCTCTCTCTCACACACACGCTTTATCTCTCTCTGTATTAATGTGGCTGTAATGAGTGCAAAGTCTCTCTGTCTGTCGACTAATTAGCTCAACAGCCATCATCACAGCAGGGTGTGTGTGTGTGTGTGTGTGTGTGTGTGTGTGTGTGTGTGTGTGTGTGTGTGTGTCCACACTTGCATAATGACTCATGAGGTTAAAGGGCAGAGCAAATAAAGAAATTAAATACTGTTCTCTCTGTCTCACGTCTCTACTTGTCCCTTGCTCTTTTTCTTTTTATCTTTGCCCTCAAACCACGTATGCTCTCTTACTGTCTCTCAGTCACTGTCCCCCTCACTGTCTCTCTCACTCACTGTCTCTCTTACTCACTGTCCCTCTAACTGTCTGTCTCTCACTGTCTTTCTCTCACTCACTGTCCCTCTCATTGTCCCTCTCACTGTCTCTCTCTTACTCACTGTCCCTTTTACTGTCTCTTTCTCTCTCTCACTGTCCCTCTCACTGTCTCTCTTCTCGCACTGTCTCTCTCACTGTTTCTCTCTCTCTCTTACTGTCTCTGTCTTTCTCTCATTGTCCCTTTCACTGTCCTCTTGTCCCTCTCACTGATGTCTGTCTTTCACTTTTTCTCTTTTGATCTCTTCCTACTGTCCGTTTCTCTCTCTCTCTCTCTCTCTCTCTCTCTCTCTCTCTCTCTCATAAGGTTACATGCTATATGAGAGATGTTCTCCTGGTTGGAGGAGCACAGGTGGGCAATAAAAACATCAACGTCGAACAAAGCAATCGTCGTGTACCTGAAAACTGAAGGATTGGTGAACTTAAGTGGTTAATGATGGTTTCTGGGGGAAGGAGACATAAATGGCCATCACGCAGTTTTCCACACCAGCCACCAGAGTGACTATCTCTAACGTGCCCACGTTTATTGCGAATGAAGCGATTGTAAAAGAGCTGAGTCGCTTCAGTAGACCTGTCGAGCGGTGAGAATGATCCCGCTAAGGTGTAAAAATTAAACACTCAAGCATGTGCTCTCCTTCAGGGACACGTCTACATGATTCTGAACTCTCCCAGCAAAACTCTGATGATACAGTGAGGTTTCCTGGACCATGCAGAGGTAAGACTGTATGTCTCTCTTCCTGATAACAAGAAACCGAGCTGCAGTGATGTGGCTAAAGACAGATCCAGACATGGCAATGTGGCTCAGGGCTCAGTACAGAGGAACAGTGGTGCCAACTGTGGTGATGTGACTCAGGGGTCAAAACAAAGTAACAGTCAAGTCAAGCGAAGAAGCTTTAATTGCCAGAGCTACACCACACAACATAAAGGTACATAACAGAACACAGAGCTACATAACAGAACACAGAGCTACAAACAGAACACAGAGCTACATACAGAACACAGAGCTACATACAGAACACAGAGCTACATTACAGAACACAGAGCTACAAACAGAACACAGAGCTACATACAGAACACAGAGCTACATACAGAACACAGAGCTACATTACAGAACATAGAGCTACATAACAGAACACAGAGCTACAAACAGAACACAGAGCTACATACAGAACACAGAGCTACATACAGAACACAGAGCTACATACAGAACACAGAGCTACATACAGAACACAGAGCTACATACAGAACACAGAGCTACATACAGAACACAGAGCTACATACAGAACACAGAGCTACATACAGAACACAGAGCTACATACAGAACACAGAGCTACATACAGAACACATACCAGAACACAGAGCTACATACCAGAACACAGAGCTACATACCAGAACACAGAGCTGCATACAGAACACAGAGCTGCAAACAGAACACAGAGCTACATACAGAACACAGAGCTACATAACAGAACACAGAGCTACAAACAGAACACAGAGCTACATTACAGAACACAGAGCTACATACCAGAACACAGAGCTACATAACAGAACACAGAGCTACAAACAGAACACAGAGCTACATAACAGAACACAGAGCTACATAACAGAACATAGAGCTACATACAGAACACAAAGCTTCATAACAGAACACAGAGCTACATAACAGAACACAGAGCTACAAACAGAACACAGAGCTACAAACAGAACACAGAGCTACATACAGAACACAGAGCTACATAACAGAACACAGATCTACATAACAGAACACAGAGCTACATAACAGAACACAGAGCTACAAACAGAACACAGAGCTACATAACAGAACACAGAGCTACATAACGGAACACAGAGCTACAAACAGAACACAGAGCTACATACCAGAACACAGAGCTACATAACAGAACATAGAGCTACATAACAGAACACAGAGCTACATAACAGAACACAGAGCTACATAACAGAACACAGAGCTACATTACAGAACATAGAGCTACATAACAGAACACAGAGCTACAAACAGAACACAGAGCTACATACCAGAACACAGAGCTACATAACAGAACACAGAGCTACATAACAGAACACAGAGCTACATTACAGAACATAGAGCTACATAACAGAACACAGAGCTACATAGAGAACATAGAGCTACATACAGAACACAGAGCTACATAACAGAACACAGAGCTACATAACAAAACACAGAGCTACATACAGAACATAGAGCTACATACAGAACATAGAGCTACATAACAGAACATAGAGCTACATACAGAACACAGAGCTGAAGACTAAAGTAAGTGCCCTCGCCAAATACAGTGCAAACAGTGCAGATGAAACACAATGCAGACAACACAAGACAGTGTAGGACAAAAATAGCACCGACCAGTAAACCTACTGTATACTATGATTATACAGTAGTGTGCAGGAGAGAACTATAAACAAGAGTGTATTTGTAAACATAAACACAATGCAGTGCAAAAACAGTATGCAGCAGTCCAGAGGCACAGAACAGCATGTAAACAGTATAATATGATTATAATATAAATATAATATGGTGGTGAAATAGATTGAGATGAGTAATGAGTGTGTGTTGAGTACAGTTCTGTGTGTTGAGGAACCTGATGGCTTGAGGGAAAAAACTGTTGCACAGTCTGGATGTGAGGCCCGAATGCTAGGGAACCTCTTTTCTGATTGTAGGAGAGTGAAGAGTGCGTGTGAGCGCGTGTGTGTGTGTGTGTGTGTGGGTCGTCCACAATGCTGTTGGTTTTGCGGATGCAGTGTGTGGTTTAAATGTCCGTGATAGAGGGGAGTGAGACGCTAATGATCTTCTCGGCCATGATCACTATCTCCTGTAGGGTCTTGAGACGGTGCAGTTCCCAAACCAGGCAGTGATGCAGCTGCTCAGGATGATCTCAGTGGTCCCTCTGTAAAACATGCTCAGTATTGGGAGAGGGAGATGAAATATCCTCAGCCTTCTAAGGAAGTGGAGACGCTGGGGGGCTTTCTTGGTGATGGAGCTGGTGTTGAGTGACCAGGTGAAGTTATTGAAAGTTGATAGAATCGATGCTTTCCTGGATGAAACTAACTTTGCTGTAAGCAGCTGTAAGAAGAAAATTATTATATATATATTTAATATTATATTATAAGTGCATATGGAGACTTACTTCCACACACCTTTTCCTCTTTATTCTGAATATTTTAAGGGTAGGGTCCTTATATATAAATGGGGTTGTGCATAGTAATAAATGGGCACTATTAAAAGAATGAATACGTCTGAAAGAGTTAAAGGTCATGTTCTTACAGGAAACTCAGAATGATGTAAACAGTAAAGCAGACTGGGGTCTGAGGTGGGAGGCGGGAGGGGGGGACTCCATCCTCAGCCGTGGCATTAACCATAGCACAGGAGTGGCAATACTCTTTTTCTCCTAAATTAAACCCAAATATCTTCTCAGTTCATGAGGGGGAGAAGGGACGCTTGCTTATTGCCAGAGTAAAAATAAAAGACATGGAATTTTTATTTGGAATATTTATGCTCCAAACGTAGGTCATGAAAGAACCAGTTTCTTCAAAACAAGATGTTCTTATGGTTGTTGGTGAAGATTTGAACTGCACACGTAAATTCACTGAAGACAGAAATAGCGAAGAACCTCGCTTTCGTTCCGCTAAAGTTTTAAAAGAAGTAATAACACAGTTCGGGCTGGTGGATGTATGGAGAGAAAAGAACAAGGGAGTTTGACAGTACAGCGGGATGAAAGTAGCAGCAGGGAGGGTGGTGCCTCACATGCCTTGATCGTTTTTACATCAGCAACACACGACGTAATACAGCGATAAGTTCCTGCATTTTACCACGTATCCTCTCTGATCACCACTTCATCGCATCGCGCATTAACACAAACCAAACCACGGTTTTTTTTTTGGTGTTTCAACACGAGACTTTTCAAAACAAGCTCTTTTGGGGACAGTGGGCGAACCAAAAGTAAGACTTTGAAAGCTTTCTTCAGTGGTGGGAGGTGGGAAAGACCAAATAAAACTGTTCTGTCAGCACCTTACATCAAACACCTTTGCTACAATGAAACAAACAATCAAAATCCAGAAGATGAAATTTTAAGAATTAAGAATGCCTAAAAAAAGTATAAATGAGCAGAGCTGCAGAAGAGGTGGGAACTAAGAAGTGTTCTACAGGATAAGAAGAACAGACAGATGAACAATGCTCAGATGTGCTTGGTAACGATCTGCCTTCACTTAACAAACAACACAAAAAGAAGATGGATATGGAACTTGCCTTCAAGGAAGTCACAACTGCAGTGCAGCAGCTCTTCTCTGGACGTGCACCAGGGATTGATGGACCGCCTATTGACTTCTATAATGCATTTAGAGAAGTTATAGGCAAAGACTTTTTCGAAAGTCCCCAAAGAAAGTAAAAAAATCCAAAAAGCTGTCAACATGCTGCCTTCTATCTAATCCCCCCACAAAGGAGACCTCTGTTCACTCAAGAACTGGAAACCAGTTGCTCTTTAATGTTCGGACTGCAAGATCCTCTCCAAATGCTTGGCAAACAGACTGTTTGGTACTTGGTCTATCTAAGACAACTTGTTTTAGATTATAACAAAATGTATGGTGTTGATGTGGGGCTTCTGTCACATGACCAGGAGAAAGCTTTCGACCGTGTAGACCATCGATACTTGTTTAAAGTTCTTGAAAGCTATGACTTCAGTAAACAGTTTCTGTCATGGATACAGATTTTTAGATACTGATGCCTCCTGGATGGTCAAAATTGGGGGAGGACTTTGCACTCCAATACAAATGAAAATGTGAATCAGACAAGGCTGTCCAATGTCTGGGCAGTTATACAGCCTGGCAATCGCACCATTACGGTGTTGCTTAAGGAAAAAATTAACTAGACTGGTGATCAGTGGGAACACGAACCCCGAAAACATCAAACTCTCAGCATATGCAGACGACATTACAGTTGTAATCAAGGAGAAGGAAGACATCCAGGCTGTACCGAGATGAGATCACCTCATGTGCCAAACTGACCTGGAAGAAAACAGAAGCACTGTGGTTTGGTCCCAAATGCATCCCACCTGGACTGCCAGAAAATGTCAGATGGAAAAGGACAGGAATGAAATGGCTGGGTGTATACCTCGATAAAAATTATTATAGAGCAAAAAACAGGGAGGGCATAACACAAAAGGTCCAAGCCAAGTTGGACAGATGGAAATGGCTGTAGATCCACCCAGAAACCTCATGGACAGCATCCAAAAGTCTCTGGTTGACTTCTTTCGGTCTGGACAGCACTTGCTGAGAGCTGCAGCTCTCTACCTCCCAATTCAAGAAAGACAATGACTGATCCACTACATTCCAGGGTAACGTCCTTTCGTCTACAAGCAGAACAGCGTCCCCTATACTGCCAACATCACCAGTGGATGGATGTTACATGCACCCTTTTTTTGCAGAAGGTCAGTGAAATGCACCTGGATAAACACCTGTGTTTAGGAGACATTGATTTGAAAGGGCTCTCAAGCTCAATATGCCATCTGAGAAGGGGACTAAGCTGGATAACAGCGGAAGATCTAGCTGCTAAGGTGGGCTCAGTACACTTAGCTCAGTCCTTTTTTAGATGACCTCAACACTTCTCTTCCTGTTCCAGCAAGGGACTTCCTGAAGAGCACACCCATCGAAAACAGCGGAGAAGGCCCAGTGTTTCCTGAGTTGCGGATCTCCTCGAGTAAGGAGGGCTCGCAAGAAGATCCCAGGGAACTCCTATCCATGGTCATCACCAGCACCAGGATTATTCAGCGACTGGAGCAAAAAATCTCTGTACAGAGTAAACCGTCAATAACCCAAGCATAAAGAAGATATGAAGCACAAGGTGGTCAGAGGTGCTGGACCCAGGTTCTTCCCCGAGAAGCAGCTGGAGATCCATCTACTTTCATTAAAAGGAAAGTAGAAGACCTTCAGTGGGGAATCATACATTGAATAATAGCTACAATCCGACATTCTGCAGAGCTCCGGAGACAGTTTTCCATGTTTTTATTGAATGTCCATGCTTGCGTGCGGTTCCAAGCCTAGTGGAAGCTTGGAGTCTACACTTCACTGGTAGCTTCAAACAAACATGGCTTGTTTATGGTCCAATATACTCTGTAAAGAACAAAGAAAATGTGATTTTACTCGACCATTTATACGCCACTGCAAAGTTAACAATATGGGTCATGAGCTGGAATACAGCAGAGGGGAGAGAAGGGAAGAAGAGTGGAGGTTGACCCTGTCCTCCTGATGCTGAAAGGCAGAAGAAAAGACTAAAGAAGAGACTTAAAAGAGAATGCGCCTTCAGTCTTCCAAACTATGTGAATCTCAAAACAATAAAAAAAAAAGATTATGCTTTTTGTACAAAGTCCTATTCTGATTCAAAC
>MU563244.1:12218433-12231883 GCA_024362625.1 Silurus asotus
GTGTGTGTTTGTGTGTGTGTGTGTGTGTGTGTGGCACTAATTGACCTGTGTATCAGCAAAGGCCTACTCTCTCGCTCTCGCTCTCCGTCACACTCGTTCTTCCTGGCTTTGTGTGAGCCTTCGCTCGTTTCCAGTAATTCTCTGACAGGAAGTTTGTCTTTCCTGATCCGATAAAGCAACACACACTCTCTCAGCCTTGAGGAGCAAGGACACTTGTGTGTGTGTGTGTGTGTGTGTGTGTGTGTGTGTGTGTGTGTGTGCGTGTGCACTTTTAATCACACCCTCAAGCTGCAGATCTTCGTGTCCCTCCACCCTCTTCCCCCTGACCCATGCTAACCATAGCTTCATATCGAGACCGTGGATCTTTCTTACGTCGTAAATCCCTCGCAGATGTTTCCGTATCGTCTGTTACTGATGATCTTTCAGTCTTTATTCCATCATTTACACTCGAACACACAATTATATGCACTATATTTCCAAAAGTTTGTGGACACCTGACCATGTCAAGTCAAGTTTATTTGTATCGCGCTTTTCACAACAGACATTGTCTCAAAGCAGCTTTACAGAAATCAACAGTGATGGTGAATGGTGTGTATTTATCCCTGATGAGCAGCCGTGGCGACTGTGGCAAGGAAAAACTCCCTTAGATGTTATGAGGAAGAAACCTTGAGAGGAACCAGACTCAAAAGGGAACCCATCCTCATCTGGGTGACATCAAGAGTTTGATCACAAATCTTTCAACAATACAGAACACTGGAGAGTGAGAACTAACATGAGCACTGGAGTATAAGAATAAAAGTGATGTTCTCTCTACAGTCTTTATGGTAATAAATCTAGGAACTTCTGAGCTCAACATTTGTGATCATCACAGATCCAGCATCAGCTTCTCCATGCCAGAGCCTTTAAACATTTCAGGAGGTCCAATGTCAAAACTCCACACATGTAGTTGGATCCAATTGGCACTGGTACTTTACTAGATGGTTCAGGATGTTTGCGAGTTCGGCATCTACTTCTTCAAAGGTCCATAATCTTCATGAGGTGGGATGTGACTGGAGCTGGCCAAACCTCAGGATGTCTCGGGATGGGGAGAGAAAGAGAAGCAGTGGAGAGGAATTAGCGTAGCTGCTGTTCATGATATTAACAGCACAAGTTGATAATGTGCATGTGATCATTTGCACATCAGACCATAGGATTATGTGAACCTCCCATTCCACATTAAATCTCCATTAGCTGTTATAATGAGCTCCACTCTTCTGGGAAGATGTTCCACTAGATACGGCTGAAGAAGGTGTGTCCCAATACTTTTACCCATATAACATAATTTTCACTAGTATAATGACAAAAGCGTGTGACAAATTGTGTGTGTGTGTGTGTGTGTGTGTGTGTGTGTGTGTGTGTGTGTGTTTTATTAGAGCATGTGATCAGGAAACAGATCGGGTGTGTGTGTGTGTGTGTGTGTGTGTGTGTGTGTTTTATTAGAGCATGTGATCAGGAAACAGATCGGAGGTCAGAGGTCACAGGGTGAGCGCAGGATTTCCTTTTTCCTTCCCCTTCAGAATCAAAGTCGGAGACACGGGATTGAGTGCTGACGAAGCAAAGTCATACAAAAGGACCAAAACACACACACACACACACACACACACACACACACACACACACACACACACACGCTCATCAAAGTCTCAGGTCTGCATCCATCTGTGTGTCGCGGTGTTTACGCACGGCTGTGTCTCATTTCCCTCTGTCATTATCTCCAGCTCTGTTTTCCACCCTGAACTTCCCTTCGTCCACCACAAGAGAGGAAACTGAATTACACACACTTCAACGCACCAATCACGCACACACACACACACACACACACACACACACACACACACACACACACACACACACACACACACTAGTATGTTTCAGGTTACTAATCATTACTCAATCCTTCTCCTCAGATGTTCCTCAGTAATCAGATCACGGATGTGACTATACCACACACTGGCGAATGGGATTCCTCCGAGTCCCTCACTGCAGCCTGTGAAGCTCTTAGTGGTCCATAAAGGTGTACACTGTAACGCAACATCAGCCAATCAAGAAGCAGCAGCAAAATCCTGCAGATACACCACAAGATCTTCAGACATGTGATGGACAGTTTAAGAAACTGCTGATCTCCTGGGATTCACACAAACAAAAAGTCAAAAGTTTGTACCTCGAGTGGTGCAGAAAACAAAAAACATCCATCTCTGTGGCTCAAAGTTTCCAGAGTTCCCATCATGCTGCATTTCCCTTTTATTTATTAACTTGAACTAGGAGACCCAAACCTGTTCCACAAAGTGCACAAAGCCGACTCCATGAAGATCTGCTCTGCATTGGTTGGTGGATGTGGAAGATCTTCTGCTATAGAGCTCTAAACCCTATTGAACATGAATGAATGTGAACTCTGACTGCACACAAGATCTTCTCACCTGCATCAGTATCTGATTTTACTAACACCCTTGTGACTAAATAAATCTCCATAAAAATCTAGTGGAACATCTACCCAGAAGATTGAAGCTTATTGTGACAGAAGATAGGGAATACATGTAGAATGGGATGTTCAAAAAGCAGGTGTCTACATATTTTTGTTCATATTGTCACGTCATGTGTGCTTTTGAAGGCATGCTAGGTCTCATGCGCTGTGTGTGTGTGTGTGTGTGTGTGTGTGTGTGTGTGTGTGGTAGACAGTCTTTCTCTGCACACCAGCTTTTTTGTGCAGCTCTAACAGACTGTGTGTGTGTAATTAGTGTGAGCTGCAGCGTGTGCGAGTGTCAGAACAGTGAGATTTCAGATGCCTATAAATAATTCTGTTAGAATCAAACTGCTTTTTCTTAAAACGTTTAATTGTTTGTTTTGGTGAAAATGTAAAAAACGCCACGTATGAGCTGTTACACGTTCGATACAATAAGCCGTATTTATCCTTTTTTTTTCGTTAAAAAGAAGAAAAGCAGAGAGTCGGAGCAGGAAAAGACTGTGTGCTTCACAGACATGATACAATAATATAAAGACCAAAACTATGATGTTTTGCACTTTAAGTAAAAAAACATCTGCTGATGTGTGAAGAATGAGGCCACGTCATCACGCCCTCGACAATACGACCTCTGTTGTTGGACTTTCTACAGCACGCTGCACCTTACAAAACATCTCATGTGTTCATTTGTGTTTTGTGCTTTTTATCTAATTATTCATTCTCGTCACCGCCGGTTTTGTGTGCTGTGTGTTTTGTTGTGTTGTGTTGTGTTGTGTTGTGTTTCTCTTCCACAGCCATGGTTTAAAGAGATGCAGATCGATAGTGTAATCCTCTGCATGTGATTCATCACAGAGCCGACTCAAAACAGAATCTCTGCAGGCCACCGGGTCAAACTCTGATCAATCAGACCACGCAGTGTTCGATAGAGAGAGAGAGAGAGGGGGGGGGGGGGGGGGGGGGGGTGTGATTACAAAGAGAAATACAGAAACAGACAGACAGATATATGTGATAGATAGATAGATAGATAGATAGATAGATAGATAGACAGACAGACAGACAGACAGACAGACAGACAGACAGACAGACAGACAGATGTAATTATAGGCAGTAAGATTGAGACACAGACAGCTGGATGTGATTACAAAGAGAAAGATTGAGACAGACAGACAAATATATGTGATAGATAGATAGATAGATAGATAGATAGATAGATAGATAGATAGATAGATAGATAGATAGATAGATAGACAGGATAGACAGGATAGACAGGATAGATAGATAGACAGACAGACAGACAGACAGACAGACAGACAGATAGATAGATAGACAGGATAGACAGGATAGATAGATAGACAGACAGACAGACAGACAGACAGACAGACAGACAGACAGACAGACAGATGTAATTATAGGCAGTAAGATTGAGACACAGACAGCTGGATGTGATTACAAAGAGAAAGATTGAGACAGACAGACAAATATATGTGATAGATAGATAGATAGATAGATAGATAGAT
The DNA here is from genome assembly GCA_024362625.1 of Silurus asotus. Classification (NCBI taxonomy): domain Eukaryota; kingdom Metazoa; phylum Chordata; class Actinopteri; order Siluriformes; family Siluridae; genus Silurus; species Silurus asotus. Next base: position 12,222,448 of record MU563244.1, read on the forward strand.
AGATAGATAGATAGACAGACAGATAGATAGACAGGATAGATAGATAGATAGATAGATAGATAGATAGATAGATAGATAGATAGATAGATAGATAGATAGATAGATAGTCTTTCCACATTGCATCTCTTTAATCACTCTACATTGGTTGCTAATGAAACCGTTGCCATGGGGTTCATTCAACACTAATAACATACAGTAAGTACACCAGAGCTGCTCGTCCTTGGGGCAGATGAAGTGAATCCCTGCCCATAGATAGATGGATAGATGGATAGATGGATAGATAGATAGACTTTATTAATCCCAGTGGGAAATACTCAAGTATAAATACCTAATATAGCTAATCTAAGTGAGAATGAAGGTCACTCGAGACAGGAGCTTGTGTCATCGGGTCGAATCTATAATACATGAAATATACATTTGAAATACCAGTTTATTAAACTTTTTTGTGTTATTCATCTTTTTTGTGTAATCAAAGATAAAAAAAAAAGTTGCCCCCTGATAGATATAAAAAATTAACTATTTTCTATTGATTTGCTAAATATTCTATTCAATCATGAAGCATTGAACTCACTGCTCCTTCTAGTGCCACAGTGTTTCTATAGTAACTAGTAGTTTATAATTAAACCTGAAGATCACTGGGGCAGGATTAACGCTGCTCCATGCCTCTGTGCTGTCAGACAGGTTACAATAAACCAGAGTGGATGAGTTTAAAGTGATACAGGAAGCATTAGATCAAGTCTGTGGCGATAAAGCGAGACACCCACATGCCAAATCTAGTGCAAGATCTTCCCAGAAGAGTGAGCAAAAGCAAATACTGCTATTGCAATAGGATGTTAAAAAACACACACTTTTCTCCATATAATGTGTGTTTTCCCCTCATTACTGTGGTGGTACCTTAAAGGGTACTTGAGGTTTCTGAAGTTAATGAAGTGTACTTTAGAACCTGCTGTGTTCCTGGCAAGCTGGGTTTCAAATATGATTGAGGAGATGCGGAGGGCATGAGGGTGAAGGTAAGCAGAGCATGTTGCAGAGCAGAGATGGTTCCAGGGCAGTTTTTCATCACAGGTTTTAGGACTGTTGAAGACCATTGCGAATGGAGAGGATGGAGAATTTCAGGTCACAACTGTCGCTTTTGATTTGTCTCCAGCTCAAGTTGCTCTGGTTTGTTTTGTGAAGGCTACTGCTGCTCCTCCACCTGCTCCTCCTACTTCTTTCAAGTTGCTCTGGTTTGTTTTGTGAAGGTTCCTTCTTCTCTGTTTCCTCCTCCAACTCCACTTTCTCTTTCTGCACCTTCTTCTCCTCTCAGGTTGCTCTGGTTTGTTTTGTGTAGGCTTATCCATCTCATCCCTGTCCCCCTTCTCCTCCTTCTCTCCTTCACCTCCACCTCCTCATTTTGCTTCACCTTCTCTTGTTCTCATTCTGCTCCATCTTCTCCTCCACCTGCTTCTCCTTCTATATCTGTCACTAGTGTCCATCCATACAAAGGAAAAACAATATCGATCAAGGTATCTATCAGTATTAGTTGCTGGTTCCTTTCCATCATCTCCATTTTCTCCATCTCACATCCAATCCTTGATCACACCAAACCCGGGGAAAAGAAAATTCCTACAAGTGAAATGAAGTAACTTTGAGGCCACCACCCAAAAAACAAGGAATAATATACAGCCCTTTTTCCAGAAAGTGCAAACGTGCATGTTGACTTGAGCCACAGCCAGGACGATGAGGGGACGAGTCTCTGATTGTCTCCAGGTGACAGAGTCAAATCCTGGACTTAATCCCGATCGAACTCAAATGTAAATTGAATCTTGAGAGTTTCCTGCAGAGTGGAAAAAGGATACGATCACCAAATCCTGGTGCTCAGGGCGAACAGCGTCGCACCTGAGAAAACTAAACTCCGTAATTGCTGCCAAGTAAATGTGATAGTTCAGCTTTTTTTAATATCTGAAACCCCGTCCAAGCTCTCGCTATGCAGCGCGATGGAAAAGTGCAGGGCTCAGGATGTAACCTGAATATGAACATGAATACAAATACAAATGAATCAGTGACAGAGGTGCACTTTAACATACACTATATACGGGCAGAACTTTCTTTCATTCACTGGTATAATAAACTCCACTCTTCCTGTTCCACTGGATTTTTGTGGAGATTTGTGGAGATTTACTCAGCCATAAGTGAAGGCAGGTTCTAAAGGAGGTGAGGTGAGGAAGCCTGAGCTGCAATTTATTGTTCATTTAGGTTGAAGCTTCATAGCAGAAGACCTTCCACTCCAATGCAAAGCAGATCTTCAGGAGCTGGCTTTGTGCACAGGTGCATTATCATGCTGGAACAGGTTTGGGTCTCCAAGTTCAAGTGAAGGTAAAAATTCATTGCTGGAAAAGTGTCCAGATACTTTAGTCGTTATTCGTGTGTATTAAACTTTACACTTCTTGAAGAGCTTTATTTCATTTGTCGTAAGAACTTTGGGCAGAACATTGTAGTATCCGTGACCCATAGTGAGTAATGTGCTCCTACTGCTCTACCTTCTCCTCCTGCTCCACCTTCCCTTTTTGCTCCACCTTCTTCTCCTTTTCTTCTTCCTGCTCCACCTTTTCTCTCTGCTCCACACTTTCCTCCTCCTGCTCCACCACCTCTCCCTGCTCCACCTTTTCTTCCTCCTGCTCCAACTTTTCCTCCTCATGCCACACCTTCTCTTCCTTCTGCTCCTCCTGCTCCACCTTTCCCTCTGGCTTCACCTTTTTCCTCCTGCTCCACCTCCTCTCCCTGCTCCACCTTTTCTTCCTCCTGCTTCACCTTCTCTCTCTCTGCTCCACCTTTTCTTCCTCCTGCTTCACCTTCTCTCCCTTCTCCACCTTTTTATCTTCCTGCTCCACCTTTTCTTCCTCCTGCTTCACCCTCTCTTCCCCCTGCTCCTCCTCCTCCTCCTCCTCCTCCTGCTCCACCTTTTCCTTCTGCTTCATCTATATTTAGTTTCTTGCTGGAAACAAAAAAAAAAACTATGTATTACTGGTTCCTCTCCATCCGCGTCTATGTGCAATTTAAAGTGTAACATTTCATCTCAATCATAACCATTTCCATAATCCAAGGCTGGGACTCTACAAAAAAACATAAGTTCAAGAAGTAAAAAAAATGTTGCCCACGCACACACACACACACACACACACACACACACACACACTTCATGCTCTCTTCTCATTCGCCTGTTCCACACCGGTGTACGAGTGATATTCAGAGCTGACTGACTCGGACGCCTGTGGGATTTGCTCCTGATCTTCAGCGCACCTGTTCGCCGGCGTTCAGATTGACTTCCTGTTTCCTGTTTAAGCATTTCCCGCTCGTCTCTTCTGCTTCATGCCTTATTGAACACAGAGATGTTGCGGCGTTGTTGGTGTCCTGAAGCTACTCAGGCTGCGAGGCCGAGTGTGGATTATTCATGCGGAGAGAGGAGAGTTGTGTACACAGAGATGGAGATGGAGACAGATGAAACGAGGCATATACACACCCAGTTTTGTATTGCTATCACTGTGGGGTATTTTTTTTAAATGCCGGTTTATCGCTTTTCACACCTAATAAAGCAAAGTGCTGCTCGAGGGTGTGTTTGCTCCGTGCCCCTGTAACGTACTGTGGAAATGATAAAGTCCACTGTTCGGTATATAATTAAAATAATTATTAACAACATTCACAATCAACAGTTCATCTGCCCTGAAATGTATTCGGCTAACATTACCATCCTGGTTGCTAAGCAACATAGTGGACCTGGGATTAGGAAACCGAAGCTATTCATTATCTGAAGGTATATTTACCTCCTCGCTGCAGTAACAAGCCTTATAGAATATGTCGTGTTTTTTATGGTTTGCTCCACCTTTTCTTCCTCCTGCTCCAACTTTTCCTCCTCATGCCACACCTTCTCTTCCTTCTGCTCCTCCTGCTCCACCTTTCCCTCTGGCTTCACCTTTTTCCTCCTGCTCCACCTCCTCTCGCTGCTCCACCTTTTCTTCCTCCTGCTTCACCTTCTCTCTCTCTCTGCTCCACCTTTTCTTCCTCCTGCTTCACCTTCTCTCCCTTCTCCACCTTTTCATCTTCCTGCTCCACCTTTTCTTCCTCCTGCTTCACCCTCTCTTCCCCCTGCTCCTCCTGCTCCTCCTCCTCCTCCTGCTCCACCTTTTCCTTCTGCTTCATCTATATTTAGTTTCTTGCTGGAAACAAAAAAAAAACTATGTATTACTGGTTCCTCTCCATCCGCGTCTATGTGCGATTTAAAGTGTAACATTTCATCTCAATCATAACCATTTCCATAATCCAAGGCTGGGACTCTACAAAAAAACATAAGTTCAAGAAGTAAAAAAAATGTTGCCCACCCACACACACACACACACACACACACACACACACACACTTCATGCTCTCTTCTCATTCGCCTGTTCCACACCGGTGTACGAGTGATATTCAGAGCTGACTGACTCGGACGCCTGTGGGATTTGCTCCTGATCTTCAGCGCACCTGTTCGCCGGCGTTCAGATTGACTTCCTGTTTCCTGTTTAAGCATTTCCCGCTCGTCTCTTCTGCTTCATGCCTTATTGAACACAGAGATGTTGCGGCGTTGTTGGTGTCCTGAAGCTACTCAGGCTGCGAGGCCGAGTGTGGATTATTCATGCGGAGAGAGGAGAGATGTGTACACAGAGATGGAGATGGAGACAGATGAAACGAGGCATATACACACCCAGTTTTGTATTGCTATCACTGTGGGGTATTTTTTTTAAATGCCGGTTTATCGCTTTTCACACCTAATAAAGCAAAGTGCTGCTCGAGGGTGTGTTTGCTCCGTGCCCCTGTAACGTACTGTGGAAATGATAAAGTCCACTGTTCGGTATATAATTAAAATAATTATTAACAACATTCACAATCAACAGTTCATCTGCCCTGAAATGTATTCGGCTAACATTACCATCCTGGTTGCTAAGCAACATAGTGGACCTGGGATTAGGAAACCGAAGCTATTCATTATCTGAAGGTATATTTACCTCCTCGCTGCAGTAACAAGCCTTATAGAATATGTCGTGTTTTTTATGGTTATAATCAGATTTATGATGTTAAATAAGTGTAATGGCATCGGATTTGATGGTCGTAATGGTTACACTAGGTATTGTAATGGTTATATTAGGAATTGTAATGGTTTCAATAAAATGTTTATAATGGGTTTAATGGTCATAATGGTACTTGTAGTAGTTTCAATGATAATAATGAAGATTGTAATGGTTTTAATTGTTGGCTTAATGGGAATTGGTTTAAATGGTTATAATGGGATTTATAAGGAGTTTAATAGTTATATTGGCAATAGTGTTGGTTTTAATGGTTGTAATGGTATTTGTTGTAGTTTTAATGGTAATGATGGAGCCTGTAATGGTTTTGTTTTAATGGTTATAATGGAAATTGTCTTGTTTTAAATAAGATTTATTATTTATTAAGGGTTTATTAGTTATATTGGCAGTGCTAAAGGTTTTAATCGTTATAATGGTACTGTACTTACCGTAGTAGTTTTAACAATAATAATGGAGTAATTTAAATGTTTTAATGGTTATAATTGAAAATATAGTGGTATTATTGGTTGGAATTGGAATAGTATTGGTTTAAATGGTTACAATGGGAATTGTTTTGGTTTTAATGGAAATAATGGGAATTCTATTGGTTTTAATGGTTATAATGGCGATCACATTGGTTTTGAATGTCAAATAGGAATTGTATAGGTTCTAATGCATTTATAATGGCCTTAACACATATAATGGCAATGCTATTGGTTTTAATGATGATAGTGATATTTGTAGTAGTTGTTATTAAAAATAATGGCACCTATAATGGTTTTAATGGGATTTATAATGGGTTTAATGTTTATCATGGCAATGCTATTGGTTTTAATGGTTATAACCAGAATTGTAATGAGATTATATTGTTTTAAATATTAAATGGGAATTGTATTGTTTTTAATGGGATTAATAATGGGTTTAATAGTTATAATTGCAATGCTCTTGGTTTTAATAGTTATAGTGATACTTAAGATAGTAGTTCTAATAATAATAATGGAGTCTGTAATAGTTTTAATGGGATTTATAATAGGTTTAATGATTTTATGGCAATGGTATTGGTTTTATTGGTTATAACGAGAATTGGAATGGTTTAAGAATTTGTAATCACAATTGTAATGGTTATAATGGCAATTCTATTGTTTTTAATGGATCTATAATTGTCCCTGTGGATCGCTATTGGTAATTCTGCTGCATAGGGTCTAGTCACACCACACATTCCATTCCATATACTTCCAGCCATGTGCATTGTGGCTGCTGAAGACCAGAAACACAAGCTCAAAAAAGGGAAGTTTCACATCTTGCTGCATTTTGTAGTTCAGGTTTGGTGACCTGCACATTCATATAATGTGATGAGATGTGATCGGTAGGAGATCGCGGATCGCAATATAAGACGCAGTGATTATATCGCTGTCTCACCATCCTGTTTTATACGACGCAGCTTTAAAAGATTTTCAAATGAACATCATTAGAGAATCTGCATGGTTCGCGGCGACATTATGTACAGGAACAGATGGTATATTTTGATATTAGTGCTTGTTGTCATATCCAGTTGATGCCTGCAGCAGGTCTCTGAAGAAACTTCACATGCTGGAAATCAGGCGTGTTCACCCCTTTACTCTTATACTGTATAGACAAAGGTTTGGAAAAACTGGACAATAAGATTGATGCGTGTGTGAGAACATCACATTCCACATTTGCTATAATAAACTCCATTATTCTGGGAAGATGTTTCACTAGATTTTGGAGTGTGTTTGTACAGATTTGTGGAGATTCACTCAGCCACAAGATGTAGGTGAAGTACGGAGGCCTGGAGTGCAGTCAGAGTTCACATTCATCCCAAAAGGGTTCATTTTTCAGATCTTCCACAGCAATTCATGTATAACGGATCTTCATAGAGCTGACTTTGTGCACTTTGTGTCAGGAACAGGTTTGGGTCTTCTAGCTCAAGTGAAGGGAAAATGTCATGCCACTGCATCCAAAGACGTCCTACACAATTGTGTGTCTCCAACGTTGTGCTAATAGTAATCTCAAACTTCATCATACAGTCAACTTCTAAACAGGACCGGCACAAAACTTCATCCGAACTCCCCAGCAACACAACCCCAAGCCTCTCGAACATCACGGCGACTAAATGTTCATCACACGTTCTTCACGTCCTCGCGGGGGAAAGTTTCTCACCTGCCACAAAGCGCTGAGTACAATAAACTCGTGTAAGCGCTAGACGTCTGCAGCGTTCATTAATTATTCATCATACACAGAAATATGTGGAATTGACGTTCCTTTGAACGTCGGGGCATTATCGCTCCCGGCAGAGAGAGTCTCCAGCTTGTAATGTTCTTTTCAAACATGGCCCTCGCTCTCGTCTCGCGTCTGCCTCCGGAGCTGGCGAGAGTAATTTAAAGCTTTCTTAATTATTTATCGCGTAAGCCATCCGTGCTGAATTATACCCCCGAAAAAATGCGCTAACAAACACAGAGCGGGGACGGAGAGAGAGAGCGAGGGAAAGAGAGAGAAGTCCACTGTTTACCGGGCGTTAAATATGCAAAAGCCTTATCAAATCACACCGACACATTTGAATGGTGGTAATTTTAATGCCACCATTGTGGTTGTGTATAATGGTGATTTGGGCAAACAAAGAAGTCTTTGTGTTGGTGTATAATGTATGTTACTGTGGATGCGGGAACAATTTTCAACGTGTCGTGTCCTACTCATTTTGACCTTTATACCAGATTGTGAAAGCTTCAAGACTGCTGCTTTCAGACTGAAATAAAGGAAACAAGCATGATGTTGAAGTGTCGATTTATTCGTTAAGTACCTTTTAATGGAGTTGTTGTGCACTAACAAAAGTTTTGAAAAACTTTTTATACTTTATTATTCCGACCTCTTTTACATTGGTGGAGCTGGGAATATGAAGTCTACAAACCTACAATCAGAAGTCTGATTGAACTACCACGTCCCATGTATATACCATCTCTATATTAGGGATCTCCATAACTGAGGCTGAACACGATGCAATAGGAAAATATAATGCTAAGAAATTCAACACGATACAGATAGTTGGCTTTTATTTCTTTGGTTCAGACAGACAACAAATCATCAATTTGCTTGAGAGCCTTCTGAATTCTAACGCATGGTACTTTGACAAACAGGTCTTTGTAGTGCAAAAAAAGAAAAAAACAGGAAAGCAGGATGACACAGCTCTACCTCTGCCATGTTAATCTGTATTCTACGTGACTCTCAGGACACGCCTCGGTCTCCGTAGTGTTGTGATATGTCATTCACATAGCGGCAGCGGTGCTGAGAGAACGCGCTCGAGAAATCAATCTACAATTACATATTGGTCACAAATTATTGGTCAGTTTTAAAATAATAAAAGTAAAGCGCATTTAGTAATAATTATACATAAATAAAACGTTTTTTACTGATGCGAATATGTTAAAAAACGATACAAATGCCAGCTTAAGTTAGTTAATTAGAAATCCAAAACTTTAAGACATTAGAAACAATATTGTTATGAAAACATGTGATTGTTACAAAGAAGGTTTACGGAAATCCAGGTCTGGGTAGCTAACGGCTAAGTGTAAAGTAAGCAGTGTGGAAATCTGTACAGGAACGATGCTTTTAACATTGTGAAAATAAGCAAAATTAGCAATATTTGAAATCTTAAAGAGGCTTCTGAAAAAAAATCTGGGCAAGAACGGTGACTTGAGCAAATGAGTAATTTGTTTTTTTTATTAAAAGATACCTGTAGGATGACCTGATCGAACCTGAAGAGTATCTAAGACAGAAAAATGTTTCACACCAAAAATAAGGACACATGGAAAGAGATATTCCTGACTAAAATTCATATACTGTATCACACTGTTCTTGTGTTTCAGTCATCTGGATAAATGGAGGGTTTGGATTTCTAGACCATCTCCGAAGCAGAGCAGGGTTACTGAGCTTGCTAGCAAACATGCTCTGTGTTAGCGATTGCTAAGGAATGTTCCATCCATCCATCCATACATCCATCTACTTATCCACTCACACCCATTAGTCCCAGCACATCACTCTCATGAAATCCAAAATGAGACAATATTTGGCATGACATTTCAAAATGTCTAACTTTAAACATTTGATATTTAATCTATATTCTATTGTGAATAAAATATAAGTTTATGAATTTTTTTTTTTCAATTTTTGCATTTCTTTTTTATTTACAATTTGTACAGTGTCCCAACTTTAAATCGGGTTTGTAGTTGTCTGAAGAAATTCCATATTCAAGCGTTGTTTGAAAAGGCTCTCTCTCTCTCTCTCTCTCTTTCTCTCTCTCTCTCTCTCTCTCTCTCTCTCTCTCTCTCTATATATATATATATATA
>MU563244.1:12232211-12239711 GCA_024362625.1 Silurus asotus
ATATATATATATATATTTTTTTTTTATATAAATTTAAAATTTTACATCATACATTCTTAATGTCAGAGACTAGAAACTTGAACACTAGAACTTGTAAAATCTTGCCAAACAATCTTGGATCATGTTGAATGGTCATCTATAAAAACCAGCAAATTAATTAATCAATGTACTCCTGTACAGAATCTATGCAGCGATCAATTAACAAATGAGTGAACAATTAGGATAAAAAATGATGCTAGTCAAACTTCGCAAATAAAATGTACCTATATACATTCAGGCAGCACAATATTGTTATAAATAAACTATATATATTATTTTTAGCTAGCAAGCTAGTAAAGATGAAAGATTTTTGTCAAAAATCTTGTTAAATTAGAATATATATGCTAGTAAACTAGCAGCAATTGTGGCAATAATTATAATTTATGCATATGGATTACAATTCATGTCAGAAATCCCAATAAATCCGCATATATTAGCTAGCAAAAAAAGCTATGAAAATTTTTATCATCATGATTTATGTTAGAGGTTTAAAATTCCTGTCAGAAATCCTGTCGAATCAGCATATTTTAGCAAACTACCAGGCAGTATAAATTAAGATTATTATAATTTATGTTTAAGGTTTACAATTCCTGTCAGAAATCCTGTTAAATCAACATGTTTTAGCAAGCAAACATGCAGTATGAACTGAGATTATAATGACTTGTGTTTAAGGTTTACATTTCCTGTCAGAAACCCTACAAAGTAACAGTATCTTAGCTAGCAATTTTGCAACAACAAAAAAAAATTATGCCTAAAATGTTTAGAGTGTAATTTTAAACCTAGCTAACCTAAGCAAAGACAGTGCTGATTAATTATTTTGATTAAGGTATTTAATTCCTGTCAAAAATCCTGTCAAATGAAAGTATCTAAGCCAATGTTTAATTAGTTATTGCTAGTAAACTCAATGCTAATGAAGAAAACCAGTTAACCAACATAAATACATCATAATAATACTTTATTATAGGAATGAAGTCATGAATTTTTTACCTCTGCTTACTTTTTATAGGCAAACACACACACACACACACACACACACACACACACACACACACACACACAGCGTTGACCTCTGGGACAAAAAACTGCCTATAAACCGGTACCTCGCCAGTCTTTTTGCTGGTACTCAAAAATTTTATACGATTATTTTTTATGGTGCATGCAGACCAAAACTCACACACACACACACACACACACACACACACACACACACACACACACACACACACACACACACAAATACACACACTGAATCACCCATTATGGGTCTAAAATGTTTATAACTCCTAATTACAGCCCTTTCTATATGTTTCAAATGAGCCCTGTGAGTACAAGAGCACCAAGAAGACCCATTATAGCGATGTATGAACAATCTGCAGTCACCATGAAGAGATAAATACACACATACACACCCTAGCAACCACCAAATGACCAAGTGACCATCCATTCACATCTCAGTCATACTTCCTGGCACACAAAAAAACATCATTTGTCTTTTTTAAAACACAGCTGGTCCATCTTGACCTAGCTGGTAAAGAAATGTCCACAATAACAGTCTTTTCGACATCCTCCAAAACACTTAAAACGACAGGCAAAGCCGCCATTTTCATGTACTTTCAAGTTTATTTTTGTGTGTCCTCTCTGGGACATAACCCCTCAAGTAAATCTGCTCTGTCTTTATTACGGTCCAGACAGCATTCTGATTTAACTCTGATAGAGCATCATCCCTGAGGACACAAACACACAAGAGGGAGAGCTAGATGAATCGAAGCTCTGACGTTGATTTCCAAGCCCATTACAGCGTCTTCAATTTAGCCATGTTCATTTAGTTTGCCAGAATAAATGAGACTCATTTAAGACGCCTGGGAACATCTGAACACCACGTTTTTGACCCATAAATTGCTCAAATCCAGAGAAAGCTAGTCCAAAAACAGAAGGGAAAAATATTGGAACTCTAGTTATTAAGAGACAATCACAGTTACTGCTCTGTTTATTCCAAATAAACTAAAATAAACTATTTATAACAGTTAAAAGTTTGAAAGAATTATTTCAAATTACTATATGTTACCAGAGATGCCAGCAATAACTGTTCATAATTAAGGTTAGCTATAAAATTCCTGTCAGAGACCTATTCCTGTTAGCGTATGTTAGCCAGCAAGCTAACAACAAGCAAAAACATTCAATAAAAAAGAAAAAAATATTTTATTTTACTAGCAATATTAGTAGATTTTAACCATTTTAAGATGACTTGAAAATTCCTGTCAAAAACCCATTTAAGTTAGCATATGGTAGCTAGAGTGTTAGCAATAACAGAGAATATTACAGTTTAATACAGTTTTCTGTCAAATTATTGTATTTTAGCGAGCTTACTAGCAGTAACTATGAAGATTACAACAATTTATAAGTAAGGATGAAAATTCCTGTCAAAAATCATTCCAAGTTACTATATGCTGGCTAAAGATTTTGCAATAACGGAGGAGCTTATAGTCATTTATGTGTAAAATATTTCAAATCTCATAAGAAATCCAATCGCATTAGTGTATTTTAGCCTAAGAGTTAATAATTTAGATCATGATGGTAAATGATTATATTATTATTATTTATATAGTAAATTAAAGATCATAAAAATTTTTCGATCAGGGTTGAAATCCTGTAAGCATATGCAATGCAGAAAGTTAGCAATAACAATGAACATTATAGCTTTTTTTCATCAATGTTGAAAAATCCTTTTATTTTAACGGATCAGCCACTAGCAATAGCAGTGGAGATTATGATTGTTTTTGAACAAGGATTGAATTTCCTGTCAAGACCGATTCATGTTAGCATTTTTAGGAGGTAAACTAGCAATAACAGAAAACATTAGGGACCCAATATTAAAAATTACTGTCAGAAATCTTTTCATTTAAAAATCAATTCAATTCATTTTTATTTGTAGAGCGCTTTTAACAATAAACAAGTCTCAAAGCAGCTTTACACAGTTAATGTGATAATAAAGAATGTATAACTTTGTTTGTTATAAGTGTACGTTTGTCCCTAATGAGCGAGCCGGTGGCGTCTGTGGCAAAAAAACTCTCTGAGATGACACTAGGAAGAAACCTTGAGAGGAACCTGACTAAAGAGGGAACCTAATCCTCATCTGGGTGCCACCGAATGTTTAGCAAGGATGCTAGCAATAACAGCTAATGATTGTTTTAAGTTATCTATCTATCTATCTATCTATCTATCTATCTATCTATCTATCTATCTATCTATCTATCTATCCCACATTTAGTTTCCATTAGTCGTTATAATAAGCTCCACTCTTTTGAGAAGATGTTCCACTAGATTTTTTGGTGATTTTGTGGAGATTCATTCAGCCACAAGTGTGCTTGTAAAGTCAGGTAGTGATGTAGGTGAGATGGTGAGGAGGTCTTGGGTGCAGTAAATGTTATAGAGTTGGAGCTCTATAGCAGGTGATCTTTTACTCTATCCAATGGTAGAGTAAAAGCAGATCTTCATGGCTTTGTGCACAGGTGTCCCAATACTTTTGGACCTACAGTGTGGAAAAAGTTATCTAAAGCAGTAAAAACTATGACCATTTGTGTATATTGAGTAAGGTGTAAAATTCCTGTCAGAAATCCCATCTAATTAGCATGTCTTAGCTAACCTACTCACAATAGCAGTAAATATTGTAATCATTTCCTGTCAGAAATTCTTTAAGTTAGCATGCGTTAGCTAGAAAGTTAGCATGTCATCATTTATGTGTCCGTTTTGTGTCATTTTTGCTGTGAAATAGTTTCCTGTGAGAGAAAACAAGGACAAAGTGAAAAAGCAATTAAAAAAAGTAGTAGCAAAACCTTGGCTGTTTTATTTACAGGGACACACACACACACACACACACACACACACACACACACACACACACACACACACACACACACACACACACACTGGTGTGCACTTGATGCCAACATGAAGGCAGAGTCGTGTAAAATATTTACATGCATCGAGGATATGAACTTCTTCATGTTTGCTTGATGGGGATAATCAACGTCTTGCGAAGTACATAAAACAGAATATGCAAAGACAAGAGGGAGCGAGGGATAAGCAGAAAGGGATAGAGAGAGAGAAAGAGAGAGAGAGAGAGTCATCGCAGGACAGGAAGAAGTCATGAAACATTAAAACATCTGGAAAGCAGAAGATGGGAAAGAGTTTCTGGGGCCAGTGAGGACACACCTCTGAGAAACTTTAGATGGGAGGATGAGAGGAGCGAGGGATAAGAGGAATAAGGGATAAAAGTATAAGATGGCGGAAGGGATAAAAGGATAAGGGGAGTGAGTGATGAGTGAATCGATGGATGAGTCGATGAAAAGAGAGAGGGATTGGAGATGGAGGGAAGGAGGAGATAAAGCAAGTGATGATAAAGGTCAGGTATGAAATGATATTATGACAGGCATGAGGGATTAGAGGAAAGAGATAAAATGATGAGGTGGAACAAGGGATAAGTGGATCGAAAGGTTGAGTGGATGAAAGAAGAGAGGGATTAGTAAGAAGGAGGTGATAAGATGCAAGTGATAAGAGGAGTGAGGGATGAAAGAAAAGGAATTAAAGAATGAGATGGAGAGTAGTGTGGAATGAGATGATTAAGAATGAGAGAATGAGAGAATGAGGTGGAGGGAGGGATGAGAGGAGTGAAGAATGAGAGGATGAGAGGAGTGATGGATGAGAGAAGTGATGGTTGCGGGGATGAGAAATGAAAGAAAGAGGTGAAGGGAAGGATGAGAGGATTGAGGGATGAGAGGAGTGAGGGATGAGAAATGAAGGAATAAGATGAAGGGAAGGATGTAAAATGAAAGAATGAGATGGAGGGAAGAATGAGAGGATTGAGGGATGAGCGGATGTGAAGAGTGAGGGATGAGAAAAATGAAAGAATAAGATGAAGGGAAGGATGTGAAATGAAAGAATCAGATTGAGGGAAGAATGACAGGATTGGGGATGAGCGGATGAGAAGAGTGAGGGATAGATGATAAGATAAGTGGGGGTGAGAGGATGATCGGAGTGAGGGATGAGCGGATTAGAAGATTGGTGGATGAGAGGAGTGAGGCATGAGAGACTAAGAGGAGTGAGGGATGAGAGGATGATTTTAAACCAGGCCTGAGGGAAGAGAGGAAAGGAATAAAATGATGTGGTTAAACAAGGAATCAGTAGATTGAAGGATGAGTGGATGAAAAGAGAGAGGGATTGGTAAGAAAGAGAGAATGAGATACAGTCTCTAGTAATGAATAAATCTACACTGATACACGAGATTACAAACTTAATATAAATATAACTCTTCAATTCTACAAACTTGGAAAGTGCTAATTTGAGTGTTTCAGGAAGATGAAGGTCTTCAGTCATCGCTTGAAGATAGTCAGGAACTCTGCTGTACGCACATCTAGAGGAAGTTCATTCCACCACCTCGGTGCCAGAACAGAGAAGAGCCTTGAAGTGTACTTACCTCTTATTCTGAGAGAAGGAGGTACCAGTGGAGCAGTGCTGAAGGATCTCAGACAGCGTGGTGCAGTGCGAGATGTGAGGAGGTCTCTGAGGTAAATATATATATAGCAAGTGATGAGTGAGAGACAAGAGGATGAGAAATAAAAGAATGAGATGAAGGGAAAGTGGAGAATATAAGAAAGAAAAGAAAGGGAAAAGTAAATCTGATAGACAGATAGATAAAACAAGTGTGTGTGTGTGTGTGTGTGTGTGTGTGTGTGTGTGTGTGTGTGTGTGTGTGTGTGTGTTGGGTTTACTGTGTCAACACAAGTGTATTATCTTACTCAGTGTGTACCCGGTGATTAGGCAGTGTTTACTATGTCACTAAATATCACACACACACAGACACACACACACACGCACACACACACACACACACACACACACACTTGTATCTGTCTGTCCTCTTTCTTTTTTTTACCTTTCCTTTACCTGTGGATTTGTCTTTCTTTATATTTAGATTATCCTATATAAACGTTGCACGCATCTATCTATCTATCTATCTATCTATCTATCTATCTATCTATCTATCTATCTATCTATCTATCCATCTATCTATCTATATATCTATCCATCCATCCATCCATCCATATATATATAAAGAGGAAAAAGGAGGAAAAGACAAAAAAAGAGAGAAAATGAAGACAATGCAGGAGAAACAGGTTGAGGAGAGAAAAAGAAAAGAAACAAATAGGAAAAGGAGGGGAAAAAAGGACAAGGAGTAAGCAAAAGATAGGAGAAGAGAGGAGGAGAAGGAAAAACAAGAAGGAGGAAAAGCATTAGAAGAGGAAAAGAAGGAGAAGGGAGAAAGGAAGAGGATGACAAGGTAAAAAAAAAGATTTTTGAAGTAAGAAGTAAGAAAGATGGAAAAGGGGAGTGACAAAAGGTTGGAGAAGAAGAAGAATAAGGAGGAGTAGAAGGAGAGGAAGAAAAAAGAGGAGAAGAGGAAAAAGAATATGGGGGAGGTGAAGGAGGAGGAGATAGAGGAGAAAAAGAAAAAGAGAAAGGAGGGGAAGACGAAGATGAAATATGGAGGAAGAGGGTTAATATGATTGTAGGCAGCACTGCACCAGACTCACATCTGATTGTATGAAATAATTGGCGACTCATCACTTATCAGTGAGAGAGAGAGAGAGAGAGAGAGAGAGAGAGAGAGAGAGAGAGAAAGAGAGAGAGACAGAGAGACAGAGAGAGAGAGAGAGAGAGAGAGAGAGTGAGAATGAGAGACACATGGAAAGGCTGGAATGATTTTAATATTACATAGTGAAGAGTAAAAAGATGAGAGCAGGATGGTCGAAGGCTGACATCATCATCACCTCATTTTCCCTCCAGGATGGACAGATCATCTCTATTTTAGATTTCTCATAACTGAGATTAGACGAGACACCACAATGTCATGAAGATCTCTATCGTTCTCACGCATCACATCACAAAGGAGAGGGAAGAGATGAGGAGCAAAACAAAAAGACAGAAGAGCAAAGAAGTGAAGAGATGAGAAGAAGGGATAAAAGAGAGAGAAAAGATGAAAAAAAAGAGTAGAGAGGGGAGGAGAAAGACAAATGAAAAACAGATAGAAGAGACGTGGAGAAATGAGTGGAGAAACAAGAGAAGAGCGAGTAGAGGAGAGATGAGAGAAGATGAGATGAGAGAAGTGAGAAGAGATATGAGGAAAGAGATTAGAATAGACAGATGAGAGACTAGAGAAGAGATTAGAGGAGAGATGAGAGGAGAGATCAGATGAATGAGACTAGAGAAGAAATACGAGATGAAATGAGATGAGAGATGAGAGGAGAGATATAAGAGGTGAGATGATAGGTGAGATGAGAGGAGAGAAGAGATGAAAGGAGAGAAGAGATAAGAGGAGAGATCAGATGAAAGTGACTAGAGAAGAGATAAAATGAGAAATGAAGTTAGATGAGAGACGAGAGGAGAGATAAGAGGAGAGATGTG
>MU563244.1:12244711-12262211 GCA_024362625.1 Silurus asotus
CCATGCTTCTACCGGTATGTCATCTGGTCCTACCGATGTTTTACTCTTCATCCTCTTAATCGCTGCTCTCACTTCCTCCTTACTAATCCTATCCACTTCCTGCTTCACCAACTCCACATCATCCAACCTTCTCTCTCTCTCATTTTCCTCGTTCATCAGCTGCTCAAATTCTCCCTCCACCTTCTCAACACTAGCCAACACATTTCCATCTCCAACCTTTATTGCTCTAACTTGCAGCACATTCTTCCCAGCTCGGGTTCCTCTGCCTGGCCACAGTCTCCAATCCCCTTCAGGCTCCATCTCCTACATAGAATATAGTCCACCTGTGTGCACCTTCCTCCACTCTTATACATCACTCTATGATCCTCCATATTCTTAAAATACGTGTTCACCACTGCCTCAATTATCTCAATTATGACCAAGTATCTCAATGCATTAGTATCTCATAGTTATGATCTAGTGTCTCATAATTGCCATAGTATCACATATTAATTCACCAATTTTCTTATGAATACATTGGTATCTTGTAAGTATAAAGTTAGAAGTTAAAAGTTCATAATTATTACCAAGAATTTCATAAATGCCTTCGTATCTCATAGTTATATTCTTGTATCTCATACATGCCTCAGTATCTCATAATTATGGTTTAGCATCTCTTACAAGGCATTATATCTTACAATCCTACAATTAGGGCACCGTGTGTTATTACAAATGTATGACTGGTATTTGTATCTCATCATTACTCATAATGATCATCTAATAATTCCCAATGCCTCAGTATCTCATAATTAGCAATTAGCTAATCATAACCGTGATCTAGAATCTCATGTGTTTGCTAAATCATGATTATATATAATCTCTCTAAAGGAATTCATAATGTTATTGCTTTGTAATATTAACATCTGGAAGTATTTTAGACATGACATCATTCCTTCAAAACCATACTGTCATAAATGTCAACAGTCTTCTACAATGGCTCACGATCACAATTTGCATGAACAGGTATGAATATTAGAATCTATTAGTGAACAGTTAAACTTACAATTATAACCTCTTTATCTCTGTAAAGCTGTTCTGAGACAATGCCTATTATTAAAAGTGCGCTACAAACAAAACAAATTGAATGGAATATAAATGCTTCATTAGTGGCTTTGCGTTTATATATTTATTTATATATTTATTTTGTATGTTCATGCATCTCATATTGTGCGACTTCTAATTATAATTACGAGGCGATATTGCAATTACAACTTCACGTTCTATAAACCCGTACGTGGCCGATATCTTCACATCTCGTATTTACGACTCCTAATTACGAGGTATTATAATAAAAATGTTTATTTACAGCCATATGACTTTCTATTGCGGGATAATTGAATTAATCAAATCATTGCATTCTGAGTTTTTGAAAATAAATAATTAAATAAAGATTTCACAGTAGCATAGAACCACTGTGCTGTGATGTTTTTCTCCTCAGCACTGCAGTCAGGGTGGAAAAGGGAAGAGCCGAAAACGAGACACACTCAGACAGAGGCTTAGTAGGGGATTTTTTTCTCCTCTTTACTTCTCCCAGTTGTAGCAGCGAACGTAAAACTTGAACAGATTGTATATCTAAAGCTTTACACTCCACAATGTTCAATTTCCCGTGTCATTATCCTGTAACACGGATGAACTTTATATACCGAGAGGCCGTAACGCAAATACAGCCTTATTTGCTACAGCAATAAAGTAGAATAAACGAGAAATGAAACGCAGAGAGAGAGAAAGATGGTTTAGATTTGGAGTGTAATTAGGATGAAGAGACATAGACTATGGTTGTTTTATCTTTTCCTGAATCCCTCCCCACCACACACACACACACACACACACATTTCCTCTCTCTCTCTCTCTCCCTCTCTCTCTCTCTCTCTCTCTCTCTCTTACTCTGTCCTGCTCTGTTCCTCTACATGAAGTTATGACCCGTTCAAGGAGGGGTAATGAATATACAAGACACAGATAGTGTGCAGGACACATACACTCACACACACACACACACACACACACACACACACACGTATACACACAAATTAAAAGAGAACATGGGCGGTGGGGGCAAATGACTAAGGTTAATTAGAACATCCTGTGTCGCCGCCCCCCTCGACCCCTCCCTTCACCACCCTCTATCTCTCTTTCATTCCCTCCCAAAGTCTGTCGTTCCCTGTAAGGCTTTGTTGTGGCTTAGTGCCTGAAAACTTAATGAAAAATGTATAATAGGTCTCTCTCTCTCTCTCTCTCTCTCTCTCTCTCTCTCTCTCTCTCTTTCTTTCTTTCTCTCTCTCTTGCTCATTTGTTTTCTTTCTCTCTCTCTCTCTCTCTCTCTCTCTCTGTTGCTTATTATTTTTCCTTTTCAGTGTTTTTCTCTCTCTCTTATTCTCGTTTTCTTTTTCTCTTTCTCACTCTTTCACTCTCTGTCTCACTGTTGTTTACTCGTTTTCTCTCTCTCTTATTCTCTCTTTCTCTGTTTCGCATTTTTTCCTTCTCTGTCTAGCTTTGTCTGCCCTGTCGTTCTCTCTCTCTCTCTCTCTCTCTCTCTCTCTCTCTGTCTCGCTCATTCTTTATCTCACTCTGTTTATCTCTGTTACTCACTCTGTCTTTGTCTCACTCTGTCTCTCTCTGTTTCACTCGATCTCTCTGTTTTTTCACTTTGTCTCTCTCTCTCTGTCTCGCTTTGTCTCTCTCTCTGTCTCATTCATACTCTCTCTGTCTTGCGCTCTCTCTCTCTGTCTCACTTGTTCCCTTTCTGTCCTCTCTGTCTCTCTCTCTCTGTCTTGTTCTGTCTCGTTTAAGCGCCCAGCTTTCAATGTCCCTCCAAAGTAATTTTCAGGATTATGGTGAATTAGACACTGTAGTGATTCGTTTATATGACTCAGGACTAACGAGTCGTCTCGGGGAGTAAAACAAACAAACCAAGACTTTGGAACATTTAAACATATCATTTCTGTTTCCTGTACAAATTTCCTGGTTTAGCCAAGCTGCAAGGCCCTTAACCCTCTGTGCTGCAGCTGTTTCATGACTGACCCCAGCTTCTTAGCATCATCAGGATATGTGAAAAATAGAATTTCACTGTACTGAATTGTACGTCACAAATAAAAAGCCAATCCAATGATCAAGTCTTTTTCTCCTCTCGTTGTTTTTCTCACGTCAGACATCCCACGCTCCTTAAACAAAAGCGACAGGAATACTTTCCTCCATCAAACGTGATTAACAAACCTGCGTGCAATTAAATTTCAGCATCGATAATTCAGCGAAGCGCAACAGCTCAGATGAGCTGAGAAACGAGGGAAAGGAGGTGGAATGATTTTTTTTCTCCTTATGATAAAAAATAATAAATGAAGAGTTTGAGTAACGGTCGATGTGATCACCTGAGTCATGCTAACTCCTGCTCTATTAGCTTCCTGTCTCATATCCTCCAAATCAACTTGCAGGATCTGGACATAAAGTTTTCAGACCACAGATGGTGCCTGAGGACAAATATGGCAATATAGGTGCATGTTTTAGACCATATGTAGAAAAACAGCTATCGAGAAATCGTTAAACTGATAAATGATAAAACAAAGGTTTTTGTCAAGTTTGTAAATTCATGTTTAGAGAAAGAAAGAAGATCATTTACCATAAAACAACAATATTCACCATCAAACAACATTTAAATTTAAACACTAAAATTCACCATCACACAACATCATCAATACACCAACATTCACCATCACGCACCAACATCGATCATAAAAAACGCCAACATTCACCATCAAACACAAAACACCATGATTCACCATCAAACACCAACATTCACCATCAAACACCAAACACCAACATTCACCATCAAACACCAAACGCCAACATTTACCATCAAACACCAAACACCAATATTCACCACCAAACACCATAATTTACCATCAAACACCAAACACCAACATTCACCATCAAAAACCATCATTCACCATCAAACACCAAACACAAACATTCACCATCACACACCCCAGCACACCATTAAACACCAACATTTACACAAATTCATGTTTAGAGAAAGAAAGAAAGAAGAACATTTACCATAAAACAACAATATTCACCATCAAACAACATTTAAATGTAAACACTAAAATTCACCATCACACAACATCAACAATACACCAACATTCACCATCACGCACCAACATCGATCATAAAACGCCAACATTCACCCTCAAACACCAACATTCACCATCAAACACCAAACACCAACATTCACCATCAAACACCAAACACCAACATTCACCATCAAACACCGTCATTCACCATCACACACCCCAGCACACCATCAAACACCAACATTCTCCATCACACACCAACATTCACCATCACACACCAACATTTACAATTAAACACCAAAATTCACCAGCAAACACCAAAACACACCATCACACACCAACATTCGGCATCAAACACAAAAATACACTATTACACACCAACAATCTCCATCACACACAAACACGCACCATCAAACACCAGAACACACCATTACACACCAACATTCTCCATCACACACCAACATTCACCATTAAACACCAGAACACACCATTACAGGCACCAACATTCTTCATCACACACCAACATTCACCATCCGATCTTTGGACATATTTCTTCGTATCTGAACATATTAAATGAAACAGGACCCATATTGCTGCCCCCCTGCGAGCTTCCCGTCTTCTTCCAGTCGTCTTCAACACCAGAAATCTGACGAGTAAATAAACATGTTACAGAAATGGCGTCCATGAAACCTGTCATGATTCCCTTTAGGGTAAAAATGCTACCCAATGAAACAGGGACCTTTTAAAAGATGCCTCTAGCGAGGTGGCTGATCCTGAAGGGGATGTGATTTCCTTTACACTTCATCTCTCTGATGATAAAAGACAAGCGTCTCTCTCTCTCTCTCTCTCTCTCTCTCTCTCTCTCTCTCTCTCTCTCTGGATTGATAACTCTCCCCCTGTTCCTGCTGTGAACCATCTCCTTACATAAACTTGTGTGTACTTTTCTCTCTCTTCCCTCTTCCTGTTTACATTTCTCCTCCTCGCCTCAGGTTATTGCTTTTTAAATTTGCGGGCTGCGTGATATTTTCTTCTTTTTTTCTCTCTCTTTTTCTCTGCTGCTCATAGCTCATCCATTCATCCTTGTCATTTATCCTGAGCCTCTGGTATTTTTCTCCTGTAATCACACAAAACTGTATTATTCTTTACTTCCCATTTTACTTTTATTCTCCCGCCCAGTGTGTACCTGTGGTTTTTCTTTTCTCGGGCTTGATTACTAACCATTTCGTCTGTCAATCTCTTCTCTTTCCTCCCAATTCACGCTGCATTGTTTCAGTTTTTTCTCTCCCTCTCTCAGGTCTTTTACTGTACATGTCTGTCTGGAAAGAAGGTTAGGGTAATCATTAGACAATTAGAGATAAAAATGAGATAGAGAGAGAGAAAAGAAAGATATATAAGGAGACAGTGTGTATGGATGTATTGTAATAGAACTAAGCGTTCTGTAGAACTGGGCATTCCTTACAAGCGCCGCTTAACCCACATGAAACAGACACACTTTTAACCTCGTGCTTTGCAATTTGCAGCTCCCTCGAGGGGCGCTGTCGCCCATTTAAACAGCGAAGAGACTTTCTGAAGTCTCACAGTTTTTTTGCTTTACCCGGAACCCCCCTGTGGCATTAATTAACCATCAGTGTTCATTTGGAGCTCCAGATGTTCCTCTTGGCTGAACATAATAGCCTTTGGTCTGACATATGGCACCATCACTATCTAACACACACCAACAAACTGACCAACAAACACAAACCTCCATGTGTCCCTGCGGAAAACGAAAAGCCCTTATAGAGTTTGTAATGGTTTTTAAATGGTTATAATGGGATTGAGTTGGATAATTGTGTTGGTTTCATTCTGTTAGTTTTAATAGAAACTGTAACGTAGCCCAGTGGGTCTCTACTAATCATTTGTTGCCTTCCTTTGGTGGCACTTTTTTAATGGTCTGATACCATTAAAAATAATTTAAGGTGAGATGTATCTACTGGACACCAGCAGGGAACATTAAGACATCGTTTTAGAATCTAGATTCCAGTCTACATCGGTTTCTATATTCTTCATCACACACCAACATTCACTTACAAACCCCAACATTTTTTATCAAACACAACAGTCACTATTAAACACAACATTCACCATCAGACACCAACATTCACATCAAACACCAACATTCACCATCAAACACCAACATTCACCATCACACACCAACATGCACCATCAAAGAACAACATTCACCATCAAAGAACAACATTCACCATCAAACACAATATTCACTATCAGACACCAACATTCACCATTAAACTCCAACATTTACAATCAAACACCAACATTAACCATTACACACCAGAACTTACCAACAAAAAACAACATTTACCATTAAACACCAGAATCAAATACTATTGTTTACCATCACACACTATCGGTCACCATCACACACCAAAACTCTTGATCAAACACCAACAATCTGCATCACACAGCAACATTCACCATCACACACAAACATTCACTATCAAACACAGCATTTACCTTTGAAAACCATGTTTTGTTGCTTGGTATTGTAACGTTCAGCTAAAGCGGCAACCAAGCGAGGATGACACACACACACACACACACATACACACACACATACACACACAACACAGCTTGTTTCTGTTCATCAGATAGCGTTGTATCCTTTTTTCTGAGTTTGTATCAGATATAAATGAGAGTCGAAGCAATTAAAGATGATTGAGCGTTGAGCTAGCATGGCTAATCACCATTCTAAATTCAGAGCATCGAGCACAGAGGAAATGATGAAATCTATTATCGCATGTCCAGCCTCTTCGCCATCACGAGGGTTACGGAGTTCAGCGGCACGGCTGCATTATTACCGCCATTAATTAGCATGAAATATATTGGTATCTTCTTCCTCCCCTATCATTTCAGTGTGTGACCGTGTCCATCTGTCTGTCCTGTCATGGCGTCTGGCCTGGTGCCTGTATCTCTACTGGCTTAGCTCAGTCTAATCACTCGCTAACTGTCCTGCTGTCACTGAGTCTGTTCAACCAGATTAATCCACCAGCCACTAAATATCTATGTTTAAACACACACAGCTCGTTTTTCTTCGCCGGTCTAAATCTGATTTGCCACGTATCTCCGTGACCACGCTGCGACTGCATGAGTGAGAGATCTGCTCACGTCGCGGGACTGTGAATGAAACTGGCCAACTACAATGGGCCCCTGGCAAGTGCTTTAATTAGCCGTATTCATGTTACACGCTGTGTGTATAAATGCCCTGGGGTGCGTATCAATCTGTGTTTGTGTTTGTGTTTGTGTGCTATCTAATGGACTTTCTCTGCTGATGTATAATGAAGAGCTTTCAGTAAGTGCTGTAGATGTGCATCACGGACGTAGGCTCATTGCGGATCAATTTATACGAGCATCCGAAGCCTCCTTATCCTTGTGTGAATAGCCGACAGGGTATGTTTCAACCTCCGACCTCATTTCTAATTCTAACCCCATTCAGCTTCTAAACATGGATATCAGTGAATAGCCTGGAGGATGGAACACCTCCCTGATTTAAGGACAATAAATCGGGATCAACCTCGTAGAAATTCCTCTAATGTTCTGCTGCAAAGTAATTTAGTGACTTTACATTCCAGTGCTGTGGTAATGTTCTTTGCGGTAGTTCTTCCCTAGTGGTGTTGCCCAACAATGCTAATCCAGGCTTCTGGCGACATTCCCAGGGCAGGATTGTATCCCGCCAACCACAGCCGGAGGTCGGACCTCAGTTCCAGGGTCACGGGTGCACTCCAGGGACACGTCCTATAGGGCAGTGGCTGTATACATTTTATTACACACAACAGCCAATAAGACACTTGTACAGACCCGGGGCAACAGGGCAAGAGCACAAACCCCCTGGTATGGGATCCATCTGTCCAGACCAATCAGAGAGAGTGAAGGTGAAGGTAAACACAAGCCCACCCATAACACTGCAGCAGTGTTCCATGGTAGAACTGGAGTAATTCATTTGAATTTGGTGTCGAAATTATGACATTAGTATAAAGGCTTGGAGGATTGAATTCAGAATTGATGACCAATTACTACATCCTAGCAAACGGTACCATTATATCTACTGAGGCTGTTCAGAAAATGGCTTTTGGTTAGTTGGGTAATAAAGGAAGATTGGAAATGGAGAAGGGTCAGATTGCCTCGCCACCAGGGGCAGAATGTTGGACAAATTAGTTCCCAATTCACTCGGTGTAAGTAGATCTGGTTTCTGGACTCATTTATTTAACAACGGTTGGAGAACAACAGGAGAAATGTATTCTGCTAATTAATGTTAGTTTGCTAGTGTGGTTTAGTTTGCTAGTTAAGTTTGTTTTGTTATAAAACTTTGTTTTTCTAGTTAACCTGAGAGTGGGTAATAAGTTTGTTAGTTTGTTAGCTAACTTTGTGTTTCTCTTTAATCTTAGTTTGTTAATTGACTCAATTGTGTTAGATGATAAGTTTGCTAGATATTTTTTGCTGGCTAACTTTGTTTTGCTAGTGTTAAATTTGTTAATTGTGTTAAGTTTGCTAGTTGATTTATTTTGTTAGTTATCTTTCTTGTTAGCTTTTTATTACACTTTAATTTGCTTGTTTGTTAGTTACATTTATTTTGATAATCAACTTAGTTTACTAGATAGCTAGATTACTATTTTGCTAGTTGCCTTGCTATTTCAGTTTGGTAGTTAAATTTATTTTGCTAATTGACTAAAGTTTGTTAGTTAATATTATAGTTAACCTAAATTTACTAGTTGCATTTAATGTCACTAATCAACTTTAGTTTGCTTGTCTGCTTTAGTTTGTAAGTTACATTTAATTTGTTGCTTGCCTTAGTGCTGTTGGCTTTGATGTTTCTTTAATGTTTGTTTTCTGTTCATAAAATCATCAATTATTCAGTATTTGTTGCACACTGTTTCTGTCCTGATTATTACCTCATCAGTACCTCATCAGTGTGAGTGTAGTCATAAAGCTTTACAATGTGAGTGTACATCATATCCTATAAACCACAAATAAATACCTCTAATCAAGCTGTTATTTACTCACTATGCTGCCTCAGCTTCAATTTCTCCTCATGTTATTTTAACAGAACTAGCCTAGCATGTAAAACCGGCATCCTTTTTGTTCTAGCTGTAACTTAAGCTACTGCTGAGGCAATCACTGATTGACGACTGACTTTTTACTGAACATAACATCCCAAGAGTCTCCATACATAGACTACAATACCATATTTGTTGTTTAGGATGTCTTTGTAGCATGAAATGTTTCCTTCACTTGAACCAAGAGATCCAAAACTGTCCCAGCATGACAATGTACCTGTGCCTAAAAACAGCTGCATGAAGATCAGCTTTCCATAAGATGGAGTGGAAGATCTCCAACTTTTTTGAGATGTGTTGCAGCCATCTAATAAAAAATTACCTTATTTTTTTCCTACTTTTTCTATTTATTTCCTCAGTTTAAACATTTGATGTTATCTATGTTCTGTTCTGAATAAAACATTGTTTTTTATGCAATTTGCAAATTACCGCATTCTCTTTATATTTCCATTTTACACATAGTTCCTATTTACATATTTTCCAATGTTTTTGGAATTGGGATTGTAAACAAAAATTGTTTTTTTGCAGTCACCTTATATTTTTTTTAAATAGTACATTTCCATAGTTTCAACATTTGATATTTTTCTATGTTCCACTGTTAATAAAATATAGGTTTATGAGTTTTGCTAAATATTAAATTCTGTTTTTATTTACAATTTACAATTTTGGAATTGTAGTAGTTAATGTAATATTGCTAGTTAACTTTAGATTTGCACTTGATTTTATTTTATTAGTTAGCATTAGTTCTATTGTATAAGGAAATCTTGTGTGGCAGAGAAGTATGTAAAGGTGGTGCGGGACATGTATAAGGACAGTGTGACAGCAGTGAAGTGTGCATTAAGGATCAGCTCTGAGCCCTTTCCTGTTTGCAGTGGTTATGGACAGGTTAAAGGACGAGGTCATACAGGAGTCTCCATGGACTATGATGTTTGCGGATGATATTGTGATTTGTGGTGAGAGTAGGGAGCAGGTGGAGGAGAACCTGGAGAGGTGGAGGTACGTGTTGGAGAGAAGGGGAATGAAAGTCAGTAGGAGTAAGACAGAGTACATGTGTGTGAATGAGAGGGAGGGCAGTGGAGAAGTGTGGTTCCAGGGAGAAGAGGTGGAGAAGGTGGAGGAGTTCAGGTACCTGGGGTCAACAGTGCAAAGTAATGGAGAGTGTGTTAGAGAAGTGAAGAAAAGAGTGCAGGCAGGGTGGAGTGGGTGGAGAAGAGTGACAGGAGTGATTTGTGATAGAAGAGTATCTGCAAGAGTGAAAGAGAAAGTTTATGGGACTGTGGTGAGACCTGAGATGTTGTATGGTTTAGAGACAGAGACATTGAGTAAAAGACTGGAGGTGGAGCTGGAGGTAGCAGAGCTAAAGATGTTGAGGTTTTCGTTTGAAGTGATGATGATGGACAGGAGACGAGTTTATTAGAGCGACAGCACATGTTAGACGTTTTGGAGACAAGGTGAGGGAGGTGAGATTGAGATGGTTTGGACATGTGCAGAGGAGGAACATCTAAAGATGTTGAGGTTTTCGTTTGAAGTGATGATGATGGACAGGAGACGAGTTTATTAGAGCGACAGCACATGTTAGACGTTTTGAAGACAAGGTGAGGGAGGTGAGATTGAGATGGTTTGGACATGTGCAGAGGAGGAACATAGGGTATATCAGTAAAAGAAAGCTGAGGATGGAGCCACCAGGAAGGAGGAAAAGCGGAGGTTTATGGATGTGGTGAAGGAAGACATGCAGGTAGTTGGTTTGAAAGAGGCAGATGTAGAGGACACGGGGGTGTGGAGACTGATGATCCACAGTGGCGCCCCCTAATGAGAGGAGCCAAAAGAATAAGTTAGGAATAGTTTATTAGTTAATGTCAACTTGCTAGTTAACTTTATTTGCTACTTAGTTCGCTTTGGTTCTCTGTTAGTTTGATGTTGCTTTAAATGTTGTATAAATTTATTATACACTTTTTTCCAGCACATTAAGTTAAATTTAACTCTTGTGATATTTTGGGTGCTACTGGACGCTCCAGGAAATCGTTTCTTTTTTCAGCTGGTTGGACAGTTGTTATTTTTGAACAACAGGGAGGATTAAAGTGAAGACGAAATCATCTAAGCGAAAATAAAATTCATTTTATTTTTTTACACTCACATTGATGGCAACATGCCAAACCTCAACAACAACACGTTTGCAGACGTGAACGTGATTTATTTCTTTATTTGAATCCTTAAAATCCTTAAAGTCTTCCTTCTTATCTCCCCACAGCCACTCTGACTAAAGAGAGGAAGAGTGGGAACTAATAATAAAGTGTACAGGCTTGTTCACTCGACTGGCTTTGTTCCATGAGTATGTCTCTGTGGACATAAATACAAAAATTGTCCTGTTTATAACAGAATTCGTGAAGCCTTTGGAAAGGAAGTATCTGTATAATTTTCATGTAAAACTACAGGATTACAGATCAGAGATTGTATTTCCTGCTTTACTGATACTCCAGGCTGGGTATCACCACACTGTTTACTCACTGGAGCACAAGTGCTCATCATTATATGGACAAAAAAACATCCTGGAACATAAAAAAAAGGAAAAACTCCATAAATAGGGTAACCAACCTGATTTTCTGGATATTGAGTCTAAAAAAAAACCAGAGAGCGCGATTGAGGAAATTAATGGGAATTACTGAGGGACTCGTAGTTCTAGGTCATTCCACAGAGATATTCTTGAAGTGTATTAGGATTTCCTCTTTTCTCCCATGGTGGAAGAAAACTGTTAGTAAGGAATAATCCACAATTACAGGATGTTGGTGCACGATGCGGAGGTGAAGAACGGCCCGAGGTGAAGCGGAAAGCAAGATAATGGTGTAAGGCCTCACATCTAGCCGTGGATTATAACCTTATATCATGGTCACTTCCAAGCATTGAGGAGTTCAAGCTGTTATTAATGTTTGCAGAGAAAAACTGACCAAATGCATCAAAAATAATGATTTTTGCCTCACGCATTTTATATACGAAGAGACACAGCTACAATTCTGCTGCTCCGATTCACACACACGGATGATTTAGTCCCAGAAGATTACATTTATTTACATGAGGTTTAATACATTGTTAGAAGAAAGTGTGTGGCTCTGTGTCACTAATAATGACGCTGTTGGAGTTAACTCCTGGTGCTGTTTTTCGTTCTAGCACTCATTTGAGTGTTTTTTCTTTCAGTTCGTCATCTTGTGCCTCAAATCGTTTCCCTGATTCACCATAGAAGCTCCACCACACGCAAAACTCCTCCATGGAGCTCAGTAAGGTGACAATCCAATAGCTGTCACAATCCGATATTCACGCCTGAACTTTCAACCAATCACAATCCAGTATTCACACCTGAACTTCCAACCAATCACAATCCAATATTCACACCTGAACTTTCAACCAATCACAATCCAATATTTACACCTGAACTTCCAACCAATCACAATCCAGTATTCACACCTGAACTTCCAACCAATTACAATCCAGTATTCACGCCTGAACTTCCAACCAATCACAATCCAGTATTCACACCTGAACGTCCAACCAATCACAATCCAGTATTCACACCTGAACTTCCAACCAATCACAATCCAGTATTCACGCCTGAACTTCCAACCAATCACAATCCAGTATTTACACCTGATTTTTTTTTGCAATTGCAATGCAGTGCTAGTTAGTGTGTTCATACAGCTAGCATAAAGTACATACGAGAAAACGATGCTGGGACAATGTATCACTTTGTTTTCGTATCTGCCCCCAAAACACACACACACACACACACACACACACACACACACACACACACACACACACACACAAACTGTGTATTTTTTTCAAGCACAAATCCATATCAATTTTTAATGGGTGGGACAGTTTGGGGGAAGGAAATGGGTCTGATTAGGACATCCTTGATAAAAGATGTGCTCACACACACACACACACACACACACACACACACACACACACACACACAAACAAACAAACACAGTGCTTTTCAAATCCACTCCCAGTGTCATGGTGCCGTCTCTTCATCAAGATAATACACTCATTCTCTCTCTCTCTCTCTCTTTCTCTCTCTTTCTTTCAGTCCACTCCCATACCTCAATCCCACTTTGCCTTAACTCCCTCCTCTCTCTCTCTTTCTCTCTTTCTCTCTCTCTTTCTCCTCTCAGATCTTCCTCTCGAGGGTCCTGCTCTAATTCAGGCCCTTATTCCTTCAAACCTACTTTTCTAGTCTGTAATCCTGTTGCCCACTTCGAGTGCTCGCAGGTCAGAGGACACAACAACGCCCGTCTCTCTCTCTCTCTCTCTCTCTCTCTCTCTCACACACACACATACACACACACACACACACACTCTCCGGTGAACACACATCAAAGCCACAGGGAAAGACAGAGCCAGAAATAAAACAAACACATCTTTATCCACCCAGGCCCAGACCTTTCAATCCCTTTTCCTCTGTAAACACTCCGCTCCTTTTCTTCTGCTATGCCAACCATCTGTATCTCACACACACACACACACACACACACACACACACACACACATAGTACATACATATATATATACAAACCACAACACTGTCACCACTTCAGAACCTGAGTTCCTCTTGAAGTTCTCACATCGATTGTCTTTTTGTCCTCTCGGCTGTGGTGCACATTCCACAGAGTCAGACATGCTGTACACTAGACGAGGTTGGGTTCTTATTCATCCAGCGATCTGTCTGTCGTCCTCCGCTCACTGTGTGCGAGTATCGAGTCCATTGTGACACATGACCAGCCTCGGATTCTGTGGGGAAGCGATGGGAATAAATCCTGCTCCGCATCAGAGCATCAGATTCAGTTTGAATGTAAAACTCCACATGATACAATAGAATTCAGAGGAAGAACCCGAGGTGAAGCGGAGAGTATGATAATGGTGTAAATCTTCCCACCTTACTGTGGATTATCACTTTATTCCATTGTCATTTCGCAGCTTTGAAGAGTTCATGTTTTTTTTAAGTTTGCAGAGCAAAACTGACCGAATGGATCAAAATAACACTTCGTTTTCATTACGTTTTAAATACGACTCGTCACATCTACAAATCTGCTTCTCCGAATCACACCAGAGATAAAATAGTGGCAGAAGATTATTCTATATAAATCTTTTAATAATGAATAATTTATCATTTAATAATAACTACTAATGAAGCAGTTGGAATTAACTGTTTTGAGGCATTTCTCGAAATCCCTGTATTAACCATATAAGTTCCACCACATGCGGAAATCCTCCATGGAGCTCAGTGAGGTCTTTAGGAAATGTGTACAATCGCTGTCTCACTCTGGATAGAACTGGAAATGAATATTACTATAGTTACTGGTGTTTATAAGCAACTCATTCATTTAGATTCAACAGACAAACACAAATTACCTGTGTGTTCAATGCTCTGAACTAACGCCTGAACTTCCAGCCAATCACAATCCAGCATTCACGCCTGAACTTCCAGTCAATTACAATCCAGCATTCACGCCTGAACTTCTAGCCAATCAAAATCCAACATTCATGCATGAACTTCCATCGAATCACAATCCAGCATTCACGCCTGAACTTCCAGCCAATCAAAATCCAGCATTCATGCCTAAACTTCCATCCAATCACAATCCACGATTCACACTTGATCTTGCAGCCAATCAAAATACAGGATTTACACCTGAACTACCAGCTGACCACAATCAATTATTCACATCTGATCTTTCAGCCAATCACAATCCCCTAAAAATGCCTGGAATTTCAGCCAATCACAATCCACGATTCACACTTGATCTTGCAGCCAATCAAAATACAGGATTTACACCTGAACTACCAGCTGACCACAATCAATTATTCACATCTGATCTTTCAGCCAATTACAATCCCCTAAAAATGCCTGGAATTTCAGCCAATCACAATCCACTATTCACACTTGAACCTCCAGCCAATCACAATCCACTATTCATAATTACAGTGGGATGATAAACATGATCACTTACTGATCTTTTTTAAAACCCAAGTTTTATATCAAACTCCAGCATTATTGATATTATTAATTAAGGCTTTGTGCTAATAATTCCAGCACTGATGTGTGACGCACTGCTGTAGGCACTGTGAATGGTGGAGGTGTTTAAAGTTCTGTTTCTTTAGCGTTGCTAATCTTATTCTGCTAATAACTGGCTTTCTGAACCTAATGATACACGTCTATGAGTCCATATTTAGATTTGTGGGGTCTCTCATCTCTCTGCAATTTCCTCCCACGTATCCTGAGCTCTTCTCAACGTCTTCATAGAGAACTTATTCTAATAAACACACTGTACAAGGTTTTTACTTTTTGTGGCCAGTCGTGGCTCAAAGGTTACTGATCAGAAGGTCAGGGGGGTAAAGCCCCCTGAACCACCAAGCTGTCACTGTTGTGCTTTTGAGCAAAGACCTTTAACCCTTTTCTTCTGCAGGGGCGCTGTATCATGGCTGACACTACACTCTGACCTTAGCTTCCTAACAAGCTGTGATATTCGAAGCAAAAATGTCACTGTGTCTCAATGTACATGTGGCACGTAAAAACCTCTTTGCTCTTTTTTCCATCTTTGTATTAGTTTTTACCTGAAAACATCTATGAGAATATTTGCTAGTTGTTTGTGTTCATTTGTACAGATGAGAAAGAATGCAAATAAAAACACAATGCAATGAAATGCAAATCTTATGAATCCATATTCGAAAATGAAGCAAGAAAATAAATGTAAACTGAGGAAATACACCACTTTAAAGGAAAAGGGGTCATTTTGAAATTGATAGTTGCAACACGTCTCAAAAAAGTTGTTTACTGCTGCGTAACATCAAGTATTCTGTCTGAATACATCTGGAAACTGAGGAGAACAGTTGTTGTTGAAGTTTTGAGAGATAAATGTTGTTCCATATGGGTCTGATCCATGATTATATTTGCTCAACAGTGCTGGTTGTCCTTCAGTGTGGTTAAAGTGGTGTAAGGTCTAGACTGCAGGCAGGCCAATTCATTAGTGTGTAATGTATATGTTCTCATTAAACTCGTTACCTGAATTAATGAACTTCATTTGGAATGGTTACCAAATTTCATGCCACTTTTGGGAGCGTTTTTTTATTTTATTTTATTAACTGAAGCAGAAAGAAAGAAAGAACGAAAGAACGAAAGAAAAAAAGAAAGAAAGAAAGAAAGAAAGAAAGAAAGAAAGAAAGAGAGAAAGAAAGAAAGAAAGAAAGAGAGAAAGAAAGAAAGAAAGAAAGAAAGAAAGAAAGAAAGTAGGAAAGAAAAAAGAGATAGAGTGAAGCGGAGATGGATAGATGGATGGATAGATGGATGGATGGATTGATGGATAGATGGATGGATAAATTCAGATGTGATTAGAAACAAACATAGAATGGAAAGATTAGAAACAGAGGAGGATAGGAAAAAAGAAAGAAAGAAAGAAAGAAAGAAAGAAAGAAAGAAAGAAAGAAAGAAAGAAAGAAAGAAAGAAAGAAAGAAAGAGAAAGACAAGAAGAAAAGGAGAGGGATTAAAGGGGTCGAGAGATGGTAGGGTGGGGAAGAAGGGAAGTCCAAATAGAGGTATGAAAAAGGAAGGTATAAAGAAAGACAGAATGGATAGTATACAGATGATGTGAACAGGATTGATGGATAGATGGATGGATGGATAAATTCAGATGTGATTAGAAACATAGAATGGAAAGATTAGAAACAGAGGAGGATAGGAAAAAAGAAAGAAAGAAAGAAAGAAAGAAAGAAAGAAAGAAAGAAAGAAAGAAAGAAAGAAAGAAAGAAAGAAAGAAAGAGAAAGACAAGAAGAAAAGGAGAGGGATTAAAGGGGTCGAGAGATGGTAGGGTGGGGAAGAAGGGAAGTCCAAATAGAGGTATGAAAAAGGAAGGTATAAAGAAAGACAGAATGGATAGTATACAGATGATGTGAACAGTAACAGATGGATGGATGGATGGATAAATGGATGAATAAATGGATGGATAAATGGATGGATGGATGGAGGTGTAATAAGGGATGGAGAGCAGTAATGTAGATATAAAAAAAAGAGAATGGAGAGATAGATTAGAATTGATGTTGAAGAGGAAGGGATGGAGGGATGGATGAATAAAGGTGTGATTAGGAGGACAGAATAGAGAGATTAGGAAGGTGCTTAATCGAGATGCTGGAGGACACTGAGAGTCGGATCAGGATTAGTGTGTGTTTAATTGTTGTGTTGTTCCAGTTTCCGTACCTTTGATTCGGTTTGTGTTGGGTTGTAGTGTGTGTCCTGATCCAC
>MU563244.1:12264711-12285730 GCA_024362625.1 Silurus asotus
GCCTGTCTGTCCACCTCTCTGCTCCTCTGTCTGTCTATCTCTTTTGTCCGTCTGTTTATCTGTCTGTCTTACTTTCTCCCACTTTCTGTCTCTCTGTCACTTTGCCTGTTTTTGTCTGACTCTGTCTTTTGTCCATTTCTCAGTCCTTCTGTCTGTCTGTCCACCTCTCTGTCCCTCTGTCTGCCTTATCTTTGTCTGTCGGTGTCGGTTTGTCAATTTGTTCCTTTGTCTGCCTTACTTTGTCCCTCCTTCTCTCTCTTTGTCCATCTGCCTGTCCCTTTGCCTGTCCCTGTCTGTACCTCTGTCTCTCTCTTTTTCTGTCCCTCTGTCTGTCACTCTTTCCCGCTTTCTGTCTCTCTGTCCTTCTGCCTGTCTCTGTTTTTCCCTTTCTTTGTCTCTCTCTGTCCCTCTTTATGTATTTCTGTCTATCTGTCCCTCTTTCTGTCTCTATGTCCCTTCTTCTGTCTGTCTGTGTCTCTGTCCTTCTGTCTAAACACAGCTACTGTTCCCCTATTCTTTTTTTTTACTTTCACAAACAAGAGAGAAGAAAGAGGAACAGTTTGACCAAAAGTCAGAAGTAAAATAACACGGCCGAGTCAGCGTCTGAAGCTTTTCTTATTATTTTTTCATTACAGCTACAAGGTGAGAGAAAGAAAGAGAGAGAAAGAGAGTGAAAGAGAGAGGGATTGGAGGCAAGCAGTGAATACAGGGAAGAAGAAACTGTGTCACAGAAATAGAAAGTGGTAAAAAAGAAATGATGAGACAGAAAGGAGACAAAAGAAGGCAGAGAACAAGAGAACAATGAGGAGATAAAGAAAAACAAACAGAAAAAAAAGAGTGAATGGAAAGAGGAGGAAACCAGTGAGAAAAGAGATGAAGGTACAGCGAGTGGATGAAAAGAAGGAGAGGAGAAGATGTTAGAAAGTGGAGAATACAGAGTGGATTAGAAAGACAGATATTTGTAAACCAGTGCATTTCTCAAAACAATGAGTACAAACATCACCACACAATCGGTTTCCTGCAAAAGCCTGAACTTCTCTCAAAATCCTGTTCATCTCTCAAAAATAAGTGTTTGTGTTAATAAACATCTCATTGCCATCAGAAGTCCTTTTGTCATTGTTCACAAACACAATCGTCAAAATGTTTAGTCGTGTTATCAGAATGACGGCTCACAGTTTCAGTGATTCTTGATATACACAGCGACTGAAAATGCACAGTCGGCATTTTTCAATTTCAGGAGCACAAATTCATTTATTTGATTGATTTCGATTGTAAGAGACTGTATTTATACTTTCACTGTACTGTAGACTGGTGTTCATTCATTTCCTGCTTGTTTATCCATTTTCAGAAATTGTAATTATCTCCATCACCAATTGAAGGTTCCTGAGATTCACCTTTGACCTGTTTTAGAGAACTGGTTGATGATTAGTCGATCTGATGTCGTTCACTCGCCTTCATTAGTGACGTTTAAGATTCATCTGCACAATTCATCAATTCAACACATTTACAGAATAAAAGTTTAATAGAAATGTTAGATGACAGATGATGACGACTGGTTGAACCTTTTTACATTCAATGACGTTCACAATGAACTGATGCTGAGATGTTTTGGGGGTTAAAACTATTCAGCTGAAACCTGTAGAATATATTTTGATCAACATGAACATCAACTGATAATGTAGGAAAAAGCAGACACTCGAAAACAATCCATTAAATCAATGTAGAAAACATTCGCAATTTGATCAAAGCAACAAGAAATGTTTTTATGATGAGCACGAGTGACTTAATGATGTGGAGGAACAAGTAGATCTGAGAAACGCTCTAAAAAGGGGGAAAGAGAATATCAGGAAAAGAAAGGATTAAGAGATAAAAAAAAGAAGACAGGAACAAATTTAAATAGGACAGAGAAAGAAGAAAAGAAAGAAATGACTGAGGCTAATTGTTTAGCCTGCTAATATCTACCCAGACTTTAGTACACTATATATGTATGATGTAAAAGCAACTATGACAATGAAAACAAGACAAAATTGCACATAATATCCACATTTACCTCAGACGTGTTGATAAATTCGTACAAAAACACCCTGTAAGACTAAGATGACAGCAATTAGCACTTAGCGTAGAATAAAAAATGTGGACATGAGCTCAAATTATTCTGAATGCCAACATTTACCTCAGACGTGTTAAAAATATTTGTACGAAAAGTCTCAGAGTGGAAAAAAACCACAAAGTTGTTAGCGCTTAGCATCAGTGATTAGCGATTTATGCTCAATGCAGTGATGGGTTAATTTTTCATTCTTTTATATGTACAATATAAGGTACAGTAACCATGGAAACAAGAGGAAAATTGCACATAATATCAACATTTACCTCAGACGTGTTGATAAATTTGGACAAAAACACTCTATAAGACTAAAATGACAGCGGTTAGCGCTAGCATAACTAGTATAAAGAGTGTTTGTAAAGATTCTAATGTTTACCACTGTGTGGCGTCCCCTCTTCTTTTTATAACAGTCTGCAAATGTCTGGGAACTGAGGAGACACGTTGCTTAAGTTTAGGAATAGGAATGTTGTCCCATTCTTGTCTAATACAGGCTTCTAGTTGCTCAACTGTCTTAGGTCTTCTTTGTTGCATTTTCCTCTTTATGATCAAGTCAAGTCAAGTCAAGTTTATTTGTATAGCGCTTTTCACAACAGACATTGTCTCAAAGCAGCTTTACACAAATCAACAGTGATGGTGAATGGTGCGATTTTGTCCCTGATGAGCAGCCTTGGCGACTGTGGCAAGGAAAAACTCCCTTAGATGTTATGAGGAAGAAACCTTGAGAGGAACCAGACTCAAAAGGAGAACCCATCCTCATCTGGGTGACATCAAGAGTTTGATCATAAATTTTCCAACAATACAGAACACTGGAGAGTGAGAACTAACATGATTACTGGAGTATAAGATTATAAGTGATGTTCTTTCTGCAGTCTTAAACAGTCTTTATGGTTAATAGCTCCTAGTTTTATGAGCTCAGCATTTTTGATCACCACAGATCCAGCATCAGCTTCTCCATGCCAGAGCCTTAACACTCCAGGAGGTCCAATGTCAAAACTCCACACATGTAGCGGGATCCAAATGACACTGGTACGTCTCTAGATGGTTCGGGATGTTTGCGAGTTCGGCATCTACTTCTTCAAAGGTCCGTAATCACCAAGAGGGGGAGGTGACTGGAGCTGGCCACCTCAGGGTGTCTCGGGATGGGGAGAGAAAGAGAAGCAGTGGAGAGGAATTAGCGTAGCTGCTGTTCATGATATTAACAGCACAAGTTGATAATGTGCATGTGATCAGATGTTCTGGAGCACAAGGTTATGATGTGATGTGTGTTATGTGTAGGCTTTGCTAAAAAGATATGTTTTTAATCTACACTTAAACTGGGTGAGTGTGTCTGAACCCCGAACACCGTCAGGAAGACTATTCCAGAGTTTAGGAGCTAAATGTGAAAATGCTCTACCACCTTTAGTGGACTTTGTTATTCTACGAACTACTAGAAGCCCAGAGTTTTGAGATCTCAGGGAGCGTGGCGGATTGTAGCGTGTTAAAAGACTGGATAGATAAATGGGAGCCAAACCATTTAGTGCTTTATATGTGAGAAGTAATAATTTGTAGTCTATTCGAAACTTAACAGGAAGCCAGTGTAGGGACGATAAGATCGGGGTTATGTGATCATATTTTCTTGACTTTGTAAGAACTCTGGCTGCTGCATTCTGGACTAACTGAAGCTTGTTTATTAATGACGCAGGACATCCACCTAGTAACGCATTACAGTAGTCTAATCTGGAGGTCATGAACGCATGAACGAGCTTCTCTGCATCCGATATGGACAACATATTTCTTAGCTTAGAAATATTTCTAAGGTGAAAGAAGGCTGTTTTTGTAACTTGATTAATATGATTTTTGAAAGACAAGTCGCTGTCTAAAATAACACCTAGGTCTTTTATCGTTGAACTAGTGTTTACAGAACATCCGTCTAAATGCAGGTTAAGATGCTGGAGCGTCTGTATACTAGTTTTAGGGCCGATGAGCAAAATCTCAGTCTTATCGGAATTTAAAAGTAGAAAGTTATGGGTCATCCAATCTCTTATTTCCTTAACACACTCAGTTATCCGGGTTAATTGAGCTGTATCGCCTGGTTTAGATGAAATATATAGCTGAGTATCATCAGCATAACAATGGAAGCTAATTCCATGCCTTCTAATAATATTTCCTAACGGGAGCATGTATATTGTGAAGAGCAGGGGTCCTAGAACTGAACCTTGCGGCACACCATAATTTACTTGCATTAGCCTGGATAGCTCTCCATTTAAATCTACGAAATGGTAACGATCGGACAGGTAGGATTTAAACCAGCTTAATGCCTGTCCCTGAATGCCGACGTAATTTTGTAAGCGATCTAGGAGGAGATCATGATCTATAGTGTCAAATGCAGCACTAAGATCTAGTAAAACCAACAGCGAGATGAAGCCTTGGTCTGAAGCTAAAAACAGGTCATTAGTTATTTTAACTAGGGCAGTTTCTGTGCTATGATGGGGTCTAAAACCTGACTGAAATTCTTCAAATATATTGTTCTCTTGCAAGTAGGAACATAACTGGGCAGCGACAATCTTTTCTAAAATCTTAGACATAAATGGGAGATTTGAAATTGGTCTGTAATTTGATAACGTGTTTGGATCCAGATTAGGTTTTTTAATGAGGGGCTTAATAACTGCTAACTTGAGGGATTTAGGGACGAGTCCTAACGATAGTGAGGAGTTAATAATATTCAGAAGTGGTTCACCAGTCGTATATAACACTTCCTTCAGTAGTTTAGTAGGAATTGGATCTAACTGACATGTTGTCGATTTAGCTTTGGCAATAACATTATACAGCTCTTCCTGTCCTATACATGTAAAACAGTGGAGTTGTGGAGTTGAGGGTAACACTGTCTCAGGAGATGCTGTCAGAGGTTGAACTGCCACAATTGTTTTTCTAATGTTCTCTATTTTTTCAGTGAAGAAAATCATAAAGTCCTCACTACTAAACTGTGATGGAACACAATTTCCAGAGCCCTGATTTGTTGTAAGCTAAGCTACAGTACTAAAAAGGAACCTGGGATTGTTTTTGTTATTTTCTATAAGTTTGCTCAGGTGTTCAGCTCTAGCAGCTTTTAGCGCCCGTCTGTAGCTAAGCATACTGTCCTTATATGCAATTCTAAATACCTCCAATTTAGATTTCCTCCTTTTTCTCTCCAGAATACGTGCTGCTCTCTTGAGGGCATGCGTATGACTATTATACCAAGGTGCAGGTGCTTGTTCTCTAACCTTTTTTAACCGGATGGGGGCAACGGTGTCTAATGTGCTAGTGAGGATAAGGTCTATGTTGTTAGTTATTTCATCAAGGTTATTAGCAGTTATGGGTTTAGTGAGAAATTGAGATAAATCAGGCAGGTTATTTATGAATCTGTCCTTAGTGTTCTGAACAATAGTCCTATGATGTGCCACATGTTTTCTATGGGTGAAAGATCTGGACTGCAGGCTGGTTATTTCAGTACCCGGATCCTACACTGCCATTATGTTGTAATTGATGTAGTATGTGGTCTTGCATTGTCATGTTGGAAAATGCAAGGTCTTCCCTGAAAGAGACGACGTCTGGATGGGAGCATATGTTCTTCCAGAACTTGAATATACCTTTCAGCAGTGATGATGCCTTTCCAGATGTGTAAGCTGCACATGCCACACGCACTCATGCAACCCCATACCATCTGAGATGCAGGATTCTGAACTGAGCGCTGAGAACAACTTGGGTTGTCCTTATCCTCTTTAGTCCAGATGACATGGCGTCCCAGTTTTCCAAAAAGAATTTCAGATTTTGATTCGTCTGACCACAGAACAGTTTTCCACTTTGCCACAGTCCATTTTAAATGAGTCTTGTCCCAGAGAAAACGGCTGCACTTCTGGATTATGTTCAGATAT
Source organism: Silurus asotus (assembly GCA_024362625.1). NCBI lineage: Eukaryota > Metazoa > Chordata > Actinopteri > Siluriformes > Siluridae > Silurus > Silurus asotus. Next base: position 12,270,706 of record MU563244.1, read on the forward strand.
GGCTTTTTTTTTACCTATATGAGTCTTATTTAGCAACTGCGAATGGCACGGTGGACAGACAATGTTCTCTGGAAGTATTCCTGAGCCCATGTTGTGATTTCCATTACAGTAGCACGATCACGGGCATCCAGTATGGTTTTCCAGCCTTGACCCTTACGCACAGAGATTGTTCCAGATTATCTAAATCTTTGGATGATATTATGCACTGTAGATGATGATAACTTCAATCTCTTTGCAATTTATTTCTGAGAAACTCCTTTCTGATATTGCTCCAATATTTTTTTGTTGCAGTATTGGGGGAATTGGGGATCCTCTGCCCATTTTGACTTCTGAGAGACACTGCCACTCTGAGAGGTCAACATTTAACTCAGATGTTTTGATAAATCTGCATGTAAAGACTAAAATACTAACATTATTATAAAAATGGTTATTAGCACGTAGCATCAACCTCAGAATATGGAAAATATTTAAATATGCAAACAAGTAAAAATTGCAAATAATATCAACGTAAACTACCGATGTATTGATAAATTTGTACGAAAACACCCTGTAAAACTACAATGACAGCAATTAGCACTTATAAAAAATGTTTTAACAAATATTTAGAGGTACACAAACCATGGACATGAGCTGAAATTATTCTAAATACGAACATTTACCTCAGACGTGTTGAAAATGAAAATTATAAGTGATTATTAGCGGTTAGCATTAACGAATTGTTTAGGGATTAATGCTAAATGTAATAACGGATAATTTTTATTTTTTTATATGAACAATATAAGGCACAGTTAAAATCAATGCATATTAAAATTTACCTCAGAAATGTTAATAAATTCAGACAAAAATAATAGCATTTAGCTATTAGCTAGTATAAGGAGAGTTTGTAAAGGTTTGTAGTGTTTCTGAGTGTCAACATTTACCTCAGATGTATTGATGAATTTGCATGAAAATAAATATTTAAATAAAAATAAAAATACTTTAAATAAAATATTACAATGATTATTAGTAATACAGTTATTAGCACACGTTTGATGCTAAGTGTAATAATGATGTAATTATACTTTTATTGGATTTTTTTTTTTTTTACTGTGGAAACAAGTAAAAATTTACATTTCCTTTTTGTCTCACTGTCCTTCTTTCTTTTTGTCTTATTCTCTAGTCTCTTGTCTCATTCATCTTTCTTGTCTCACTCTTTCTCATTTTGTCTCATGTTCTCCTTTTTCGTGTTATTCTTCTTTTGTTTTGCTGTCCTTATCTCAATTTCTCTTTTTTTGTCTCATGGTCTCAAATTTGTTATGTGTTTGTTACTCTCCTACATTTTCTTTCACAGTTTTGGGGGGGTCTAGGGGCAACATTGTTCTTTTACCTTTTTAAACTTTTTGTCTCACCCTCCTCTCTTATTATGTCTCAATGTTCTCTCTTTTTGTCTCAATAACATTCTCTATTTCTTTTTACTGTTCTTTAATCTTTCTTTTTTTATCTTTTTAATCTAGCATTTTTGTCTCAATGTGCTCTTTCTTTTTGGCTAACAGTCCTACACTCTTTTTGTCTAACTGTTCTTTTTTCCTTTTGTCTCCTCCTGCTCTATTCTTTTGTCTCACCATCCACTATTTTTTCACTGTCTTCTCTCTTTTTGTCACACAATCCTCATATCTTTTTATCTTACTGTCCTGTTCCCTTTTTTTGGCTTATTCTCTCTGTACTTAAATCTTCTTTCTCTCTCTCTCTCTCTCTCTCTCTCTCTCTCTCTCTCTCTCTCTCTCCCTCTCTTCCTTTTAAATTTCAGTTTTTTACCTCGGATCAATATTTGTGACATGGCAGCGCTATTGCAATTTGTGTGTTTCATCTTCCCGCTGTCAATGTTTAAGTGTGTGTGTGTGTGTGTGTGTGTGTGTGTGTGTGTGTGTTCCAGGTGGTATTTAGTAATTAGCGTGTGAACAGTGGGGATTAGAGCATCTTTATGGATGAGTGTAAATCAGAAGTGTTTGTCTTTTGCTTCTCCGTCATTGATTTTCATTCTGCTGACGCTTCAGTCTCTATGACTTCAGTGTGCAGTTATGTTGTAATGGCATACAATATATATATTAGAGCCTATGTAATAAAAAGGCCCATAAGTAAGTGCACCCGTGATATTACAGTTTTTCTCAGATGCTTTGGAGCGTTTCTCAGATCAGAAATGGAATTTCTCAAAACTACTTGTTCCTCCACATCATGGAGTCACTCGTGCTCATCATAGAAGCAATTTCTTTTTGCTTTTAACAAATTGCGAATGTTTTCTACATTGATTTAATGGATTGTTTTCGAGTGTCTGCTGTTTCCTACATTATCAGTTGATGTTCATGTTGATCAAAATATATCCTACTGATTTCACCTGAATAGTTTTAACCCCCAAAACATCTCAGCATCAGTTCATTGTGAACGTCATTGAATGTAAAAAGGTTCAACCAGTCGTCATCATCTGTCATCTAACATTTTTATTAAACTTTTATTCTGTAAATGTGTTGAATTGATGAATTGTGCAGATGAATCTTGGATGTCACTAATGAAGGCGAGTGAACGACATCAGATCGACCAATCATCAACCAGTTCTCTAAAACAGGTCAAAGGTGAATCTCAGGAACCTTAAATGGGTGATGGCACAAAACACAAAATGACAATTTCTGAAAATGGATGAACAACCAGGAAACAAAACAAATCAAATATGCAATCAAATAAATACATTTGTACTGTTGAAACTCATAGATGACAAACAGAAGAAATTCAGCCTGGTGTATTTTCACTCACTGTGATCCAAACCATCAGGAAATCCTGAAACTGTGCGCCGTCATACTGACAACATGAATAAACATTTTGACGATTGTGTTTGTGAACAATGACAAAAGCACTTTTCATTCTAATGGGAATGAGATGTTTATTGACACAAATACTTTTAAGAGAGTTCAGGCTTTTGCAAGAAATCCAATGTGCTGTTTGTACAAATTGTTATGAAAAAATGCACTTACTGGTAAGCGGATCTTAAGGATGATTCCAGAAACACTCAAAGGAACTGAGAAAAAAACGTATTTGCATTTATATCAGGGGTTTTTTTTGTCAGTGAGATGGACAAATCACAAGCTGTGAAGATGTGGAGAAATAAGTGAGAAAAAGTGGAGAAATAATAAAAGCACAGTGTTAATCCATTTGTCCTTTCAAGTTCTCAAATTCGAGCATTTACCAGACAACATTCCAGAGGCATCACAGTGAGAAAACCTCTCTGAGAAAATACAAGGAAGGAACCTTCAGAGCAATCAGACCCACCTTGACGAAATCAGATTATAAATAATTAAATTTGTATGATGGAGCATTATTAATATGAACTGTTATATCATATAAAATATTATAATATCATATAAAATATTCATACTATCTCACAATTATATAACAATACTAATATTAAGTATTAATATTAATATGCTCATGTAAAAGCCAAATAGTCTTAATCTGGTAAAATAACATAGAGAATGATTGATTTGTGAAGAACATCAGCTAGTTACATTAGATAATGAACACATCTGGTGGTTCAATCTGGTTCCTTAGAACACTTTTCTGTTTTCCCATTGGAGATCCAAATCTACATCTGGATTTCTTTCTCCTGGTTTGTGACAATGTCTGTGGTTGAAGCAGTGCTTTATAAACTCATATCTTTGATATTGCAGGAAATCTTAGAACTTCACTGTCTGCAAAACCTCTTTAGTTCCGTCAGACGGGTTTTTGTCACTCCAGAGGTTTGTTTGGGTTCAGAAGTTCATGACCAGGCTCTGGTTCAGTCACTCAGGGCTCATTCACAGACCCCTCATTGTCCAGAGGTGTCTTGGAAAACATGATGTTCTTCTAATGTTCTTTTCAGTAGTTAGTAAAATACAGTGATAAAGGATAAAGGATTCAGTATAGAGAGAGAGAGAGAGAGAGAGAGAGAGAGAGAGAGAGAGAGAGAGAGGAGTAGTGGTAGAGGATGGAGAGAAAAGTGAAGTAGTGGTAAAGATTTGAGGGGTTGATAGAGTGGAGCAATGGAAGAGGATGGAGGGATTAAGAGATCGGAGCAGTTTTAGAAGATGGAGGGTTAAGTGGATTAATGTTGGAGGATGGAGGGACTGCAAGAGTGAAGCAGTGATAGAGAAGGGAGGGATCAATGGAGTAGTAGTTAAAGATAGAGGGATCAGAGGAGTAGTGGTAGAGAATGGATGGATTTAGAGAGTGAAGCAATGGTTAAAGATGGAGGGATCAGAGGAGCAGTGGTAGAGAATGTATGGATTGAAAGAGTGGAGCAGTGGTAGAGGATAGAGAGATGCAAAGAGCAGTGGTAGAAAAAAGAGGGGTTTCGAGGAGCAGTGAAAGAGAATGAAGTAAATGAGAGAGTGAAGCAGTGTAGAGGAAGGAGGGATCAGAGGATCAGTGGTAGAGAATGGAGGGATTAAAAGAGTGGAGCAGTGGCAGAGGATGGAGGGATTATTGGAGCAGTGGTAGAGGATGAAGGGATCGGTGGAGTAGTGGTAGAGGATGGAGGGTTCAGTGGAGTAGTGGTAGAGGATGGAGGGATTGAGAGAGTGAAGCAGTGGTAGAGGATGGAGGGATTATTGGAGCAGTGGTAGAGGATGGAGGGATTATTGGAGCAGTGGTAGAGGAGGGAGGGATTGAGAGAGTGGAGCAGTGGTAGAGGATGGAGGGATCAGTGGAGTAGTGGTAGAGGATGGAGGGATTGAGAGAGTGGAGCAGTGTAGAGGATGGGGGGATTGATGGAGCAGTGGTAGAGGATGGAGGGATCAGTGGAGTAGTGGTAGAGGATGGAGGGATCGAGAGAGTGGAGCAGTGTAGAGGATGGCGGGATTATTGGAGCAGTGGTAGAGGATGGAGGGATTATTGGAGCAGTGGTAGAGGATAGAGGGATTGAGAGAGTGGAGCAGTGGTAGAGGATGGAGGGATCAGTGGAGTAGTGGTAGAGGATGGAGGGATTGAGAGAGTGGAGCAGTGTAGAGGATGGCAGGATTGATGGAGCAGTGGTAGAGGATGGAGTGATCAGTGGTCCATGGAGCTCACAAGATGGCATGGAAATGACCATCACCTTTACACCTCTAAAAATACCACCTGTGTCTGGTGGTAGATTAGTTGTGAAGGGTGAGCTTTGTGTATGAAGGTAGTGAGCTCAAATCCCAGCCAGACCATTCTGTAGCTCCTGGGCCCCTGAGTAAGGCCCTTAACCACATATTTGCTCAGTTGTATATATGAGATAAATGTAAGTCGCTTTGGATGAGGATGTTACTTTCCCAAGCTGTTTGTGCTGATGTGCTGAGACAACGCTTTTAATCAACATTCTCAGCTGATTCAGGGTCTTATCAGCATAAGTCATGGTCTGAACAGCCAATGTGGTGGGACGTGGTGGTGGGAGGGGGTTGGGAGGAGACCAGTAAAGGTGTAAACAACAAACAAACCGATGGTGCTTTGAGAATCCATGTTTTTTTCAGACGTCAGCAAGCCACTATCACGCCGATCGTGTGTGTGAGATTAAATAAACAGATAGCAAACTGTTCTGTCTGTCGGCAAACACAAATGTCATGTGAAAGAAAACATTGCCTTAATGGTCGTCCTTTAATGTCCTCAATCTTCTAAAAATTCATAGTCGTGACACTTATCGTCTAAAACCACATCATTTTTCATTTCTTCAATGGGATCAGGATGTAACAGGAAATGAAATGGGCGGGAATGACGGTATTATTCTGGAGATTTTATTATGATTTTGAATGTATTTATTTTGCCTCCTTATGCTACATTAGATGATTATTAGCTTTATAATCGCTGTAAATGAGCGTTACTTTTCAAGCCTATTAAAAGAGCATTACTACTATCATAATGACAATTTTTCATATTCATTGCTTTCGAAAAATCATAATATTTACTTACTTGTGCAGAGGCATGGGGCTGGTGGGAAAATCACACAATTAATTAGGCTATGTTAACACAACGTATTCGGCTCCCAGACCGAAGTTTGGTGACCCCTGTCTTAGGCACTGCAGTAACATCAAAAAGTATAAAACAAGTTTGATGGAATACTGAAATCACAGCAAGCAAGCTTCTCATGTGCTTCTCAGTTCACCCAGAAGATTTTGACATGTTCAGTATTTTGAAGCGTTCTCAGACATCTCACTCTGATCTCACAAAGCATTACTAGTAAGTCTTTGGTCTAAAAATGCATGGGTGCCAATAATTTGCCAGTGGAGGTTTTTTTTTTAATATTATTTTTAAAATCAATGGAATTCAAGGTTAAACTCATATTTGGAGTAATGTGGATATTCGGAATAATATACTGTGGAATTTTTACTTAAAACCACCCAAAGGTGGCAATAATTCTGCACCTGCCTCTTCAAGGTCGTGCACAGAAAACACAGCTGCTTTCCTACAAGTGAGAAACTGATAACCAAAACGCATTTCAGCTGAAAATTTCCCTTACAGCTCACGAGTGACTCACGTGGAGCCGTTGGATCGTTCACGTGATTCTCGGACCAGCTCCTGGAACAGAAGGACATGACATTGAGAAAACCGGAGAGAGAGAGAGAGAGAGAGAGTGGCTCAGAGGTCAGCTCAGACTTTATTGAAGGACGCTTATGTAAGCTTGGTGGAGAGAATGAGCGCAGTGGTGGCAGGACGGAGTTCCAGATGGGTCGAGTCTAAATAAAAACACAGTTTAGCCTCAGTTTGGCCTTCAACAATGGAGCCAGTGTGTGAGGCTTCATCCTCCTGAGCAGAGAGCACGAGAAAATACGCACAACTCCAGGCCTCTCTCACCCTCTCTCTCGTTCTTTCTCTCACCCTCTCTCTTGTGCTCTTTCTCTCGTTCTCTCTATCTTTTCTCTCTTTCTCTTGCTGTCTCTCTCTCTTTTTCTCTCACTCTTTCTCTCATTATCTTTCTCTCTTTTCTCTCTCTCTCTTTTTCTTTCACTCTTGTTCTTTCTCTCATTCTCTCTCTCTCTCTCTCTCAATAGTAAGTGTTATGTTTGGGGTTATGGTGGTAGGCAGGGTTAGGGTAAGGGGGTAGTTATGGTGGTAGGCAGGGTAAGGGTGAGGGGGTAGTTATGGTGGTAGGCAGGGTAAGGGTGAAGGGGTAGTTATGGTGGTAGGCAGGGTTAGGGTAAAGGGGGTAGTTATGGTGGTAGGCAGGGTTAGGGTAAAGGGGGTAGTTATGGTGGTAGGCAGGGTTAGGGTGAGGGGGTGTTATGGTGGTAGGCAGGGTTAGGGTGAAGGAGTCCTTTCTTTATTAAATATAAAAAAATTAAAATGCACAAAAATCTCAAATCAAGCACCAAAATCCACCTTGATGCACAAATCCGTCAACTAAAACCGTCCGTGTGGAAACATGATTTACGTCACTTAAAACACCATCATTAAAACATTTATACGAATATTTTGTCTTCATGCTCTATGTTAGGTTTTACTAATAATAGCAATACATTTGCATAAAGCACCAATATTTGTTCATGCACATGTTGATTGAAGTATTCAAAATTTGAAGAGTATTAATTTAAGATACATTCAGAACAGATAAAAAATATGTATTATAATTTGCACTTATTATTTCCTGAGAGCAGAAAAGTCGGAAATGATCAATTATTTAAATAATAGAACCGAATATGGAAATATGTAAAGTTATGTAAAATTATGTAAAGCAGGCGACTTAACCAGAATTAATCATCCATAATTACCATCATTTAATAAAAAATATAATAATTATAATAATTGAGAAGAATAAGTGAGAGCGTTACTGACCTGTAAATCGAAACGTTCACACTTTGTGAGACTGAACAAAAGTAACGGATCACTTCATTTCTCGAGTTGCTTCCTGAATTTCTTCTCCAGGCCTATTTCTTATATCTTATTCATCTTATCTCACACACACACACACACACACACACACACACACACACACACACACACACTTAGACCTCTTTAGCTTCACTTCCTTCCTCTGACTCAACTTTCATCGCCAGTGAGATTCCAGTTCTTATAGCCGATCATTAGCATAGCAGATCCGCTAAAACGGCGCCAGGTTCATGTTTTCTTTCCACAAGTTCATCTTGGAGAAGCTTTCATGCTAGCCTTTTGCTAACTGTTTGAAAAACATGCTAATTCTGGTTCAGCTGGAGTGTTTAGGGAGGCAAAGATATTCTGTAGCAGAGCCTGGAATGCAGTGACAGTTAGCTAGTTTATTAGCTGGCTGGTTTTTATACGCAGTGAACTATGAAAAATATAAAACTAGAGATATTCTAAATGCTAAAATACTCCCATGAGCTAGAAAGCTAACCTTTAAGGGTAGCAATATATATATATGTCATGCTTCAGGTTTAGTTGTTATCAGTTGCTTGCTAAATATCTTAGCTTGGTAAAAATAGAAGCTAACGTATGCATTTAGCATTTAGCTATTTTTAGACACAAATATAACACACTTTTTATACACACTTTTCCTTCTGCTCCATTAGATTTTGCTCACTTTATCCATTTATACACCCATGAGCAGAGAAATTAAATATTCTACTCAAGTAAAAGTTTAGTAACTGCAATGAAATGTAATATAAGTACAAGTAAAGTTTACGGTATAAAGATCTACTCAAAGTAAAAAGTAGCTCGTTGAAAATGTACTAATGAGTAAAATTTACCTCGTTAGTATTTTTTTACAGCGGGGGGGGGGGGGGGGGGGGGGGGGGGGGGGGGGGGGGGGGCGGGAAGTTCTAGTGTAGTTCTAAATGGACTTGAGGATAAAAATCTTTCAATTAGTGCAATAACAAAACAAGACAAACTAAAGTTCATGACGAGTCAAATAAATTGTCATTTATGATAATGAGAGAAATAAAAAATGCATATTTATATTTATATTTTTATATATGTGTGTGTATGTGTGTGTGTGGAAAGGGGGGGTGGTATTGGGTGTATGTTTGAGTGCGTGTAGCATGTGGAAGTCTTTATTCAATTATAGGCCCAATTACAGGCCAGGTCACATCAGGAATACAACGAGAGGGGGTTGGGGGAGGGAGAGAGAGAGAGAGAGAGAGAGAGAGAGAGAGAGAGAGGAGAGAGAGAGAGAAGGCAGGAAGTGAGGGTGTAGGACGCAGGGAGTGAGTGGGAAGTGCTGCTGTTTTAGGGCAGTTCACCTAACATGAGCACAGGCCAATTCAAACACATCTGGTCCTACATTGGCACACACACACACACACACACACACACACACACACACACACACACACACACACACACACACACACTGGGTAATGCCATGAGTGTTTGTGCAGGTCGTGTTTTCTTTGTGTGGCCGGATGTGTGATCACATTACTGTGCACATGCTGATACAGCACAGACTCCCTGTCTCATTCTCTAGCTGTCTCACTGTCTACCTCTCTCACTGTCTACCTGTCTCACTCTCCATCTGTTTCACTCTCTACCTGTCTCACTGTCTACCTCTCTCACTGTCTATGTGTCTCACTTTCCATCTTTCTCACTCTCTACATGTCTCAATCTCTACCTGTCTTACTGTCTACCTGTCTCACTCTCTACATGGCTCATTCTCTACCCGTCTCACTCTCTACCTGTCTCACTGTCTACCTGTCTCACTCTCTACCCATCTCACACTCTTCATGTCTCATTTTCTACCTGTCTCACTTGACCTGTCTCAATCTCTACATGGCTCATTCTCTACCTGTCTCACTGTCTGCCTGTCTCACTCTCTACCTCCCTAATTTTCTCTTTGTCTCATTCTCTACATGTCTTTTTCCATACCTGTCTCACTCTCTAGCTGCCTCATTCTTTCTCTGTCTTACTCTTTCTGTCAGTGGTGCATGTGTGTGAGCAGCATGGCGCCTCCGAGTGCAAGGCTGCGTAAAAGTATGACCTGGCATGGTGTGTGAGTGTATAGGAGTGTTTGTTAGCAGTTGGGACACGGTGTGCGGGTGGTGTGCGGGGCGAGTGTAGAGGAGTGTGTGTTAGCAGTTGGGTCATGGTGTGTGGGTGGTGTGTGTTTGTGTGTGAGTGTAGAGGAGAGTGTGTTTGCGGTTGGGACACGGTGTGCGGGTGGTGTGCAGGGCGAGTGTAGAGAAGTGTGTGTTAACGGTTGGGACACGGTGTCCCCCTGCAGCTACAGCTTGGCCCACTGCTAAATGCCCCACAACTGTTGCTGCACCAGGGCCCAGGGAGCATGAGCCCCAAGCTCAGCCTGCAGCTCAGAGGTCCACTAGTGACGTACCCATTCCAGAGAAGCCCTGCTTTGCTGAACCGGACCGAAAAAAACCCTGCTCTGCTAAACCGGACCAGGAAAAGCCCTGCTCTGCTAAACCGGACCAGGAAAAGCCCTGCTCTGCTAAACCAGACAAGGAAAAGCCCTGCTCTGCTAAACCGGACCAGGAAAAGCCCTGCTCGGCTGAACTGGACAGGGAGAAGTCACAATGGACTCTGGAGTAGTCCAGGAGACACGGGTTATTAGAACAGTGCAAGGGGATAGGGGAGACATGGAAATGAAAGACAAGCCCTTGTTCAAAGTACCGACTAAGAGAATGACACGTGGTATAGGCAAAAAGCAGGCAAAGAAAAATGTAGACACAATAAAGTCAGACAAGGAAGGTATAATGTTTGACTTAGCTTTTAATCCAGACTCTCAGGAAGAAGCATTGAATGTGTTTTATAGAGCTGAAGACATCAAGGAGTTAAGAACACCAGTGCAGTGGTGAAAATCTCAATAATCTCAAAAACTCAATAATGTTGTTTTAAACTGCAGCACTGCATGGTTTTTAATTTTAAAAGGTGATTTTAAGTACAACTTAGACAGAAAACCTGTGGGACCTAATTTAGCTTCCCGTAAGTGCCTGTGGGAGTTGGTGGAGGCCCACGAAAGGTGGTCAGTTCCCATTGGGCTGTAAGTCCTGATCCTGCTGCCAAAGAAGGGAGACCTGACCCACCTGAAGAACTGGCACCCAGTGTCACTACTGTGCTGCACTGCAAACTGCTGTCAAAAGCATTAGTTTCGAGACTGATAAAAGTGATGGAGCAGATCATTCACTATTCAGGTCGATTTTTGATAACGTGTACCTAATTTGTGACCTTTCGGACGTCTCCAGGCTATTGGGCTTAAAGACTGGTCTCATTTTCCTACACTAAGAAATCGCTTTTGACGCTTTTGACCATGAATACTTGTGAAAGGTGCTGGAAAACTTTATGTTAAACCCGGGCCCCTGGCTTTATAGCCATGCTCAAGGTGTTGTACAGTGAAATTAAGAGTGTACTGAAAGTTAATGGTGGTTTATGTGCCCCTTCCAGGATGTCTGGAAAAGAGGAGGGTTTTAAGTACCTGGGTGTCTACCTGGGGAAGGCCCTGTAGGGCACATCAAGGCCAGACTAAGCAGGTGGTTCCAAAGATGACCTATAGGCGGCGAAAGTTGGTAATCAACAACCTGGCAGGGTCAACTTTGTGGCACAAACTGGCATGCGTGGATCCGCCGCCAAACCTGCTAGCAAACATCCAGGCCCTGCTTGTGTACTTCTTCTGGGATTGTCTGCACTGGATTATGCAGAGTGTCCTTCATCTGCCTAAGAAGGAATGCCTACAGTTTATTTAGAGACTCCTAAATGGGCCCAGAAACTCTGGTATGGAGAACAGCAGCCAGTGGACTTTTACACATGATGGGAAGACTGGGACTAAACAGAACTTTGTTTTTAATGGACACACACACTAGAGGTTTCTGGATTACTAGTCTTTTACTGCAGACTTTGAGAAAGAAAATATAAGACTGAGGGAAGTGGAACACTACACTGAAGGGAGCTGATAAGCATCACAGGAGCAGGCCTGCCACAAGCGGAGGACCTGACTAAGGTACCTGCTCGTCACTAACCAGCTCCCACACTGCTGTAGGTCCACAATAACAGCAGAGAAGCATGTTCAGCTGAAGGACTATAAATACGGCGAGAGTGGTCCTGCAGAGGAGCAACCCTTTCCCCAGCTGGACATCGCTCCCGACCTCGACGGGTGTGGAAGTTCCCCCTTCTGGAGTGCAGGGGTGAAGGGGAGATGAACTTGGGGACAGTGTCGGGGAAGCTGCTTTTCAAGCCCTGTGTCAAGGTTCTAAATAAGAATAAACTTAGTGAGAGGGTGGAGACACAGAGGAGAAATGTCCTTGCTTTTAATGATGATATTAAACCAGAGTGGAGACACTGTACAAACCACCGTTAACCAAAAAAGCTGCCGAACTCCAGTGGAGGATTTTACATTGTGGTTTTCATGCTTTTATTCACTGCCCCAAGTTACACTCTTTTAGCTTTTAAAACATAATTTATCTTCTTTTAATGTGTATTCTGGGTTTTAAATACGTCCAGAGAAACAGGTATATGTGCCAACTTATTAATTTTATTTTTGGGCAGGCTAAAATGGCCATATGCCCTAGAAGAAAGTACAAGGTGACACAAAATACTGACTGCGACGTAATCAGAATGATCTCCAGACTTAAAAAATCTAGGGTTTTAGTTGATTTGAATTTGTGTAAGAGTGTGGGGGATCTGAAGATGTTTGAGGCTCTGTGGTGTTGTACAGAAGCTCTGTGTTCTGTGAAAGAATTGCATTTTAGACAAAAACTGAACTAAATGATCACACACACACACACACACACACACAAAAAAAACCTTTAACTGTCATTGTCTGCTTTAATTTCTTTATTTATCTATTTACCTATTTATTTAATCAACAAGTCAACCTGATACCATCTGGCATTTAACATGACTTCAAATAAAGGATCGGTAAAGTAAAAAAAACAAGTCTCTCTGTCTCACTTTCTCTCCGTCTCACTCTCTGCCTGTCTCACTCACTCTCTGTCTCACACTCTCTCTCATTTTCTACCTGTCTCACTATATCTCACTCTCTCCCAGTCTCACTCACACTCACTCTCTACATGTCTCACTCTCTACCTGCCTCACTCCGCACCTGTCTCATTCTCTACATGTCTCACTCTTTACCTGTGCAAAACTCTGCCTGACTCACTCACTCTGTCTCACTCTCTGTCTGTCTTTCTCACTCACTCTGCCTCACTCTCTATATGTCTCACTCTCTTGATTTTTAACTTTCTTCTTGTCTCACTTTCTCACTATCACTCTGTCTGTCCCTCTCTCATTGTCTCTCTGTCTCACAGTTTTCCTGGCTCTGTGTCTCTCTCTGTCTCACTCTCTTCCCATCTCACCCTGCCTTACTTTCTCACTGTCTCATTCTCTCAATCTCTCACGTCTCACTGTTTCTATCTATCTTTCTTTTTCTTTCCGTCTCGAACTTGATCTGTTCAAGTTTCTCTCTCTCTTTCTCTCTGTCTCAATCTTAATCTTTCACTGTCTCTCTGTCTCTCTCACTCACTCTGTCTTTCTCCTTCAGACATGCATGAACACTCACCACTGTACATACACTTACTTCTTGTGTGTGTGTGTGTGTGTGTGTGTGTGTGTGTGTGTGTGTGTGTGTGTGTGTGTGTGTGTACAGGGATTGTCTTGGATCATATTTCCATTTGTCCACCCTGCCAGCACTCCTTTAATCGCTGAGCTTTAAAACTGATACAGACCATCTGTCTTATTCTGTCTCTCTCTCTCTCTCTCTCTCTCTTTCTCTCTCTCTCTCTCTCTCTCTCTCTCTCTCTCTCTCTCTCTCTCTCTCTCTCTCTCTCAGTCTCTCTATCCATCTCTTTCCAGTTCCAGTTTGCAGTATATTTGCAGCATATATACGTTCCATGTGATTTATTCGTTATAATTTTTCCGCTGTTGAATCCTCGATTCTGACTGGTCAGGACGCAGCGATTCACTCTCACGTGTATGCGATATAAATGCGCTCATGCCGTCGTTTCGATAGCAACAGTAACTGATTCGTATCTTTACAGATGAGCCACAAAGATAAATGTAACTATAAATGGATAAAAACACACTGGAGATGCTGACACTGGAGACTCCTTCCGTAAAACGTTCAATAAACGTCTCTGTGTAAAAAAACGTCGATCCCTGTACGTCCCTGTGGACGAGCGGTTGCTATGGAAACGAGAATGTATTTGAGCGAGTATCATACAAACCTTTGATTTTCAGACAAAACAGGAAATAAAGACCAATCAGAATTGGAGATTTTAACGACACTGTGTTTTTTTTTTTCATCTTTGCATTGGTAAAAACACGTTTATTTATATGTAGGAAGTGAAATTTAAGAATACAAATGATGCGCTACAACTTTACCACAAAAAAAGTGATTTGGAATTGCAGGAAAGTATAGTCTGTGCTGGAGTTGTGAGAGAGAGAGAGAGAGAGAGAGAGAGAGAGAGAGAGGATGTATTGTTTAATCCACTGTGGCTAATGTATGAGTTTCAATTTCCGATGTTCAATAAACCAAGTGTTGTGATCTCCCGAGCTCCGTGTGGGTGTTTTAACTACAGTGATGAAAAAACGATCGGCAGAACAAAGAACCCACGAACACACGTGAGGTAAGAACAGTGATGCTGACGTATAACCCCACGTGCATTACATATATCATTATTAGTAGATGCACTTTACTTTTACAAAGTGACCAATAATTTGTGAGCGATATTTGATATATGTCCTGAGAGTCACATAGAATACAGATTAACATGGCAGAGGTAGAGCTGTAACTTCCTGCACACACAACAGGAAAAAAACGTCTGGTTTTATATCATCTTTTTTTTTTTACACTTCAAAGGCGTGTGGGAGGGGCCATGTTTTAGAATTTAGAAGGTGCTTAATTATGTTGATGATTTGCAGTCTGTCTGAACCAAAGAAATTAACGTAAATCCATACAGTAGGTATCTTTACTGTATCATATCGTTGGATTTCTATTTTATATATATATATATATATAATCATATATACTGTACAAACATTACATTTACTGTAAATTAGACCTCCTCTGGGATCTTTGTATCATCATGTGTGCAACTTTACCTCACACACACACACACACACACACACACACACACAGACACACACACAC
>MU563244.1:12288373-12296370 GCA_024362625.1 Silurus asotus
TGAGTGAGGATTAGTGAAATCCTTTAGCTCCTAGTAAATCTGTGGAAGGTGGGATGAGTTCCACACATTAGAGGATTTCTGAACGTCTTTCCTCACTTCTGATTGGCTGAAGGCAGTGGGACAGAAGAAGAATTTTCTCTAAAAATCCAGATTATTTTTTATTTCATTCCTATAATCAGCAGCTGTAACCACAATACCATGGATTTGTCTTTAATCAGTCCTGTAATGGGTGCTGTTGTACATACTGCGTGCGCGCACACACACACACACACACACACACACACACACACACACACACACACACATACACACACACACACACACACACACACATTTAAATATATATGACAGCCAAAATAATGCTGTATTGGTGAGAAGATCGGATCACTGATTCGGATCTGTGAATCTGATTCATCAAAACGGCGCATTTTATATTTGTATGTTTTGTTTATTCGAGGAGAATCTATCTATCTATCTATCTATCTATCTATCTATCTATCTATCTATCTATCTATCTATCTATGTCTGTCTGTCTGTTACTTTTTTTCTTTCTTTCTTTCTTTCTTTCTTTCTTTCTTTCTTTCTTTCCTACTTTCTTTTTTTTTAAGCAGCATTTTCAGGAGGCAAAGCAGCCAGATCTTGATCATCTTCTCTGAGGAATGTGCTGAATTTGGTGAGAATCCAAGATGGACTTTAATCTCAACAGCTGGGCTTTGTGTCAGTTGTTCAGTACAGTGAACTTTTCTCAACTCTGTGATGCCTTGCATTACAATTTTGGAATTTAAAAAATCTGGCCCAAATTTGACCCCATGGTGGCGCTAAAGAGATGTCAGTCCCAAATCTGGTCAGAATGCTCCTTAAAGGCTCCTCAATCACTGTGCCAAAATTCACTCATTTTTACAAGATTGTAAATGGTAGAATAACAATAGATATTTGGTGCTTGGGCCTCGACAGTGTGATAAACTGAATCTTTGTACATGTTATTTAAGGTATTCGACAGTATTGCTGGGAAAATGCTCACAGAGCCGTATGTCCTGACGGATATCATGTCTCATGAACGTATTTGAGAATCGTGATGTGATGTTTTTTGTCCTGTCGCCTGCTGTAGTTAGAAATATAATAATAATTCTGTAGTAAATTGGAGCTGGAATCTGTTTATACGCTCATTTAACGCGCTCGAGTGTTTAAACGTGACGCTGGACTTGGTGCAAATCCAAAATGGCCGCCATCCCATGGGCAATTGACTAAAGTGGTGGAGTCTTGGCTGTTTTTCACAGCTGAGTCATTTGCTCTTTGAAACATTGTGTGTGTGTGTGTGTGTGTGTGTGTGTGTGTGTGTGTGTGTGTGTGTGTGTGTGTGTGTGTGTGGATGACTGTACATTCTTACGCCCAAACAGCATAGCATGGATGCCAGTGCAAAAGCTCCACACACACACACACACACACACACACACACACACACACACACACACACACACACATGCTGGAATGAATATAACGAGCCCCGGGGCATTACTGGGCATCATCCATGCTGGCAGTTAATGTGTGTGTTTAGATTGGTTTAATATCTTAATGGAAAACACGGGGTCTTTACAGACGTTTCAGTCTGTTCTTCTGTTCCATTATATTTCTGATGATTTTAAATCTGGTACTGATCCACATCCTGCACCCGGACACCGGCGTACCTACCCACAGCCTGGTTCTGTTGGTCAGTTATGTGAAATATCACAGGCATGAGGGCAGAAGACCAGCAGTGTCCACGCCTAAATTACACCCCGGGGTCTGGTCCAGACATGTGCCACATCTCACAACTGATTCACTGATTTTAAACTGTTTCTGAACTGATCTTGAGTCTAGTCCACAACTGACCCTGAACTCATCCTCAACTGACCCTAAACTCATCCACAACTAATCCTGAATTAATTCAACACTGACCCTAAACTCATCCACAACTGAGCCTGAACTCATCTTGAACTGATCCTGAATTATTCCAATGCTGACCCTGAACTGATCCACTACTGATCTTGAACTGATTTAAACCTGATCTACAACTGATCCTGACCCACATGCAGAAACATGGCTATTCTTTCTTTCTTTCTTTCTTTCTTTCTTTCTTTCTTTCTTTCTTTCTTTCTTAATTACTTTCTTTCTTTCTTTCTTTCTTTCTTTCTTTCCTTTTTTCTTTCTTTCTTTCTTTATCTTTCTTTCTTTCTTTATCTCTTTCCTTCTTTCTTTCTTAATTACTTTCTTATTCTCTTTCTTTCTCCTACATTATTTATATTTTTATTTGTTTTGTTTTTTTGTCGCTTCTTTTTTTATTTTATTTTATTGATTAATCATCGATTATTTATACTTAAACTTTCCTTTACTTGCGTATTTACTTTCTTATGTACATTCTCTCTCTCTCTCTCTCTCTCTCTCTCTCTCTCTTTTTCTCTCTCTCTCTCTGCCCCCCTCCAAATCCCACCCGATGAAATATTAAAGTATTGGCACCCCAGACTTCTGGCTCAGTGTTAAATTGAAGCTCAGCACATTTTAAATGAAATCGCTGCACCGAGTTTAAAATCAAAGCCATTTTTCTCATCTCGAGTCATTCGCTGATTACCACCCGATAACCTCCGGCGAAACTCCTCCCACTTTAGAGGGTGTGGTTATGTGAAACGGGGACTCAATCAAGAGTCGTAAAAATGCTATTATAACTTTTTATTCTTTGAAGTTTAAGTTTAATTGAATTTTGTGTGTGTGTGTGTGTGTGTGTGTGTGTGTGTGCGTGCGTGCGTGTGTGTGTGTGTGAGAGAGAGAAAACAGAGGTCTGGGTGAGGTCGTTCATCAAGGTCGTGTTTCTAACAGCAGGAAAAGGAAAGGAACAAAAGAAAACGCCCCTTGAAGAAGTGGTATGAATCTCATAACAGGGGTTTTGCACTTCACCTCCTCCGCTGGAATCCTTTCATTCTGTTCAACTGCGTTTTCTTTTCTGAATCTTTTGTCTTTCCGAAAAAGCGAAGGTGCGTCTGGTGGAGGTTTGAAAGAGAAAGACGGGCTGTGCTGATTACATTAGGCCTTACGGGAAGCCGAGACAGCGCTGATTAAATTGCTGAATCCTGGAGTGTTAAATTGGAGAGCGCTTCTTTTTCTTTTCTTTTTTCTTTTGAAAGAAGAAAACAGTAAACACAACTGGGGATGATTTTATAAAGCAGTGCGCTGTTATGGAATCTAATGAGCAGCCGAAGGAGAGACACAAAACCCTGTTTGTTCTGGTTTTATTATTGAATTATTCTACATTGGAGTCAAATGTTTGGTGTTATAATTCCTGAGGTTTCTCCCCTGAGAACACACACACACACACACACACACACACACACACACACACAAACAAGGCATTTCTGTACATATTCTTCTCATTTTGGTAATCACATAACCCTCAGGGTGGTAATAATATTAATCGTCTCTCTCCGTGTTTGGGTTTGACTCCTGGCGTGGCGTCGAGGCTCGTTTCCGTTTCCCTCACGTCTCCGCGGTACATAAATTATAACACGTGGAATCGAGATGTTGAATAAAACAATTAGATCCTGGGTGATTTTCACGCTCCAGACACCACGTGCCCATTTCAGCCGTCCGTCCACCGGACACTCCGGCTTCCTATAATCATTAAGAGACGAGAAAACCGTTATGTATTGACGACGCTTCACGCCGCTCACGTCCGCATCCGCGTTCACGTGCAGACGACCGACTTTCTCACTGAGGCTCAGAGTCACTAATGAGAGGAATCTGTGCAGAAGCTGTTCATGGAGGATGAAGGAGTTTGGAGATGGTTATGAAATGCAGGAAGGTGGAATGTACTCGTTTCTTCATTTTTTATTCATATTGAGTTTTTTTTTATGGTTCCTCCTGTCGATGCTGCTGTTCAATTCGCTGCTAACGTTTAGTTTTTCATTCGGTTTTTTTGCCGTCTTCAGTTTCACTTCCATCACTTTTTGTCCAGTTTGTAGATATTGTTATGTGTAGTTATTGTCCAATATGTTTTGTCCTGTATAGCAGTTGTCTTGTGTGAAGGTTGGGGGCCTTTTTAAGGGGCCCAGAAGAGACAGCTTGGTAAAGGTGGGAAATTAACCTACAATCTTTTAAACCAATGTTCTACATATTGTCCTGTGTAGTTATTGTCTTGTGTAAAGTTAAGGGCCTTTCTCAGGGGCCCAGAAGAGTTAATGCTGGGAACTCATGACCTTTTGATTCAAAGTCCTATAAATGTCTTGTGTAGGATTTGACGTAGTTTTTGACTTTTGTGTTTATTCTTGTGTAGTTATCGTCCTGTGTGGTGTGAAGGGCCTTTCTCAGGGGCCCAGATGTGACAAATTGGTAATGCTAGGATTTGAACTCGAGGCCTTGTAATGAACACCATTTTGTTTCAGTGTGTACGAGCTCCATAGAGGGATGAGAATAAAAAAAACACTTGACTTGACTCACAGCGATGTTAGCATAATAAGTGTCGACTTTAACAGAAGAAACAGAAAAGAACGCAGTCCTTGTGTTGTTTCAAAAAACCACAGAGAAAGGCGTCTTGTTCACAAGCGTGGGGTTTTTACCAGCGTTAGTGCTGCGCGAAGCATCCCGCCGCTAAACACGCTAAAAAAGCTAATAAATGGCGGCGGGTGTGTTGGTCGTAATCCAACGTCGCTATCTGGAACTTGAAATAAGATCAGAACTCGAGAATGGCTTTGAGCTCCAAGTTATAGTGGAAAGAGTTGTAATAAGAGAGCTCTCTGATGTCGAGTGTGTGTGTGTGTGTGTGTGTGTGTGTGTGTGTGTGTGTGTGTGTTCATTAAAGCGAGCGTTAGCTATATTTCCCTCTGGCTGTAGAAAACCGAGAGACGTCGGTTTCCCGCGAGCCCCCTGTCCTGCCTTGTTCAGCACTTTTTTTAATTGCATGCTACGATAGCACGTCCGTCGGGATTCTCCCTCCCCGGAAACATCTTCCGGCCAAAAACGATTCGCATATCTGAAAAATGAGCGCGGGCACAAGTTTTTTCCGTTTTTTTTCCCCGAGTCGTGAGCGAGTTTTGTATAAAAAGGGTTCGCTGTGTTTATCTCTGAATGATTCGTTAACCCCGGAGGGAATAACCACTCGCGAGGCTCCGTATCAATATTCGATTCTAATTAAGCTTCATTTGCTGCAATTTGACGCTTTTGATCGATGCGTAATTACGTCCGATGAAAAAATACAAAAAAGAAGCACTTCAGCTGCGCGGATGTCGTACGTTCCTGTCTGGATTTGCTTCAGCTACACAGCTGTGTGTTTACTCTTTTTTTTTCGAATGTTCTTTTTTTTTCCCCGTCGTAAGAGCGGATGTAAAGCTGAAACGTTTTCTCGCTTCATAAAGAGCGCCGTTTTCTTTCCCGTCGAACGTACAACCCTATAATTTCCTGCTCCGGCATCCCTGGTGTGTTTTAATGGCTTTCTCAGATTCTAATGAGTTCTCAGAGCTTTTTTTTCGGGCGTCTCCCTCGATCGCTTTTCCTCTCACGCTCGTTATGTAACGTAAAGTGACAGGTCATCATTTTCGCCTGACAGCTTCCTGTCAAAAAGCTAATGCACTGCTGAAAAACCTGCTCGTTCGCACCGCTCTGCTCCGATGCGTCCGCAAACATTTCCAACTCAAACACTTTAAAGGGAAAAAAATACTTTACAGGGTTTTTTTAAACACGAGCACAAACAAGAGTTAGGGCTCATTACCGACTCCGATGAGTTGATTGATAATCCATTTGCTAGGTTTGATTTGCCAATTAGAAAATAAATAAAAAAATCCCCAAAAATTGCCATCAGTGGGAACGAGAGATGGAGCAGAGAGGGTGAGATCGAACAGCTGGGACACGCCGTATTCTCGCTCTTCAAATATGTCTGAGTGGTGAAGTGAAAATACGCAACTACACAATCAGCCACCAGTTCAGTGTGATATGATTTTATTGCAGGCGATATAATGTGAATAAAATCGTGCACATTAATCTGCATGTGGTGACTTTGGGGAGGGAGATCACTGAAACACAGAAACCACACCTTCTTTATCATAATGAAACAATGAGGCCACACCTTCTCCATTGGTGATTCTAACACAAAGGCCACACCGTCTTCATTAGTACTATAACACAAACACCACACCTCCTTTATTAACCATTAAATACACAGGCCACACCTCCTTCATTAACCATTAAATACACAGGCCACACCTCCTTCATTAACCATTAAATACACAGGCCACACCTGCTCCACTAACTATTAAATACAGAGGCCACACCTCCTTCATTAACAATTAAATACTGAGGCCACACCCCCTTAATTAGGAATGATACACAGGTGCCAAACCCCCCCTAATTAGGACCAAATCACAGAGGCCACACCCCCTTTATTATGACTGAAAGACTTCACTGTAACATACCCCTTGTGTTTGCGTCGTCAAGTAGCAGATTTTCTGAAGGAAGAAGAAACATGATGTTTGTATGTTTGCTAGCCACTCCGATATCTAACCTTACATGATTTTTAGTCAATAACACAGTTCAGCATAGCTACATGCCAGAGGTGGGAGTAAATCACCAAATGAAAGTCTCAAGTCAAGTCCAAGTCTTAACATTGCAAGTTAAAGTCAAGTCAAGTCATTCTGTTGTAAGGCTCAAGTCAAGTCAAGTCAAGTCATACTCTTTGTCAAGTCAACTCAAGTCAAGTCCCAACTTAGTCATCAAGTCAACCCAAGTCGCACACAGATTTGTTTGACACATTGTTTAACTCAGGGACTTTTATTACTTATTTAGACACAGAGGGCTGATGATGGGTTACAAAAATAAATAAATTAACTTGTGTGTAATAAAATATCGTTAAGAAGCACTTTAAATGCTCTAAAATAAAAATAAATTCAATGAACAAGAAAACAAGAATTAATTGTAAGTTTTTTAGACAGTAGAATGTGCTGATGTTTCCTTCTCAGGAGGAGTCAGAACTACAGTTAAACTGGATCATTTCTATCTATCAATACTGATGTATCTGTGTAAACATGGAGTGAACAGTCACATGTCCCCATCTCAACATATAGTAATAATAATACCTATAAGTGTAAAGTATAGTCTGTCATCTCATCAGACACCAAACAATGGGTTGCATACTCAAAGTAGAATATCAATATCAGTGAGGCAGTGGTTTTAAAAGGTGATGAACCCAACATTGTTGCTCTGTTAGGAGTTATCCACAAACTATTATGATCATGTTACTCTAGGGCTTTTCATTTATTTTCTAATAACTTTAATAATTTAAAAAAAAAAAAAAAACTATCAGGTCATGCCCCAGTATTTATGGAGATATTTACCGTCCATCAAACCAGATTTATGTATTTGGCCATAACAACTTTAACCCTTGACCACTTCAATGTTAAACTGTGATGTTCGGACAGTTTAAAATAATGCTAATGTGAAGGCAAATTACAGTGAATTGCATTTGAAAAAAATCAAACTGGCCATGTACGCGTAATCTCTAAACCCAAACTTTATTATCCTCGGTGGTGGGGCTGGTGTTGTTGCAGTGTACATGTTGTCCTGAACGCGTCAAATGACTCGAGTCTTCCACCTCTGCAATTGACTGCACTCATATTTCTGTAAAGACTTCGTAAGAAAAGGAATTTGTTTATGTTAATAAACAGGATGTGCTTTCTGTTAAAGAGCAGGTCATATGTGACTCTAACACGACCCTCACAAACATTGTGGCACGCTGACCTGCTTCAGCACATGATTCCTTTATCCTGACACATAGCAGTGTAGGGAACAGACTACAGGCAGCTGCAGGACGTGATGACTGGCTTCTTGTTGAGTTTAACAACATGTAGAAATTGTAAACATTGTCCTGATGTAGTCTATAATATGACAGGTAAAAGAGGCTTCACCCCTCAGACGCCCCTCACCTCCTTAAATGCAGATGTGGAGCTCTGGATGTCTCAGGTGGAAGATTTCTATACCACCCG
>MU563244.1:12296496-12310126 GCA_024362625.1 Silurus asotus
ATTTGCAAAAAATCAAACTGGCCATGTACGCGTAATCTCTAAACCCGAACTTTATTATCCTCGGGGGTGGGGCTGGTGTTGTTGCGGTGTACATGTTATCTTGTCCGCGGAGGGATCTGCTGTTTTGGCGGGCGGCCAGCGGCTTCCGGATAGCGTCTAGCGGTTTACGCATGCGAAAGAGTGGATTGGGTTCGCCGATTTATTGGAAAATATATCCAATAAAGTCCATTCTTAAATATATAAAAAAAAATCACAATAATTGAAAAAAAAATATTTTCCACAAATCATTTCAAGTAAATAGGCACAAGTCCGAGTCAAGTCTAAAGTCACAAGGAGCAAGTCTAAAGTCAAGTCGAGTCTTTTCAGAGATCTTAAGTACAGAAAATTGTGACTTGAGACTGACTCGAGTCAAGTCATGTGACTCAAGCCTCCCACCTCTGCTACATGCGCTAACCTGATTACTGTGATATTTCTCTAAATTGTTTTGCGTGCAGTTCGAAATTTTAGAATATCTGGAAACCTTTGAAAGGCTGAAAGAATGTTTTAATCACTCCCAGATTTGATCAGCTAGCAAGAGAACAATGTGGCTAACATTATTAAACAGTGGAAGGATCTTTGCTAAGAGGGAACACTTGCTAATATTAGTGTATTTTATCCAGTATTTGGCTAATCAAAGACAAATATTTGCAATGATAATCCCTGATGTAGCATTTAACCTTTGTTCACCTCATCACAGATTCAGGTGCATCTAATTCAAGAGGTTTGTTGCTCTGCTTTGATGTTTGTGAAGCTGATTAGCTCTTTAGCGCCACTTTAGCTTTTCCAAGTAACCTCATTAGTCTTTTTTTTTTTATCAGGTTTGTTTCTAGGACACATGGAAACCCTGCACGAGCTACGAACAATGAGGAGCATGAATATCCGCGTTCTGCCCGAGGTGTGTACCGTCTCCCAGTTCGGACGTCTTGTACGAGGTGTTTTTACCCAAAATCAGAGAACAGGCTGCACTTCTACCATCTGAACCACACATGACTGAGGGATTCCTGAACAAATCACTCACTGCAGGTCTACAATAAAAAACCATTCAGATCCTTTTTTCCAGAGGAATCAAAAGCTTTGATGACAGAACGCTTGATTGTCTCAATAACGTGATCAGGGATTAAAACTTCATCAATGTTTCTACACAAATCACAAGGTTTTATTGTTTCTTGGTTTGTTGTTTTTGCGTCCTGAAAGGATTTGTTTGATTAAACGTGCTATTCATGCTAACGCTCAGTGTCAACTAGGTGTAAAGGTAAAAGTGACGCTAGTCTACTATTATATTCTTCACCTCAGAGTTTGTGTGGTAAAATATATCATTTTTCTGTAGAGCAGAAGATTGGTGTTTGTATCTTTTTGACTCTCCCTTTCCATATTTAGTCTCCATTTGCTGTAATAATGAGCTCCACTCTTCTGGGAAGATGTTTTACTAGATGTTGTGAAGATTTGTGTGAGATCATTAAGCTAAAAAGGTTGTTAGTAAATCTGGTACTGATGTAGGTGAGGTGAGGAGGCCTGTGGTGCAGTCAGAATTCACATTCATTCGTGTTTAGCAGCGTTGAAGCTCTGTAACAGGAGATCTTCCACTCCAACCAATGGAAAGCAGATCTGTATCATCTCAGAACACATTAGGAACATATGAACTGCTGTAAGATGAGACTGTATTCCAGATACATAGCCTCAAGTAGATTTGTCTTTCTTTGTTATTACTATCACTTGGTCTTCTTTTTTTTTTCAGTGGAAGTGGTGGCTCAGTCGTTAAGGCTCTGGGTTACTGATCAGAAGGTCAGGGGTTGAAGCCCCTGTAATCACCAAGCTGCCACTACTGGGGCCCTTGCACAAGGCCCTTATCCCTCTGTGCTCTAGTGGTGCTGTATCATGGCCCTGACCACTTCCTAACGTTACTGGGATATGTGAAGAAAGAATATCACTGTGCTGTAAAACACAAATTAAACATCAAGCATCTTGTTCTTTGTTCTTTTTACCTCTTTTACTAAAGAAACTTCCAAAGGATGTTTGTGTGGTAGCAGGGACATGGTGGAGCTTCAGATGTGGGTGGAGAGAAGGCAGGTAAACTGGCTGGTAATGAGTCTCATCTGTGGCTCAGCTTGTCTACTCAGTTTAGTATTTTTGTGCTTTCAGGTTTAGCTGTAACTCGAGCTTGAGGAAAAAGAAAAGCTCTAAGCAAAGAACAAATGATGCAAAGTCTGTTTCGAAATGTAAAAAAGCTAAAACCCTGGAGCTGCACAAAGACGAGTTAAATGTGAAAAATAGCTCTGTGTACACACTTTCGTTTTCAATGGTTTCCCAAAAGTTGCTCATGCTAATGTACCGCGTATGCGCAAAACGTAAAACGTCATAAGAATCCGCGTCATTTCCGTTCGTTCACTTTCCCGCTCTTTAAAACGTCGCTGCGATGACTAAAATGTGTCACTCTGTTTTCACAGTCCGCACTGTGACGTTTCCAAACGATGCTCTCAAACGTATCCACTTTGAAGAGTTTTTAAAGAAGCTATGTTTTCGTTGACTGACAACGCCGTCTCGATGTTGCCAAATATGAGAAAAATCTGCATTTTCAAACAAAAAACTTTTAGTGTGGACATGGCCTAAGTAGACTGGCTGTAACAAGCAATAGCTGAGACTCATTACACGTTAGCTGCCGGTTCTCCTGCCTTCCCTCCACCCACTGCTGAATCTCGTCTGAAACTGGGCTGTATGTCAATTTGAATAGTGGCTCAGAACCCCAGAACACCTAACCCCAGAATGTTCTTCTGACCATGTGGCAACTGTTCCACTGCACTCCTCCTGGTCACGACCTGATAGTAGGGGATGTTAAATATTAGTGTATATAAGTATCTGTACTTTACCATTACTGTATTTCCATTTGGTGAGACTTTAATTTTAACTTCACTACATTTCGAATATCGTTCTTTTTACTTAACTACATTTAGCAAAATCAGTCGTTTCTTTTTATTTATAAATTAATAAAAACTTAACTGGTGAAACCCTCAGCGAATCACCAATCAGCGCTTTTTAACTCTGTTTTAAACTTGTTTTAATCGGCGCTTGGTGTATCTACTGATCACCAACATACAGTTCAGCGTCAGTTCAACATCAAGCAGAACATTTAGAGAGGAATAAATGATGAAGAAGCTCCTGATGAACGTGTTAAAGCACCCGTGGCCTTTTCTGTGATTTTTTTTTTTTTTAGTTGAAAAGAAGGTTTTGAGCTCATTATAATTTGAATAGAAATCAAACAGTGACATTAATATCATTCTATTAATAGATCAGTGTGCTGAGAGTCACATTCGAGTCTTTTCACATCAACTGAGGTGATTAAGTAAAGAGTCTTGTGATAAAAATAATCATAGGAACATTATAGTTATAATAAATTATAGCACTTTGGATACTGAAGAACATTTGAAGGCAAAAAAACTTTTGTACTTTTCCTCAAGTGAAAGTTTTCCTACACTTTTAGGTTACTGGAGTCACATTTGATCTACTGTATTCCTACTTTTACTCAACTACATGATTTGTGTACTTCGTCCACCACTGTGTTTGAAGGCAGGCGTCCAAAAACTTTTGGTATTGTAGTGTATATATGTGTCTGCAAAAAAAAAAAAAAAGGTACAAAACTTTTAAAAGACCTTCCTAGCCATCTAATAAGCCACCTGGAATTCATCAGCTTAAATCTTGAACCTAACTGGTTTTCTGATTTGCTCGTCTGGATGAGGAACTCAAATCTTGTCTGTATGAGAAAACGGAGCAGATGGAAACCTCGTTTAGGAAGCGAAGAGCTCTTAAGCATTCAAGGATTCTTTGGGAGTCTTTTTTTCCTCGTTTTAAGAGTATAAGTTCTGAGATTGTATCGTTCTCGATATATCTGTAAAAAAACATCAATCATTCCTCATTCCTGAAGCTTGTAAATATTCGCCATATGCGAGTAATCCAGATGTGAGCATCCTGTCAGGCTGATCGGGGCTCCAGACTCGTTCAGCAGGGCATCTGTTTTAAATACTAAACGCTAATGAGGGCTTGCTAGAAGGCTAATTAAGATGTAACACTCCTGTAGGCAGCTAACGACAGGATGGTAGTGGGGTATTTTTTTTTGCAATTTGCATTCCTGTCATTCTTGGCAGCATCAACGCCATTATTGCTAGCTGCCTGTTAGGAAGTCTTTTAGATGCTAATTATGTTTATAAACTGCCTTGGAGGTGAGATGCTTTTACATTAGTCTTGAAGACCGATGCTTAAAGGTACAAGCTTCCAGTAAGTCATTATCTAAGACTGACTGGCAATAAACGTTAATACCAGGGGTGCAGTTACCTGTGGCATTTTATTTCATTCAACAATAATTAGATTTAATTTATCGTAAATCAATTCTTATACAACTTCCAGGCGAAAAAAAAAAAAATTTGTAAAATATGATAGCGGGATCATTTGCTCATTATGTTACTCTAATACTTTAAATAGTTACATAAAATTTTACATCTACGGCATTTGGCAGACATCTTCGTCCAGAGCGATTTACATTTATCGCAGTTATACAGCTGAGCATTAGAGGGTTAAGGGACCTGCTCAAGTGGCAGATTGGGGGTGCTGAGATTTTAACCCCTCACCTTCTGATCAGGAGTCTGACATCTTATCCACAAAGCTACCACTTCCCCCAAATATTACAGAGTAGTGTCAAGTTGGGAGACGACTAGTTTTGTAACATGCCAACAGATGGCAGTACAACGCTGCATGCACAGTCACAGGGAGCACCGACCTTCATAAGTCAGTGTGCCAAAAGACATCGTCATGTGTGACACCCCGCATCCGAACCCACCCTACCTAGTATTTGGCTCCTGTGGACTTCGCCCTCTTCCCGAAGATGAAGATCAGGCTTAAAGGTTGCTGTTTCGACAGTGAATCACAGAATGTGCTTAAAAAAAGTTTTCCAGGACACGTTCCAGAAGTGGCAGGAACGCTGGGAGCGCTGTATTGGTGTGCAAAGGGACTATTTTGAAGGTGATAGTAAACGTTGATAAATAAAGTACTCTCTTGTAAACAGCGCTAGTCTCGAAACGTTTTGATACCACCTCATACCCTTTTGTTGGTAATTAAAGATTCAGGATTCAAGAGTTTCCAGTGGTATGTAGAGGAAACGGTGTGTTATACAATACAATGAAGTTCTTGCTCTGTGAATCCTCCCAGCAGCCTAAGACATCCATTATAAAAGATAAAAAAGCAGGACATAATAACAAATTATAATGTTATAGTGCAAATGCTGGAAAGTGTAATAGTGGAAACCTGGAAGACCTGCAGGGGAAGATTGGGTCCAGGTGTTGTTTAGGTTCGTATTGAAGTGTGTGTGTGTAGTCTGTAGTTTATGTTGTTATTGTATAATGAGGGTGTGTTGGGAAGGATGGGGTAGTTGACACCTCGCAGGAGTAATTTATCCCTGCAGCGGATGGGTGTCGTTCACAAGCCCGATGGCCTGCGGGTAAAAGCTGTTTTTCAGCCTTGATGTTCTGGCTTTTACACTCCTGAAGTGTCTGCCCCCGAGGTAGAAGTGTGATAAGGCCGTCTTTAGGGGGACTTTTGTCCTTGATATTGTATATCTGATATTTTCATGATGTGCCTAGATGTAGATATTAACTCACGGGCAGCCTCTCAGACACTTACTAGTCAACCCTCCATGATACTGACGATTTGGAAATTTTTTATAAATATGGACTACATTTACGGCATTTGGAATCCAGAGGGACTTTGGTTTATCTCATTTACACAACTGAGCAGCTGTGGAGTTTAGGGGGGCCTTGCTTAGGGGCCCAGTGTTAGACTGGTGTGACTGGGATTTGAACTACAACCTTCGGATCCAAAGTCAAATGCCTTACCCACTAAGCTACACCTTTAAGACTACGTTCTCAGAGATCTGATGTAGCACTGACTGTCCACCTCTGCTCCTCTTTAAGGAGAACCCAAACATACATCCATTTGCTCCGCTCGTTCTGGCACCAGAACCAAAGGGTTATTTCAGTTCACTCAAAATGCTTTCAGCGAAGTTTGGCTGCGTTTCTGAATGATGTGCGGCGAACAGGTGCCAATTCCGAGCTCCGTCCGGCAGCTTCCTCCGTTTCATCTACTGCACATCAGTCCACAGATGTCAAGTTGTGTGAAGCGAAAGCTACAAAAAAAAAAGTCTCAGAACATCTCCGATAAATCCTTTTATATTTAAGAACGTTCAAGCACTCGGTACATTCATCACAGCTTCCTTTGGTTTTTGGTTTTGTAAGTGGAACAGATTTACACAGCTGTCCAGAATCATCATCGTAACAGAGTGCCAGGATTCTCGACTGCAGGAGTTGGACAGTTGCTTGTGCTTCTACAAAAGCTTCGGGGAGCAGATCTTAGTGGCAAAGCTTGTACAACTGCCAGCTGAATTCGTTTCAACTTACCGAACCATGGAGTAGTGGTGGTGAAATTCATTTATTTGTGTTTCAGTAGGCACTTTATCCTGAGTTGAGAGGAAACCTGGGTCCACCACAGAAACACCAAAGGGTTAGGTGGGAATTCATCCTCATCACACGCAATATATTATTCAGGAACATTGTTAGGTCATGTCTGGAGAATATCATGGAAGACCACATGGATCAAATCAGAACTCAAGGGCTGGGAGATGGCAGGAAGTCTACAATCATCAGACCTGATCTACCTCATTTTACACAGGTGGAGTCAAACTTGCCCTTCCTTCCCCTACCCAGGCTACGTCTATACTAATCCGAACAATCTCAAAATGTAAAAAAAAAACGTTTTCATCTAAAAATTCTCTACACACTTTTGTTTTCAATCGTTTCTCAAAAGTTGCTTATCCATCCACAAACTTGAACTCAAACACACACTCAAATACTCAAACCAATTCCTACACGTTCATGTCTATAGCACCACTCGTGTTGTAACTGTTTCCGTGCAGTTTCTGCACCTACTCGACTGCTCGAAAACATTTTGTGTTTGCTTACTACTACACTCTTGTTTACTCTAGTTCTATTTTTTTGCACATTGTACTGTATAACACACTGAATGTATACTGAATGTATACAGAGCTGCTCCTAGTGAACCAGTCACCAAAATATACACTTGTATTGTGTTTAACTGTGCAATAATAACAATAACAAAGTGTTTATGCAATAAATGTGCAATAACACTCATTTAAAACCGTGCAATATTACCAGTGTGCACTATGTTTGATAGTGTAACTACTTACTCGTGGTCTCTTTTTCTTCTTTTGTATTTATACATTGTGTTGTGTATATACTGTATTATGTTTCTACTTTCTTTTATATATTTGCATCTGTGGGACGAATAAAGGAACATCTCATCATATCTTATATTTGTTACACTATACTTTGCACTATGTTGTGTATTGTGTGTTTTGTCTTGCACACGATGCACTTCATGTGGCTCAGACAACTTACTTTATTCCTTTACTCTGTGTTCTGTTATGTATCTCTATGTTGTATTATGTAGCACCAGTGTTCTGTCTCATTACACCGTGTACCGCGTCCGAAATGGTCGAAATGACAAAAAAAACTTCTCGACTTGATCCACAGTGAAACGTCTGAAAATGCTCACATCCCTGTACTGCGCTTGAGCATAACGTAAGATGCTTCGCAAGACCTTCGTTAGATGTCATTTCCACATAATGTTTATTTACTTTCTGGCTCTTTGAAACGTCGCGGTAACGACTGAAAATTTGTTTTCGAAAAACCTACGTTTTCACAGTTTACACTACGACACCAAAACGCCATTTTCAATGTGTGCTTTATGTTTTGAAAACGTTGTCTCAGTGTGGACGGAATGCCCCAGGAATTGACTAAAAAGTCCAGAAAATTGAGACAGTTCTGATCCTGCTCATCGTGCTTGGGCAAAGTCGAACCAAATATCCAGAGGGAGGAGTCAACCCTGATCCAGATCTTTCTACCTGTCCAGGATTGACCCAAAGGTTCAGGGAGTATAGCAATAGAGACTTGAACCAGCTCCCCTACCTACCTGGGCAGAGTTGACCAAATTTTGATCCGGATCCTCCTAACTCAGCAACTTAAATGTCCAGGGCTAGTGTCAGACCTCAATCAAAAATTTCTCAAAGTCTGACTTAATCCAAATCCTTCTTCTGAGGTGGATTCAAATAAAAAGTTCTGAGGTGGAAACCGACCTGATCCAGCTCCACATTCCCGAGCAGAGTCAACTTCTATTCCAGTGGGTGTCCACAATTATCTGATTTCAACATTCTTATTCAAACTTTTAAAGTTAAATCGCATCTGATGAGAATTTTCCAACAAAAAAGAAGTCGAAATCTTTTGAACATCAATCCTTACGTCAGTCCAACATCATCTGCAGAAGACTCTCCTCTTTCCGGCTACCTGCAGAGACCGAGATGAAAGACTTTGCTAGCGGTCTGACAGCAATCGTTTCACTCTGTTCAAAGTGTCTTCACTTAGAGAACCATCTAACAAGACACCTGGAATCATTCTGATTAGAGGAAAGATTTTTTTAGCACATGTAGTCAAACGTGTCTCCAGCAGGTCCGAACCAAATCTCGTAACCGTGTTGCGTGTTAATATGCAAATGAGCTCATTATGATCAAACGCCAACTTCCAACATTGTTCCTCATTTTCCGTCCTTAATGAATAATTTGCCGTTCAGTTTTTCATGCGATGTTTAATCCCCCTAATATGCATCCCAGACCTCCTAAAGTCTGTTTGGTGAAAAAGTGCATCCGTGTCAGAAAATGTGCAATTCTTCAAAACACAAAGTTTTTCAGACCTGCATTCCACCTTTTGGATGAAGTTTTTATTTCTGTAGATCAGTGCAGGGAGAACTGAGGAAAAACTCCTGGCAGATGGAAGCCACAGCTCGAGACATCCACTTCAGCCTGTTGGATTGAAAAGTGTTGGTAGAAAGCAGGTCTTAGGAGAGCAAGCTGGCAGTGTGCAGAGACACAGTCATCTTCTGAAGCTTGGGATATTTTGGGTGGGGATTTTGTCATGTTTTAGGCAGCAGGTTTGGGAGAGGAAATGACTGCCTCTGCCTATTGTGCAAGTATTGGACTGAAGTTTTATAACCAGTCCAATGATTATACGATCCAGATTAATAAAATGAAGAAATGATTAAAGGGAAAGGGGCGATGTGATCGTTTGGGTTTTGAAAAAAAAGACAGGCTTCAGGAATCTTAAATGTGTTTTTGCTCATGTCCACACGAATATATTTTGGTTTGAAAACACATATTTTTTCTCTCGGTTTTGACCTTCGGTCCACACTGTGAGCTTTTTGAAAATGTTCTCTAAAGTGGATAAATAAATAAAAAACTGCTGTTTTTGCGTCACATGTGAACTGTGTGAAAAAACAGAGGGTTTAGAAAAAAACTCTCTGACGCTTCAAAGAGCCGGAAAGGAAACAAACACCCGCGGAAATGACGCTTACGTTGTGCTCATGCGCAGTACGGGGATGTAATCGTTTTCAGATGTTTCAGTGTGAATGCAAAGTGTTTTTAGATGATTTTCAAATTGATCCGGATTAGTGTAGACGTGGTCTTATGCCGTTGTGATTGGTGAAGTTGTTGTGACGTCATCAGGTTTGGTGCTCCTGTTGGTTCTTGGATTCATGCTCGGCGTAGTAGGAGTCACACTGCAGGAAAGAGTCTAAAATCTACAAACACTGGCTGGATTTTATCCGAGAAAAAAAGCATATTTGCTTGCGGGGAACGAACCAACACTCAAAGACGACAGACTTTAGGCTTGGATTATAGGAAACTTTTAGGATTTTTTTATTTGTTAGATGACCAAAATGACTTTCTTCTACTACTAGAAGAGTTAAACCAAAAGTCTATGAGGGGGTGAAGTCAGACCTGATCCAGGCTCTACTACTTTGCCAGAGTTGAGCCAAAAGTCCAGGACATTGAGTTAGACCTGACCTGATTCAGCTAGTCATACCTGAATTGTCCAACACGTTTACAAGGTGTAGTCAGACAGATTCTACCTCCTACTTCATGGTCAATGTTGACCATCAAGACCAGGGGGTGAAGTCAGACTTGATCCAGGTTCTACTACATGGGCAAATTTGAGCCAAAAATCCATGTAGTGAAGACTTGATCCATCTCCTAGTACCCAATCAGAGTCAAGCCAAGTCAAACATGATCCAGATTGTCCTTCCTGGGGAGTGTTGACCAAAGGTCTAGGGGGTGGACTCAGACCTGATCCAAGTCCTACTATTGAGGAAGAGTCAAACCAAAAGCCCAGGGTTAGAGTCAGACCAGGTTCAGCTCCTACTATAAAGTCAAACAAGCTCGAGCTACTGCTACTTGGGCAGATTTCACATAAAACACCTACCTAATCAGAGTTAAGCCAAAAGTCCAGAGGGTTGAGAAAAACCTGATGCAGATTCTCCTACCTGGGCACAACTGACCAAAATTCCAGGGGGCAGAGTAGTCAAGTCAAAAGCCCAGGAGTCAGACATGATCCAGCTCCTCCAAATCCAGGAGATGGTGTCAGATGTTATAGTATAGAAAACAGCATCATTATCATCAACATCACTTCCATTGTAAACACTTTTGAAGGTTTTATATAGATGTAAAATCCAACGGCAAAAAAATCCCCTGCCCATTTGGTTAAACATATGCTGTGGAATGTGGACACACTGTGGAGTGTTGTGTTTATTCGAAATGCCTGATGCTGCTGTCATGTTTTTCTTATTTGAGAGTCTTTATTCAGGTGGCAATGACCTCAAGCGGTCAATCGGACTGCAGGACGTGTTATGTGTCGAGGTTTTGAGGGAAAAAAAGCTCCTCAAACACATTCCTCGTGTTTTGTTCCCTGTTTTATAAGCGATAAGTAAGTCGCCTTTGTTGGTGCTGAATCGGTGACACCCACGGTATCTTTAGAAAGCCTCATCAGGGGCTTAACAAAGGCGTGCGCTGAATGCTCTTGTCTTAATCACGTCCGTTCGGCAGTTCAGGCGAGGACGGAGCGACGCTCTTATCGAAAGCGAAGTGTCCGGCGAGTCTTTCCTCCTTGTAATGACAGTTCAATTTTCTCCGTTTACACGTTTCCTTTCTATATCATCCTGCCGTCGCCTTTTCAAGCCCTGCTGCCCGGCGATTTCGACATCTTTTTTTTTTTTTGTATAATATAATTACATGTTTCTGTCTGTCTCGCTTTCCTTTGTCGACGTTTTTCACACTTAATTGTGCGAGTTTAGCTGGCAGCTGTGCTAGCGTGAGTCAATTCCCGACCTGTCACATTCGTCTCGGGCGGTACTGAGAAGCTGGCACGGACGCTCAGAGTGTTACCTAAAGCCCAGGTAAACACTGAGAGAGAGTGGAACAGTGATGAGACGACGGGTATTGAGTCACTAATCACTCTGAATCACGTTCGAAGGAAAAACACAGGACGTTTTTTTAAGCTGATCCCGAAAAACGCCGCCGTTCTCCCGACGCTCCTTCCCCATGCGCTTCTCGAATACGAAGTAGGCAGGTGTCGATAACCGTTTTCACTGATAAATCACAATATTAATACGCTTTCTGCTTTCTGCGTTCCACTTGGGAGGAAGCTGCCGAGATAAAAGCCTTCCTTTATTTTCTGACAGGTTTCGGAAGAGTGCCGCGCCGCTGTTCTCAGAAGGAAATCCCATGATTCCGTTCTGTTAAAAAAAAAATTATCATCCAGGTTCAAAACCAGGAAAAATTTATGAAAACCTGTCTTCTTCCTGGTGTCACCATGAGGTTCCTCCAACAGCACGTCCTGAAATGTTTTATTCCTCTGTTACCACTTCATCAGATTCATTTATATACTATTTTTATACTATTTATACAATTCTACTTTTTATACATTTATAGTTACAACATCTTTACTATGTTGCATCCAAGGACAAGTTTCTTTTCTGCCCCTGTTCTCGCTTGCGTTATTGTCCGCAGTCCATATGTTCTTTTGTTATTTCTCTTTTTTGGCGTTAATTCTTTTTAAAAAAACGCATGGTAACGTCCGAAAAGAAAAAGTGGGCGTGGTATGTGTGATGGAGCACTGAAACTGGAGACTCCTTCTGTAAATGTTAAATCATTCTCTCACACCAACAATAAAACCCTTTCATCCATGTGAATGATCCCTGTTACAATGAACGTCAGAACAATATACCTGTAGACCACGAATCACCATCGACCAATCAGAAAGCAGGATTCTGTGATACACAAGATACAATGTGTAAAGTAACGAAACAATTGATGTAAATGTTATTTTTTTTCCTGATTAATTCGGTGTAGTTTTTCTTAGGCCACATTAATATCAATAAAAGGTTTGTGGTCACATGAAGACATAAATCCAACAAACACACTCTTTCACACACACACACACACACACACACACACACACACAATAAATACACCTAAGGAAAACCGATCATGTCTGAGATGCCCCGTATTGCCATCATGATAGATAGATAGATAGATAGATAGATAGATAGATAGATAGATAGATAGATAGATAGATAGATAGATAGATCGATCGATCGATCGATCAATCTCTCCAGTTTGGGGAAGGACCACAAAAGTCCAGTGTCCCAAT
Organism: Silurus asotus; assembly: GCA_024362625.1. NCBI lineage: Eukaryota > Metazoa > Chordata > Actinopteri > Siluriformes > Siluridae > Silurus > Silurus asotus. The sequence continues at coordinate 12,309,126 of MU563244.1, forward strand.
AGTTTTGATGTTTCAAAGATACACAATTAAAATAAAGACCTGACGCTGAACAAATTGTCTTAGGGAATGTGAGGTTTTTTTTTTATCTCTCCAGATTAATGTGCATTATTTAATCAGTGAAACTCTACATCATCCATCTGTCAAAGTGACCTACAAATGCTCCTTCCCTCCAGACCAGCCCCGGGGTTGAGTGATTGCTCAGGGCCATGCTGAACCCAAACAGGCTGTTCAGAGCCGCGATCAAACCCACAACCTTTTTACGTTATGACTAAATCCTGTGCCTGCTGGCAAGCAGAGACATTATTCAGCTCAAAACACACCCCTCTCTCTGTTTCTCTCTCTCTCTCGCTCTCACACTCTCTCTCTCTCTTTCTCCCTCTCTCCCTCTCTCTCTTTCTCTCTCTCTTCCTTTCTCTCTCTCTCTGTCTCTCTCCCTCTCTCACTCTCTCTCTCTCTCGCTCTCACTTAGTCACGACTGTCAAACCGTCATTATTTCACTTCCAGCCTGACTCATGCTCCCGAACCGCACCGATTCCTGGCTAAGTGTTACGCCTGCTCCTGGAGTCCTGCGGGATCTGACCTTTGACCCCATGCCGTAATTGAGTCGACACCCTGCCTCTCTGTTCCGGCCTACTTTCCACATTTGTCCCGGTGTTGTGCTACATTCAGACGATCCTGTTCCACATGACTACTACAACCTCAGTAATAAAGAGCTGGCATACACACACACACACGGAGATGGATATTAATGAAGAGAGTCATTGAAACAGACACCTAAGAACATTATTGTGTGAAGGATGAATGAGATATAATAGTGTATGGATTATTACTTAGTACTGAGAAGTGAAGGTTCGAGTCACTCAATGAACTGGAGACGAGTGTTCACTCCCTACATCACTCTATCTATCTGTCTGTCCGTCTGTCTGTCTGTCTGTCTGTCTGTCTATCTATCTTTTAATCTCTCTATCTATCTATCTATCTATCTATCTATCTATCTATCT
>MU563244.1:12310382-12317882 GCA_024362625.1 Silurus asotus
CTGTCTGTCTGTCTATTCATTAATCAATCTATCTATCTATCTATCTATCTATCTATCTATCTATCTATCTATCTATCTATCTATCTATCTGTCTGTCTGTCTGTCTGTCTGTCTATCTATCTTTTAATCACTCTATCTATCTATCTATCTATCTATCTATCTATCTATCTATCTATCTATCTATCTATCTATCTATCTGTCTGTCTGTCTGTCTGTGAATATGATTTGATGTATTATGTTTATAATAAAAAAGGGAAAGAAAACACGGAGTTCTGTGAGTTTATTGGAAGTTTCATCCAATCAGCGTGGTTTATTAAAGAACTCAATAAATCTTTAACGATTTCAGTAAAGCGGGCGGAGATAAGCGGCTTAGCGTCGTTACAGGAGGAAAGCGTAACGCTGTAAAGCAGGGCTGTGATAGTAGATTAAAACACAAGCGCCGGTTTCTCTGACCTTCTTTCTCCGAGACATTCTGGTACATGACCTGGATTAGATAGAGAGAGCCCTCACACCTCGCTCAGAAAAATGTGGTTCCTCTCGCAAACAAAGCCATCAAAGCTCCTGCTTCTTCTTTAACAATGTGAATCCTACCGGAGCTGAAAGTGCAGGTAAACACAATCGGCTCAGACACTTTGTGTTTCCTGCCTTATCTTATTAAAAGGCCGTCTCCTCTACTGTGTGTGTGTGTGTGTGTGTGTGTGTGTGTGTGTGTGTGTGTGTGTGAGTTTTCTCTTGTTTATCAGCGGTTGTCAGATCTCTGCTTTGTGATGTGGTCTGATTTCAGAGTAATCCCTCCATCAAGGCCCGAGCAGATCTGCAGCTTCGTTTCTGGGGGAGGAAAAGAAAAAAAAACCTGCGGAGATCAATAAACCTCTCGCATCGCTTCCAGTCGCAGTGTCCGAGATTAGTATGTATTACGCGACACGGCTCATGGCGTGATTTACGTCGGCTTTTGATTTCTTCGCATCAGCACTCTTATGGAAATGGTGTTGTCGTAGTTTTGCTGGGGGACGATTAGCAAGAAAAAGCATCGATATGGCGTAAAAATGCAAATGATGGCACCTCTTATGGCGTCGGTTAATGGAGTAATCGAGCCGGCCATATGGTGGCTGTGATCGTACATAATGATGATGTCGTCGTCGCTGTGGCCGTCGTTCTCCGTAGCAACCCGCTCGAGGCTGCGCAGGGGGACTGTATTGATGTACAATGTTTGTCGTTCCGCTGATGAGGCTTGTTATTTGTATTTTATTGTTTCTCCTCCTTCGCCTGCGAGCTCCCCTGGGTCTGCAGGCCCGCTTCCATTACTTATTTATTCATCTCGCACTGCAGAGTAAACCCTTCTCTGAGCGGAACGGTTAGGACCCCCATACCGAGGGCCGAGCGACGCCAGGCCGAGTGGCCTCCAGGGCAGGCAGCTTTTTAAGTACCATGAGCCACTCAGATATAATGAAAAACCTTCTGATTAGCATGCAGAGCTCATGAGCACGAATAACCGGAGACGTGATCCTGTTGGAGAATGGATTAGAATCCAGCAATGTGGAGGAGGACGAGCAGGAGGTGGAGCACGAGCAGTTTCTTAAGTGTAAGAGGAGTGTTTTCATGTGTAATCAAAATCATAAGTGGTTTGTATGTTTTGCGATCTGATTCCGATCTGAAGCACTTTGATTTTTACAGGAGGCCACACCCACTTTAGCTTGCAACCAAAATTCACACCCCCTTTACTAGGATAGAAGCAGTAAGGCCACACCTTCTTTCCTAGGATAGAAGCAGTAAGGCCACACCTTCTTTACTAGGATAGAAGCAGTAAAGCCACACCTCCTTTACTAGTATAGAAGCAGTAAAGCCACACCTCTATTACTAGGATAGAAGCTGAAAGGCCACACCCCCTTTATTAAAATAGAAACTGAAAGGCCACACCTTCTTTACTAGGATAGAAGCTGAAAGGCCACACCTCCTTTACTAGGATAAAATCTGAAAGGCCACGCCTCCTTTATTATGATAGAAAATGAAAGGCCACACCTCCTTTAGTATCAACACATTTAAAAGGCCATGCCTTCTTTATTGGGATCAAAGCTGGAGGCCACCCCTCCTTTATTGGGATCAAAGCTGAAAGACTACATCTCCTTCAATAGGATCAATGCAGACAGGCCACGCCTACTTTATTGGATTTTGCATAGAGGCCACACCTCCTTAACAATGATTGACAGGCACAGAGGCCACGTCTCCTTTATTAGAACTAATAGAAATTATTTATATTTATATGCAAATGATATAAAAACTTTTTGTGCTCCTTTTTTGAGGATGCTCTGTTGGTGATCACCATGGCAACACTCCCTGTTGATTAATACACACATTGCGACACTGAACAAAGTTTCTACAGCAGATCTTACTCTCGATCGGACGGTTAATAGGTTAATGATGCGCTGCGATCGTCTCTGGGTTTCTGCCCCTTTGTCTCAATGAAAAGGCCTTTTACGCTTTAACGATCGCGTCCAGTAATCTCCTCATTAGCACACGCCTCGCTCGTTTAATCACACTTATTACACACAGCACGCGGGAGCTCGGCATTCGCCGTAGCGTACTGCAGTAATCCGTCTGCACGCATTTGCAGGGAAATCTGCACAGATTATCTGGAGAGGAAACGCCATGACGACGGTTCATTCCTTCCTGAGCTCTCAGACGAAATCTGATCCGAAGCCTGCGTCCGGTTACATTGTCAAGTCTGCACTTTTCCTTTTTCTCAGATTTTTATTACATATAAATGTATACAGAGTACGACATGGAGTAACATGCTTTTTTTATGACTGTCCAGCATGTAAACATCAAAAAATACAGAATATAAATTATAGCAATCAAAACACAATAAATAGAATAAAGTATAAGTATAAATTAAGAGTATGAAAATTAGGTTAAGAATATTATATAAAAAAAAGTAATATATAATAAAAAAAAACAAGGTTAAGAATAATATATAAAATATTTATATAATTATATTTATATATTCACACACTAAAACAATTGTGAAAATGTCAGGTGTCCCAGTACCTCTTTATTTATATTCCTTTATTTTATTTATTTATTTATTTATTTATTTATTTATTTTTATTTTTTACAAACAAATGTCTGATATTTTGTGTCCCTGCTTTAATAAAAACAGAAAGAGATCGTGACGTGACTCTGCAGCAGGGTGAAAGTGATTAATACGTTGTTTGTTGTTTTATTCTGGAAGGAATTAAACCCTGAAGTGAAGCAATCTAACCACAATATATTCAAGATCCACGGCAGATAGATATCTACAGATCTACAGCATGGGATTATGGGTAATAGCCAACACTCAGTGTGTACACGCAATGTTTTGAATAGTAATTACATTGTCATAACTTATATAGTATCTATGTGTGTGTAGATATATATATATATATATATATGTGGTGTGTGTGTGTGTGTGTGTGTGTGTGTGTGTGTGTGTGTGTGTGAGACATTGTATTTACATTGTCATAACTTATGTTTATATAAGTAACTTATTTATATATACATATACACCCACAGGGTATAGAACAGACACAAAGAGAGAAAAGGCGAGACACAGAAAGGGTATAGGAAAGACAGAGAGAGAGCGCATAAGAGAGACACAGAGCAACACAGAGAGACACAGAGAAAGTGTAGGAGAGACACAGAGAGAGTATAGGAGACACAGAGAGACACAGAAAGAGTCTGGGAGAGACATAGAGAGAGTATAGGAGACACAGAGAGAGACACAGAAAGAGTGTAGGAGAGACACAGAGAGAGTGTAGGAGAGACACAGAGAGAGTATAGGAGACACAGAGAGACACAGAAAGAGTCTAGGAGAGACACAGAGAGAGTGTAGGAGAGACACAGAGAGAGTATAGGAGACACAGAGAGACACAGAAAGAGTCTAGGAGAGACACAGACACACACAGAGAGTAGATAAGAGACACAGAGAGAGTGTAGGAGAGACATAAAGAGAGTGTATGAGAGACACAGAGAGAGCAAAGGAGAGACACAGGGAGAGCGTAGAAGAGACACAGAGTGTAGGAGAGACACAGACACACAGAGAGAGTAAATAAGAGACACAGAGAGAGTGTAGGAGAGACACAGAGAGAGTGTATGAGAGACACAGAGAGAGCAAAGAAGAGACACAGGGAGAGCGTAGAAGAGACACAGAGAGAGAGTGTAGGAGAGACACAGACACACACAGAGAGTAAATAAGAGACACAGAGAGAGCATAGGAGAGACACAGAGAGAGCATAGGAGAGACACAAAGAGAGTGTAGGAGAGACACAGAGAGAGCGTAGAAGAGACACAGAGAGAGTGTAGGAGAGACACAGAGAGAGTGTAGGAGAGACAAAGAGAGAGCATAGAAGAGACACAGAGAGAGTGTAAGAGAGACACAGAGAGAGCGTAGAAGAGACACAGAGAGAGTGTAGGAGAGACACAGAGAGAGTGTAGGAGAGACACAGAGGGAGTGTAGGAGAGACACAGAGAGAGTGTAGGAGAGACACAGAAGGAGTGTAGGAGGGACACAGAGAGAGTATAGAGGAGACACAGAGAGAGCATAGAAGAGACACAGAAACAGTGTAGGAGAGACACAGAGAGAGCGTAGAAGAGACACAGAGGGAGTGTAGGAGAGACACAGAGGGAGTGTAGGAGAGACACAGAGAGAGTGTAGGAGAGACACAGAAGGAGTGTAGGAGAGACAAAGAGAGAGCATAGAAGAGACACAGAGAGAGCGTAGAAGAGACACAGAGAGAGCGTAGGAGAGACACAGAGAGAGTGTAGGAGAGACACAGAGGGAGTGTAGGAGAGACACAGAGAGAGTGTAGGAGAGACACAGAGAGAGTGTAGGAGAGACAAAGAGAGAGCATAGAAGAGACACAGAGAGAGCGTAGGAGAGACACAAAGAGAGCGTAGAAGAGACACAGAGAGAGCGTAGAAGAGACACAGAGAGAGCATAGAAGAGACATAGAGAGAGTGTAGGAGAGACACAGAGAGAGTGTAGGAGAGACACAGAGAGAGTGTAGGAGAGACAAAGAGAGAGCATAGAAGAGACACAGAGAGAGCGTAGGAGGGACACAAAGAGAGCGTAGAAGAGACACAGAGAGAGCGTAGAAGAGACACAGAGAGAGCATAGAAGAGACATAGAGAGAGTGTAGGAGAGACACAGAAGGAGTGTAGGAGAGACACAGAGAGAGTGTAGGAGAGACACAGAGAGAGTGTAGGAGAGACACAGAGAGAGTGTAGGAGAGACACAGAAGGAGTGTAGGAGGGACACAGAGAGAGTATAGAGGAGACACAGAGAGACACACAGAGAGTGTAGGAGAGACACAGAGGAAGTGTAGGAGAGACACGGCGAGATTATAGAGGAGATACAGAAAAAGTGTAGGAGAGACACAGAGAGAGTATAGGAGAGACACAGAGAGAGTATAGAGGAGACATAGAGAGACACAGAGAGAGTGTAGGAGAGACACAGAGAGAGTGTAGGAGAGACACAGAGAGAGTATAGAGGAGACATAGAGAGAGTAAATGAGATATTGAGACGATGATTAGACGATTATTAATTCTCAGATTAAAAACTTGGCCATGTTACAAACCCGTCTAACGGTACCGAAGTCGATGGCGAGCACGCGCACCTCTCCGAATCCCCCGGGTTAACCTCGGTGCCACGTGGTGTCCGGGGTGTTCCAGTGGTGGGGTATGTGTGTGTGTGTGTGTGTGTGCGTGTGTGTGTGTATGCGCGGGGTGGGGGGTATCATTAAGGGAGGAGACGCGTTTCCGGTCTCTCCGCTGTTTGCTCCTTTGTTTCTCTGCTCGGTGATTTAATGCGCTGGGGCGGAGAGAAGGTGCTGTGGGGCGGGCGCTCGCGGATCAGCGAGTGCGTGCGTGTGTGTGTGTGTGTGCACGCGTGTGTGTGCGCGTTATCCCCTCCCTTAGAGCGAGCGCGAGCTACAGAGAGTGAAGACGGAGAGGTCTGTGTGCTAGAGAGAGAGAGCGGACTCTGTGCGCGCGTGTGTCTCTTTTCGCTTATTTTGCGGGGTGCGCGCGAGGATGAGGACGGCGCGCGCGTGAGTGGAGCGAGCGAGTGAACGGAACCCCGGCGGAACACGCGCGAGACTACGGTCAAGGATCGGACCTGCTCGCGCAAGATAGAGAGGAAACTCCAGCTTTGGATCTCGTGTGTGTGTGTGTGTGTGTGTGTGTGTGTGTGTGTGTGTGGACGAGGAGGCATCGCTATAACGGAGCGGCGGAGAGCGACGGCACTGCGCGGTGAGTTCGTGCGTCTGTGCGCCCCGGTGCGTTTTTATTGGCTATAAATGCGTAAAGGTGTGATTTTGGTTCCTGCACCAGCGCAGAATTTGGGGTCGTTTCCTGTTGTTTTTGTGTGTGTGTTTTGTGTGTGTGTGATGAAGTTGGAAGAACATCGCAGTGCGGGCATCCGAAAAAGAAAAACACCAAAAAAGACGCGCACCGAGAAATAAAAAAGGAAACGCGTGTTTATATGTGCGGTGTTTTTGTGCGTTCGGAAATGCAAAAAAAAAAAACCCAAACTCAAATACATTTCTATATTTGTTGTTTTCCTTCTCTGGTCTTTTTATCCGACTTTTGGTGAACACACCGGATTCATAATCCACATTATTTCTATCCACTTTACGCATCATTTTCCCCGCACGATTGTGCAACCTCTGGCAACCAATAAATCCGAAAGAGTTTCTATCACTAATGAGATCTTGAAATGCACGCGCAGCTCAGGACTGAGACCTTTCGATCTTCTGCGCTTCAAAAAAAAAATGATATTTTGGTATATCTGGCAACCCGCTGCATACAAAAGGTTTCCTGTCACTACTAGAGAGTGTTTAGATCAGGGTTAAATCTTTCTCTTTTTTCCATGATTTAGATTTTAAGTTTATTTAAAAAAAATGTACGTGATAATTCTACACCCTTAGGGTTCTATCTGAAGGTGTATTCCAACTGTAGGTTTGTGGTTACAATGTTGTGAATACTAAAATTCTACACATATTTACATACATGGCAACCCGCTTCTTATAGGATTCCTGTCATCGCCTGCTGCAACACGACCCCTCGTTTTAGTTTATAAATTATTGACGGAGGACAAATGATTTTTGCATGACGTCTAAACTGATGTCTGATGTCTCTAGCGTATTTCTACAATATTTGCCAACCATTTAATTAAGTCTACAACTTAATTAACTAATTACAATTAGTTACACATTTGTAAAACATTTGTTTGCATGCTGATTTTTTGTATTTCTGGCACACTGTAGCTGTAATACGAAGTGTTGTACTAAATTTAATCTTGATATCAGTTTGATATTGATATAAATGGCAACCCCATTTCTACACAATGTATTTGTGAAAGAGCAAACATTTTATATTAAGTTATTTTGTTAATTAACGGGACAGTGTAGGGTTTATTTGGGTAATATAATATAGAGAAACTATTTTGTTTGCTTAATCTATTAT
>MU563244.1:12320382-12322882 GCA_024362625.1 Silurus asotus
CTCCTTTTCTCTCCCTATCTCCCATTCTAACTTTATCACTCTATCTTTCTCTCTCTCTCTCTTGCTCTATCACCCGCTCCTTTTCTCCTTCATTATCACTCTATCACTCTCCTTTCCTCTCTTTCTCTTTATTACTCTATCAATCTCCCTCTTCTTCTCTCTTTCTAACCCCTTATCCACTATCTTTCTCTCTCTCTCTCTCTCTCTCTCTCTCTCTCTCTCTCTCTCTCTCTCTCTCTCTCCCTTTCTCTCTCTCTCTCTCTCTTACACACTTTTTTTTATTTCCCTTACTTTATCTGTCCCTACCTCTCTCCCTCTGTCTTCCTCTCCATCTATCTTTTTCTCACCCTCCCTACTCTCTCCCTTTTTTTCTCACTCTCCCTTCCTCCCACTCTCTCTCTCTTTTTCTCTCCCTTCCTCCCATTTTGTCTCTTACTCTCTCTCTCTCCCTTCCTTCTTCTCTCTGTCTCCCCCTCTATCTTTCCCTCACTCTCTTTCACTTGCCCCCCCCCACACTCTTTCTCCTTCTCCATCCCCCTGTATCTTTCGCTTTCATTCAATCTGTGTCTATCTATCATTGCCATTCTTTCTTTCTTGCTTTCTTTCTTTCTTTCTTGCTTTCTTTCTCTTTCTGCTTTTCCATCTCCCCTGTTCACTTTCTCTAATCTCGTTTGTACTCTACTAGTCTTTGTATGTTCTTTCACTCTCTCCCTCTCTCTCTCTCTCTCTCTCTATCTCTCTCTCCCTCTCTCTCTCTCTCATCTTACTAGAGATAAAATCAAGGTTTTTTCAGCTGACTAACAAAAGGACATTTCAGAGCCTCGTGTCTATACAGTAGAAAAAGAAAGAAAAAAGGAGGAATAATACTGCTGATGAAAAAAATCTTTTTTTGTTTTCTCTCCTCCTTTTTTCCCTCTTAGTTGCAGGGTTTCTGTTCATCAGTGAGCGTGTGGACGGATGAGGGGAAGCACTGTGTGACGGAGCCTGGGTGATGTTTAGATAAGAGATGGGGGAAGAGTTTTAAAAGTAAATAAAGGCCATAGTGTGTGTGTGTGTGTGTGTGTGTGTGTGTGTGTGTGTGTGTGTGTGTGTGTGTGGATCAAGAGGTAGGACCAGGCTCATTTAACCCTCCCCCAGTGGTGTATATGCACATGTGGCAGAATGTGACTCCTGTGTGTGTGTGTGTGTGTAGGTGTGTGTGTGTATGTGTGTGTGTGTGTGTGTGTGTGTGTGTGTGTGTGTGTGTGTGCACAGCTGTGAGCCAGAGGTGAACAGACACTTCAACACATATCTGTGAAAGTGTGACATGACTGTCCCTTCCGTTAGCTTGCACACACATGTGAAGCCTCACACACACACACACACACAGCTCTTCAGTATCTTATCAGGACCTGAGGCTGCATCTATCTGTAGAGTTATGTGCTTCCACAGACACAGAGTTTAGTCTCAAAGCGTCTCGGTCTGAAAGTGTCTTAGTCTGAGAACTTCTAAGTCTGAAAGTGTCTTGTTTTGAAATCGTCTCAGTCTGAAAGTGTCTTCGTCTGAGATTGTCTCAGCTTGAAATTGTCTCGTTCTGAGAATGTCGCGGTCTGAGAGCGTCTCAGTATGAAAGTGTTTTAGTTTGAGAGATTCTGAGCCTGAAAGTGTCTCGGTTTGAAATCGCCAAGTTCTAAAAGTGTCTCCATCTGAGATTGTCTTGGTTGCAAAATGCCTCGGTCTAAAAGTGTCTCTGTCTGAGATTGTCTCAACTTGAAATCGTCTCTTTCTGACAGCGTCTCCGTCGGAAATTGTCTTGGTTGGAAATCGTCTCGGTTTGATATCGTCTCAGTCTGAAAGTGTCTCCGTCTGAGATTGTCTCTGTCTGAAAGTGTCTCAACTTGAAATCGCCTCTTCCTGTAAGCGTCTAAATCTGCCTCTGTTGTGATGAGAAGTGATTTGACTCTGAATCGACTCTTTGTTTTTCTACACTCTTACACTCAAAAAGCACGTAACGTAAATGTCTAGCCGTCTCCAGCTCGGGTTTCCAAACAGGAATATGATAGAAACGCCCTTGACTTGACCTTTACAATTGATTGACAGGAGCACTACATGGAAATATGAGTTGTAGGTATCGAGCGATAGCGTTTGATGTTGCGCTTCATGCTGGGGTTTGGATAAGCAACTCGGCGGACCGTTCTCGCAGTGTGTTGGCTTGCGTACGGAGTGTGTGTGTGTGTGTGTGTGTGTGTGTGTGTGTGTGTGTTTGCATCGGCCCTTGCTTATTGATGATGAATTCCGGGGCTAAAACTTTGGCAGTGTGTGAGTCTGCTTTAATCAGCCATCTGCTCTGTCAGCCTGCGGCTGCGCTAATAAGCGTTTCTCTCCAAAGCAGCGCATGTGGTTTGTATGTGTTTGTATATATACACACACACACACACACACACACACACACACACACACACACACACACACACACACAGATGAGTGTGTGTGTGTGATTTTGTTTACCCAAGTGTACACG
>MU563244.1:12335382-12350894 GCA_024362625.1 Silurus asotus
AGCTGAATGAATGAAAGTGTTTTAACCCTGAGGCTATGAGCAAAGGTGCCTGTGTGAGCGGCGTCTGAGTGGGAACCGAGCTCAGGTCCGGCAGTGACCTGACAACTGGAATTAGCAACTTCCAGATTTACTGAAAAATAGGAAGCTGGATTACAGGAAGTCTAAAACACAGACACGCGGCTGTCTAGCTCAACAGGCCTGTTCGTTTTACTGTAACTCATTTGCATGAAGTTTAGTCAGTTACATGAAGTGTCATGATGAGGAAATTATAAAAAGAAAAACACAGATACACCGAAAATATTGGAACACCTGAATGTGTTTTTTGCCCAAACTGTTACTAAAGAATTGTATACAACTTCTTTGGAACATCTTTAGAACCATGGAGATATGGCCTCCACGCCCTTGCACCTCACCCACATCAGTCCCTTGACTTAACACCCTTGTTGCTGATAAACACAAATGTCCACAAGTCCAAAAGTCCACTTGTGGAGCATCTTCTCAGAAGAGTGGAGCTCATTGTAACAGCAAATGAAGGATAAATGTGAAATGGGATGAACGTTCTACATGATAGACAGATAAACAGACAGACATTATCTAATAAACTTACCTTAAGTGTGTGATTATTTTTCATGTCCCCACAATGCTCGGAAAACCAGAATCTGTGTTACCTTCGTATCTCTAAGTCGAAAAAAAAATATATTTTTTTTATCTAAGTTTCTGCTGAGTGTGTTGAGGGTCAGCATTTGCTGTGTGTGAAGCTGCACGTGATTTATCCCCACATAAGTCCTGCAACACTCACATGATATACATTTTTCTCCTCAGGTCCCCACAATGACCGAACGCGTGTGAGCGAGTGGAGACACTGTGACGTTCTTCATCAATGTAAGAACAAATTTATTTCTTATACAAACTGTAGTGTGCTGGACTGTGTGTGTGTGTGTGCGTGTGCGTGTGTGTGTCAAGGACGACCCGTCCATGCAGGTGTTTTTTAAATTCTAGCTCTTCGTCTCCCATCCCCCAGCTCCTCCTCCACATCCCAGCTCTGATCTGGCGTCTGTTTGGATTTGGATTGACAGAGTGTGTGTGCGTGTGTGCGTGTGCGTGTGTGTGTGCATGTGTGTGTGTGTGTGTGTGTGTGTGTTTTCTTCTAGGTCAAACAGCGGTAAAGTGATACTAGTAAAAGTGTGTGTGTGTGTTATATATATACGGACACACATTCAGTTACAAATTTAGTATCTCATTAATAAACCTAGCTAGCAAGAAAATCCTTGCTAGGTGCATTGCTATATTGGTGATAGATAGATGGATGAATGGATGGATGTCATTTACTGTTATAATAATCTCCACTTCTCTGAGAAGATGTTCCTCTAGATTTTTGTGGAGACTCATTCAGGCACAATGGTGACTCTGAAGTCAGGTACTGATGTAGATGAAGTGAGAAGGTCTGGGGTGCAGTCAGTTTTCACATTTATTCCAAAGGTGTTTTTAAAAGGGTTGGAGCTCTATAGCAGGAGATCTTTCACTCCGTCCCATGTAAAGCAGATCTTCATGGAGCTGGCTTTGCACATAGGTCATTGTCATGCTGGAACAGGTTTGGATCTCCAATGAAGGAAAAAAAATTCAACAGTTTGAAAACGAAACACATATGACTGGGAAAGTCAGGTGTCTCAATCATTTTGGTCATGTAATGTAGAAACACTGGACAGATGGGTTTCATTGAAAAACTTAATCGCTTCAGTTGTGTTGAATAAAGTTGATGATGATGATGATGATGATGATGATGATGATGGCGATGATGATGACGAAGCTGTGCATCACTGCTTAGCAGTAATTAGCATTAATACAATAGTAACCAGTCGCTAATCACGCTCAAGCTACTTATGAACTCCGCTCTCCAGGCAGCCGTATTGTATTGTCATTAAGTCTGTGGGTCTTAAGTGTGTGTGCATGTGTGTGTGTGTGTGTGTGTGTGTGTGTGTGTGTGTGTGTGTGTGTGTTTGTGGTAATGTACCTGACACACGCTGAATCATCAGGCAAAAGACAGAATGAGAGCAAGAGCGAGAAACTCTGGATTTCTACTGATGCATAGATATGAGCACCTGTGTGTGTGTGTGTGTGTGTGAGAGAGAGAGAGAGAGAGAGAGAGAGAGAGAGAGAGTGCATTGAATTGAAACCGAGAGAAATGAGACACTTGTAGTGCTCCTCTCTCGAAGTAGAACATTAACCTGATTGAAGGAGCCCCCTCCCCCCCCACTCAACCACTTTGACCTTCTGGTGTGTGTGTGTGTGTGTGTGTGTGTGTGTGTGTGTGTGTGTGTGTGTGTGTGTGTGTGTGTGTGCAGAAGCTGCAAACTGTCAGAAAAAGAAAAAAAATTCTTTACCACTCAAATCAAAGCAACATCACATCACTGACAGGAACATGCTGAACGAGAGAAGAGATCTATCTATCTATTTACATCTGTCTTTTTCTATCTATCTATCTATCTATCTATCTATCTATCTATCTATCTATCTATCTATCTATCTATCTATATATTTATGTATCTATCTATCTATCTATCTATCTATCTATCTATCTATCTATCTATCTATCAGGTCTCAGTGTTCCAGACGTAACGTTTCTTCGCTGTTATCGTGAATCTGCTGGAACGTTATTACAGCGTTCTTCACACAACGTATTCCATTGCACGATTTTTTTCGTTCTGAGACAATAAACATTCTGTCACTACGCTAACGTAACGCCTAGGAAATTACGCTGATAAGAAGAAGTGTCTATCACTTACACAATGGTGTGATTTTCACTAGTCCGGAACTCATGCTAATTCCACTTAACACGTGGTGACACCGAGGAGACGCGTCATCAGGCAGAATCTATGCAAGTTCTTTTTTTTTTTGCCAACACGTGCAATTCCACGAGAATTCGGTTTAAATAAGGTAAAAGTAAGCGAATGTTCTGTAGACAGTCTCTCCACACTCCGTCTGATCTGAAAGGTCGAGCTAGCTTGGAATTTGATCCGCACCGTTCCGGATTGTTGTAGTGTTCTAAAAACACTTAATTCTGGTGGTGAGAGCGCGACTGCCTGAGGCGGAGCGAGACGAGGTGAAAAGGGACCGAAAAAATGAAAGAAAAAAAAGCGAGTGTTGTTTTTTTTTTGGCGGTGACAGAGACAGGAACAGATGGATAGAGTCTGTGGGAAAAGAGGAGAGGAGGAGGAGGAGGAGAGTGAGGAAGATTACTGACGCTGGAAGAAACGCTGGAGGAGAACGAACGATTTTTGTCAGCATTCGTTTTCCTCAGCGGACGAGGTGAAGAACGAGACAGCATGCGACTCGCGTTCCGATCTGAAGTTTACCCCGAAATAGTTTAGCGTAAAATTGCAGCATAGCAGATAAACTAGTTATGATATTTAGCGAACGGTAGTGTAAAGGAAAATCAGCTGTTGCTATGGTGATCGAATTTACAATCCTGAGGGTATTGGTATATAAAATATTTGTTGTTTTTTATCTAACTGTACTAAAACAAAAAAGTAAAAACTAGCTAGTCATTAAGTTTAATAAAAATACAACAAATTGAGTACATAAGCTAAACATAAAAACCTAGCTATCTAATGCTAACTGTCATATATCCAGCTAGCGATTCAACACACTAAGTTATCTAAATCTAGAACAACCTAGCTAGCTAATGCTAACTGTTAGACAACAAAAGGACTATTGGGACAACAAAAGGATATTAGCTATATGCAAAAACAGTAGTTAGCTATGCTAGCTAGTTAGCTATGAAGCTAATGTTAGTTTTTATTCCTCTGTGAAAGAATTTTGGGGGAGTGAGAGAAAAAAGAAGAGAAGAAGAGATAATAGAGAGAGAGAGAGAGTGGGGGGGGGTAAAGTGAAATCAGCGTTAAGCAACAATGTGTGTGTGTGTGTGTGTGTGTGTGTGTGTTAGTTTTTATTCCTCTGTAAAATAATTTTGGGGGAGTGAGAGAAAAAAGAAGAGAAGAAGAGATAATAGAGAGAGAGAGGGGGGGGGGTAAAGTGAAATCAGCGTTAAGCAACAATGTGTGTGTGTGTGTGTGTGTGTGTGTGTGTGTGTGTGTGTGTGTGTGTGTGTGTGTGTGTGTGTGTGTGTGTGTGTGTGTGTGTGTTAAAACAAGCATTGGATTGTGTGCCTCAGATTATCTCCAACAACGATGTGAGGAAAACAAGACGAGTCAGTACCACCTCCTCACTACACACACACACACACACACACACACACACACACACACACACACACACACACAGACACCCACACACAGACACACAAGAATAAAGGATGCCGGTTTTCTTCCAGCTCTAAAAAACAACCGCTGGCAATTTCTCATCTTTCTGTTGTTTACTTTTATTTCTACCTTCTTTTTTCATTTTCACTCTCAATCAAATCTGTATCTCACTTTCACTATCTTTCACTTTTCCAGTATCTCACGCGGTATCTCACTTTCTCATATTTACTCTCAGTTTCACTCTCTTACTCTCTCTCTATCTCATTTCATACTCTCTTATTTTTACTCTCCATCTCACTTCCTATCTCACCCTCAATCTCAATTCCACTCTATCTCACTCACTACCTCACTTTCACTCTATGTCACCCTCTGTCTCAATCTCCATTTCACCCTCTCACTTCCACTCTCTTTTACTCTCTCACTTCCATTCTATCTCACTCTCTATCTCACCCACTACCTCACTTTCACTTTATCTCACCTCTACCTCACTCTCTCACTTTCATCAATCTCTATCTAACTTTCACTCTATGTCTTATTCTCCATCTAACTCCCCATCTCACCCTCTATCTCACTCTATATCTCTTGGCTCACACGCTTTACCTTGCTTCCACTATCTCACTCTCTCTCACTTCCTGTCTCACTCTTTGCCTCACTGTCTATCTCCATAACTATATAACTTTCTTTTACTCTCACTCTCCATTATCTCACTCTTTATCCCACTCAGTGTCTCACTCTATCTCACTGCCTATCTCACTATCTATCTAACTCCCACTCTATTTCACTCTTTATCTCACTTTTACTCTCTATTTCAGTGTTCCTTTCAGATACACTCTTTGCTTATCTAACTTTCTTTCTATCTCACTCTCTTCCTGTCTCACTCTCGTCCTGTCTCACTCTATGTTTTTGTTTATATGGTAGTAAAACAAACACTAACATCAGCCTTCTGTCCATCGTCATGTTTCTCTTTATAACATACAAACTATACATTACACTGTTTAGACGCTTATACAGCATAATACTTATAGCCATTTCACACACACACACACACACACACACACACACACACACACACACACACACACACACACACACACACACTTCTGATGGATGTTATTTAAACCCGATCTGCCCTTTTATTGCCATCTGATCCTCCCTCTGCATCACACTCCATATCCGCTATTGATCTCTTACCTTCTGGTAAATGTCTCTCTTTCTCTCTCTCTCTGCCTCTCTTCCTCTCTCCATCTCTCTCTCTCTCCGCCTCTCTCCATCTCACTCTCTTTCTGTTTCTCCTTCCCCCATGATGACGATAATGACGATGATGAAGGCTCGGCTAGACAGGAAATTGATTTAGCTTTAACACAGTGTGTGTGTGTGTGTGTGTGTGTGTGTGTGTGTGTGTGTGTGTAACAGAATCCACTTGTCTGATGTCAAAGAACAGGTAGAAGCCGAGAGCCATAAGTTTTCTCTCACGTCTTTAGTATATGGGCGTTTTCTGTAATTGCTGTATAAATCTCAGACGAACGCAACTAGATTATGTGCTAACAGCACCATTTCCTTCCACCTCAGGAAGCTCAAACAAGCCGAAACCAGGAAATACAACACGTACGTGAGAGGAACACGGACGCCACGTGATCCTAATAACCCGATTATAACGAAGTACATTACATCAGCTTTACACATCGCTGCGTATCAGCAGCTAATCGTCTGTCGTTTCGCGTAAAAACAGCCGAACACCTCGTCAGCTTAGCGTAGCTGATGTATCATCCGTGTTACTTTGCAGTACTTTTCTAGTCTGGATATTCAATTACGATCTTGTTATAGATAATCGCGTATTACCGATGGTAAAATTCACATCGGTGCTTTCAGCATAAACTTTAACGATGTGATGCATCGATTTTTTTTGTGCTAAACTTTTATTATTTGTCCTGAGAGTCACTTAGAATACAGATTAACATGGCAGAGGTAGAGCTGTAACTTCCGGGAGACAGAACAGGAAAAGGACGTCTGGTATTATTTCATCTTTTGTCTTTTGTTTGTTTTTTTACACTACAAAGGCGGGTTTGTGAAAGAGACGTGTTAGAAGTCATAAGGCACAAAAGTGTGTAAATTGATGACTTGATGTCTGTCTGAATCAAAGAAACAAAAAACAACTATTGAACTTTTTAAAAAATATTGTTCCATATTGAATCGTATGGAATCATATTACATCTTTTTGTGTTGAATAGAATGGGAATCGGATCACATTACAATAGAGGGAATTGTATCGCATCGCATCAGTAGCCGCTTCATATGTATTTGTAATGTATTGTATCGTCGGCTCTGCATCCATATGCGAACCGGCCTCAGTTATGGAGATGCACTTTCCTGTGCATGACCACCTTTTGCTTAAATTAGGCAAATTAGCTGCTAACTCCTTAGCTAAATGCATAGATAAGATGTTTCTTTTTGGTTCTCAGCTTTTTGACATTTGGCTATACACTACACACTATATGGATAAAAGTTTGTGAAGAAACACCTGGTCCAGGTGTTTTGTTCTGTCATGCTGGAACAGGTTTCCAATACAATTGTGTGCCTCCAGGTTTGTAAAATGTTTGGGATGGACCACAATGGGCAGTACTTTTAGTGATCTAGTGTATATATGAATATAAATAAATATATTAACCCGAAGTTTAAAAATCTTACATTTGAGTGTCTTTGTGAAAAAAAGAAATTACATGTTTTTTTCTACAAACAGATTTAAATATGTTTAGAAAATAAAACTACTTTTTACTACCAGTTTCACTTCCTGGATTACCGTTTTTGGAGCGTACCATCTGAGGATTTATACAGTCGCATATGCGAAAAGCCTTAAGTTTCTTCTAGTGATTTATTAGTAGGTGAGGATTATTGGTACATAACAAATTTCCTAATCAATGCCATATCTGGAAATGTGGGTGTGGCTGAGTCCAAATATTGAAAAGTGGGAGTGGCTGAGTCCATATAAAGAAATATGGGTGTGGTTGAGTCCATATATCGGGAAAATAATCTGATTGGTTGAAACATTAATATTATTTGAATGTTAGTGGGTGGAGTTTGCGGCGTTAAGAAAAGGAAGAGCAGCAATCGGATGGAAACGATGAAGAAGATGAATTCGTTCCTTGTAATTATTTCAAAAATTGATCTGCCACCTGAGAAGTAAATGATTAAGGTTTTTCCGTGTGTGTGTGTGTGTGTGTGTGTGTGTGTGTGTGTGTGTGGTGTAATCTGTTGTATTGCTCTTGACTTACACTGTGTCTAGATCTTCGTAGAGATTTGGTATTTCATCACACGTTGTGCACCGGGAGGATAAAAATTGATTTGACTACCCCTACACACACACAGAGAGGGAGACACACACACACACACACACACACACACACACACACACATACACACACATATGCATCAAAAGGAATGAAGAAAATGCTCTTGTGGTCCAAATTTGTTTTCATGTTGCTGTCATACTATTCTTTGTCGTCTTTCTCTCTTCCTGCATCGATCAGTACACTGTGTGTGTGTGTGTGTGTGTGTGTGTGTGTGTGTGTGTGTGTGTGTGTGTGTGTGTGTGTGTGTGTGTTTCCCGTAATGTACAGCAGCAGCAGCAGGCGTGCTCTGCACCAGCTCAGCGTGACGCCCCATTAGCGCTCGGTCCACAGGATCGACAGAACAGCAGACGGGTGCAGAGAGGCATCTACCTGCTCATGCACTCCTCCCCTCTCCTCCTCATCCCTCGCTCCACTTGCCCCGAAAACGAAGAAAACAGGAGTGACCTTTTCCACCCTGTCACACCAACAAGACTCTGTGTTCGGCATTCAGGCACAGCGGGAGAAAGAAAGAAAAAAAGAAAGGGAGAAAGAGAAAGAAAAAAAAGCGAGAGAAAGCGATAGATGGAGAGAGAGAGAGGGGGGGTGATTAAAGTTCTCAAAAGCTTGCAGGAAGGAGTTTTTCGAACAAAAATATGCTGCAGAGAAGCGAAACAAAGGTGTGTGTGTGTGTGTGTGTGTGTGTGTGTGTGTGGGTGTGTGTGTGTGTGTGTGTGTTGGCGTGTACCGGCTTATCTCCTCATACCTCATGCTACATGGACAGTGCACACGCCCGTACACACACAAGTGGTGTGTTCATTAAAGCCTCATTAAAACAGCTGACAGTACAAGGTCACAGAGAGGGGGAGAGATGGCATGATAAAGCAAAAGAGATAGAGAGATGGAGATGGACAGATTGAAAGAAAGAGAGAGAGAGAGAGAGAGAGAGAGAGAGAGAGATCATTAGACATCGCAATCAATCTTTCATTATCACAACGTGGATGACGGTATGGATGCGTGTGAATGTCGAAGTGTTGTTTGTGTATTTCAGCGTGGATGACAGTGTGTGTGTGTGTGTGTGTGTGTGTGTGTGTGTGTGTGTGTGTGTGTGTGTTCTCCACAGCTGATCAAACTCTTGATGATCTGGCTTTCATCCCATATCATTGGCTAATCAAACAGAACGTGACTTGCCAACACACACACGCTTAACAGGCCTGCACGAGCTGTCACACTCCTACTCGTTCACACTCCCACTCCTGCACCATCGCATTTTCAGAGCGTGCACACACGCACACACACACACACACACACACACCCATGCCAGCTGCATGGTCTGTCACTACCAGTGCAGGCCAAACATTTTTCTTCCTATCATAATAATGACAGGCTTGGAGGTCAGAGAAGTGTGTGTGGCTTGAGATCACATGGGAGGAGCTTTGTGCATAAGGCAAGAATATTAATATATATATAATATATATATAAAGATTATAGAATATAAAGACTATAATCCTGCCTATATTTTCATATATATATATATATATACGATTTCAGGTGTGTCTGGGTCCATATATCAAAATGTGGGTGTGTCTGGGTTCATATATGGAAATGTGGGTGTGTCTGGGTTCATATATGGAAATATGGGTGTGTCTGGGTCCATATTTGGAAATGTGGGTGTGTCCGGGTTCATATATGGAAATGTGGGTGTGTCTGGGTCCATATATAAAAATGTGGGGGTGCCTGATTTATATATGGAATTGTGGCCAGAGAAACCCCTGAACATGTATTAAGGCGTGTCTTTGAGTTCATACACAGGTGCAAAGACACGCCCACCAATTTGCATCATGCAGGTGGACCGTCTTATCGATCCCTCTCTTCCCGTTGTTTGTTTTTTGAGATTTATTGCTTCAGAGATAAGTAGAGTAACGCATGTGTGTGTGTATGTGTGTGTGTGTGTGTGTGTGTGTGTGTGTGTGTGTGTGTGTGTGTGTGTGTGTATTCTTTGTTGTGTCTTTGTGTAATGCCTGCAGATATAAATAGTCAGACTAAATGCAAATAAGCAGCTCGGAGAACTCTCTGTTCCAGCGGTGCGTGTCTCTTCAGGAGATGATCGGATGCTAATTTTAAAATGTGATCAACGACCTGATGTGCATGATGATTTATGAAAACAGAACCGGGTTTTTATTAAGCCTATTATTTGACTTAATTATGATCCAATTCAAAAAAGAGTGTAATGTATGACACTTTATTTACTGTAACTGAGAGGCACAGAGACCACGCCTTCTCAGCCATGCCTCCTCAGCCACGCCTCCTCAGCCACGCCTCCTTAGCCATGCCTCCTCAGCCACGCCTCCCCAACCAAAGCTGACATTTTTACATTTCTTTTCCTTTTACTTCCTTATTTAGCCATAAAACAAAACAAATAGTGAGATGATCTATCACAGTGTCTACAGTCCTTCATCTCTTGGCCCCAGTTTCGGAGTCAGTTGGCGGCACGTGGTGATTAGCTACCTGCTTTAGTAAGACGAGTGTGGACGTTGGGACTGGAGTCTTCAGATTGTCGTTTATTAGGTACAGAAGATCGATCTAGACCTGTATCATCACACTTGGCTGAGAAAAAATAGAGGGGATGAGGGAAATGTGAGACGTTGTTTTGCTGAGTGAGAATGTCCTTGATTTAAGACAACCAACACACACACACACACACACACACACACATACACACTCATTTTCTTCTTCTTAAAAGCAACCTAAACAGGCTGGAACAGAGCTGACGCAGTGAAAACATGCCCAGAGAAGAGTCACAAAACCTGAACAAGACAATTCAGGCTGACAAAAAAAAGAACAGAAATATTTTCTCAATCCATCATCGTTTTCTCTGTGATTTATTACAGTTACACCGTTTCATCTACCTTCATACACCCAGATGTGACCTACTGACCAGATGTTATGTGGAAAAGGTAATAGAGAGGTTTATAATTCAGTGAATATATTCCATAAATCTGAGAAATTTATATACGGAGATATGGGGGTTTCTGAGACCATATATGGAAGTTGTAGTTGTAAGAGTTGAGTTATGTTCATGTTGTGATTTGAGTTGAGTTTTAAAGATGACGTGAGTTGTGATGATGTTAGTTTTGTTGTGTAATGATGTGAGTTGAGTTGTGTAATGAGTTGTGATGATGTGGGTTGTGTAATGATGTGAGTTGTGATAATGATGTGAGTTGTGCAATAATGTAAGGTGAGTTGTGTAATGATGTGAGTCGAGTTGTGTAATGATGTGAGTTGTGATAATGATGTGAGTTGTGTAATGATGTAAGGAGAGTTGTGATGATGTGAGTTGTGTAATGATGTGAGTTGTGTAATGATGAAAGGTGAGTTGTGATACTGATGTGAGTTGTGATGATGATGTGAGTTGAGTTGTGTAATGATGTAAGGTGAGTTGTGATAATGTGAGTTGTGTAATGATGTGAGTTGTGATGATATGAGTTGTGTAATGATGTAATGTGAGTTGTGATACTGATGTGAGTTGTGATGATAATGTGAGTTGAGTTGTGTAATGATGTAAGGTGAGTTGTGATAATGTGAGTTGTGTAATGATGTGAGTTGTGATGATGTGAGTTGTGTAATGATATAAGGTGAGTAGTAATGATGTGAGTTAAGTTGTGTAATGATGTAAGGTGAGTAGTGATGATGATGTGAGTTGTTTAATGATGCGAGTTGTGATGATGATGTGAGTTGAGTTGTGTGATGATGTGAGTTGAGTTGTGTAATGACGTTAGGTGTGTTGTGTAATGACGTAAGGTGAGTTGTGTAATGATGAGTTGTGATGATGTGAGTTGTGTAATGATGTGAGTTGTGATGATGATGTAAGTTGATTTGTGTAATGATGTAAGGGGGGTTGTGATGATGTGAGTTGTGTAATGATGTAAGGTGAGTTGTGATGATGTGAGTTGAGTTGTGTAATGATGAGTTGTGTAATGATTTGAGTTGCGATGATGATGTGAGTTGAGTTGTGTAATGATGTAAGGTGAGTTGTGATGATGTGAGTTGAGTTGTGTAATGATGTAAGGTGAGTTGTGTAATGATGTGAGTTGTGATGATGTGAGTTGTGATGATGTGAGTTGAGCTGTGTAATGATTTAAGGTGAGTTGTGATGATGTGAGTTGTGATAATGATGCAAGTTGTGATGATGATGTGAGTTGAGTTGTGTAATGATGTAAGGTGAGTTGTGATGATGTGAGTTGTGATGATGATGTGAGTTGTGTAATGATGTAAGGTGAGTAGTGACGATGATGTGAGTTGAGTTGTGTAATGATGTAAGGTGAGTTGTGATGATGATGTGAGTTGTGTAATGATGTGAGTAGTGATGATGATGTGAGTTGTGTAATGATGTGAGTAGTGATGATGATGATGTGAGTAGTGATGATGATGTAAGTTGTGTAATGATGTGAGTTGTGTAATGATGTGAGTAGTGATGATGATGTAAGTTGTGTAATGATGTGAGTTGTGTAATGATGTGAGTTGAGTTGTGTAATGATGTAAGGTGAGTAGTGATGATGTTGTGAGTTGTGTAATGATGTGAGTTGAGTTGTGTAATGATGATGTGAGTTGTGATGATGTGAGTTGGTCAGTTTATGATAAATGCTTGAGAGTTCGGAGTAAAGACGGGTTTCTGGTTGTTACGGTGGGTGAAACCTGGTGGGCAGAACGTGTATGTGCAGCAGAATGGACATTAATATGGAGACAGTGGTGTATTGTGTGATTACTGTGGAAAGAGAAGCGAGTTCTCGGTACTGCACTGATGCTGCTGCACCCTGGAGTAGCTCACTAACTATCCTCTGAGTGATGGCGTTCGGATGTTGACTCGCTTTCCATCTGTCTCCCGCTGGCCGCTGGGCTTTGTGTACTTCAGATCAGGAAGGGGAGATTGAGGGAGGGGGGGAGATTGAGGGAGGGAGGAGGAAAACGTCAGACTGTTTTCTGTTCGAAAAGGTTTTTTTTTTTTTACATCCGTCCTTCATTTAAACAAATCTTCTTCCTGCTTCTTTCTGCATTACAGCAACCCATTTATTTAAGATCTCCTGTGAGCCCTAGAGGGGTCAGAGGTTAGCGGTCGGGGGTTACCGTGTTTCATTTGTCTAAGAGGAGGAGTAAAAGATCGATGACGCTCGGGACATTTGAGATCGGTCATCGCTCGACCTCGTCTTCTTTTTTTTTCCCGGCATCTACACAGACCGGAACAAACACGGACGCTTGTTTTCCTCCGGGGAAAGACCCGGGTCAAAACATTCTCTCCGTGATATACACACGCAAAGCACACACACACTCTTTCTCGCCATCCGTCCCTGAACGCCAGGCCGGACTCGCCAGCTGCCTCTGTCTGGAGTGCAACGTGATCCCCCGGCTCGCCTCGTCTCTAATTTGTAAGCAGTAATTAGCGCTTGAGTGAAAGTCCTCATCCCAAAAGCGGCCAACGAAAAGGTCATCCGGCACCAAGCCTTTCCCCCTTGACGTCTTCCTCCGTTTGTGTGTGTGTGTGTGTGTGTGTGTGTGAAAGGGTTTTTTTGCTGCAGATTTTGGACGAGGCCTTTTCAATCTCCTGTTCAGTTTGCACAGCTTTGCTCTCCACTCCGTTTTTTCCAGGCGTGATTGAAAAAAAAAAAAGAGCCGAAACTGCATTTCAAATCAAGTACGCTGCAAAATGCATTCGCTAAAAAATAGATTGGAGGATATATTGTGTGTGTGTACCAAAGCCATTTTAGAATTTGCATTTCAGACGTGATCGGCGTGGTTAAAAAGCCGAAACGCAGAGTAGCACGTTAGCGAGCCGACGTTTAGGAAGTGCTCGGGACTATTCAGAAGTGACGGAGTGACGGAACGATCTGTCACTGTGTAATGGACGTTCATTTCAGTCAAACTGTATCTCTTCCTACATGCTACAGATAGCGTCTTTCAGAGCCGTGATTAGAGGAACCGAGCGTTGAAGGTGTTCCCTATTATGTTATCCTACCTTTACTTTCTTCCTCTTCTTCTTCTTCTTCTTCTTCTTCTACAGTATATACTCCTATTATATTCTATTTCTTCAAAACATTTGTGAACACCCAACCAGAAGGTTGTATGTGTATCTTTTTTGAATGTTCCATTTCACATTGAGGCTCCATTCACTGTTATAATGAGCTCCATTCTTCTGAGATGTTCCACTAGATTTTTGTGGAGATTTTGTGGGGATTCATTTGGCCACAAGGGTGTTAGTAAAGTCAGGTACTGATGTAGGTGAGGAGGACTGAGGTGCAGTCAGTGTTCGGAGCTCTATAGAAGGAGATCTTCCACATCCTCCAACCCATATAAAGCCTATGTTCATGGAGCTGGCTTTGTGCACAGGGGTATTGACTTTTCATATATTGTCAATACTAGATTGTGATTGGCTGGAAGAACATCCAGTTCCAGTTCTATCCAGAGTAAGACATCTATTGTACACATTTCCTAATGACCTTCTTGAGCTCCAGAGATACAGAAGTACACACATCTTGACTCAGTCGACTTAGATTCTGATTACACTTTTTCACTCAAGGTAAAGTAAAGAAGTTTGGGCTGCAGAAGACAATAACAGCTTTAACTCCTCGGATCTGGGCAGTGACCACGGTGATAATCCACGGCTGGGTTTGAGGACTTACACCATTTTCACGCTCTTCGCTTCACCTCGGGACGTCCTTGTTGTTTACTTTTATATTATGCACCATGTGTATGTATTAAAGGTCAAGGCACCTCTAAAAATCCATACGGATAGTTTTTCCGGATTACGGTGTGATGTCATTACGAGAGCGGCCTCTAGAGGCGAATCACTGACGCCCCTGCACTGCGCTGTTTGTTTTTAGACTGCGTGCTGCACGGAGAGCGCTTTATTAATTTCCTTATTTTAATTATAAATAATATAATTTGGTAATTAAAGAATTATATTTATCAATAAATACGTTCATATTTATTTCCTTTGGCACATTTTTATGATTTAGTATTTTTTTTGCTAAAGGTTTGCTATTAAGTTTTACTATATTACATGCATCGTTTTTTTGTTTTTTATTCCGCACCCATTTTTTATCAGCTGCGATCCAAACCAGCTATCAGTCAAACTTTGTGTGTGTGTGTGTGTGTGTGTGTGTATATTATACACACAGACCTTGTTTTTCATATGCTCAGTAGCAAAGCAAATATTAAAAGCAAGAGACACTTGAAGTTGAAGTAAATTCCAGCGTGCACAAACCTGCCTATTAGCAGCGAGCGATTTGCCGGAAAATTACGGTGATCTGTTTTTCCTTTCACCTCATTTGCTTGTAAAATATATATAAATATATAAATATATATATATCCCCACACAAACAGAAATCAATGCGAGCTGCAAGTCGGCTGTTACTGAGTTCTGCATCTCAATTGCAGTAAATGGCAGAAGGAGCGTTTATCACACAGCCAGACCTTTTTCATGAAGAAGAAAAAAATCACACGGATAAGACCGCTTCAGGGCCAGCAGAAAAAGTGTGTGTGTGTGTGTGTGTGTGTGTGTGTGTGTGTGTGTGTGTGTGTTTTTATCTCTTTGTGAAATGTAGTGTGACATTTAAGGCATGTTTAAAAGTCAATGGGTTTACTCTGTGTGCTTAACACTTGAGCAAATGTTATCGCTCCCTTTAATTGTTTCGTCTTTTTAACAGAAACAAACAGGTGAGACGTAACGATTAAGTCGTTACGGCGAGCGTAGGTGTTACGTTCTCACTCTTTCTCACCTCTCCTCTGGATTAATCAGACGTCCTCGTGGCGTGCACTCATCCCGAGGTCGTCTCTGGTATGCGTGACGTATGTTCGCTGAACGCTGAATACATACGTATGATGCTGTATTTGGCCGTGTCGATGCCGCTGCGCTCTGACAGCCCTTCATGGTTTA
>MU563244.1:12355975-12363475 GCA_024362625.1 Silurus asotus
GAAAGACGTGCTGTGAGACGCCGCCCTGTGGCCCGACTCATTTTTACTCTTTTACTTTTACTCTTTTAGCCTTTTTTATCTATCTGTCTGTCTCTCTGTCTGTCCGTCCGTCCGTCCGCCCGCTTGCCTGCCCATCCATCCATCCATCTAACACAATTCTGCCTCTGCCCCAGTCAAAGTGTCCCCCATGGCTTTATTCATGATCCCCTATATTCTGCAGCTAAAGAACTCCACCAAGGTTCTTCCCTTTCTTCTGAAAACTGCCCCCAGCTATCTATTCTTTGGTTCTCTTCTATTTCAGCTTCAGGTGTCCCCCATGGACCAGTCCTTGCCCTCTTCTTCTGTGGAATCTCCCAAGGATGTTCTTTTGCCCTATTTTACTTTAACTCAGAATGTCCCCCAGGGACCGTTTTTGTCGTCTTTACCTTCTGCAGCTCGGTGTGTCTTCCAAGGATCAGTTCTACTCTTACACTGTTCCACAGGGATCCATATTCAGATCTGCTCCACTATAGTTGCCCCTAAGGTCCTGCTCTTAGCCTCTTTCTACTGTAAGTTTTCTGCCAGCAATACATTTTTTGTCCCCCTCCTAGTTTAGCTCAAGGTGCCCCCATGGATCAGGACTTGGCCTCTTCTATTCTAGCTCAGGTCCCTCAAGGATCTGTTCTGGCTTACTATAGCTCACAGGGTTCCACAGGGATAAATGTTCTACCTTAAGGCATCCGTCATAGAACTTAGTTCTTGGTCTCTCTGCTTTAGGTCAAGGTGTCCACCAAGGATCCATTCTTTACCCCCGGTTAATGTAGTCTTCCGTCAAAGTTCCCTGGTGGTCTAGTGGTTAGGATGCGACGCTCTCTCCGCTGCGGCCCGGGTTTAAACCAACCCCAGCCACTCTCAGCGCCGGTCCCAAGCCCGGATAAATGGGGAGGGTTGTGTTAGGAAGGGCATCCAGTGTAAAAACATGTGCCAAATCAAACATGCGGAGGAGTCGCTGTGGCGCCCCCTAATGGGAGAAACTGATTATACATTACATAATTACATCATTATATTTATTAATGCATATTTTCATATTTATTTCCCATGACACATTTTCATGATTGACTGGTTTTTGTTTTGGGACCACTGGTTATCCCCCCACAGAATATCGCTTGCCTCTGTTGTTTACAGAACACGAAAGATGATGAAACTTCAGTCCATCTTCTCATCTCGATTTATATTTATATATATATATATATTTCCTTTTCCTCAGTCTTCCTGGTTAAGACCCTGAAGCAAACTCAATATAGCTTCACCCCAGCCAGGACTTCTTATCCATCCTGCAATATCAGCTCACATCACTCAAACATATTACCGTCCTGACACCTCCGTACTCTTTCTCTCTCGCTATTTTTTTCCCCCTCATTCTCTTCATCCTCAAGGAGCCGTCAAAGCCTCCCTCTGCTGGTTTTCATCACTTTCTTTATCACATGCACCCATTTTCCCATTTTCCGCTCCCCCCTCTTCCCTCGCTCCTTCTCTCTATGTATCTGTCTCTCCATCTCCTGTGCTCCTGTTTTCTTTTTTTCCCTAATTGTTGCGTTTAGACACTTTGAATGTTTCCTGTCTTGAGTCACGTGACTCTCCCTCTCTCTCTCTCTCTCCCTCTCTCTTTCCCTCTCTCTCTCTCTCTCTCTCTCCCTCCCTCTCTCTCTCCCTCTCTCTCCCTCTCTCTCTCTCTCTCTCTTTCTCACTCTCTCTCACTCTCTCTCTCTCCCTCTCTCCCTCTCTCTCTCTCTCTCTCTCTCTCTCTAACGTGACCTTTCCCTCTTTCCTCTCGTATCCCACCGCTCCTTTTTTGAGCTAATCTACAAAGATTACATCACATCCTGTTTCCCCTTCGCTCTCATGCTCTTGTGTGTTTGGGATCAGAAAGTTTGTGATTAAAAATGTAGCCTCGACTGCGTTTGCTGTATTGTTGGCACATTAATCTTCCCTTTCTATCGCTCTTTCTATTCTTTCTCTCCATCTTCCTTTCTCTCTCTTTCTGTGTGTGTTTGTGTGTGTGTTTGTGTGTGTGTTTGCCACTTCATGGTTCCACCTGCCTTTGACTATTGACTTTATTATACTATAAGAGCCACTAACCGTTAAGAGAACATGTGTGTGTGTGTGTGTGTGTGTGTGTGTGTGTGTGTGTGTGTGTGTGTGTGTGTGTGTGCGCGCATGCTAACCTTGTCCTCTCCCTTCATAATTACTATACACGTGCACGCATTCTCTCTGTCTCACTCTTTTTCAGTCTCTTTCTTTCTTCCTTCCTTCTTCAAAAAGACTAAAATAGGCCTTTAATAGCGGTGTGTGTGTGTGTGTGTGTGTGTGTGTGTGTGTGTGTGTGTGTGTATAAGTGTGGTTAGCAGCTATAAGCAGAACTCTCTTGTATTTATAGCGTCGCTCAGGCTAAGATCCAGGGAACATCAGAGAGGAAAAATGAACGCACCACACACACACACACACACACACACACACACACACACACTGAACTGATCCAAAACCGATTCTCTAAGCTCTCCAAGCTCTCATTAAACTCGACCCAGAAATGCGAACGTGGCTAACTTAGCAGTGCTAAGTCATCTATGGCTAGCGTCATCTCTCAGGAAGGTCTGCTAGCTTTTGCACATTTTTTCCGCTTTTCCTCACGACCTTCTTCCTCGCGACTTTCTTCCTCGCGACTTTCTTCCCCACGACCTTCTTCCTCACGACCTTCTTCCTCACGACCTTCTTCCTCGCGACTTTCTTCCCCACGACCTTCTTCCTCACGACCTTCTTCCTCACGACCTTCTTCTTTGCGACTTTCTTCCTCACGACCTTCTTCCTAACGACTTTCTTCCTCACGACCTTCTTCCTCACGACCTTCTTCCTCGCGACTTTCTTCCTCACGACTTTCTTCCTCACGACCTTCTTCCTCACTACCTTCTTCCTCACGACTTTCTTCCTCACGACTTTCTTCCTCACAACCTTCTTCCTCACGACCTTCTTCCTCATGATCTTTTCCTTACAATATTCTTCTTATTTGCAATCATCTTCCTCACGATCTTCTTTTTCTTCACGATCTTCCTTCTCATTAACTTTTCCTTACAATCTTTTTCTCATGATCTTCTTCTTCATAATCTTCTGCATCTTCTGCAATCTTCCTTACGATCTTCATCTTCACTGTAATAGTTCAGGACAGGACAGGTCAGGATTGGACACCATGTTCTCCCTCACAATCTTTTTCCTCATAATCTCCTTCCCTATAAACTTTCGACTAATGATTCCCTTCCTCGCGATCTTCTCATTTACAATCTATTTCCTCATGAGCTCCCTCATGTCTTTTTCCTCACAATCTTCTTCCTCACAGTCTTCTTCCTCATGATCTTCTTCCTCACAATCTTCTTCCTCAGGATCTTCTCATTCACAATCTATTTCCTCATGAGCTCCCTCATGTCTTTTTCCTCACAATCTTCTTCCTCACGATCTTCTTCCTCATGATCTTCTTCCTCACAATCTTCTTCCTCATGATCTTCTTCCTCACGATCTTCTTCCTCATGATCTTCTTCCTCATGATCTTCTTGCTCATGATCTTCTTCCTCACGATCTTCTTCCTCACGATCTTCTCATTCACAATCTATTTCCTCATGAGCTCCCTCATGTCTTTTTCCTCACAATCTTCTTCCTCACAGTTCTCTTCCTCATGATCTTCTTCCTCACAATCTTCTTCCTCAGGATCTTCTCATTCACAATCTATTTCCTCATGAGCTCCCTCATGTCTTTTCCCTCACAATCTTCTTCCTCACGATCTTCTTGCTCATGATGTTCTTCCTCACGATCTTCTTCCTCACGATCTTCTTCCTCATGATCTTCTTGCTTATGATCTTCTTCCTCATAATCTTTTTCCTCACAATCGTTTTCCTAATGATCTTTCTCCTCACAATCTTCTCCCTCACGCTTTTCTTTCTCGCATGAGAAACTTTTTCCCAACGCTAGTTTTTGCTCACTGCTAGCGTTTGCTGATTAGCTGCGTCTGTGATGGTGAAGGACTTTCGTGAGAACTGAGAGCTTGCATTTTGGTCCTTTATCCACCCATGACACCACACACACACACACACACACACACACACACACACACACACAGACTCTTCCACTCAGCTCTCCAGATGCCTTTCTATCTTTAAACGAACACTTGACCCAAAAAACACTAATGTGGCTAACAGCAAACAGAGCTCTCCCAGACGTCTGTAGAACCAGCGTACACAAAGCCTTTTTTCTTTTCATGATTATTCACAGCTCTGTACACTTTAATCTCAGTTTACTTTTGAAAGTTTCCCTTTTGTCCCACCCTGTCCTGTCCTGCCCTGTCCAACCCTTTTCCAGCTTGTCCTGCCCTATCTGCCCTGTCCTGCCTTATCTGCCCTATCTGTGTTTTGTTCTGCATGTTCTCTTCTGTCCTGCATATTCTGTCTTTTACCGTTCTGTCTTGCCACATCCTGTCTTGTCTTGCCCTGTCCTGCATGTTCCGTTGATCCTGTTCTGTTCTGTTTTTATCCTGTCCTGGACAGCTATGTCCTGGTCTATCCTATCTTTGCTGTCCTCACCTGTCCTGTTCTGTCCTGCTTGCCATGTCTTGTCCTTTCTGTGCTATATCCTGCCCTGGCCTGTCCTGTCTTATCCTGTCCTGCTATGTCCTGTCTTGCTCTGTCCTGTTCTGGCTGCTCATTCTGTCGTGTCCTATCCAACCCTGCTCTGCCCTGTCCTGCCTGTTCTGTTCTGTCCAGTTCTGTCCTGGCCTTTCCTAGC
Organism: Silurus asotus; assembly: GCA_024362625.1. Taxonomy (NCBI): domain Eukaryota; kingdom Metazoa; phylum Chordata; class Actinopteri; order Siluriformes; family Siluridae; genus Silurus; species Silurus asotus. Next base: position 12,360,779 of record MU563244.1, read on the forward strand.
CTGGCTAGCCCTTTCCTGTCCTGTCTTGTCATGTCCTATTCTGTCTATCCTGTGCTGTCCTTCCTATCCACTCCTGTATTTCCAGCCCTGCTCTGTCCTGTCCTGCCATGTCCCATCTAGCCCTGCTTTTTCCAGTCTTGTCCTGTCCAGCTCTGTCTAGTCTTATCCTGTTTTGTCTGTTCATCCTGTCCTGCCCTGTCCTGCCCTTGCATCACCGCACCCCACCGCTGGCCCACATCTGGTCTTAGACTAAGCTTCAGCTATATTTAGCTTGTTCTTTCCTCAGTTCTCTGAAGAGGACGGATGGCCGTTACTGTGTTTGAAGTTGCGTGCTGTGCTAATGACCTACACCTCTCTCTTCCTCTCTCTCTCTTCCTCTCTCTCTCTTTCTCTCTCTCTCGGTCTGTTTGTCATTGTCGTATCGTATCACTCCCTTTGATCTGCTCTTCTGAAGTGGTTTGTGGTAATGTGCCCCTGCGGTGCCCTCTGGTGGACGCTTGTGGTTACTGTGCCTTTATTCTGCAGCTGGGGTGGTGATGTGACACGCTGACACACTCCTGAGTGTGTGTGTGTGTGTGTGTGTGTGTGTGTGTGTGTGTGTGTGAAGCTTGATCCTATTCATCTGAGCGCTCTCAGATCTCTCTATCTTTTTCATTTCTCTATTCCTTTTCTCATCTCTCTCTTTCCCGCATCTCATTCTTTCTTCTTTTATTTCTTCTATTTGATTTAATCTTTTTTTTCTCCCTCTCTCATCCCTTTTTCTCCCTCTCCCTCTTTTAATCATCCCTTTCTCATCTTCCTCTCGCTCTTCTAAGGGTTCTCTATTCTCTGCATGTCTCATTTTCTTTTCGCTCTTTCTCTCATTCTCTCTCTTTGTTTTTTATTTCTCTATCCCTCTCAAAGCAAATTTTCTCTCTTTCTCATTAATTTTGCTGTCTCTCTCTATCTCTTCTCCATCTCCATCGCTCCTATCTCCTTTTCATTTTTCCTCTTTCCATCTTTTTTTCTCATCTCTCACTTCATCTCTGTCTCCCTCTCTTTTGCTCCTTTTCATTTTTCCTCTTTCCATCTTTTTTTCTCATCTCTCACTTCATCTCTGTCTCCTCTCTCTCTCTCTCTCTCTCTCTCTCTCTCTCTCTCTCTCTCTCTCTCTCTCACTTTGTCATCGGTCTCTTCTTCTAATCTTGTCTCTTTCATCCGTATCTTTTGTTCTCTCCCTTTATCTCTCATTCTTTTGTTTCTCTTCGAGTGTATACTTTTGTTTTTTATCTCTTGTTCGTCTTTTGAGTCGTTTTCCTTTCGTTAACTGTCTCATTTGTATTGCTATAAACATCTCTCTCTCTCTCTCTCTCTCTCTTTAGCTCATATCTCTAACGTCTTTCTCTCTTTCATCTCGTCTTCATCCATCTTTTTGCTTCATCCCTCGTAATCATCACATCACCATCTCCTTCATTTCCCATGCTTTATTATTCTTTATTTGTTTTTCACTTGCATCTCCCTTTCTTTTCTCCCTCAATCTTTTCTATCTCGTTCTATCGTTCTTGTCATCCTTTTCTATTTTCCATGCCATCGCTCCAAGGTTCTCCTGGTAATAACTCCATATATTCTCTCTCTTTCTCTCTCTCTCTCACTCTCTCTCTCTCTTTCTCTCTTTCTCTCTCCCTCTGTCTTTTGAGGTGCTATCTTCATCTTTCCCCCACCGTATCTTTCCCTTCATCTTTTTCTCTTTCTCTCTCTCTCTCTCTATCTCTCTCTCTCTCTTTTTTTTGCTCTCCTCCTCTGCTATGATGGATAGAGATCGGGGCGGAGGAATAGCCACGAGGACGGTGTTTTGTGGCGCTCGCACTCCTCCGCTTTAAATTTGCAAACGCTCGCAGGCAGGAGGACAGGTTTTGTGAATAATGAAAAAATATTGTGCTGCCTGTGGGGTAGTTCTCCTCTTTTTTCTCTCTCTCTTTTTCTGTCTCTCTCTTTTTCTCTTTCTTCATCTCTCCCTCGCTCTCTCCCTCTCTCTCATTCTCTCGCTCTCAGTGTTATTCATTATTCATTATTGCACATGCAGCATCACCAAAGCAACGCATCACATACTGATAAAGACTTTTGTTAAAGGAGCAGTTACAGGTTTATCATTCTATCTGTCTGTCTGTCTGTCTGTCTGTCTGTCTGTCTGTCTGTCTGTCTGTCTGTCTGTCTGTCTGTCTGTCTGTCCGTCCGTCCGATTGATTGATTGATTGATAGATAGATAGATAGATAGATAGATAGATAGATAGATAGATAGATAGATAGATAGATAGATAGATAGATATTTTTCATAACAGACAATACGGTTTATCCTTCAAAATGTGGAAAATGAAATGACGCTTATTAAATGTCTCTTTTTTGTTGTCTCGTCTGTGTCGTCTCTTTTCCTGTCTTTGTCTGCCTCTTTCTCTTTTTCTGTCTTTCTCTGTCTGTTGTCTGTCTGTCCTTTTCTTTTCTTCTGTCTGTCTGTATGTCTCTGTCACTTTTTTTGTTCTGTCCGTCTGTCTCTTTCTCTTTTTCCATCTGTCTCTGTCTGTTGTCTTTTGTTTTTGTCTGCTGATTTTCTCAGTCTCTTTCTTTGGTGTTTGTCTATCTATCTATTTTTTGTTCGATTGGTCTCTCTCTCTCTCTCTCTCTCTCTCTCTCTCTCTCTCTCTCTCTCTCTTTCTGTTGTAT
>MU563244.1:12373475-12383771 GCA_024362625.1 Silurus asotus
CTCCTGTACAGATGATCTATTCATGTCAGGTTCTTTTTACCTTTGTCAGGGTGTGTGTGTGTGTGTGTGTGTGTGTGTGAGTGTGTTAGAGTTTATTTGTGTCTTAGTATACATGTAACGGATTTCTCCTGTCCCCTCACTTAGGTCCATGTCCACTCTCACTCAGGATCTTATGCTAGAGAGGTTCAATCGAGGGTCGAAGATTAAGTTTGATAAGCCAGTCTCTATCCCGAGTCCAGGTGAGTCTCAGTCTGCTGCACCCTGCTGGCCAAAACTGTCACACTCAGCTCAAATATTACGAACATTCTTCGTCTTCTGTTTTCCAGAACATTCTCGTCTGAGGAATGTGACCGTGGTGGTGGGTTCGGACCTCGTCCTGCCGTGCCAGCTGGTCTCGAACATGGCGCGTCCTTCATGGGCGCTGAACGATCGCGAGCTGTTGCTCATGTCAGACTCGGACACTTCAGGTCCCCGTTTCGATCGCACCCTCCGTGCTCTGGTCATTCCACAAGCAGGTGCCCTCCAGGCTGGACGCTACGTGTGCTACTCCGAGGAGCAAGGTGTGAAGTTCCAGACGGAGCGCTACCAGGTAGCCGTGGTGGCGAGCGCACCGGTGTTCATGGAAGCTCGAGCTCCGGATGCCAGCATGGGGCTTTTCTGGGTGCTGGTGATTGCGTTGGGCGTGACGTGTCTGGTGCTGCTCGCTGGTGCCCTCTACCTGCGCCGGAGGTTGAAATTAGCTTTGGGGAAAGCAGGAACTTCGGAGATGAAGCCACTGGAGAGTACGCTGGTCTACCCGATTACGCTGCCGAAAGAGACCCCAAGCTTCGTACCCAGCAAGATGCCCACCAGCTCGAACAATGACGAGGATCGGTTCTGGGAAACTGGTGCCAATTATTACTACTCAGACGGTTCGTTGAAGATCGTTCCCGGACACGCCACTTCGTCTTCGCCCAGCACTATTCCCGGGCAGCCGCTGCACTCGCCGAGCCGCCTAAGTCTCACGAACATCCGGAACTCCGGCGCCAACGGGTATGTCCGTCTCAGCCTTAGCGTAGCAGGCGAAGACCGGGCAAACGGAGGCATGAGCGCAGGAGGAGTGGGAGGAGTTGGAGGTAAGCTGGGAATTGGTGCCAGAGAGAACGACTACACCAGCCCCTTCAAGGAGGAGCTCCGGAGGACTCTGCAGCAGAGAAGCGTTCTGCCTGATGCCAACCCGGAAGAGTCATCGGTGTAGAGGACAAACAGACGCCAAACAGTCGACTACCTCCCTCCTTCACGGAGAAGCATCCTTCCTCTCTCTTTGACATCCACTGGACACATCCTCACTCTAAATCTCTTATTCCATCTCTCTATCTCTCGCTCTCGGCTAACACCATCAACCCAATCCAGCACGTGGCATGCTAATGCCCATATACAGAGTCTGTCCATCAGCAGAAAGAGGTTTCATTTCGTCGCGTAGCTAACCAAAAAAAACTACGCGATTTAGCTGTCACTAAAATCTGTGGGAGGAGCCAGACCTATTTGCATTCTGTTTCCAGATTAGTGGAGGGAAAGAGGGCGTAAAAAAGAAATCGGGAAAACTTTTCAGCAGGATGACAATCATACTTTCTGGAACAGAAAAGTGTGAAAGACAAGAGAGAGGATGAATGAAATGAAGGGAGCTGTCCAAGCGGATAAAAAAGACTTTTTACGCAGCTCGTTTTTTCTTTCTTCTTTTTCTTTTTTATCTTGACTTTTATCTTTCCTTCGGAGAATGTGTTCAAAGCACTAATATATTGTGAGGTTTGTAATATAAAGATTTTTGCTTTGTATTTCTGGAGCGGTTGGAGAACGACTGCGGGGAACGTTGAGGCGCCCTTTAGTGGAACTTGACCAGGAGGACGGACACTTTTCTCACAGTCCTTCAGCAAAGACACTTGATTCCGAATTGAAAAAAACTGTGTTCTTGTTAAACCAAAACTGTACTTCATTACTGTAAAAAATTATGTTTCAACAAAGTGCATTAATGCATCTGAATCACTTCTGGATATTTACACGGCTGTGGATAAACCCACCCTGATTGGATGCCAGAAGGCCGGATCGATGTCCCATTATCCAATCAGAGGCTGCGTCTAATTCAATATGGTGAGCGTTCTGAAACTATGTTATATAGATTAAGGTTAGGGAACACCTGATCAAATGATCTTCTTATTGAACATATCTTTTCACATTTTTCCAGCCACATGCTCTTATAGTAACCTCCACTCTTCTGGGAAGATGTTCCACTAGATTTTGATTTTGGAGCGTTTTCATGACAACCAGTCACTAAATTAGCTAGCCTCCCCAACAAGAGGATTCTAAGGGTGACCCAAATTCTACAACTTTTTTACAGGAAGTGAGGTCATCTGTAGCCCCGCCCCTGATCCCCCATCCCTCCTCCCTTCTTGAATCCAAGTCATATTGTAATATCTGTCTTTCTTTCTCTTTTCAGCGTCTCCACAGACTGACAAAAATGCAAGGACGTTTATTTTCATTTTTTTCAATAATATTACAAATGGATCCATCAATCCATCCATCTGTCCATCTCTCCGTGAGGTACTACAGCGGACTTTACCTTCACCGGTCTCTTCTTTCCTGCATGAAACTCTACAAGCCGGCATTATTATTTTATTTTTTTCTTCCGAAGTGCAAAAGTTCACCAAGTCTTACTCACGACTTTAAAAAAAAATAAAAAAATTTAAAAAGACGAGAGAGAAAGGACAAAAGAAAGAAAGAGACATTGTAATTTGGTTTTGTCTTTTTTTTTTGTATCATTTCGCTGTGCCTCTTCAGCACGGGCTAAGCCAAAGTAGACTGCAGAAGGTTTTTCTTCCTCTCCTCCTCCTCCTCTTCCTCCTCTTCCTCCTCATCCTCATTCCTTTCTTTTATTTTGTTTTTATTCAAGTTCAGATTCTGTCTAGCGCACAGAAAAAAGGACTGTTCTACTCCACAAGTGTTCGTTATTACTCTTTTTTTTATTTTTTGATGGAGAGAGAGAGAAAAAAAATCAATATATTTTGTGGCATGACAGCTTTATGATGTTTTTTTTCTCAAGCAGCTCTGCGTTCTGTTGTCCAAACGTCAGATACGATTAAAAAAAAACAAAAAAAAAAGATAGAGAAAGCAAGTCGACAGTAATGGGAATTTCACGGAGGATTCTTTCGCCTTTTCACACAAGATTAGTTTACCGTCATTTATCCTAACGCCGCGATGAGACGAAATCAGGAAAAGAAAAAAAAAGCGAAAGAAAGGGTGGATTTTTTTTTTTTTACATCGTACAGATCTGCTTTCGCCACGGGTGGGCGTGTGTCGATCCTCAGTTCCAAAAGATTTAGATAACGACATGATTATTGTTTACTTTTAAATACGCTGTGTGGCCAAAAGTATTGGGACACCTTTCCTCTTTTTTAAGCCAGCTCCATGGGTTGGAAGATGTGGTAGATCTTCTGCTATAGACCTTCCTATTTAACGTCATGAATGCGACCGCTGACTGCACCCCCAAGCCTCCTCATCTTCTCACCGACATCAGATATTACTAACACCCATGTGTCTGAATGAATCTCCACCCAAATCTAGTGGAACATCTTCCCAGAAGAGCAGAGCTCATTATAAGAGCAAATGGAAATTGGATGTTCAAAAAAAGATACACGTACCAATCTTGGTGTCCACAAACTTTTGGCTGTACATTTTATGACCAAATTGGATAAATTTAGATATTTTCTTGGAGAAGATCATGATTGAGGCCTACAGAGTCCAAAGTTTGCATTTTTTTCATGACAAGCTTCTTCTGGAACATTCCTGATACGAGTTCCTCTCCTCGCACACCAACCTGATCATCTCACCACGTTCCCCAGAAACCGTTCCACATTTTCTCCAGCAGTTCCAAAGCTTCTGACACTGGAGACTCCTTCCTATGAACAGGAATTAACACATTTACGTGAAAAAATCGACGTTTTTTTTTTTTATCTCGATAAGTTTACACTCCCTGTGGACGAGGTGTTGCCATAGAAACGACGACGTGTGCCCGACACCATTAGCTGAACAATAAATGATTACATGAAAATATGATATCCAGCGCTGCTATTACGGAGGCGGTCATAGGTCGTTTATACAGCAGATTTTTCGACCAATCGGAACTCTGTGTCGCTTTTAGTCACGTGTACACAAAAACGTCTGCCGGCTTTCACGTGCAAATTGAAATTCTTTTTAGAATGAATACGATACGTTTTAATCGTAAACCCGTAATTGCGACGATGGAAAGTTTTACAAAAATAAGAAAATGGGCAACACGTCGATGGTTGTTTTAATGGTTGCTATGGCGACCTGCTAGAACTTGCGCAGGAAGGCTGCTCGCTTGGAGAAACGCGTTTTATTTTTAAAAGTATTAAAAATAAATCGTTAATTTTTTTTTACAATGACCCAAATTTTAAAAGTCATCCCCTTGAATTCATCCACCGATCAGGACGTGATGGAGTGCACTTCCAAGAAATCCATGAGATTGGTTATTGAGACACAGCCTCAGTGTTTGCTTTGGTATTCCCGGTCAAGCAACTTCCAAGAAGCAGGATTCGGACACAAGCCATGTGCTAAAGACTAAAATGGAGTCCAGGGTAAGACGGGGGCTCAGAAAATGCACTAAATGCTGCTGATTCCGTCGTCGAAACGCAGGTGGAGGATTGAAACACGGCCCATTTGGTTGAGAAAATGTTTGAGAAAAAATTGTTGCCACTTTTTTTTTAACCGTACTGACTTTTTCTCTCTCTAACACACACACACACACACACACACACACACACACACACCGCATGGCCTGTGTTGGGTTGTAAAGACACCGTTTCTGCTCTTCTTTTGTGGCCAAATGTTGATCTGCTTCTTTACGGTTGCTGTTTTTTTGTTTGTTTGATTGTTTACTTAATTGCCTGCTGTTTTTTTTTTTGTTTTGTTTTGTTGTTTTTTTTATAAATGTGTCTTGTGGTTGTTTTTTAATTATTATTATTATTATTATTTTCTAATTTTAAGTATAATGTTAGTAACTTATTTCGCTTGTACAAAAAACCCGTGGATATTTATTATTAATGTACATATGTCCTTATTTTTTATATATGTACATATTCACATGAAATAAAGTTCGATTCACCGAGTGTGAGCTGCGTTTTCGAAAACGTTTTGGTCACGTCTCATTACAGATTCCTGAAATGCAGCACAGGAAACTTCTCATATAAACAATTCTACAAACAGGAAATTACACCATCGCAAAGTCCAGTGATGCTCTGATGCATCTACTTACATACCCACTGATCAGTGTGAATGGTGGATTGTGATTGGCTGAAAGTTCAGGTGTGAAAGAAAAGTGGATTGTAATTGGCTGGAAGCTAGGGTGTGAATCTTGAATTGTGATAGGCTCTATCTATCTATCTATCTATCTATCTATCTATCTATCTATCTATCTATCTATCTATCTATCTATCTATCTGTTTGTCTGTCTGTCTGTCTGTCTGTCTGTCTGTCTGTCTGTCTGTCTTTAAAACCATCTATCTATCTATCTATCTATCTATCTATCTATCTATCTATCTGTCTGTCTGTCTATCTGTCTGTCTGTCTTTCTTTTTTTAATACCATCTATCTATCTGTCTGTCTGTCTGTCTGTCTGTCTTTCTTTAAAACCATCTATCTATCTATCTATCTATCTATCTATCTATCTATCTATCTATCTATCTATCTATTTTTTTTCTTCCTTTCTTTCTATCTTTCTTTCTTTAAAACCCTCTATCTATCTATCTATCTATCTATCTATCTATCTATCTATCTATCTATCTATCTATCTATCTATCTATTTTTCTTTCTGTCTTCTTTTTTCTATCTTTCTTACTTTCTTTCTTTAAAACCCTCTATCTATCTATCTATCTATCTATCTATCTATCTATCTATCTATCTATCTATCTATCTGTCTGTCTGTCTGTCCATTATGCATCTATGTCACACTCTCACTCCATCTGTCATTCCACATGTTTTACTGTATTTGTAATTTTCTTTTTTTTATTCTTTCTGTCATTCACTCACTCCTCACAGTTTCTCTTGATGAACTTTACTTATCTCGTTTTACAGTTTTTCTCAGTTGCTTTGGAGCATTTTTTCTCGTACCATCCTTAATATTTATTTACCAGTCAGCATTTCCCACAACAATGAGTACAAACAGCACCACACATTGGATTTCTTGCACAGTTCATCTCTCAAAAGTAAGTATTTGTGTTAATGAACGTCTCATTCCCATCAGAATAAAAAGCCCTTTTGTCACTGTTCACAAACAAAATCATTAAAATGTTTATTCGTGTTGTCAGTGTGACGCTGCACAGTTTCAGGAGTTCTTGATATAAACGATGGTTTTGGATCACAGAGACTGAAAATGCACAAAATTCTGTTTGGAATTTCAGCACAAATTTATTTATTTGATTGGATATTTGATTTATATTGATTGTAAAAGACCAGACAGGATTCACACTTTTACTGTACTGTACACGTGTTCGTTTGTTTCTTAGTTCATCCGTTTTCAGAATGTCTGTGTTTTCACTGTTTTCACTCTCCAATTGAAGGTTCCTGAGATTCACCTTTGACCTGTTTTAGAGAACTGGTTGATGATTGGTCGATCTGATGTCGTTCACTCGCCTTCATTAGTGATGTTCAAGATTCACCTGCACAATTCATCAATTCGACAAATTTACAGAATAAAAGTTTAATAGAAATGTTAGATGACAGATGATGACGACTGGTTGAACCATTTTACATTCAATGACGTTCACAATGAACTGATGCTGAGATGTTTTGGGGGTTAAAACTATTCAGGTGAAACCTGTAGAATATATTTTGATCAACATGAACTTCAACTGATACTGTAGGAAAAAGCAGACACTCGAAAACAATCCATTAAATCAATGTAGAAAACATTCGCAATTTGTTCGAGAAAATTTTTTTTTTGATGTTTACAAGTGACTTAATGATCTGGATGTTGAACGAGTAGTTTTCTGATCTGAGAAACGCTCGAAAGCAACTGAGAAAAAGTCTCACAATGATATAAGACGTGTCACTCGGATGGCAATGAGATATTCATTGGCACAAATACTTACTTTTAAAAGATAAACAAAGGATTTTGTGAAAAGTTCTCAGATCTAATCTGTTGGTGCTGTTTGTACAAACTGCTTCGAGAAACTGAGAAAGACTGAAAATGAATAAACCAAGGAGAGAAAAATGCCAGCCAACAAGTTCTTCAGAGCCAAGAACACCATTTGAAGGCCACCACAATGATGATCATCTTTTTCACCTCTCTGCCCTCTGCTCTGTCTATGCTAGCATCCTGAGTTTGTCACTGTCCATGAGCCAAGTTGTATGTAGCAGGTTGAAGGTTGAAGTCTGGCAACGTAGCCAAGAGTGAATAAATGACCTGCACACCAGGGTGGAAAGGAATCTGCCTCGAAGCCAAGCTCCAACCTGAAAAGCTTTTTTTTTTTTTTCCTGAAAATCTGGATCTTCTTCAGAGGAGCTCCTGTTCCTTTGTGTGTCAGTGTGAGCTAATAATTAGGATTGAACATGCCAGCAGAACATCTGTGGTCATATTGTATTCGACACTGTCACATCGATAATGCTAGCGTGGAGAGACAGAAGGGGAGACGGAGAGAGGGAATGAGGGATGGGAATGAAAGCAGATAGTACAGTGGTCACGTTAGACCGGTTGTGAGATTGAGTGAAGGCATGACATCGTCCGTGTGATGGCCGAGCTTTAAAACGATGCCTTCTGTAATTGAGCGATGAAGATCCGGACAGAAGGGTTTGTCATTCTTACATCCTGAAACCAAACAACCCAGACACAGACCATAGATCACTGTCAGATCCGATCTAGGAGCGGAAAGGCGACGCCAGGTTACTGTACAGCGAAATATCAGGGTTTTTATAATCAGTTTTATTTTACTGTGTGAATCAAAATGTCAACATCTTGAATTATTGACTTCATTTAGAGCTGAAATTATGAGAAGTGTGAAATAAAGTGGAATGAAATTATTCTGTTCACATGTTCATTTGTCATGTGATGAGATGGGAGCAGATGCACTAAATAACAAAAGAGCAACAAGAAAACCATAACCTGATCGTAAACATGATCCTGATCCTGAAACTAATCCTGTCTCCGATTCTGATCCTAAACCTAAACCTAATGCTGTCTTCGATTCTGATCCTAAACCTGAACCTAATCCTGTCTCCGATTCTGATCCTAAATCTGAACCTAATCCTGTCTTCGATTCTGATCTAAAACCTGATCCTGAACCTAATCCTGTCTCCGATTCTGATCCTAAACCTGAACCTAATCCTGTTTTCGATTCTGATCCTAAACCTGAACCTAATCCGGTCTCCGATTCTGATCCTAAACCTGAACCTAATCCTGTCTTCGATTCTGATCTAAAACCTGATCCTGAACCTAATCCTGTCTCCGATTCTGATCCTAAACCTAAACCTAATCCTGTCTTCGATTCTGATCCTAAACCTGAACCTAATCCTGTCTCCGATTCTGATCCTAAACCTGAACCTAATCCTGTTTTCGATTCTGATCCTAAACCTGAACCTAATCCTGTCTCCGATTCTGATCCTAAACCTGAACCTAATCCTTTTTTCGATTCTGATCTAAAACCTGATCCTGAACCTAATCCTGTCTCCGATTCTGATCCTAAACCTGAACCTAATCCTGTCTTCGATTCTGATTTAAAACCTGATCCTGAACCTAATCCTGTCTCTGATTCTGATCCTAAACCTGAACCTAATCCTGTTTTCGATTCTGATCCTAAACCTGAAACTAATCCGGTCTCCGATTCTGATCCTAAACCTGAACCTAATCCTGTCTTCGATTCTGATCTAAAACCTGATCCTGAACCTAATCCTGTCTCCGATTCTGATCCTAAACCTGAACCTAATCCTGTCTTTGATTCTGATCTAAAACCTGATCCTGAACCTAATCCTGTCTCCGATTCTGATCCTAAACCTGAACCTAATCCTGTCTCCGATTCTGATCCTAAACCTGAACCTAATCCTGTCTCCCATTCTGATCCTAAACCTGAACCTAATCCTGTCTTCGATTCTGATCTAAAACCTGATCCTGAACCTAATCCTGTCTCCGATTCTGATCCTAAACCTGAACCTAATACTGTCTTCGATTCTGATCCTAAACCTGAACCTAATCCTGTCTCCGATTCTGATCCTAAACCTGAACCTAATCCTGTCTTCGATTCTGATCTAAAACCTGATCCTGAACCTAATCCTGTCTCCGATTCTAAACCTAAACCTGAACCTAATCCTGTCTTCGATTCTGATCTAAAACCTGATACTGAACCTAATCCTGTCTCCGATTCTGATCCTGAACCTAATCCTGTCTCCGATTAAGATAAACATGAATGTCTGGTCTTTGCAATTAATAACCCACATACAGAAATGTGTACATTTGTGCTGCTGAATTTTATAGATGCCAAACAGAAGAAATTCATCAGGTAACACTGAAACCGTACGGCGATCATACTGACAACACGGCTAAACATTTTGACGATCATGTGTGAAACGACTTCTGGTGGCAAATGAGATGTTTATTGACTCAAATTCTCACTTTTGAGAAATAAACTAAAGAATTTTTGGGAAAAGTTCAGGATTTTGCAATGTGTGGTGTTTCGATTCGACTGTCGTTTGACTACGGAGCGAATGTAACCGTTCTGATTCGACGTGTAAATCAGGAACACGCCTACGTGCTACAGTTCCTGCCAACGTGAGCGTAACTCTGTTCCAGGAAAAATGCTAGTCCTGAAACGGACCAAATACTGCATCCAAAATGAGGAAGAAATACAAACTGTCTCCTTCGTTCAGCTTTTGCTCTGTCGCTTCTTACATTTTTATTTTTTTTTTCAGGATGTAACTATTACAAATAAAATTCTCGATCTCCGTCGCTCAATTACTGCAGACCCCATTTCCTCTTTATTCATTCACAGGACGTACGCACCAATCTAACATTACCACTGTGCAATCTATTCTCATTACCCTCCCTCCCTCCCTCCTTCCATCTCTCCTTCAGTCTCTCTTCTTCTCTCCCTTCCTCTATTTCCCTCTCAACAGTGAATTTATTGAAGTGACTGTGTGGAATACTGTATGACTACCAATGCTACTTACACACACACACACACACACACACACACACACACACACACACACACACACACACACACACACACACACACACACACACACACACACACA
>MU563244.1:12385038-12419687 GCA_024362625.1 Silurus asotus
GATAGATAGATAGATAGATAGATAGATAGATAGATAGATAGATAGATAGATAGATAGATAGATAGATAGAGGGTTTTAAAGAAAGAAAGGAAGAAAGAAAGAAAGAAAGAAAGAAAGAAAGAAAGAAAGAAAGAAAGAAAGAAAGAAAGAAAGAAAAGATGATAGATAGATAGATAGATAGATAGATAGATAGATAGATAGATAGATAGATAGATAGATAGATAGATAGATAGATAGATAGATAGATAGATAGATAAAGTTTAATTAAACCACGTTTTATTCATAAACTTGTCCAGTTTATCTGTTAACTAAATAATAATCATTGTTATTTGAAATTGTCCGAGAGAAGCCTTCAACCTTAACTAGCCGCTGATTGGCTGTACTCATCACGTGTCCAACACCTCTCCTACTATTGGCTCATTCATATGCGAGGCGGAAGTGCGAGTGTGCAGCTGTGCACCGTCAGATCTTGTACCGGATTGTTCGGTTTTAGGAATTTGAACGTGTTTTATGAGAAGCTTTTAGAAGAAACGGTGTAGGGTTTTTATTACTATTATCATTTATAAAGTGGTTTTCTTTTCCTCGCGGTTCTGCTGTATAGTTTCCTCGGAGACGGAAGCCCCGGTTTGAGTGGCGAATCAACGGCGCTGTGGCTGTAAACGTCCGGTATGGAGCCAAATTTGAAAACTAGCCTCGTTAGCTTAGCATAGCATAGCAGCTTAGCCCAGACAGCTTGTCAACTTCTAACCCTTATTATAATATAATTCAACTTTATTAGATAATCAATGATTTAATATTCTCTACTGTTTCTACATGTATTTGTGATATCAGATCTATTAAACATGTCGCGTGCCTGTCTGACCAAATCCTCACTCAAATTATTATTATTATTATTATTATTAATATTAATATTATTATTATTAATATTATTATATCTTTACATATTTTATGTATTTTAACTGTGTAAATGATGATACTGGTGTTAGAAGTGTTTCTGGATGAGTATTAACACTCTCCTGTGTGAATTCTTGCCTATGTGTTTGCTTTAGGGTTACAGTGCAAAAGTATGTGCACCCCTTAATTGATGTCATGTAGTAAAAATGTAAGAGTTCCGCTCTTCAGATCTGTTCATCATTTAAGGCTTTCTTTCATTTTGAAGACTTTGAAGTATTAAATCATTCCGTCTGGTACGGATCGATTTCCAGGGTCGGATCTCGGAGATGGAGGGATTGAGTCAAGAACGAAAGACAGCTTTGATGGGAAAATAATTTCTAAGTGAGAACATGAAGGGGAGAGAAAGGATGGAGAGATTCAGACAGGTGGAGGGAGGGGATGAAATAAGAGATTGAAGAAGGAGAGAGACTGCTTTGGAGAGAAAAGATGTGGAATGGAGAGATAAAAAAAATGATAGGTGGAATAAGAGAATGTGTTGCGGGTGAAGAAAGTGAGAGGTGAAATGAGAGATACAGGTAGAAGAGAGGGAGTGATAGATGGAAGGAGAGAGGAAAAAGAGCTGTAGAAAGAGAGGTTAAAGGAAAGAGATGAATGGAGTGGTGTGAAAGGAAAGAGTGACAGGTAGAAGGTGAGAGAAATAAAGGGGGTGGAGTCGAGAAAGAGAGAGTTTTGGAGAAAAGGATTATGTAAATAAAAGAGGGAAGGGGAGAGAAGTATGAAGTGAAAAAATGATTCAGGCAGGTGTGAGGAGAGATGAAACAAGAGAGGGAAGGATGATAATTCCTGAGGTAGGCAGCGGAGTGAGGGATAGATAGAAGGAGCGGTGGAAAGAAATTAGAGACCGGTGAACGGAGAAAGAAACGAAGAGAAGGAGAGAGAGATAGAAGGACCTAATAGAAAATGGTAGGATGATTTGAGAAAATGAGTGAGGGAAGGGGGGCTAAAATGAAAGGAATAAAAAAGGCAAGTGAAAACAAAGAAAGAAAGACAAGAAAAGATGGATAATGAGAGAGAATTTCTGGATCATAAAAGCAGAACAGATGAAGGAATATTGTGTTAGTAAGTGATGATTGAGAGAAAGATGGAAGGAGAGCTGTGGAAGAGGAGGAGGGAGCGATGAAAAGAGATATTGATGAGGTTAGTAAGACTATGTTATGTGATATTGAGGGAGGGATGAAAGGAGCGGCTGAAGAGAGATGGAAAAAATAAAAGATGAACGGAGTAAAAGTAGAAGAGCAGATGTATTGATAGAAATAAAAGATGATGATGTAGCAAGAGAGAGAGAATAAGTGATTGAAGGACATAGAAAGGAGAGAGAGAAGGAGAAATGGATTGAGAAGGTCAGACGGGTGGAAGAAGAAAGACGAGTATAAAAGATGGACAAATGGAAAATGAGGGACAGGAGGAGGGACTGATGGAAGGAGATGATGGGGATGAAAGTAGCGGCTGGAGAAATACAAATAATAGAAAGATATAAATGGAAGAAAAATGGATGGATTGAGAGAGAGAGATATATATATATATATATATAAGGAGATATTGATGCTGTGAGAGAGATGAAAAGAAGTGAATGAAGAACATAGAAAGGAGAGAAATGGATAGAGAAGGTCACACGAATGGAAAGAGAGAGAAATGAAATAAGAGATGGACCGAGAGAGAAAGAGATGAATTAAAAGGAGTAAGAAAGTGAAAATCAGGGATAGAGGGAGGATCAGGGACTGGGAGCAGGTGGTGGTGGTGGTGGTGGTGGTGGTCTGGGAGTGAGAGCAGGTGGTGGTGGTCTGGGAGTGAGAGCAGGTGGTGGTGGTGGTCTGGGAGTGAGAGCAGGTGGTGGTGGTCTGGGAGTGGGGAGAGGTGGTGGTGGTGGTGGTCTGGGAGTGAGAGCAGGTGGTGGTGGTGGTCTGGGAGTGAGAGCAGGTGGTGGTGGTGGTCTGGGAGTGAGAGCAGGTGGTGGTGGTGGTCTGGGAGTGAGAGCAGGTGGTGGTGGTCTGGGAGTGAGAGCAGGTGGTGGTGGTCTGGGAGTGAGAGCAGGTGGTGGTGGTCTGGGAGTGAGAGCAGGTGGTGGTGGTGGTAGTCTGGGAGGGAGAGCAGGTGGTGGTCTGGGAGTGAGAGCAGGTGGTGGTGGTGGTCTGGGAGTGAGAGCAGGTGGTGGTGGTGGTCTGGGAGTGAGAGCAGGTGGTGGTAGTAAGAAAGTGGAGGTCAGGGATAGAGGGAGGATGGGGGTGGTGGAGCAGGTGGTGGTGGTGGTGGTGGTGGTGGTCTGGGAGTGAGAGCAGGTGGTGGTGGTCTGGGAGTGAGAGCAGGTGGTGGTGGTGGTGGTGGTCAGGGACTGAGAGCAGCAGGTGGTGGTGGTGGTGGTGGTGGTGGTGGTAGAGAATGGTAGAGCAGGTAGAGAATGTTCTTGTGAAAAGCAGACGTTTGGTTTTATCACCGTAATTAAAGAGTAGAAAAATAAAGAGCTGGAACGATCACAAAGCCTTTAAATTAACGACCAATAAAATGAAAGATTTAATTACAGTGACAGAAACAGGATGAGCAGAGCATCATTATTATTATTATTATTATTATTATTATTATTCATTTATCCTTGTACATCATTACATTTCTCACCCCTCTCTCACTCTCTCTCTCTCTCTCTCTCTCTCTCCTTTATTTCTTTTTCTCTCATCTTCAGTTCAGCAGTGATTTAGTTTCCATCATGGAGAGCGAGGTTGGTATGGAGACCCGGACGCCTCTCGGCCCTCTGACTCCCTCACAGCAGAACGGCGAAGGCGGTGCTCCAGATTTCTCCAAACTCACGGCGTCTCAGTTCGGCATCACCCCCAGCAGCTTCACCTCCTTCCCCAAAGACAGAGGTGAAAGAAAGCAGCACTTTTCTCCTCTCAGTGAAGCGATGTAGCAGATCTCATCTCTCTGCTCTGTTTCTCCTCCAGATAAATCCAGAGTGGCCCAGCTGAAGTCCAGGAGGAGATCCAGCATCGGCGTCAGAGGATCTCCTGAAACCAACTCTCTCATCTGCTTCAGAGCCAAGCAGGTCATGAAGACACCTCCTTCTGTTCCTCCTCGCACTCCTCCTCCTCCTCGCACTCCTCAGGTGTGGAATTACGCCGTCACCCTCATTTTATTTCTCGATTTAATTTTTAATTAAGTCGTTATTGATCATGTCGCCATCAGATTTCCTTCTGTTTTTTCTTTCTTTCCTCCTTTTGTTCCCTGCTTCCTTTTATTTTCTTCTCTACCTTTCTGCTTTTTCTTTCTTTCTTTCTTTCTTTTCACCTTTTTTCTTCCCGTCCCTTCATTTTTCTACCTCTCACTTTATTTTTAATTTCCTTTTATTCTTTCTCTACTTTTCTTTTAAAACTTCAGTTCCTCCTTCACTTTATTTTCTTTTACCCTCTTATTTTTTCATTTTCTTTTTTCACCATGTCCCTTTATTCCTTTTTTCTTCTTCCTTTTCTCATGTCTTTTCATTTCTTTATTTCTTTCCCTCTGTTTTTCTCTTTCTTTACCCCACTCCCTCTCTCTTTTCTCTTCCTTTACCCACGCTGTTATTGTTGGTCTCCTGGGTGTGTGTGAGGGAGGAATCAGGAGCCTCTGTCAGTAAGATGATGATGAAGTTTGCACGTGTGTGTGGAACTGATTTCCGTGTCCTTCTAAAGCACTTGCTGGAGAGTCCCCTGTTTTCGGGCCGCGACTCCATCAAGCAGAAGATGGCCGCTTTCCAGCGTCTGATGGAAACGGACGAGGAGAACACGGTGATGATGAAGGAGGAAGAGGAGGGAGTGAGACACACCCAGTCTGGTTAGTTTCAGTTTGTGTTCATTTTTAAGTGTAAATGGGGAAAACCAGTAGGCAGAGACGAGAGAGATGAAGGAACCTGAAGAACCCGCAGGGTTACAACGTTCATAGAGAACATCCATCAGCTTCCTTGAGTCTATAGCAGTAAAAAAGTGAAGTAAAATAATAATTCCTAAGCGAGTCTTCGTGGATCCTGAGGAGGAGATTTTCCCATTTGGCCCAGATCATTAGACCTACTCCAGGTTTCTCCCATCTCCCAACCAATGCCCAACGGTCACCTTCTCTCCTCACCAAGATCCCTCTCATCCACTCGCTCAGCTCTAAGAAGAGTCCTGGTGGTTCTAAACATCTACATTAAAGTTTTTAGTGACACTGTGCTCCTGGGAAGCATCCATACAACAGAAATGGAGAAACTCCTCATCCTCTTCAGATCTTCTGTTTCTGAGAATCTGCACTCTGACCGTCTCCCAGATGCTTTTCAGACTTCTGGAGGTGTGCGTTTCCAAACCCAGTGAACGCACCACAGGTGGGGTCCAGTCAGTGTGAAGAACCTTCTTGGAGAAGATTAGAAGAATGTATACTATTATGTATATTTTTAAATTAATCGTATCTCGGGTTTCTGAGATCTTTTCAGAAACGTTCCTTTTGGAACTTCATCTGGGGAATTTGAGAAAATATTCATTGTTGAGAAACTTAACCAGGAATTTATGGGAATTTTATGGAAATTTTTTCACTTTGATTTACTTGTCAGTATAATTTTAGTGCACAATACTTACACACAGCACAAGGAAGTTTTAAACATACATTTGTGTAATATTTATATACGTCACCCGAACAACTCGCCACGATGGATGTTGGAAAGTTTCCAGTTTTAAAAAATTCACCTAATTTTTCAGCCCTTAATCGTATCTGATTTATCGCCCTCTTGTGGCTCTGTGAAGCTATTACACCATCAATGTTAAACGCTGGGGGATAAAAAATGATAAATGGTTCACTGTAAAAACAGCCGGAACGTAGAAGCATAAAGGCTTCCTTTGCATTTGCAGACGTTAACAACCATCCTGAGGAGAGCGAGAACCGACTCGCTCCCGTAACCCCGCCACTATCGAAGAGACGCCGCAGGGGAACTCCTCATCGGAGTGCGTGGGAGCAGCAGATCGCTGAGGAGCCGCTGTCCGAGTTCACACACGCTCCGAAACACGAGCACGAGGTCAGCGCACTGAACAATAACACACACACACACACACACACACACACACACACACACACACACATCACCTCTGGACATGTTGTTGGAGAAAAACGTTCAGTTTCCAGATGGTAATCGTAACTTTACCCAACTTTACTCCAACCCTATTGAACAATGAATGTGAACGCTGACTGCACCCCAGAGTCTCTCCTCACCTTCTCACCTACATCAGTACCTGTCTTTACTAACACCCTTGTAGCTGAATAAATCTCCACAAACTCTAGTGGAACATCTTCCCAGATGAGAATGTAAACTGAATGTGGAATCAGATGTTTAGAAAGCGCATGGTCAGATGTCTACAAACCCAATAATATACATTAGAATTAACACCCCGAACACTTCATTTGATTCTGACCAATCAGGATCTAGAATTCTTATGTAAACTCCTGTACACTCGTCTGTGATCATTTTTAAATTGGCGTGAGAACAAAACGGCGTCGTGGTCGTCTAATTAGCGCCATCTTTCAGCAGAAACGCATCAGGGATGACGTCTCACCCCGGGAGACGGGTTAAACGCTTCGTGTTCAATTTCCTTAAAAAAAAAAAAAAAAGATAACCATCAGGAAGCACAACAGGACGGCGTTGGCGCTAAGCGCTAGGCTCGAGTTTTACTGCCTCGTCTGCTTCATTTATTTTATGGATTTTTTTCATAACAATTATCAGGAACACAACGGGACTGCATTTACACGAGACGCAGTCAGGACAGGTAGCGGAGATGATGAGGAGCATCACAAATTTCCACTCTCGTTTCATTTTACGAGTAAAATATGCAGAACAGAACAGCGCTCAGTAACACCACAGGGCACGCTGCGAGGAGAAGAATCCACGCTAAGGTGCGGAAGGGGAGACGCGAGATGATTAAAATTTTATGTCCTGAAGTTCCTCCTATACCACAGCGATCAGCTGTGTGACGCACAAACCAATCTTTGCCTACGAATCCTCGTGGGCGCATGTACACATCCTTACGGTTACGCGTACAAATTCTTGCGAACATACGGACGAATTCTTGCCAACTTTTCCTCGCCAGCGTGCGTACGAATGCTCTCCAAACGTGCATATGAATCTAAATTCTCACCAACATACATCAGATTTCTTGCCAATGTGTGTGTGTGTGCAAATAAATGACGGTTCACACACACACACACACACACACACACACCAGGTTTTTTCTTTGTCAGGATAACATCTGTTTTTCTAGATTTTTTTCTCCTCCTCTATTTACATAAAATATTTGAGGGTAATAAATCCCAGCATTCTTTTTCTCTTTCTCTTTTTTTTTTTTTTCTTTCCCCACACATAGCAGAGTTGTTCAGCGTCGAGGGCTTTCGCTTCGCCCGCTTTCTTATCAGAGTTGGTGGAAGTAACCAAGCCGACCTATAAAAGTTAGACATCAATAAAAGGGCAACGCGCTACACAGATTGTACGGATTTGTTCTCAGTACACGTTGCATCACACGGCGATGATTTATCTCCCTTTACCTCGTGCTGGCCTCAGCGGACTCGAACATACGGAGCAGATGGGCTGAGCTGGCACACAAAATAGAGCAAAGCTAAAACAGTGTAACAAAATCCATTAACGCCAAACATTGTGGGGTCTTCTTTCTGTTCACGTCTAGGTGGAGTTCAAAAGCCCCAAGATGGTACAGAGTCTGGGTTTGGGTTTGGACTCGCAGTCTCAGCTCTTGTCTTTACCCATGCTGTCCAAGCCCGAGCTGATCAAAACAGGTACGTCACGCATACAATACAGGTGGTCCAAGAGTGGATTTTACAGCTACCGATAGCCAGGTCAGATCATATTTACCTATTAATCCAGTTAATGGCAATTAATCAACCGATAATCGTTTGATAAATGGATAAAAAAAAAAAATATATAAAACACCATGTGAAATAGTACAGAACTTAATTATAAATAATCTAAATAAAGAAACAGTACTTAATCACGAAAATGTGCTAAATGAAATACATTTGAATATATTATTAATAAATATTGAGGGAAACAAGACATTTAAACTTCAAAAGTAACACTGAATATCCTCAAAACATTACGTCTAAAATTAATATTACACATCAAATAATACTTCACTGACTCGCCTCTAGAGGCCGCTCTCGTGCTGTATACCACAACCTGGAAAAACTATCATTATGGATTTTTGCTAATAGTTCCAGCAATCTAGTACGAATCGGTCGACCTCTTGTCTGTGTCGTGTGTGTGTGTATGTGTGTGTATGTGTGTGTGTGTGTGTGTGTGTGTGTGTGTATGTGTGTGTATATATATATATACATACATACTTGTATTTATTTATTTTTTCCCCTTTACTAAGCAGCTAATGTGCAGCTGGCCTGATGTGTACCGAATCTAGACACAGCTAGATTATATGGCTAAAGGTTTTTGGACACCTGACCATAAGATTAGTGTGTGCTTCTTTTTGAACATCTCACATCCCCATAACTGTTCCACTCGTCTGGGAAGATGTTTCATTACATTTTGTGGAAATTCAAACAGCCACAAGGGTGTTGGTAAAGTCAGGTACTGATGTGGGTGATGTGAGGAGGCCTGGGGTGCAGTCAGTGTGCACATTCATCCATGATCAATAGGGTTTAGTGTCTATAGCACAAGATCTTCCACTCCAACCCATGTAAAGCAGATCATCATGGAGCTGGCTTTGTGCACAGGGATACTGTCATGCTGGAACAGTCCAAGTGAGGGAAAAATCTAATGCTGCAGCATCCGATACAATTTGTGTGCCTCCAACTTTGTGGGAACAGTTCGGAGAAGAACCACATCTTGCTGGAGTCAGGTGTCTCAATACTTTTGGTATTATAGTGAATGAAACTAGTTTAGTAATCGATTTTGCGTGACGTCTACACCACCAAGGCAGAGCTACAAAATGTTAAATATTTTCAGGAAATCGTTTTGTGTTTCTGTGCCTTCAGGAGAGGCAGACGTCTCGTCTGCGTCCAAAAAGAAGCGCGTCCGTTTCGGCGCTCCTCTCTCCCCCGAGTTCTTCGACAAAACTCTCCCCCCCAGTACTCCGCTTCAGAAAGGTGCCACGCCTGCCTGCCCGCCCTCGTCCACAGGACGCAAACACTCCCTCCTCAAAACACCACAGAGGTTCGAGTCTCTGCCTCAGCCTGATTTCAGCAGTCCTGCAGGAGACGGAGCATCGCCAGCCCTGAACACACACTCCTACTGCAACCGAGGAGACACCGATGAGGTGTTCCTGGACTTTCAGAAGGTCTGATGTTTGATAATGTTTTGTAGCTAAGATATAATATCAGGGGTGTAGCGGTACACGTGTACTGAATGCATTCCTTTTCACGTGCAGAACATAGTCACAACCTAGGTTTCCTCAGGAACATATAAAGTGACGGACCACGAGCTTGTTTAGTTTGTGGTTTTTTTTTAATTATTATTATTATTTTTACTTTTTAAACTTTAAACATACAAAACAACGCCAGGGGTAGAAAAAGAAACTAGAGTTAGTGCAGTGTCACTGTGGCCACTCGCTCTGTACTGGAAATAAGATTTGATTTGTGTATGCATGCAAACAGTAAAGAATCACGTGCGCTAGCGTTAGCCTTTAGCCATTTCCCCCAATACCATCGTTTTGGCTTCGGTACGATACCAGAATGTAATACCTCAGTATCGATACTGAATCAATACCATAAGTGTCAAATAACCAGCTTCAAAAGATAAGTGAGTGGAAAACAGTTTTATTTCAATAATAGATGCATAAACTTTTACATCTGATTTTATTTCACTACTGGAATCTGCACTTGTGTATGTTGTGGTTATGATACAATTATTTATTATATTTTTATCAGATTTTAAAGTGAAAATAAATTGGAATAAAACAGAGGGAAAGTAAAAAAATAAAATTAAATAATAAGAGATTAAAAAATAAAGGGATTTTAAAAAGGAATTAAAAATGAAAAAGGAATTTAAAAAAAATTATAAATCGAAATTATGAATTATAACCGAATTATAATCCGAAAACTGACCACCATCTTATTTTAAATGATTTAAATCCTTTTTGCATAATTGATTGTATTAATATTAGACTTTTAAATTTTGTGAAATTGTATTAACCTGAACTAAAAAACTACAAACCAATAAATTAATCACACTTTAAATTTTTTTTATTGAAAAAATAAACAAAAGTATCAAACCAAGTATTAAACGATATGTTTAAGAACAAGCTTAAATATATTATTCTTCATTAAGTTTTTTTTTTTAATAAAATGTAACAGTTATTGTGCAAAACAGCAGTAATACAAACTAGAACCAACTTAAAACTGCAAACAGCCACGAGTTGATAAAGTTTTTAAAGCTACACAAATTTTTGTGACTGCACATAGCAAATTAGACTGATTTCTATTTCAATAAAAGTGGCAGGTTTTCCCTTCAAGAGCAACAGCTACTCATCTTTCTGGCAGTAGAGACGGTTTAAAAATTAAAAATATACAAGGATTTAAATAAAAACATTTTTTTTGATGATTAAAAAAGGGTTAAAAAATGTAAAAAGATTCAAAATAAAATTAGTACAAAATTTACATTGATTAAAATTAAGGGGATTCAGAAAATGATTTTAAAAAATTCAAAGATTAAATCAAGTAAAATTCAATAAAAAATAAAACTAAAAAAGAAAAGACTTCAATAGTTGAACTAAAACTGCAGAAATCTCATGAAAAGCCACAGGATATTTGAGCAGATTGATGTCTGATGTTACTGTAACGCTGGAAGTAAACCTGTAACATGCATGTAGCATGTAGCATGTAGAGTTATTTCTATCTGCTTGTAGATTGCCTTCCCCATCATGGATGAAGAGTACGATAATCCCCCAGGGGACAGTACAGGTAACTTATTCACTTTATATACAAATATGATATCATACCCTAATGGATGAAACGCTACATTACTGTCAGTTACTTTATAAACAGTTGTGCTTCGTACAGCTTCAGCTGAAATTGTCACGCTCGCAGCACATCACGACGCACTCAGTACACAGACCGAGACGACCGACGCTGCTGTTCGAGAAGATGAAGGAAGCCATATTTCCTGTACAGCTGCTCCCGAGCATCCTGATCATCCTCCAACAGGTGATTTTTATTATTTCCTTTTTATTGTTATTATTAAAATTAATCTCTCCGTTTGAGACTCGCGCATTTCTCCCTGCGATAATGCGCGAGTTCACCTCGTATACAGACTGTTCTATTGGTTTATTGGGGAAGCGAACTATAGATAAACTGTTTAATCAGGTTTGCTGATTAATCAGCACTGATAATTGACCACTGGAACTATCAGCTATCAGCAAAAATCCATACCGATAGTTTTTCCTGGCTTCTGGTCTGCTGTCGTTACAAAAGCGGCCTCTAGAGGTGAATCACGTGCAGTACAAGTTCAGTATTATTTTACATGGAGTGTTATGTGTTAAAAAAACGTTCGATTAAATCGTTTGATTAATCAGTTAAGTCCGTTTCAACCTCTAGAGCCGACTTTGTCTCAGTTTTATCCCTTTTTTTTTTTTTTNNNTCCCTTTTTTTTTTTTTTTTTTTTAACTAATGAGATCGGCTACACACATGCATGCTTTATACTGATAATAAGCAATGCAGACGAAATTGTGTGAGAGAGTAGATATTTCAAACAGGCCTCTCTCTCTCTCTCTCCCCTCTCTCTCTCTTTGTTGTTATTTTTTCTTCCTTGTGTTGATGATGGAGAGAACACACAGGAAGCAGAAACCAATTCAGTGTTCCTGCTGCAGGATGAATAACTGAACGTAATTCTTTTTGTTAAAATTTACCCTTGTTGAGACCTTCATGTATAATCGATGGAGGTACCGAGTGAAGGAATGAAAGAAAGCAGGATGAGCGAGGGATTGAGAAAGAAAAGAATGATGGAAAGAGGAAGAAATGTTGCAGTATTGATCTAGGAAGAGGAAGGATGGGAGAGAGGAATGAGGAAATGGAGAGAATGAGGAGAGGAGGTTTGAGAGAGGAGAAAAGGATGGTTGGAGAAGTGGAATGTAGAGAGGGAGGATGAGTGTTTGAGTGAAGTGAGTCCCGGAGTGTAAACGCTGTTCTATAAAACCCAAGTCTATGATCCACCAGTAGGGGGCGACGTGATGCTCAGTTAAGAAGCTCTAACTTGGAAAAAAAGCGTGTGCGTGTGCGTGTGCGTGTGCGTGTGTGTGTGTGTGTGTGTGTGTGTGTGAGAGAGAGTCTGATGACAGCCTAAAGTCAATTCCCTGACAGGAAGAAGATAAGGGTTCTAAAATACAAGTCTATAATCCACCAGTAGGGGGCGACGTGATGATCAGTTAAGAAGCTCTAACTTGGAAAAAAAGCGTGTGCGTGTGCGTGTGCGTGTGCGTGTGTGTGTGTGTGTGTGTGTGTGTGTGAGAGAGAGTCTGATGACAGCCTAAAGTCAATTCCCTGACAGGAAGAAGATAAGGGTTCTAAAATAGGTGTAATATGATCACTAGTCCGCTCTATTATTTATTTAGCGTTGATTTATTTTCCCTCACCAGAAGTTGTGTTACAGTAATCAACTGTGTGTGTTTTTTGCTTGCAGCAGAACCAGAGCTCGGGATCGAACAAGAAGAGCAGCATCAGCTTTTAGAGACCCCCCAGTTTTCCATCGAGTCGTCCACCGAGGCTCCTCGCTCTCGTGGGAGAAAAAGGAAGGTGAGATCCAAGAGCTCCTCATGTAGAACCTTTTCTCAAGTAATTTTAAGAATGTTCTTACTTTGATATCAGTCACGCATGTAATATAACAGCATGTGTGTGTGTCAGCAACCAGCCAAGAGCGAGACGACGGAGGCCAGAAGGAGCTCTCGCTCTGCTGCCGAATCCGCCAAGGGCAAAATCAAGGTAGAAGATTTCCCACAAAATCTTATTCATCCTTCACACTTTTTTTTTTTCTCCTCTTACACAGTGCTCTTCTCTCTCTGCATTTCCTTTTTAGCTTTCAGTGCATTTCTAATGTAATATTTCCCAGTCTGTGCAAGCTTTTTTAGGAGATGGCCTTATAACCCCTGAGTGTGTACTGTAGAAAAAAACAACACAGGGGTTATAAGGCCATCTCCAGAACAACGTTCTTTTT
Organism: Silurus asotus; assembly: GCA_024362625.1. Lineage (NCBI taxonomy): Eukaryota > Metazoa > Chordata > Actinopteri > Siluriformes > Siluridae > Silurus > Silurus asotus. Next base: position 12,398,141 of record MU563244.1, read on the forward strand.
TTTTTTTATCATGGCAATAAAAGGAAAGGTGGTATTCCAGAGTAAGCATGGGGTCCCTGAGATGAACAGTGCTAGTATGAACCCTGAGAACTCTTTAGCTTCGAGGCAGAACTGCAGTTTAGGAAAATGGTTTTAGAATCATTGTGATATTTGGCCATCGATCTGCCATCATTCATGCCAATCTGAATAAAATTCTGATTTCTTTAAAGACCTCATCAGCGAAGAAGCGATTCGGAGCGAAGGAGGTGGACCGCTCGCTCTACGGCAAGAGAGACTACGCCTCCAAAAACCCTCTTCTCAGCCCCATCGTAGAGTCCGCGGCCTCCAGCCTGAGCTGCACCCCGACACAACCCCGTGCAGGTAAGATCTCACACCTTCTCACTGCACACAGCATCTTTATTAGTGGCGCAAAAATAATCCAGAAAGTAAAAAATTTGGAAAAAACTTTTTTGAAAACGATTCCTCGAGTAACTCCAATATTTCGAATACAAAATAATCATCAAGGCTTCGTTTAGTCCATTTATCTGCACACGGAGCATTGTGTTTCCCCACGGACCATTATTACTGACGCACCAGCTGCTAAACTCTGGTGCGCACTGGGCAGGTGAACACAAAAGACGCTGCAGAATGAAAAACAGAGGAACGGAAAGAAAAAGGGCGAGGGGGCGAGAAGATTCATGTGGAAGCTCGTTTCCGCTACATAATAAAGATTTGACTTCTCCGAGTTACGAGTTTTTTTTTCCTCACAATTCCATTTTTTTTTTTTTCTTTCTAAGCCAATCGGGCAACCTCGCCCCTCTGTAGAGTCGGAATACAAAAACCAAATCAGCCAACCCACAGCACCGAGGTGTAAATAAACGAAACGTCTGTCGTATCAGTGGCGCTCGGCGTACGCTCGGGTTTCGCCCCGGTCTCCGTTCAAATTAAAACCGTTGGACCTGAACTTCAATTATTGTCTTGTACGAGAGTCCGTGTTTTATTCCGATCTTCTGTTTTTAATTCCGAGCGTGAAGAACAGTCAGATCCGTCACCGCGTCGCTGAAGCGTCAGTACCAGCTCTTTATTCAAATCCCGTCCACGTTCTCCATCAAATGAGCTGCACTGAAGATCCTGTACTGAAGATCCTGTAACACGCCTGACTATTAAATATCCAGATTCGTGTGTGAGAATTGTGAGATATAAGAGAGAGATATATATGTCTTGTCTCTTGTGATGATATTAAAATGGTTGTTGAAGGGGGCAGCGTTGTTTCTGACCCATTTTAGTGAAGGAGAAGCGAACAGGGCAGATCATGATCAGGTTGCCAGATTGGGTGCATATAATCTAAATGAAAGCAATGCATTTAAAAAAAGTTTGTAAACTTCCTGCCAGGAAGTAACCATTACTTTATCGTCCCTCACAGATGAGAACCCTGTCTCTATTTCTGCTACAGCTTTTAACACTAATCAGAGTGAATCCGCATCGTCTGGCACCACGGCTGATCTGGTGGCCGCGGCCGCTCTGTGGCGTCGTCGCTTCTTACAGCACACTAAAGACACCGAATCTGCCGGCAACCAGAGCGCCGGGAGCGAGGGACCTGTCCCTACTGTCCAATCAGAAACCGAAGTGAAGTCTAAGAGAGGGAGACCTGCTCGAGGAAGGAGGAACTCAGCAGGCCGGCGCCAGAGTTGGGGTGGCGCTAGAGTGCTGGACGAGTGTGAGGACGGAGATAAGAAGTCTGAAGTCCAGCAAACCGAATCCAACCAGGAAATTAGAAAAACAGAACCGAGGGGACGGAAGAGACCTGGAAGGAGATCCCGCTCTGTAGCGGAGACCCAGGAAGAGCTAGAACAAAGAGGGTTAGAGAAGACGTGTGAGGACACTGTGGAATGTGCAGGGGACGAGAAAGAAGAAGCGGAGAAGAACGACGAGGAAATGAGGCAGACCGCAGGACATGAAGTGGAGGAGAAAAAAACGGAGGATGTGAGACAGACTTCAGGAACCGAAGAAGTCAAAAAGAATGACATGGACATGAGAGAGACTTCAGAACAGAAAGCTGAGGAGAAGAACCACGAGGACATTCATCCGTCTTCTGTCCCTTTAGAATCTCTGGAGGCCTGGCAGCAGCCCGACTTCTGCATCGAGGACATCCTGAAGCCCGTAGCTAAGAGTCGCGGCTCGGTGAGACGCAGCCTGAGACACCGCAGCAGCATGGATGTCCTGGCCAAAGGTCTCGCCTGGGTGGAGCACACGTCCCCGCAGATGAACACCACAAACCAGAGGAGGACACGCGGCAGACTGAGCGCCGTCTCTGAGCCTCCTCCGTTTCCCGACGAGAAACCACTCGAGACCTGCCTCTGACTCCGGCACATGGTTTTTTATTTTATATGATTTTATATGATTTTATATGATTGTAGTTCGGCCCTGGTGTTCGTGTTATTCTGTATCACAAATCGCTTCTGCTTCAGATTTGACTTCTTCACAAGGTCCAGGATTGACTGAAAATCTCACCAACATCAGGTTGGATTTTTTTTTTATTATTCGTTCCTACATTTCCATCTCATATGTACAACCACAGCAACCAGATTAAACTAAATCCCGAACAAATACAGAAAAAAAGTTTGGATTGTTTCTTTATTATCGAAGCGTCGCAGCTGAACGTACGTGGAGTCTACACTTTTTTACCTTCTCTTTTTATTCATTACTTCACTCGCTCTTCTTTTATTTATCTATTCCTTACTTTTTTTTTTGTTTGTTGCTCTTTTTTTTATTTTCTCTTCATTTGTTTTTGTTTCCTCTTTGCTTCATTCTTACATCGACTCATTTCTTGCTTTTTCTCTTTATCTTCATCTCTTCTTTTTCTCTGTTCGTAAAAAAAAAAATTTAGGTTAAATTGTTAAAACATTGATATTCTTTTTTTTTTAGTATTTTACTATTTTACTCCTTCAATTTTCCTTTTTGTTCCATCTTCACCTTCGAAATATTGTTGCTTTAAAAAAAATGATTTCTGAATAAAGTCCTTCTTTTTTATTTTTTATTTTTGCTCTCATACTTTTTTTTTTTTTCTTTTTTCATGTTTTATTTGATCGTTGTATTTTATTTCCTAGTGTGTTCTTTGTGTAATTTTGTGCTCTGTCCAGCAGAGGGCGATCTGGCTCTTTAAATGTAGAAGATGTGGCAGGCGCGTAAACGATATGATGACTTTGTCCTCGTGGTTCTCAAAATTTATTGAAATCCTTCTGAACAGATACACTGCTGTCAATTGCCACTGCAGAATAAAGATACACACCAAAAAAAACAGTTTATCTTTAAAAACATTTGGTCCCCATTAGCTGTTATAATGAGCTTCGTCAGGTGTCACATGATTTCTGCTTATATTTTGTATACGAGGGAATAAAAAAAGGTTCTATTTGAATTGCAAAAAGTTTAGCAATAAAGCGTAATTGTCCAGTTTAAAGCACATTAGTATGTGTTTAACAAATCTCTGAAAACGTCGAACATTTCATTTGTTTCGTTTTTTGTTTATTGGACTCCAGTTGAGTTGCTCATCATGGACATTTAACGCACACAAACCCCCTGCTGCTGCTGCCACTTATTACCTTCAGTCATTTGTCACAACACTGCAATTGTCACAACACTTTAACACAAAACTCCATTTAAACAACAACAACAACAAAAAGTCTTCTGCTTATTGAACACGAGGTCAAACTGGTATTGGTGCAGGACCTAACTCCTTTTATCCCTGATTTATTGCCGTATTTATTTAAAAGAATAAATAAATAATGGTACAATTCTGCGAGCCAAACACTCAGCATCCAGAACGTGTGGTGTATGGATCTCTTCTTGAACCTGTTTGGTTAGAAGGTTCTCCTACTCACAGGTTTGTACAAGGTGCTATCAAAAAGTACCAGTTGAGACTAGTTTTGTAACACGCCAGCAGATGGCAGCACAGGGCTGCACGCGCAGTCACAGGCAGCACCAACCCTCATAAGTCAGTGTGCCAAAAGACATGGTCCTGTGTACATCGGGAGCTGGTGATGTTCTTACCACATGCATTACCATGTCTGATTTCATTGTGGACGGCAATCCCGTGTTACCGAGCTCCTTCTCACACACGAGTTTCTCGCAGGAAATGACTTGATGTCACTTCCTGCACTCCACACCCCATGTTTGGCTCCTGCCGACCTCACCCTCTTCCCAAAGATAAAGATCTGACTCAAAGGTCGCCGCATTGACACTGAGATCTGACACGAATCGCAGAAGGGGTTTGACACGCTTTGAAAACTTCTAGGACACATTCCAGAATTTTTTATTTTGAAGGTGATGGTGTGTGAACGTTCAGAGCTTGACTGACCTTGTAATGCGTTATCGTTTCTATAGTAACCGCTTGAGACCTACATGACCAACAAAGAGGGTTTAGTTGAAGAACCAACCCTGGATCTCTGGGCGTTTTTCTCGTGTGGAAATGTAAACACTAAACATCATCGTTATCGCTTGTTTAATTGTTTAATTTTAATTGTAGCAGATAAGAAAACCTGAGATCTTTAGGTAAATAAAATAAAACATTGCTGAGACATGAAACATGGGACCAAATAAAGCAGGTGTCCTGGACGCAGGATCGTTCATTAATTCACAGTTTTTGACATGGAGTCAGATCGCCATCTAGTGGCCGGAAGAGCCACGAAGACGCCTTCAGGGGAGATGTTTGTGATGTATACTTTATATATAAATACATGTTTATATAGTGAGGGTTGTACAAGAGCGCCATCTATTGGACAGAAAGATCCTCGAGGTTCTTTGGGATGTCTTTAAAATGCAATGTGTGTTAAAAAAAAAAGTTTTTAGAGAAACTAAAACAAATCGACTTAATTTTTTTTTTCTACACTTTATTTTATTAAGTAAATCAGATTAATTGTGTTCGGAGTGGAATTTTTCCCAAGACGTCTGGCCTCGTGTGCCCTCTGAGGCTCATCTGCAGACGCCTCCCATGTGTGTGAGGCTGTTGGAGTCCTAATGGTTGTACTAACTGTTTGTTCCCATCCACAGCGGTATGGACGGAGGGAAAGGGAGGGAAGGAAGGTGTTAGGGGAGGGTGAAGGCGGCTTAGCGCCAGAACAATGAGCCCTTTTGACCGGAGAGAAGCCCCTCAAGACATGTGGCCTCCTGTCACCGTGGCAACAAGCACCGTCCCACCCCTCGACCCCCCTCGTGGGATGGCGTGCTAGCTGACAGCTGGAGAAGGAGACGAAAATGGAGTCTCTTTCACCAGGAGCGTCCTCCACTTTGTTCTCTCCCACGAGTTCGGTTTTGTTTTCCCGCCTCCTGGTCAGCAGCGGAAGTCTCACCCAAGTTGTACTTTTTGAAAATCCCGATCGGACCATGCTGAGTTCAGGGTTATTATAGTTTAGATCATTTGAAGATAAGATTTATTCCAGTTCACAAACATTTCATTTTGCATATATATTCATTCATTATATGTACAAAAGTTTGTGTCCACCTAACCATAAGATTGGCGTGTGCTTCTTGTTGAATGTTGCTTTCCACCTTCAGTCCACATTTGCTATGCTAATAAGCTCCACTCTTCTAGGAAGATGTTCCACTGGATTTTGTGGAGAATCATTAAGCCATAAGTGTGTTAGTAAAGTCAGGTGCTGCTGTAGGTGAGAAGGTGAAGAGGTCTGGGGTGCAGTCAGCGTTCACATTCATCCCAAAGGTGTTCAATAGGGTTGGCACACTCTTCCATTCCAGGTCTTCATGGAGCTGGCTTTGTGCACAGGGGTATCATCATCATGCTGGAATAGTTTTGGGTCTCCTAGTTGAAGTGAATGCATAATTTCATGCTACTGCATCCAGTTTGGTGAAGAAGCACATGTGGCCAAAGAATGTATATTGAAGAATTTTTCTTTTCTATAACGATGATAACCTTGCTCCAGTCCACACAAACTTCCTGAGGTCTTTAGATACTTCATGTGACCTTCTCAGCTGTGGCTCATTGTGTGAGTGGGGTTAGGAGGTTTTGTCTAAACCCTCACCATTTATGCTTTAACAACAAAAGAGGAATAATAACCCATGGCTGTGATGGGTCCAATCTTAGAGAACATTGAGTCATCAAAACTTCCCCAGAAGTGTTAAGCTATTTGAAAAGGAGAAGCTTTCATGTATTTGGTGTCTAAAGACTTAAAAGATGTTCACAAACACCGATTCTGGTTTCAGGGCCACTTTTACCGTTCAATCTGAAGACAAATTCTTCCTTTAAGCTCTGCTCCTGAAGACATCGGTGCTAATTTAATAATAGCCTCAGGCCTAAATCCTCCAAGGGCTCATTTAACAAACTTAACTTGAACTGATGAGGAATCGAGCCGACTCTGAAGATGGTAGCAGGAAATCCCTCGAGGGGGAACGCAGAAGGCGAGTCTTTAATAATAGGATAGGAGCGATGCAAGAAAAGGGTTTGAGGCAAGCAGTTTAAAAGCTTCCCAGGGCGCCACGGCTTGTCATCGGAAAGACCTCAATTCTGGATCTCTGGATGGTTTTCCTACATTTAAACCTGATTACAACTTCCAGTCAGGTGTGCTTCTGAAGAAAAGTGCTATAATGTGCAATGAATTGGGTCTGAAAAAGCGAGCATGAGTTCATAGCCAGAGAGATTTGCTTTTACTTATTCTACATCGCTTTCAAGAATTAGGCATCCTTCATAAAAACAAAAGTGTCAAAATGAGACCACAATGTTTTCATGCTTATTTACGGTCAGCATGACTGAGAGAATATGACAGAACATTGTGAATGTCAACGTTTTCCCCAGAAATGGCAGCGATATAAAATAAACAGACTTTCTACTTCTAAAATTACACTTTAATTGCACGTAGCATTGATTGATTGCTGGTATTAAAACTGATGCTTTTGTTAAAATGGCCCATATAAAGGTAGGGTAAGTGTAAGAGTGCGACAAAACCATCAAAAATGTCAACATGTTCCTGAGATTTGTTGGTAATTTACCAACAAAAAGCCTTAGCTAGCTAGAATGTATTCATTAAATCTTTTATATGGATAATTAAAGGGACAGTGACCGCAGAAATACGATAAAACCATAACAAACATCAAATTTCCTCTCAGATGTGTTGGGTAATGACTAGAAAATGACTCTAAGTACTACTAAAATGGCATGTTTATTGCGCTTAGCATCAATCACCAGCTAGCATTTACCTAATAAGACTAACATGGGCAATGTAAAGGCAAAGCGATTGTGAGAATGAGACAAAATCATCACAAACCTCAAAGTTTCTCTCAGATATTTTGGTAACATATAATGAAAGGTCTTTGTACTACTAAAATTACACTTTGTATGGGTTGCTAGCTAGTTCTTAACCCAACATAAGTGAAAATATGACAAATACATCAAACTTTTCCCTCAGGTGTGGTTACTGACTGTGAACAAGTTTTTATTTCCCTCAGATGTGTTAATTCATGGCTAGAAAAATGCTTTTTACTATTTAATCTTTGCGCATTTCACAATTTGACTTATATCTGGGCTGTGAAAATATGACACAGGTATTGGGAACGTAATTTACCATAGAAATAGTTGCAACATACCAGGAAATGACATTTTACTGCTAAATTATGCTGTAATTGTGCATTGAATAATTTTTTTTTGTATTAATTATATAGCTAAGTATGGGATAGTGAAAAGCAATGTGACTGGAAATCAGATAAAATAAAACATCATGATCAATTTATCCATCAAATATGTTGATAAATTAGACAAGGTTCTGAATTGATAGTACACTTTAATTATACATAACTTAATAATAAGATATAAGCACTGCTCGTGAGCTAGTACTCGTACATACGTTTTTAATAATGACAATGTAAAGTCACAGTGACTGCAAAAATGTGTGGAACAAATAATCAGATATATTAACTTTTCTTTCAGATGGGTTGTTAAAATAAGTAAATGCTTATGTAGGCTACTACACAGAGATAAAGTCTTTAATATGGATAATTAATAGATTATTAACTGTGGAAATGTAATGAAACCATCAGGAATGTCAATATTTACCTCAGATATGTTGGTTAACTAAAGAAAAACCGTCTGTGGTGCTACAATTATACCTTAATTAAACTTAGCTTTGACTGTTAGCTTATAATATTGTAAATGAACAAGGAATGTACAGGCATGTGGGATATATGTATATTTATATGTATATGTATATGTATATGTATATTTATAGGTATATGTATATTTATAGACAGGTGGCTGTGAGAATGAGGCGAAACCATCAGAAATTTACCTCAAATTTGCCAAATCTTTGCGAATATATGCTTGATTATGATCGGTAGCTTATAAGTGTGTTATATGGTTATTGTATAAGCAGGTGACATTGAGAATGAGATGAAACCATCAGAAATGTACTTCACAAATTGACTGTAATTGTAAAATAGCAAGACAATGCTTTAGGACACTAAAAATTGTTATATAAATTGTTAAAAGAATATTGAGTTGAAATGAGAAAAACCCATTATGAAAATCATTATTTCCCTCAGAAGTGTTGCTGAATTACTAAAAAAATGTCTGCAGTGCTAAAATTATGCTTTATTGAAATTTAACTTTGGTAGATAGCTAGAATTTCATTTGTAAGCCTTTTTCACTAGACAAGATAAAGGATATTGTGAGACCAAACCATCAGAAATGTCAACATTTACCTCAGATATGTAGGTGAACTACTAGTAAAAGAATCTGTAATGATTAAATTATAATTTATTTGAATCTAGCATTGATTGCTAGCTTATAATCTTTTATATCGACAATATATATAAGTAAGATGACTTTGGGAATGTGACAAAACCATCAGAGATGTGATCATTCTGCTTAGTTTTGTGGGTAAATGATAGAAAAAAGGCTAAAATTATACTTTAATTGGTAGCTAGGGTTTCTATTGTAAATCTTTTTTTTTATTGACAATATAGTTTCATTTCTGTAGTTTTATTCCTTGAAAACATATACTACAATGGTTGCTGAAATGTGACGGGTATACTCACTTTTATATTTTTCTGCTAGATGCTAGCCAATACATTTTTATAAGCACATCTAAGGGTCGATATTGACATTCCTTATGTCATCAAGATTAAAAACCTGGAGAGATGGTGCCAGGAGAACAACCTTCTCCTGAACGTCACAAGACTAAGAAGTTGAAGCAGAAGCGGTCATAACAACCGTTAAAGATCAACGGGACCCCAGTGGAGACAAAGTGGACAGTTTCCGGTACTTAGGTGTAAATTGTAAGCACAGTAAACACTTGTAGATTCTGTCTTTTATCGATAACGGTATCATCGTGCTTGACAGTCATCGCACCATGTGCAAAATCCCAGACAGACAGTGGAAGTAAAAGCAACTATTTGGGTTTGTTAGTTGCAGAGATCAAATGTCACGTTGCCTGAGGCTCTGCTGTCTGCGTGAGAACGAGATGTTACGCTAACCTTTCAAAGCAAAGGCAGCTGCTCGGTCATGGTTATCGTCCCAACATAACTTTAAACCTAACGTTATTATCAAATTCTTTAATTAGCTTTCTGTTGATTGTGTAACATATCTGTATTGTAGAGAAGCAAGGGTTTTTTTTAATTACAGCTTCTTTCTTTTGTAAAAAAAAAAAATCAATTGTTTTTTTTTTTACGGAAAAGGATCACGGCGAGGCAGCGATTCAGACGTTGGTGTCAGGAACCGATCGTTTTGTTTAATTGGCGCAATTAAATTAAAGATGCTTCTCTGTAAGTTTTAACTCCGGTTTCTGAGTAATTAGTCTTCATCAGAGTGTCTGCGGATCCTCAGAGGACTCACACTGATTACAGTCTCCGGTAATGAGATGACAAAGTTCTACACACACACACACACACACACACACACACACACACGCAAATGGAGTTTAAGAAAGCAAAACCGTTAACTGGTTAAAAACGGGAATTTACCCATTCCTCATCCACAGGACAGTTCCTTCTTTAGCTTAGCTAATGTAATGCTAATGTAGCTAAATGTAATTTGCATAAATTGATGGATCAATAATAATCTTATTTCCTCACCTAAACAATCTTTAAACCCGAAACCATGCCATTCCTTGTTTCAGCAAGTCAGCTAAACAAAACTATACATTAAGTATTTTAATATTTAATCGTGAACTAGCTGAGAATTAAACAAATTACTAAATAATATTGTCTTCATCGACGGTTCTGCTTCAGAAAGATGAGCATCACGTCGTCCTCTGTGTCTTCCTGCTACACGGAAACCTTATAGCGCTCTATTTTTGGACCCTTTTGTCTTGTTTATTTATTAATTTATTTATTTTCGCTTGCCTCAGCCGAACGCTGAGCGTGCATTATGTCCTCGCTAAGTGTTTTATAGTCGCTTTTATTGTGTTCTCCTCAGGTGACCAGGCAGACTGTGACTCTTCATAAATAAATAAATAAATAAATAACCAGCAGATGCTTCACGATGTTCTCAGAACACTGTGGAAAGCTCAGTTATTTTATGATGTTTGAGAGGTTTGGTTGTACCTAGTGGACAGAAAAACCCGCAAAGATGTTTCGACTGGGTGTGTTCACGTCTGCAGAGCAGCAAAACAATCCGTCTGAGTGAATCATCACCATCAACATTGTTTTTATCATAGTTTATAGTTAACATTTCAGAAGCCTAGATAACCGTTTTCCAGCCCTGGTTGTGATCTTACAACTTAGACATATTACCATCCAAACACACGTAATAAGTGATTGTGAGATGTTTCATGTGTACGTATGTGTAAGACTTTAATCATTTTGAAGGAGTTTTTAGGGCTGTGTTAACTGGAGAATTTCCAGAATCACAATTTTCACAGTTTATTATATTAAAGTGTTCATTGACTTGTACACCAATCTAATCAATCTGATTATTAGATCAATCTGATCTAATCACATCTAAATCAAGACTAATAACCAATAGAAAAAAAACAAACAAAAACAATGTATAAATACTAATATAGTGATGTTTTCTGCATGGAGATGTTTAATGTGTATGGAAGGAGTCTCCAGGGTCAGTGCTTTCCAAGAGTCACGTTTAACTGGTGGTTTATTTATTTGTTTATCTGGTGGATCGATTGATGGTTTCATTTTTGGTTTATTTGATGATTTAACTGGTGGTTTATTTGTTTTTTTTTTAATTGGTCTTTTAACTGGTGGTTTAATTGGTGTTTTTAGGGTGTGATTCAGAGTGTAATTAATAGTTTAATTGGTGGTTTAACCAGTGGTTAATTGTTGGTTGGTTGGTTAGTTGGTAACTGATTTAGGGATGAGTTGAACCACTGTATTATTGTGAAGGTTTTATAAGTTCTGTAGTTTAGCTTTAAACGCATGCATGTGGACCTCCAATCTGCTCATTTAGTGTTTTCAAATGGGATCTGAAATAAATCTTTCGTTGAGTACATTAAAACGCGGTCTGTAACTTTGAAGTCCTCTGTTGTGGAAAGTGCATAAGGCAACGTTATATTGCAAGTCAACCCGTGCAGCCATCCATCTCCAGTAAGCGACAGGAGAACCGAGAAGGAACCACAACTGGAGCACAACTCCTGGAGGCCTAGGTGAAGGGGTCTGCACTGCTGAAGAGAGAGACAGACAGAGAGAAAGAACCGAGAGAACGGGGGAGGGGAAATCCCTGACTCATGGAGCTGGAGTGAGGGAATGAAGGAAAAGAGGAAGGGGGTGTTGGAGAAAGACAGAAAGAGTGGGAGGTAGACAGAGCAGAGGGGGTGGATAATGTCTGCTAGAGGCTCAAAGGGAAAAAAATCCTGCCAACAAACCCTAGAGGAATGCAAGAGGGTCTCGTGGCTTCCATTGTTGTCTGCAGAACATTGTGGAAGATTCTGACTATGAGCCTCATTCCACTTTTCTGTAAAGTTGATCCTGCAGTGTGAAATTAAGTGCACTATGGGAAAGAAGGGCTTCTCAAAGGTTCTTTGGGTAGTCAAGGGTTCTTAGCTGTCCTTCTCAAGTGCTTTCTGACACTCTGAGGGTGACCTCTGTTTTATTTAGGGACAAACTCAAGAGCTCTTAGTTGTTCTATATCTAACCCTTTAAGTAAGAAGATAGTAAGATCTATCTAGCTTAGATATTTGAGTGATTTAGAGAAGTTTCCATATAGAACCATATTCCCCTCAAACTTTTTAGTGTAGTATGATTTTAGACAAAAGTTGGCAATCGCTATCTTTAACTGAGTAATATTCTGAATAGTAGTTTTGAAATATGCTACATAAACAAAAGCCATATGTGGTTCTTCCCCAAACTGTTAGAACAAACTTGGAGGCAAGCAATCGCATAGGAACTCTCTGGATTCAGGAGGATGTCTTTTTCTTTTCACTTTTACTAGGAGAACCCAAACCTGTTCCAGCATGACAATCCCCCTCCTCACAAAGACAGCTCTATGATGATCTGCTTTTATATGGTTTGGAGTGGAAGATCTCTCAATCTGTAGAGCACTGATCTCAATTTTATTGAACAATGAATGTGAATGCTGACTTCACCCCATCCCTCCTCACCTCACCTACATCAGTACCTGACTTTACTAACACCCTTGTGGCTCAATGTGGAATTCAATGTTCAAAAAGGCGGTACAAAAGAAAATCTGGTGTCCACAACAGTTTTTGTCCATGTAGTGTTTGTGTTGTAGTGTGCTTCTCTTTCTCTCCCCATCCCGAGGCATCCTGAGGTTTGGCCAACTCCAGTCATGTCCCACCTCATGAAGATTATGGACCTTTGAAGAAATTGATGCCGAACTCGCAAACCATCTAGAGACGTACCAGTGCCAATTGGATCCCACTACATGTGTGGACATTTGACATTGGACCTCCTGGAGTGTTTAAAGGCTCTGGCATGGAGAAGCTGATGTTGGATCTGTGATGATTACAAATGTTGAGCTCAGTAGCTTCTAGTTTTATAACCATATAGACTGTATAAGACTGTATAAAGAACATCACTTATAATCTTATACTCCAGTACTCATGTTAGTTCTCACTCTTCAGTGTTTTGTATTGTTGAAAGATTTATGATCAAACTCTTGATGTCACCCAAATGAGGATGGGTTCCCTTTTGAGTCTGGTTCCTCTCAAGGTTTCTTCCTCATAACATCTAAGGGAGTTTTTCCTTGCCACAGTCACCACGGCTGCTCATCAGGGATAAACACACACCATTCACCTTCACTGTTGATTTCTGTAAAGCTGCTTTGAGACAATGTCTGTTGTGAAAAGCGCGATACAAATAAACTTGACTTGACTTGAGATAAAAAATGGTGAAGAAAAGTGGATCATTGATTAGGGTTCTGGATGTAATAACTGAGGCTTAAAAGCTAGCTATATTCAACCCTTGGTAGCTAGCAGACGTTATATTAGCTAATTAGCTTCTCATTAAGTTATTCATGAAGATTCACAGTCTGCTAATTGTTTAGGTGTGACTTATCAAACATTGTGTTCAACACTATAAAACCCCATTGCATGTGTATAAATTAGGGCTGTCATATAATTAAAATATTTAATTGCGATTAATCACATGATTGTCGTAAGTGAACTCATCGCACATTTTTATGCCATTTAATTTTTAGCTACAATTAATACTTTTCAAGCTTTTAATACTCTAATCAACATGTGCATGGATAAATATGGATGCTTTATGCCAATGTATGTTTATTATTAGCGAAATCACACCCAACGTAGAGCATGAAGACAAAATATTCTTGTTTTGAAGTAATTGTGGAGTTTTAAATGACGGAAATCATCAGGAGACAAAACTTTTGCTATGTTTCCACACGGGCGGTTTTAATTGCCGGATGTGCACGTTAAGTGGGTTTTTGGTGCTTGATTTGAAACGAAAACATATGTTAAGTGAAAATTATTTTTGGTGGATTTAAAAAAAAAAAATTTTCACAAATGAGTATAGAAAGGACATCGTGAATAATTGTGTGTTTTATGTTTTAATTTTGCATTTTATATTTATTTATTTACGTTTTTAAAAAAAGGTAAACATTTTCGTTAACACGTTATTAACACGCTAATTTTGATGCTTCACCTTTAGACGTTTTTTTGAGGTAAAAAGCTGCCTTGGTTGTGGCACCAAAAATATCTATTAGAGTTGGACCCTTGGTCTAATCACACCATAATACAAAAGAATGAAAGGTTGTTGTCACATCCAGGGAGAGCGAGAAAAGCTTCTCAGATATTCATTTAGCTCCTCTAGTGTGGCTGTAGGTCTGTTAATAGCTTGCCTGATAAGATTTCCACTGGCCCCCCTCATCAATGTTGGAGGTACGTCCTGTTCTTGGTGATGTTGTTGTTGACTGTAACCTTCACTGTGTTCCACAGTACATCTAATGTTGTGGAGAAATGAACTGTATGGATTGTGGACACCTGAGCATAAGATTGTTTTGTGCTTCTTTTCCACATTTGGTCCCCATTTCCACTCTTCTAGGAAGATGTTTCACTAGATTTTACGGAGATTTTTGAAGATTCATTCAGCGACAAGGGTGATAGTAAAGTCAGGTACTGGTGTAGGTGAGAAGGTTCCTGGGGTGCAGTCGGTGTTCACATTCATCCCAAAGTTGTTCAATGGGGTTCTGTAGCAGGAGATCTTCCACATCTTCCAACCCATCTAAAGTATATCTTCATGGAGCTGGTTTTGTGCTGGAACAGGTTTGGGTCAAAAGTAAAGGGAAAATGTTATGCTACAGCAACCAAAGACGTCCTGTACAATTGTGTGCTTCCAACTTTGTGGTAACAGTTTGGGGGAGAACCAGGTTTCAGGTATCCCAATATATTTTGTAAATTTGTTCATTTTTTATAAAAACAGTGATGCGATGTGATGGATCGATATGATATCGATACCATGTGGTCACATGATTCAGCCCCACCCTCTTGATGAAGAAGAGATGTTCTCCAGAGATCTTCAGATCCTCTTCTGAGTAAAGGAAAGTTTGTGGGTTCTTGTGACTGATTGAAACTCTTCAGTGGTTTGGTGTTAGAAGGTTTCTGGTTGATTTGTGAAGAGGAGACAGCAGAAGACAATGCTATGATGTTTCTACAGGGACAAACTTCACTTCACAGGGACATGCAGAGACACAGGTGGGTGATGATGGGGGATATGGATGATGGGAAAAATTGGGGGTTTTGCATTCTGGAAATTTCTGTTGTAAGACTTGGCCTGTTCCAGAAAGGGAGTGGTGTGTGTGTGTGTGTGTGTGTGTGTGTGTGTGTGTGTGTGTGTGTGTGTGTGTAGGGTTGGGTTCAGGGGGTTTTGGCTGAGTGCCAGCCCCAGCAGGATGCTCTGTAGTTCACATGGACAAAAGCAGTAATGACCGGTTTTATGGACGTCCCTCGGTGGAAACAACGGCTGTGATGTAACTCCTCCCTCAAAACACTACCTCTCTCTTTGTCTCTCCAGTCTTCTTTTCTCTGTCTTTCCCTCTTTCTTCTTTTGTACTCTCATATTACATTTTTTTACCAATTTCTTTGCTCTTAGTTTTCTTTCTATCTCCTGTTTCATATTAACTTTTCTTCCATTCCTTCCTTCCCACCTTTCTTTATTTGTTCCATGCTCAATTTAGTCCCCCCACACATTTTCTTTCTTTCTTTTTCCATTCACTCTTTTTTTCTTTTTTTGGTCAAAACAAAAAAACAACAACAGTATAAGTAATAATTAATGTTATTCTTATTAACAGTCTTAATGGTGATGGTCAGTAATCATTATAATAACAAAATATAACACTATAATAAAAAAAACTCCCTCCCTCTCCATCCTCTTCTCTCTCTCTCTCTCTCTCTCTCTCTCTCTCTCTCTCTCTCTCTCTCTCTCTATAGCAGTTATTCTCTGTAAGTTTTTATTGTCTTGTCTCATCTTCACTGAAGAATTATATATTTTTTTATTTTTAGAATTTTGCTATTTTTGTTGTTTTTTTGCTGTCTCCCTCTCTGTTTCTTATATAACTCATAACACACACTGAGCTCTGGCCTGCATAACCACACACACACACACACACACAAACACACACACGCACACATTCTTTATACTTTATGACTCAAGTTCCCTCATGTTGCTCAACACTACACACATTCTTTTGTGTGTGTGTGTGTGTGTGTGTGTGTGTGTGTGTGTGGTTAGAGAGGGACCCATAGTAAAACATGTAAGCTGGTATAACTCTGATGTTAAGCAGAATAATAGCATAAAATAGTAAAGGTGAGAAAAGGGTTTTAATTTTTTATTTCTTTTACTCTTTTTTAAAACTATGTAATTGTTCTCAAAGTTTCTTTTTTTTTTTGTATTATGTACTTAAATAATTGATGCTTTTCTGCTTTTCCACATATTATTAGTAATGAAAATGATACAAGCATAACAACATACTATAAATAATATAAAAGAATGAATACATTTTAAATTATTATATTATTGTTTGTATATTGGAATGATTTACAATTTATTATTCAATCAAATAAATATTATTTAGCAAATTTATGACATTTTTTATGGTTTTTGAGACTCATATATGTTCCTTTTGTTTTTACGCAAAAAACTTTGTAAAAGTTCCGAAACACACAGGAATTACACAGTAAATGAGTGAAAGAAAGTTCTGTGGAGTCCAAATGTGTGATGGAGAACAAGAAAGGAGATGTGATCAGACTCCCTCATCCCCACAGTCACACATAGAGGTGGAAGATTAATGGTTTGGGTTTGTTATGAAGCAGGGAAGGATGGATATTTATTCTGGAATGTGAAAAGAATCAACATGGCAACCATTCCATACTTCACCACACACCATGCAGCTCCGTCTGGACTGCGGTTCATTGGAACCCAGTTCACCGTACAACAAGACGATGAGCCGAAGAGCACGTCTGAGTTGTGTAAAAGTTATTTAGAGAGCAGACAGACGTCTGGAGTGATATCTATGGGATGAACTGGATCAATAAGAAATCTCCATCTAGTGAAGAACATTTTAGACGAGTTCTGTAAGAAACACAGCGAAGTATTTCAGATGAATGTTTTTGGAGAAATGAACTGTCTGGATGCTGAGAGTGTGTAAAGCTGTTCTTCATGCTAATGAAGGATTTTTCAATAAAAATATAGTGGAACATCTGGACAATTATATCAAAGTCACTGTATGTAGGAAATGTGTGTCTTTAGCATTTTTTCATGCTCCTGTTTTAAATGCACATAATTGTAATAGAGAGTTACTGGAAATAGCACACGGGTGTTAAATGGAAAGAAAAACATTTCCTTGAGGATATTATGGTATTAATGTATCAATATGACATTTTTATTTGTAATATTTAATTAAGGCTTTCAGTCCTGTCAAGTCTGCTGTGATTTGGAGACGACGTTCACACCTCAGAGTGATCACATGACTCTTTTTATTGTTGGTGTAATTTGTAATGCTGAAACGCTGTAATGATGGTAACCACTTAATGCCACTCAGTCAAGCAAGCTGCTCTCTCGCTCTTTCTCTTTCTCGCTCTCTCTCTCTCTCTCTCTCTCTCTCTCTTTCTCTCTCTCTCTCTCTGAGGACTGATCTGATAATCAGATTAGAGTCACTCACAGCTTTGGATAATTCAATCCACCTAACTGGGATTATCATCTACACCCGTGGCTCATATTTGTGCTTTAATTCGAGATGTAAATATTCCAGTTTGGAGGGAAATTGGCCCGAAGTCTGACCTGACATTTTTTTCTTTTCATAATGATACAATTTTATTACAAGTTTTAATACACTGTTACATTATTACATTACATAATACATTATTACAAGTATTAATACTCTGGATCTAACGCATAGTTATTTCTAAAGCAACAGCTCATTTGCAGGCGTCAGTACGATGAAAGGTTCCTGTAAAAGAAACATTTACTTAACAGTTACGGAAGAGTTTCCAGGGTCAGATGTGAAAGTCTGGAGTTTTCTAGATTTTTCTGTTTTAAATTATCAGGAAAGAGGATCTTGAGGGGCCAACCATTTATAGCTGCTATAATGTAAGTTTTCTGAATAGCATAATAAGAGTAAAATTGATGTGGCTCTATTGAACAGGAAGAAACTTGTTTTATTGACAGCAAACAAGAGTTTCGAGAATAGATTTTAACTTTACTTAATGCCAGCAGTGTGCTACAATTTCTCAGGACCACAAGTTGCATTTATCCACCATCACTACACACCTCAACATCAATGAACTGTAATGAATGGACATTTTGGGCCACCCAGATGAGGATGGGTTCCCTTTCTGAGTTTGGTTCCTCTCAAAGTTTCTTCCCTATGCAATCTTAGGGAGCTTTTCGTTCAACACAGTCATCAATGGCTTAACTGGCTCATTAGGGACAAACTTATAATAAACTCCTGAACACCTCCCTCTGCAACTAGATCCTGGATGTCCTGACTGGAAGACCTCAGTCAGTCCGGGTCAGGAACAACCTCTTTGGCACAACCACACTGAGCAATAGAGCCCCTCAAGGCTGTGTGCTCAGCCCACTGCTGTTCATTCTCTCTGCTGACTCACAACTGTGTAGCAATGCACAGCTCAAACCACATCATTAAGTTCGCCGATGACATGGCCATGGTGGGTCTCATCAGCAAGAACGGCGAGTCAGCATACAAAAGAGGAGGTAAAACAGTTACCAGCCTGGTGTGGAGCCAACAACCTGTCTCTGAACATTTACATAACCAAAAAGGTGGTTGTTGACTTTCGGAGAGGCCATTCTCCACTGATCATCGATGGATCACCAAGAGCAACCCCCATAATCCCCCCACCCAATCAACAGGGGATAGTCTTTTTCCCCTCCATCAACAAACATTTACACCACATGCTGCATCCGCAAAGCCAACAGCATTGTGGATGATCCCATACACCCCTCACACACACTCCCTTACACACCCCTCACTCACACACACACCTCACACACACACCCTAACACACACTCCCCTCACACATACCTCACACACTCCCTTCACACACACACACACACCTCACACACACTCATCACTCTCCTACCATCAAGGACATCCAAGGCTGTCCAACAGTTTTTCTCCCTCAAACCATCAGGTTCCCCCAATGCACAGAACTCAACCTTACAAAACTCTCTCTCTCTCTCTCTCTCTCTCACACACACACACACACACACACACACACTTATATTTATATTTATATTTATATTTATATTTAATCATAACCAGTTGCACTCACCCCTATTGTTATGAAGTGCTTTGAGAAACTGGTTCTGAATCACCTCACTGTGGGTCTACTACCTAAACTGGACCCACACCAGTTCGCCCGAACAGGTCAACAGAGGATTCAGTTTGCATGGATCTTCATTCAGCCCTCACCCACCTGGATAAAAACAACATTTACATCAGAATGCTGTTCATTGACTTTAGCTCTGCATTCAATACAGTCCTTCCTACTGTACTGATCACCGAACTCAGTGACCTGGGTATCTGCACTTCCACATGCTGATGGATTCTGGTCTTTCTCACCAGCAGACCTCAATCTGTTAGGTTGGGCAAACAGGTATCCTGAACTGTCATTCCACAGGGCTGTGTTCTGAGAACACTACTCTACTCCCTGTTCACCCACGACTGTGCTCCTCTGTATAACTCCAACATCAATATCAAATATGCAGATGACACCAACGTGGTCGACCAGATCAGCAACAACGACGAATCGGCCTACAGGGAAGAGATCCGAAGCCTGAAAACATGGTGTGCCACCAACAACCTGACCCTCAACACCATGTAGACTAAAGAGCTCATTGTGGACTTTTGGAAAAACTAACAGCAGGAGACATTTCCCACATAAATGGATCTGAGGTAGAGTTGGCCTTCAGCTTTAAGTTCTAGGAAGTTCACATCTCTGAGGATCTGTCCTGGCACCAGAACAATTCAGCTCTGGTTAGTAGGGCACAACAACACCTGTACTTCTTGAGGAGTCTTAAGGAAGCTCATCTGTCCCCAGATTTTTACCGCTGCATCATCGAGAGCATCCTGAACAACTCCAAGTTGCAAACAATGCATTTTATGTGGCGAGGACACTTTGTGTTTTGTATGTAGCTCTATGTTGTGTTATGTAGCTTTATGTTCTGTTATGTATCACCATGGCTTCTAATGTAGCACAAAGGATCTGGAGGAGCACGTTATAATTATATCTCGATTAGACTACTGTAACGCTTTACTGTCTGGGTGTTGGAGTAAGTGCATAAATAAACTTCAGTTAGTTCATAATGCAGCAGCAAGAGTCCTCACTAGATCTAGAAAATATGACCACATCAGCCCTGTTTTAATCATCTACACTGCTCCCAATTACATCTCACACTGATTATAAAATACTACTACTGACGTATGAAGCACTTAACGCTCTCACGCTGCAGTATCTGAGTGAACTTCTGTACCAGGATGATCCTCCACGCCTACTTAGATCAAAAGGTGCAGGCTATTTGTTGGTACCTCAAATAATAAAGATTTCTCTTATAAACCCCACAGTTATGGAACAGCCTTCCAATCAATGTTTAGGACTCAGACACAGTCTCAGTGTCTCATTTATTAAGTCAAGTCTTTTATGAGTAGTTTTTTCTCAGGTGAAGGAGAAGATCTGGAGGGATTATGTATATAAAGCAGCGGTTCCCAACCTTTTTTGCACCACAGACTGGTTTAATGTCCCAATGGTACCAATTGACCCAATGGAGCAGTGCCAGTTGGGGACCACCAATAGTCAAGTCAAGTCACGTCAAGTTTATTTGTATTGCGCTTTTCACAACAGACAGTTTTTTCTCAGGTGAAGGAGAAGATCTGGAGGGATTATGTATATAAAGCAGCGGTTCCCAACCTTTTTTGCACCACAGACTGGTTTAATGTCCCAATGGTACCAATTGACCCAATGGAGCAGTGCCAGTTGGGGACCACCAATAGTCAAGTCAAGTCACGTCAAGTTTATTTGTATTGCGCTTTTCACAACAGACAATGTCTCAAAGCAGCTTTACAGAAATCAACAGTGATGGTGAACGGTGTGTATTTATCCCTGATGAGCAGCCGTGGCGACTGTGGCAAGGAAAAACTCCCTCAGATGTAATGAGGAAGAAACCTTGAGAGGAACCAGACTCAAAAGGGGAACCCATCCTCATCTGGGTGACATCAAGAGTTTGATCATAAATTTTTCAACAATACAGAACACTGGAGAGTGAGAACTAACATGAGCACTGGAGTATAAGATTATAAGTAATGATCTTTCTACAGTCTTTGGTATTTAGAGAATACAGAGTGTTTGGTGAACTGGGATATTATATTCTGTATGCTGTCGTCCCCTAACACTCTCACACGTTCACTCAGGTTTGTTGATGGTGGTGTGGTGGATCGTCTCTTATCCCAGAGATCCTCATGTCTGTTTCCTTCTGCTTCTCCCTTTCAGTTCTGCTGCCTCAGCGATTCTTGCCGGAGTCCCAAACTGCACAGTGTCTTTAACTTTTATACAACAATAAATATAATTAATAATCCATATCTTTCTCTACCTGTCACCTCTCTCTCTCTCTCTCTCTCTCTCTCTCT
>MU563244.1:12422277-12429777 GCA_024362625.1 Silurus asotus
TAAAGGTTTATATATATATATATATATATATATATATATATATATATGTGTGTGTGTGTGTGTGTGTGTGTTTTCAGTTGTCAGGAATTGGTTGGCCATATATACTTTTAAAACCGATTTATAATCGATTAATTCGAATCGATTTTTTTACGCTTAGAGCAACAACTCTGAAAATCGTGACAGTCCCTAAGCCCAGCTCCAGGACACGAGGCTTGGTATTATTAATTATTATTTGTATTATAATAATAAAAACACATGCGCGTTAAAATCTGTTGGTAATCTCAGTAAATCGTTTTTTTCTATTTTACACTAAATATTTGTTATTTAGATGATAAGGGGAATATCGCACTGGTCCTTGTGCCTTGTTTGTTCTTTTTATTTATTTATTTATTGGATTTGTTTTTTTCGCTGCAGTGAGAGTGTGTGAACATTCAGACGGTCCCTGAGGTCTCTGCCCCTCCCCCTCGCGAGCGAGCGCAACGCTCCTGTTTCACTCAAAGATGGCGGCCGCTCCCGAGCCACCGCTCTCTCCGCCTGCGCTCTCGGGCTCGTCGTCGTCCTCGCGCGCGTCTTCTATGCTGTTTGCCGAGTCCTTCCCGGCGGCTCGACCCCACACTCCGGTGAGTCGCGGCGGTGATTTGGGTTCCGCTTTGAGTTTTCTTTCCTAGAAAACGCTGTTTTGTTGTTTTTTTTTCTTCCCCCTCCAATGGCGGAAGGAGTGTGTATGTATGTGTATGTGTGTGTGCGCGTGCGCGCGCGCGCGTATGTGTGTGTGAGAGAGGGGGGGCGCGCGCGCGCGCTTCATTCCGTTTTTTTTTTTTTTCCCCCCCTCTTCTCTGAAAAGCCCGTAACTGGACTCCGTGCGTGCGCGCGCACGAAGAAGATGGAGGGAAAGCGTGCGCGCTCACGCTCTCTTTGTGGTGGTGGTGGGTGGGTATAAATAGGGGCTGGTGTAGGACGGAGGACGGAGTCGGAGGCCCGCATCTGGAACGGGATCGTTTGTGTAACTTTTGTGTATCTCCTGTTTTGTGATTGTGTGGTTTTAATGATTTTAGAACGTTCAAGCTTGAACTCCATCTCAAGCCGTTTCCATGCTGATTATAAATAAATAAATAAAACATCCAAGGACAAAAAAAAAAAAACAGTGTTACGTTCAATACAGTTGCTGGTTAAACACACACACACACACACACACACACACACACACACACACACCTCAAATGAACAATAAATATTAGAACAATAAAAATAAAAATAAGTCTGGAGAGGAGGAGGAGGAGGAGACGGCCTTGTCCGTTTCCCCATCACTGGCAGCACCACCGCGCCGTCGGCGGGCGCTCTGCGGGAGGGAGGGAGGGGGCGAGCGGGGGAAGGAAGCAGGAAAACGGGAGGATGTGGCCGCGCTTTTGCGTCAGGGCGCACAAAGATCCCGCGGGAGGATTCGCGTGTTCGTCTGTAAACATGCCCGAAGCCGCAATTTAGTTAAACTGTAAGTCAACCGAGCAGAAGGCGATAAATAAATAATAATAATAACAAAAAAAACACTGCTTTGATTTTGCATTGTCTGGCCTTTTCCCACTCTCAGTTCTGTGGGAGAAGATTAGCATGGAGTGTTAGCCTAGCATCGCTACAACTACCAGAGATGGGGGTTTTGTTTATTAACAGTTTGTGTTATTTTCTTTATAAATGTGGATAATTTCCTAATATAAACAACGCGTTATGTATTCGGTTTGTAATTCCAGCAGCTGCTTTGTCGTTTTTCTTTTATTTCCGAAAGCCACGCGAATGTAAACACTGTTAGCAAAACACGCAGATTAGCTTTAGCTTCTGTCCAGCGCGGAAAGTTAGACATGAACTGACTTTATAATCCGTAATTTCTCGCTTTAATGTGAATGCAAAGGTTTTAAAAACAAAACCAAAACATGAATCTGTGAAATATGGTGTTTATGTAACCGTGTGTGTGGTCAATGCTATATTTCAGTAGTGTTCTCAGAGCCTCATGGCTGTTTGTGTTCTGATTTAATTGAGGTTTTGTTTGTGAGATTTAATTGAAGAAAAATATTAATTTTAAGGAATGTTGATGTTTTGATACTATTGTACAGTTCTTTAGCTGCGTCTAAAAACACACTTGGCTCAAAACTCTGGACTGCTACTACACACACACACACACACACACACACACACACACAAAAGGCTTATATTTAGTTCACTGTGTTGTTTCCTGGTGCTGGTGGTTCTGTTGTAGATTTCATACATGTACCTGTATGAGGTAATCCAACCTCTGGATAATATTCAAACACCCTAACTTTTGATCTTGTTCTGAGGTCCTTACATCCATTTAGTGATCTTACACCAGGTCATGAACGCCAAAGCAACTTTCTCACGCTCAAGTGTGTGTCTAAATCATTGCTGTGTAGACGGAGTGTCCAGACTCAGTGATGGAGCGGTCGGGTTGTGTTGTCGGACCTCACACACGATCGTTAGGTGAATGCTGTTTTTCAAGACCGAAGCGTCCGTGTGGTCTTGTCATGTCTTATGTTTTCAGTATTAGACGGATGGATGGCTTGGTGTCTACATGAGATTGGAATAAAAGCTTTATTGCCAGTTATAAGAACAGGATGCAGTTGGTAAACGATGATGGCAGATAAAGAATGAAATTTTAGTGCATATAAAATCTACAGCTGTTTACTGGGATGTCGATTTGTGTGCAGGGATGTCCAGGTGTATCCAGATGTGTACAGGTATGTTGGGGAGGTCCAGGTGTGTCCGTTTGTGTGCAGGGATGTCCAGGTGTATCCAGATGTGTATGGGGATGTGAAGGAGATTCCAGGTTGTGTATGGATGTCTATTTGTATATCGGTGTCTTTGGGCATGTTCGGGTGTATATAAGTGTTAATTGGGATTTCAAGGTGTTTCCAGATGTGTACAGTGGTGTAGATATGCATGAGGGTGTCAAGATGTATATGGAACCCTGTGAGTGTGTGTATATGCATGAATGTGGATGCACAGGTGTATCCAGATGTGTACAGCAATGTCCTGGTGTACATAGGCTTCTGTGGGGATGTCCAGGTGTGTCTAGGGCCGTTTAGGTAAATCTAGGCAAGTATGGGAATGTCCAGATGTGTACAGCAATCTCCAGATGTATATAGGCGTCTGTGGGGATGTCCAGGTGTTTCCACATGTCTACAGGCATGTCAAGGTGTATATCTGCATGTATGTGGATGTCCAGGTGTTTCCAGGTGTGTATGGAGATGTGCAGGTGCGTATAGGCGTGTATGTGGCTGTCCAGGTGTATCCAGATGTGTATGGCAATGTGTTGGTGTATATCTGTGTGTGTGTTGGATCATGTCCAGCTGTATATAGTCATATATGAAGCTGTCCAGGTGTCTCCAGGCGTGTATGTCCAGATGTATACGTCAGTGTATAGTTGTATATTAGCATTTAGGGGCATAGGCATCATTTCTTGGCATAGGCATTTATGGGGATGATCAGGTGTATCCAGATGTGTACAGGGATGTCCAGGTGTGTGTAGAGGTGTATGCAATGTCCAGGTGTATCCAGACTTGTACGGCGATGTCCAGGTGTATCCAGATGTGTACAGCGATGTCCAGGTGTGTGTAGAGGTGTACGGCGATGTCCAGTTGTATATCGGCATTTATGGAGATTTGCTGGCTTAACTAGGCATGTTAAGATATGTCCAGGTGTGTATAAAGGTGCACAGGGATGTGCAGGTGTATCCAGACGGGCACGGGGTTGTGCAGGTGTATCCAGACGGGCACGGGGTTGTGCAGGTGTATCCAGACGGGCACGGGGTTGTCCAGACAGGCACAGGGTTGTGCAGGTGTATCCAGACGGGCACGGGGTTGTGCAGGTGTATCCAGACGGGCGCGGGGGGTGTGCAGGTGTATCCAGACGGGCACGGGGTTGTGCAAGTGTATCCAGACGGGCACGGGGTTGTGCAGGTGTATCCAGACGGGCACGGGGTTGTCCAGACGTATCCAGACGGGCACGGGGTTGTGCAGGTGTATCCAGACGGGCACGGGGGTTGTGCAGGTGTATCCAGACGTGAAGCAGCATGAAGCTCAATTTTTTTTGCGACGGCACTGTTCTTGCGCATCACGCAGACTCTCACAGCTGCAGCTACAGAGACGTTTCTCTGTCTTGTGTATTCACTCTAAAGGGAGAGTGTAACTATTGGTTCGGTGTGACGGAGTGCAAACTGTTACAAAGCACAGACACCAGAGACTCCTTCTGTTACATTATAGAACATTTCACTCTGTCAACTTTTCACCTGTATATATAGCACTTTGTTACTATAGAAACGGAGATGACCAATCGTAATAAACCAACTTAAAGATGGAAAAACACGGTCAGGGGTGTTACTTTCTCTTTCCGACCTGAAGGCAGCAGGTGTAAATTCAGGGTTTGGCGCGAACGTGTGTTATTTCAGCTCTGATACTTCATTGCCTTTTCTCATTTTCTCTCTCGTTTCTTTCAGGGTACAAGAACACCTGAACCACGTTTGCCTTGAAGGTGATCGGCCGTCACCGCACCCAGGACCGAGAGCTCCGTTCTGGACCTTTTAAATCCAACCAAAAGAGCAAGGACCTGCTGGCTGAAACTCGTTCTTCTCCGGATTGATTCCTTTTTTTTTTTTTTGTATTTTTTTTTTACACACATCAGAACTGAAGGCATTTACCGGATAACACTACAAACGGATTCCGGATCGGATCAGATACACGTTTATTCGGGAGGGGAGGGGGGGCTGGTGTGGAGTTGGAGTGGAGTTTTTCTTGGCAATCTTTTCTGCAGGAGTTTTTCTGGGGGTTGTTTGGGTCTATTTCTTCGGGGTGGGGGGGGGTCTCGGGGGGAGTTTATGCTATGGTGATCACCCTCCTTTCTGATTGTTTTCGCTACGGATTTGAGGGATTCACCACACGGGACAAAGGATAGTAAACTCAGAACGAGGAGTGCAGAAGAGGAAGAGGCGGCTCCAGGGCTGCTGAAGCCTCTGAGAGTGTGTGTGTGTGTGTGTGTGTGTTTGTGTGTGTTTGATTTAGTGTTTGCCCAAACGCAGCCATGGTGAAGCTGGCGAACCCTCTGTACACGGCCTGGATCTTAGAGGCCATCAAGAAGGTGAAGAAGCAGAAGCAGCGTCCGTCGGAGGAGCGCATCTGCAACGCGGTGTCCACGTCGCACGGCCTGGACCGCCAGACTGTCCTCGAGCAGCTCGAGCTCAGCGTTCAGGATGGCACCGTCCTCAAGGTCTCCAACAAGGGCCTCAACTCCTACAAGGACCCCGACAACCCCGGGCGCCTGGTGCCACCTAAACCCAAGGGAGGAGTCAGTACAGGAGGAGGAGGAGGAGGAGGAGGAGGAAGCGGGGGTTCCAAGAAAGCCACGCTGGACTGGAACAAGCTGATCCGACGCGCTTTGGAGGGGCTGCACGAGTCCGGAGGGTCGTCTCTCAGGAGCATCGAGCGCTTCCTGAAGTGCCAGGCGGACGTAGCGAGCCAGCTAACAGGCGCCGCCGCACCACGGATCTTTCACCAGCAGCTCAGGCTCGCGCTGAAGCGAGCTGTCGGGCACGGGCGTGTTCTTAAACACGGCCCACTGTTCCAGCTCGCAAACGGCAACGACGGGAACGATGGAACTGATGGACGCGTAGCGCTGGAGTCGCTGCCTCCTGTACGCCCTCTGCCTCACGAGAAAGATCGGGTAAGAACAGGAGAGAAACTTCAATTTAATATCGGCTGTAATTCTTTATATGTCCTTAATCTCATTCAGTTTTACAACTTTACAGTTTGGATCATTTGGTTTATGCCCCTGATATGACTAATTTAAGGCACCGTATGATTTGGTTTAGGCTTCATATGTTTTAATTCAGACCTCATTTGACTCTGTTTATGTACGATATGAATGAGTTCAGGCCTGATATGAGTTGCTTTATGCCCTATGATGTCTCATATGATTTGGTTTTTGTCTCATATGATTTGGTTTGTGCTAAATATGATTCAGTTAAGCCCCGATATGATTTTGATTTTGAAAAATTGAATTTTTAGTCCAGAATAATTCTACGTTTTGCTCATGTGAAGTGTGAAGGTTATTATATTTAACTATGGCAGGTGTAAAGCTGTAGCTGTTTCGGCTGTTGTCGGCTGTTTATATGTCGTAATCGCATGTAGTGTATGCGAACTGAACATGTTTAATCATCTCTCACACACACACACACACACACACACACACACTGAGTTTTTAGTTCAGTTTTCACGCAGAGTGCAGTAAAGTTTCACTTCCTGTTTGTGAGCCCGATTAAAGGTGCAGTTTTTCTGTTTGTCAGATTGAATGAAAGGTGCCATATAGAAACTGCACCACTATATGTTGTGTTTACTTTGTGTAAACAAGTGCAAAGTGATCATTATGGGATGTCCTGGTTCCTGTTTGTCCTCAAGATCTAAAGGAATGTTGTTGTTGTTGTTGTTGTTGTTTTTAAAGCCTCCATGTGGTTGTGTTCACCTGTAGAAGACTGTTCACCTCTGTTTGCATCTGGTTTTCATTTTCTATTCACTCGTTTAAAAAAAAAAAAAAAAAAAAAGGTTCATGTTGGGTGAAGCGCCGACATGCAAATTTCTTCCACTGCTGAAGTTCCTAAAATAAACGCTGAGGAATCGGTGTCTTTAACGCCACATTATCTAACAAACGGGAATAAAGAATCGGAAAGTTCTCGTTCACGTGTATAAGGAGATGTTCTGAAAATGGTTTTCACTCGGATAAAAAAAACGTAGGTTCGGTATGCAGTGATTAGATCGGATTCAGGTTAAAGATGCAGTGATTGGATTGGATTCCGGTCCAATTTGTTTAATGTCTGTAGTCTATACTATTAAAACGTTATTTAGCCGTGTGTGTGTGTGTGTGTGTGTGTGTGTGTGTGTGTGTGTGTTTTTGTCTTCGCTTCTAACTACAGTAACACACAGTAGACACACACACACAATAAATAGATACACATCGCTTCTGTCAGGTGTCGAGGGATTTGTGTACTTGGCGCTGAATTATTCTATTATACCTCCTTATTCAATTCTGATTCCCCAGTCTCTCTCTCTCTCTCTCTCACACACACACACACACACACACACACACAGTCTCTCATAAGGGGTCACTGCCAGGGCAGAAGTGGGGGCTGTGAGTCAAATGGAGGTCATGGATACACATATAGAAAAATCTTATAGCTTTTTTTTTTTCCTCAGTGTGTGATTAAGATGATGCTGTGTGTGTGTGTGTGTGTGTGTGTGTGTGTGTGTGTGTGTGTGTGTGATTAAGATGATGCTGTGTGTGTGTGTGTGTTTGTGTGATTAAGATGGTGTGTGTGTGTGTGTGTGAGAGAGAGAGTAAGTGATAAGTGCAGAAATAGTCATCAGTATGAACGTTAGTAACCTCGGAGTCACCCCTCACAGCTGCCGGCGTCCGGGTCAATCTCTGGACGTGAGAAAGTCTTGAGAATAA
>MU563244.1:12434777-12436313 GCA_024362625.1 Silurus asotus
TGTCTCTCTCTCTCTCTCATATCCGTCTGTCTGTCTCTCTCGCATCCCTGTCTCTCTCTCTCTTGCGCTCTCTCTCTTCTGTTTGTCTGTCTTTCTCTCTCTCTCTCTCTCTCTCTCTCTCTCTCTCATCCATTCGTCTGTCTGTCTCCCTCTCGTTCTCTCTCTCTCTTATCCATCCGTCTGTCTGTCTCCCTCTCTCTCTCTCTCTCTCTCTTTCTCTTATCCATCCATCTGTCTGTCATTTGCTCTCATCTTTCTCTTTTGCTTATGTCTCTCTCTCTTTCTTTTTTTCAGCCTGTGGCTGAACCCATCCCCATCTGCAGTTTTTGTTTGGGGACCAAGGAGCAGAATCGGGTCAAAGAACCGGAGGAGCTCATCTCCTGTGCCGACTGCGGGAACAGCGGTGAGTTCATCACGAAATCTTCTGAAATCACATGGAATAAAACTGTCCAACGAAATAACCGAATCTCTGGGATTTAATCTTCACCGTGAAGCCGTTTTGTGTTTTATTCCTCTTATACCACTGACGTTTCTCAAAGAGTACAATTTATCTATTAAACAACGACATGCTACTTTTTATTTTTTTGTCTCCTCAGGTCATCCGTCCTGTCTGAAGTTCTCCCCGGAGCTGACGGACCGGGTTAAAGCTCTGTGGTGGCAGTGCATCGAGTGTAAAACCTGCAGCAGCTGTCAGGACCAGGGCAAAAACGCGGTACTGATTTATACAATCATTTACTGAAGGCGCTTTTTTATTAGACAAGTGTTTGTGGACATGTGACCTAAAGATTGGTATGAGGAAGATGTTCTACTAAATTTTTGTGGAGATTTGTGTAGGATTCACTCGAATGGTGTTAGTCAGGTGCTGATGAAGGTGAGGAGGCACCGGGGTATTGTCATGCTGGAACAAGTCTCCTATTTCAAGTGAAGGCAAAATTTCATTTGTTGGTACCAGTTTGGGAAGAAACCACATACGGCTGGAAAAAGTCAGTTGTCCTAATACTTTTGGCCATGGTGTGTGATGCTTTTATTTGAACATCGTGACCTTCTGGTTCAGAATGCCTGATGGCATTTGGATACCACTCCTCTCACTTGTCGTATTGGGGGTGGAGCCTAGTGATTGTGGGTGGAGATCATTTGAATATATAAAAAAAACAACAACGCCAGACTGATCTCTTTTCATCCAATTAAAAACAGCAACTATCAACCGACACAGTGGAAGCCCCGCCCCCTGCTGGACAATTTGGTGAAGAGAGATGCTTTTTAGTGTGTTTTGGATTTTACTTGTGTAAATGAGTGTGTAAAAATGTTTGTGTGTGCAGGAGAATCTGTTGCTGTGTGACTCTTGTGATCGAGGTTTCCACATGGAGTGTTGTGACCCTCCGCTGACACGAATGCCAAAAGGTACATATTCTCTTTCGCTTTATTCATCTTTTTTCCTCTCTTGTTTCCTTGCCTTGTTTTTCTACCTGTCCCTCACATCTCTCTCTCTCTCTCTCTCTCTCTCTCTCTCTCTCTCTCTCTCTCTCTTTTTTTTTA
>MU563244.1:12438850-12463597 GCA_024362625.1 Silurus asotus
AAGGATCATTTCAATAGCAGCTGGCAGACAGGTCCGCTCTTCCACACTCAGACAATAGAACTTTGTGTAAGTGATATTTCCAACATGGCGTCCACTCTTTTTAATCTGCAACAAGCTTCCGTTTGACGGAACGATGCAGATAAAAACAAAACGTAACTCGTTTTTAAAGCACGGTATAATGCTGATCCGTTTGACCAGTTTTTTTAATTAATCTGTCTTTCTCCCCCCCCAATGCAGAAAGTCGGTGTGACGGGGCCTCCGGACCCACAGATGCGCTGTCCCTCAGTCATCGAGTTCGGGAAGTACGAGATCCAGACCTGGTACTCGTCACCGTACCCTCAGGAGTACAGCAGGTTATTTTATTTCATTTATTTATTCGTAGGCAACTAATCAATCAGGTCGCAAGAAAATAGAGCGTGTTCAGCGTTTTCAGGGTCAACCGGCAGCAGGAACAAATGTGTGTGTGTGTGTCCCCAAGGCATGAGAGCATTTTATATTAAACACAACAAAGAAAACTGTACCTGGAACTGATTTAAAGTGCAGCTTGTGTGGGATGGAGGTGCCACAAAAAATTTGACTAAGAATCGTCAACTTTACATCTGCGATTATTATTAAAAACGATAGAAAATTTGCACGACTTGCTTCACTTTACATACTGCTTTTATTACAGAAAGAAAAGAGAATGTGTTAAGAGGGAAATCCGGCATGCATCAAAAAAACAGCTGCTTTAAAAATGTCTCAATTTATTTTAGACATTTTATACAAAAAAACCCTGAATAAATTTTTTATAGTTTTAACAAGCAAAGCTTTTTTTTTTTGTATTTTTTAATTTCTTATTATAAATAATTCAGCGGAAAAATAGTTGTCCATTTTTTTGTTATTATAATATTTATTCTAATATTAAATCTACTCCAGGCAAAGCTGTGCTACTTCTTTATTAGCTAGTATACGAGCGTTGTTATGGTTACGGTGTTGTAATAAGTATTTCTAAGTAATTGTGTGTGTGTTTTTTTTCCTCCCAGACTTCCTAAGCTGTACCTATGCGAGTTTTGCCTGCGCTACATGAAAAGCCGCAGCATCCTGTACCAGCACATGCGCAAGTGCATGTGGTTTCACCCGCCTGCCAACGAGATCTACAGGAAGGACGAAGTCTCTGTGTTCGAGGTGAAGCTACGAGACCTCCTCCCAGCCGCAAAACAACCCCCCCCCACCGCCACACACACACACACACACACGTACACAGGGCATGTCTGTGGCCTACACCCATATCCTGTTCTTTATAGCTGCTGTAATGACGAATCACAAAGAGCTGTGCAGTAGTAGCTTAGGAAGATTTTTATATAAATATATATATTATTATATTTTTTTTTATAATAATAAAGATTGGTTAAAACCGTCTCCTGTAATTCGCACCATGAGACTGAGGGATACAGAAGTGGGTGTGTCTTCATCTCGGGCTTTCCCTAAAGGAACACTAAACTCCTAACCCACCCGAATCGTTATATATATATATAATATTCTAAAGCGAATCTGGTAGCCAGAGCCTGTAGTTAGTATTGTTTATTTTAAAATAGTGGTGCCTCCTTTTCCTGGCAGCCATCTGTCCAAATGTGGACGCTCATTAAAACACACACACACACACACACACAGACTTGCGAGCGCCTGTTAGGTTGGTTTTTAAAAAGTCTCAGGTTTCAACTCCTGACTCAGCAGCATGAACAGGTCTGGTGGGGTTTTTTTTTTTCTTTTTCTTCTCCTTTTTTCCCCTGCATCTCATTCTTCTTTATCCAGAAGCAGTGGTGCTTCTGCTCCGCCTCGAAATGTCGCAACTCGCATACGAGTACATTTTAATCGTTAATATACTTCGATTTCGTGTCTCAGAACATGAACGAGCTGTCGCTATAGCAACCGCAACGATACAACGTAATATAATTGCATGAATATAAACCTGCACTTCTTTTTCTTACCGGCGACTGATACCAGAGCAGAGTGTACAGTAGACATTAGGGCTATTTATTATTTACTAATCGAGTTTTCTACCCATTATTCCAACGATTAATCAAGTAATTTGATAAGCAGTACGTTTTCTTTATTAAAGAGCAATACTAAATAAACAAGAGATCTTTTACTTTTAAAATAAAACGTGAGTAATTTTCTTATTTTATTTTATTTTTTTTTAAAGTTGTGCAATTTATTGCTGAAATTGCACACACCATTATCTGTAAAAACTAAACCCATTTAGTGCATTTACTTGACATTACATCTAAATGCAAATATAAATTCTATAAATTAAAAAAAGGAAATGCACTGTACGGTGTTAACTTTAGAAACTTTGTCATTTTCTTTGGAGTCCAACACATAAAAAAAAAAAAAAAAAAAAATCAATTCTGACTTTCTCATAAACATCCAACATTTCTGGTGCATCCACCAGTAACCATGTTGTGGGCCTAAAGTGTGAAGCTGTAAGTGTATGAACGAGGTTCCTCTGCTTCATCTGTCTTGTTCAGTCTCCTCCAGAGCCGATTGTTAGACCTATTAAATAAATAAATTACCTCGCTGATTTTTATTTTTTTTGTATTCGAGTTACTCGAGTTACTCAAGGAATTGTTTCAGCCCTAGTAGATGTTACAGTGGATAAAAAAAATATATATTTAACATTAAAGTTAAATTTTAACTGTTGGAACTAATACTTTTTTTGGTGTTTAATTTAAGACGTATCCTTACAAACTTTTTTTTGTTTGGTTTTTGATTGATCGAGATTTAACTTTTAAAAGATCAGTTGAAATGATCAATATATTCCAAGATGACATTTTTATAAAAGTAATGTATATATATCTATTATGGTGTAGTAGTTGTTTTTATTTCTTCGTTTTTAATGTAAATGCAGAAATTTCGCTGGGAAGAAAAACACCATAAAAGAGAAAAATGCACCAAATGTAATTTTTTGGTTTTTTAATTATTTGTCAACCTATAATTATTTTTTAATTATAGGTTGATGGGAACGTCAGCACAATATACTGTCAGAACCTCTGTCTGCTCGCCAAGCTCTTTCTGGACCATAAGACCCTGTATTACGACGTGGAACCATTCCTTTTTTACGTGCTCACGCAGAACGACTCCAAAGGGTGTCACCTGGTCGGATACTTCTCCAAGGTGAGCTTCTGTTTTCTTTAGAACATTTATTAATTAGCATTTTCTTTTCTCCTGGTTCACTGTGTTTTTGCTTCTCTACAGGAGAAACATTGCCAGCAAAAGTACAACGTGTCCTGCATCATGATTCTTCCACAGTACCAGCGCAAGGGCTACGGACGCTTCCTCATCGACTTCAGTACGTCTCGCATTGTTTTACCGAACCTGCAAACGTGCAGAACTGGAAGACGTTTTGTGTAAATGTGGAGGTGTTTGGGTTATTTCATCCATTCATCAGTCCATCCTTGCTTCCTTCCCATCCATCTAGTTTGTCTTCCCATCATCCTTATAATTGTACAGTGGTGTGAAAAAGTGTTTGCCCCCTTCCTGATTTCTTATTTTTTTCGCATGTTTTTCACACTTTAATGTTTCAGATCATTAAACTAATTTAAATATTAGTAAAAACAGAGCACAAGTGAACACAACATGCAGTTTTTTATTATTGAGGGAAAACAAAATCCACTTAATGGCTAAAAGAAAAATTTAAGACTTAGAAGTGGCCTAGTCAAAGTCCCGACTTGAATCCTATTGAGATGCTGTGGCATGACCTTAAAAAGGTGGTTCATGCTCGAAATCCCTCCAATGTGTCTGAATTATAACAATTCTGCAGAGATGAGTGAAGCAAAATTCCTCCACAGCGCTGAAACAGACTCACTGCAAGTTTTCACAAACGCTTGATTGCAGTTGTTCCTGCTATGAGCGGCCTGACCAGTTATTACGTTGAGAGGGCAAAAACTTTCACACAGGGCCATGTAGATTTTGTTTCCCCTTAATAATAAAAGCTTTCATTTAAAACCTGCATGTTGTGTTCACTTGTGTTCTCTTTTACTAATATTTAGATTAGTTTGATAATCTGAAACATTAAAGTGTGACGAACATGCAAAAAATTAGGAAGGGGGCAAACACTTTTTCACACCACTGTATATACTTTGTTCCAGTCTTCCTTCTCATGATTCTCACATCAGTCTGTTTATCTACAGTTTTTTTTATCATCCTCGCAGCCATACATCAGTTCATCCATCCAGCCTTCCTTCCAATTATCCTTTAATCTATTTATTGTAATTTTCCACTGATCTATCCACACTTTCATCTCAGTTTTTTATTATAGACCTCATATCCATCCATCCATCCATCTGTCTTTCCAACCTTCTTTCCTCGTATCTTTGCATCTGTCCATCCAATCTTTCATCCCTCAAGTATTCCTTCAGATATTTTATTCACTTGGCTTTCTTTCCATCTTCTACCCATCCATCCTTTCATCCATCCATCCCATCCCCACATCTGTCCTCTAATTCAATTTCTTTCTCATTTCCTTTGTTCTTTCTCCCTCTTCATGACAAGTTTCCTCAAAACTTTCCTTTCTTCATACAGTTTTGCCTTCATGATCTTACCACAATCCTCTACCTGAGAATAACCGCGTGTGTCTGTTTTTGGTCATGTAGGTTACCTGTTGTCAAAACGAGAAGGTCAACCTGGTTCTCCAGAGAAGCCTCTGTCTGATCTGGGCCGTCTTTCCTACATGGCT
The DNA here is from genome assembly GCA_024362625.1 of Silurus asotus. Classification (NCBI taxonomy): domain Eukaryota; kingdom Metazoa; phylum Chordata; class Actinopteri; order Siluriformes; family Siluridae; genus Silurus; species Silurus asotus. The sequence continues at coordinate 12,443,565 of MU563244.1, forward strand.
TACTGGCGGAGCGTGGTGCTCGAGTGCCTGCACGAGGTGCGAGACCGAAAGCTCACCATCCGCCGCCTCAGCAAGATCACCGGCATCTGCCCTCAGGACATCACGGCCACTCTTCAGAATCTAAACATGCTGGAGCACAGAGGGGAACGGTAAGGGGAAGAGAGCGAAAAACTACCCGTGTTCACATGCAGTACTGTTGATCAAACTGAAGTAACTCCTTAATAAATGTGATTTTACCATTTAATTTAGTAAATAATTAATAGTGGTACAATTACACTAATTCAGATGTGATTAATCCATCATTAACAAAAAGCTACAACAGGACATGGTAGTTTCAGGTTGTTAAAAGTTTATTTTTTATTTTAAAACTGAATTATTCATGGTAGTTAAATATTTAAAAGCTTATTTCTGTTCAAATTTTATTTTACAGCTTTATCATAATACATAATTTATCAGCGTTCTCAATAAATAGGCTGTATATTAAATTATATGTACAAAACCGGTAGTTTTATGTGAAATCAGACATTGAGCCCCGTTTAATGAAAGAAATGGCATGATCTTCGTTTCATAACACCTCTGTGAAGATTCGACCGTCAAATTGGAAGTCGAATCAAAAAATCCTATAGAAGCATTGAATCTCCAACTGTTCATACGTGGATTTGTGTAGGGGCCTTTTAACTCCCTCTCCCTATCTCTCTCTCTTTTCCTTTCTATCTAGGCTGGTTCTGATTCGCAGGGAAAAGCTGGTTTCCTCTCACATGGCCCGTCTCCATGCTCGACCTCGGCTTTTGGAAGTCGACCCGGACTGCCTACGGTGGACACCCGTAATTGTCGCCAACCCTGTGGTGTCAGACGAGGATGGGGATGAAGATGAAGATGACGATGAAGAAGAGGATGGAGAGAAAGAAAACAACAAAGATGTGAGTAATGTCTGTTTTTCCAAACCTTTCAAACATTTATGTGAACGCTCGTCGTAAGTTACTTTGTAGCATGTATCGAGTGAACTTTAATAACTACGTTGTTTTGTCTGCAGCAGCTGAAAACAAATCGCAAAAGTTCCCCACTGCCATGGAACACAAGAGTAGACAAGGAGGACAATGAAGAAAAAAAGTGCTTCCCAACATTCCCCAAGAATCAAAGCTCTCCACCCTCGTCCCCCATACGCAACAGCGTCCTGAGCCCTGAGACAACGGCTCTTCAAGCCAATGGGGAGCGCAGGGGTCGTGGACGGCCTCCGAAAAACTGGACATGGGGCAAAGTCAAGGATCAACCTCGTCCAGGTCCGGGGCGACCTCGGAAATCCAGGCCCAAAGAGGATGATAATGAAGAATATCAATCTTCAAACAAAATGACACCAGTATCCATGTCTCCATCTTCGCTTTTTGCCTCTGAAAAAGAGCTGAACTGCACTGAGCGACTGATTGGGGCTTCAAGGCACTCTGCACTTCCTATTTCACGCAGCAGAGGGCGCCCCGCAAGGAAAAGGGGAGGCCCCAAACGCCAGTTGAGTGAAGAGTCAGGAGATGATGTGCCCTTGTTAACGACGGTGGGCAGGCTGAGCGAGTCTCCGGTCCCTCGTTCCTGTTCGAGTGAAAGTAGCGAAGAGGAGGATGATTACAATGAAGAGATGGGTACTCGCTCTCCTCCTGTTCTTACTAAGCCAACGTTAGGGCTCAAAAGCAAGGTGGGTAAAAATCACATTTTTTTTTTTGTCATGTCCCCAAACTGAACAATTCCAGAGACATATTTTTTAAATTACATTTTACAATTTTTGACTCTTCTGTATTTGAGTTTTCCCTTGGTTATTAATAGTGCTGTTTGTTTTTACACGACTGTGCTGCACGAAGAGCGCTATATTCTGTTCGTTTTTTATACTTTATTAATCATATTATATTTGCGTAAATATATTCATATTTGTTTCCTTAAGCACATATTCATGATCAAGCACAAAGTATATCTCAAAGTAATAATAAACTACTAAATAAATTATCTAGTATTAGGCGGCATAATAATTGCATTTAAATCATAATGAAATCTGCTCATTAATACTGGTAGTCACTCCGGCTCATGTCCCGCCCCTCCCATTAAAGAAAGAAAAAATATGAAAGTTTGGGGACTCATGCTTAATGCGACAAATTAATTTAAACCCAGTAATTGCAGATTGTTATTATTTAAACATTATGGGAAATGTAAATGCATTCAAGATAATTTGTTCTGTTTATTTGTACATTCTGAATAAATTCCACCTTCTTTTCCCCCAGAAGCCCCCACGAAAAAGGCGTATCCGTCAGCGTAGCCACCCGCACAGCAGCGTTGTGACTGAAACCATTTCGGAAACCACTGAAGTTCTTGATGAGCCATTTGTAGACTCTGACTCGGAGAGACCCATGCCCATGTTAGAGGAGCAGACACCATTTGGTCATGGCCTTCGATGTTACCCGCCTGCACGCAAACACTTGGACTCTACGCTTAAAACGATTCGTTCTATCAATCTCTCAGAGTCTGATGATGGTTAGTATTACCCTGGTTTCTCCCTGTTTTTCCTCTTTTTCCACTGTTTTTCCGTAGTTAATGGTGTGAATTTCTTCTCGTCCAGATCACAGTCCTGTGCTGAAACCAGTCAGTGGCCTGCGAAGACCAGAGGAGACTGAGGCTTTCGAAAGAGTGGAGCCTTCTACTGTGACTCCAGAGGTCCCATTAAAGAAGAAGAAAGGGTGGCCTAAGGGAAAAAGCCGCAAGCCGCAACACTGGAAAAAGACCCCTGGGAGAACGCCTGGAAGTGGGGCTACCAACCAGGTTGCTGGCAGCAGTTTGACAGCTCAGTCCTTGGAGGAAACCCCGAGACAAAGCATCCAGAACAAACCTGGCAGGAAGCGTCGCAATTATTATCCGCAACAGATCCAGGACGAGGGTGCTCGAGAAGAGCTGGACAGAAGTCAGTTGTCTCAGTTACAGTTAGAAAATCCAGAGGACCGAACCTTCAAGAGGAGACCTCTGACATCGGACCTTGACTGCGAAAAGATTAAGGACTCTGATGAAGAAAGCGTTTTCCCTCAACAGTTGAGAGAACAGCCTAAGCCCAGGAGACGAGGCCGACCTCCGAAAAAGCCTAACCGCGAACCCTCTGTTTCAAAACCTGCACATGTATCAGAGCCAGATGATGATGATGATGATGATGATGAAGAGGAGGAGGAAGATCAAACATGGTCTGAAGAGAAGCCAAGTCGTTCCCCTTCTTGCACCATGTCTCAAGCCTCTGGCTCCCGAGTCCCTCAAAACAGAGATGGCGATATGGCAGACCAAGCGGAGGAAGAGGAAAGAGAGGACGATGATCATAACAGCTCAGGCAACAGGAGAACAGGGGCAATGCCAGGCTCAGGAAGTCGGCGAAGTGATGATCACGATGCGGACGATGAAGGTGATGGTCGACTGGAGGAGAAAATTGATGCTGACAAGAGGAGAAAAAAGCGGGACTCTGAGGATGATGATGAAGAGCTGGAAGATGAGGAGGAGGAGCAGCCATCCCCTCCTCGGTCACCTCCCGTTAAAGAAGAACCACAAAGCGGGGAAGGTTTTTTAGACATGCAGGAGAGTGGGTCACGTGAGTACATTCACAAGCAGGAAGAGGTGGAAGATGAGGAAGACGAAGACGAAGTCCAAGAGGTAAAGACTCGCTCGGTTGATTCCCAGGATGAAAGGCGGCGACGGGAGCAAGAGGAATCCGCAGCTGCAGCCGCTGCCGTTGAGACAGTGACTTCGATTGCAATTCCTTCCGATCCACCCCACATGCAGTCAATGGACAGCAAATCTGACCTTCTGATGGAGACGGAACACCCTCATACAAACTCTGATTTTAAGGACGAGTTAAGCCATCATCCACATGACCACCACCACAGCAGTGAGCTGGATCTGGAGACAGTCCAGGCCGTCCAGTCTCTCACGCAAGGAGAGGCCCAGGACGAGGAAGCTGAGCCACATGGCGCTTACCAGGACTGCGAGGAGACACTAGCTGCCTGTCGAACTCTGCAAAACTATAGCCATGGGGAGGGAGAAGAGGAATCTCTGGCCATGGTTGAAGACTGTGGTACCTCTCAACGTAGCAGCCCGATGCCCAACCCTCCCATGCCCCCTTTAGCCAGTCAATCCGTGCGCTCGGTAAACAGCCCTGGAATGACTCCTGGACCTCTTGAAACTGGACCAAGTGTTTCTGGTCCGGCAGGTGGAAATGGAGGAGGCTACACACAAATAACTCCAGAGCACCCTAGCTCGCTTTCTGCACCGTCGTTACAGAACTTGGAAACATCACCAATGATGGATGTGCCATCGGTGTCTGACCATTCTCAGCAGGTGGTGGACAGTGGTTTTAGTGACCTGGGCAGCATTGAGAGTACCACAGAGAACTATGATAACCCAAGTAGTTATGACTCTACTATGGGTGGCGGTGGTGGGAACAGCGGTAGCGGAAGCAGCATGTCCGTTACTGTAGCAGCCGCCTCGTCTGCATCTTCATCGTCAACTCCATCATCCTCTTCCTCACAAGGCAATAGCTGTTCTTTTGTGTCCACTCCTGGCATGTCGTCTTCCAGTGCTTCTGTGGGCTCTCAACTTGCTATGGGCAGCTGCAGCTTAATTCAGCAGGCTGGTCCTGGTCCAAATAGTGGTGGTCCTGGCTCTAATGGTGGTAGTACTGTCCCTCAGCCTCCACCTCCACCTCCTCCCCCTTCCGCAAACACCCCAAGCTGTGGTATCAAGTCTCCGCAAAGCTGTGTAATTGAAAGACCCCCGAGTGCAAGCCAACAGCAGCAGCAAAAGAAGGTTTCTCAGCAACAGCCAACCCCTCAGCCCCAGTCTGCCCCATCAGCACCCCCACCCCCTCCTCAGCAGCAGGCACTTTCCCAATGCAGCATGGGAAATAGTTTTGCTTCCACACCCATGATCATGGAGATTCCTGAGAGCGCAGGAAGCAGTGGAAGCGGTCGAAGCATTTATGACCGAATGGGCCAGGACTTCGGTGCAGGTGGTTATGCTCAACCTTCAGCCACCTTTAGCTTGGCCAAACTCCAGCAGCTCACCAACACAATCATGGACCCTCATGCCATGTCTTACTCGCATTCTGCTGCTGTCACGTCTTACGCTTCAAGCGCCACTTTGCCCAATACCAGCTTGGCGCAGCTCGCGTCGTCCCCACATCCACCTCTGCCACAGGCTCAGGCCACTATGACTCCACCTCCCAATCTCAGTTCAAGCTCCATGAACCTTGGCACTCAGTTAATCCAGTGTAACATGCCCGGGGCAAACATCGGCCTACCTCCTCCGCCCCACACCCAGCGCCTTCAGAGTCAAATGGCCACTGTGAAGGGCCACATCGCAATCCGCTCCAAGGCTTCCCAAATCCCGGCCGGTTCTGCACACCAGCAGCAGATCTATGGCCGGAGCTCGATGCAAGGTTCCCCTCGAACCCTGGCAGTGCAGCGGGGTATGATGCCCAACCTCATGCCCACTCCAGCTGCATACAACTCCATGAACATGAACCAACTAAACGCAGCCATGTCTGCCGGCTACCGCATGCCGCAGACCATGATGAACAGCAGCTACCACAGCAATTACATGAACCAGCCAGCCCAGTACCCCATGCAAATGCAGATGGGAATGATGGGAGGTCAGGCCTACCCACAGCAGCCTATGCAGCCCAATCACCACGGCAACATGATGTACGCCGGTCCATCGCACCACAGCTACGCTGGCGTCCCCAAACAGTCGCCTTACATGAGCAGATGAGCAAGGGAATCGATATGCAGAGACAAACAAGAGAGTAAAGACATTGAACCCCTTCCAGAAACAGACTCTCGCAATACTCTCCGCGTTGTCACCGGTGCACACCTACTTTCCCGGGGATCTGGAGAATTGGCGTTGTCGTGGTGGACCGTGAGAAGGTGCCGCATCTGGAGAGGTTTTAGTTTTCGTGTCTTTACTCGTACGTCACGGCGGAAAGGTTTTCACTCGGTTTCGCCCCCGAAGCTGTGCAGTTGTCATTGAGCTGTCCGAGGTGCAAACAAACCTGAACGCATCGTGCAAAATGGGGCACTCCTTTCCTTCCCCTGGTGCTCAACACTGGGTTGAAGAAGAAACGAAGCAGCTGCAAAATAAATAAAAAAAATGGAACAAAGAAACAAACTCGCATCCCAAGCGGGATTGTGCACAGTTTCTGGAATTGACATAGGAAGCCTTACCTTCAAAAAACAGTTGTAGATGAACTTGGCTCTTATTATTATTATTATTATTATTATTATTATTACAGCCACTTTTTATGTTAATTTTTTTTTTTTGAAAGACTTCAAATGCTTGTGTTTCAGTCTAGCCTCATGCTTTGTGTGTGGTTATACAGGGGGAAAGCGTTATTTTTTTTTATTTTTTTGCTCTTACAAACATCCACACGGACACAAAAACGCTCTCGCGCACACATTTCGACACTTCAGAGTCAAGGTGGAGGCACTTCCCAAGTGCAGCATAGACCTACCAAGGAGACACCACGAGACGTATCTAGCAAATCCGTGTCTTCCCAGTTTTCAGTATAGGGACCGCATGCATTACGATTCACAATGGGCACGGAGAAGACTGTACGTAGATGTCCACGAAGTAGCAAGAAAGTACCAGTAGCTCCTGAACACGGAGAGAGAAGGGGGCTGTTAGAGCTCCTGTGAACCGTTTTAGATGTGTAAATATTCTGGTACTTCCTGATTCACAGCACAGGCTCCCTGAACTGCAGAGTGAGTGAGTGCCCCCTCTGGTTGCAAAAATAAATACACTCCACTCAGTCCACTAGAGGGCACTCTAATCAAGGGAGGTTTTTTTTTTTTCTTTTTTCTTTTATACTGCACAGTATACCACAGGTTTGGAGGGTTTATAAAAAATAAAAAAATAAACACACTAATACCAAGGGCACTCACAAGGTGTATACGCGTTGACTCCTACTGACACATGAACAATCACGGACCTTCAAAGCTTCAGCTCGGTAATACAGTGCTGTTTGCGTTTAGGACAGGTGGACGGCGATTCACAGCCGCATTCTTGTACACGTGAAAAACCAAGACGTCTTGGTTAAAGCGCACGTTGTACAGGGACTGATACCAATATAGGACAAGGGGCAGAGAAATTCCTTTGTATTCCTTTGTATGTCCAGTATTCAATGTCAATATAAGGATTCTTAAAAGATCTGATGTTTTCGTATATTATTTGTGTGCATTTTATTTTTTATTTTGTTTTTTTGTTCCTTTTTGTTTAATTTTTCTGAATTTTATCAGACTGGGCAGCTTTCTTTTATGACAACAAGCTGACTCTTTTTTGACTTTAGTAAACTTATTGTAGAGAAAATGTTTTTTTCTATAATATAAAACAAACAAAAAAAAAAATCAAAAAATACAATTGACATGGATATTGGTACTGTCATTTTTCACTTCTGTTTCAGGAACGAAAAAAAAAAAAAATCCGACATATTTTTTAGCTCAACTTGGGGTAATATTAATAAGAAATTCAAAACTTAAAAAATAAATCGCAGCTCACTTCTAGTGAATAAGATGCCTTTAACCTTCCCATTCCATCTCATCTCTAGAGTTTTCTATCTTTGTGTAGTATATTAATGCTATTTTAAAACAAAAGGAGACAATGAATATCTAAAGGTCAATTAGCCGTTCTTTTTTTTTTTATTTCGTTTGTTTGTTTTTCTTTCTCCCCGCGCTCATTTTTTCCCCCGTGTGTGTGTGTGTGTGTGTGTGTGTGTGTGTATAGGACGACTTCCATGTAAGAGGCATGTAAAAATGAGCTCCGTATGTTTGTCTGTTTATATTGCTTCCCAGGTTTTTTTTTTTTTTTTTTTTATCCTTTGTGCTTCCCAGGTTTTTTTTTTTTTTTTGTATCCTTTGTAATTGTACATGGTGAGTTGTAAGCTAAGGGAGAGCGCGAGCGACAGCGTGTTCGCCTCCTCCCTCCTTTCTATTTTTCCTCCCTGTATGTATTTTCATTTATTTGTTTATTTTTCCTTTCTTAGCAAGTACTTTCAAAGAACTCTGTACATTTTAACATGAAACGAAAATAAATTATGTTGAGCCGTTTTACTAGTTTGTGCCTCGCTCTTCCCTTTCTGTGATCGTGTGATGATGCAGCTCCATCAGATGGTCATTTAAGGAATTCTAACATCATATCAATGTAGTCATTTGTGACAGAACTTTCCTAACAACTGTTAACATCTGTATTTGTGGTTGATTTCAAACCCAGCAATTTCCTTTAAAAAGGATTTACTGTTATAATAAAACTTTCTGGGAAGATGTTCCACTAGATTTTGTGGAGATTTTTTGACCACAAGGATGTTCAAATCAGATACTGATGTAGGTGTGAGGAGGCTCCTGGGGTGCAGTCAACGTTCACATTCATCTCAAAGGTGTTCAGTAGGGTTGGAGCTCAACAACAGGAAATCTTCCACACACTTCCAATGCATGGAAAGCAGATCTTCATGGTGCTGGCTTTGTGCACAGGTGCAAGGTCATGCTGGAACATGTTTGGGTCTCAAAGTTGAGGTGAAGGGAATATTTCTTGCTACAACTTCCATGACATGTACAATCCTGTGCCTCCACCTTTGTGCTATGAGTTTGAGGAAGAACCACATATGGGTGGAAGTTATAGTGTAGCTCCAAAGTCCTGAAGAAGCAGGTGTGCAGTCGAACGTTGTGAAACAATTTTATTGTATTTGTACAGCACTTTCAACAATGGATGAATTTATTTAAAAATAGTAATAATTGTAATAGAAATCAGTTTTTGAGTCATTAATATCGTCCTATTAATAATCAGTGTGCTGAGAGTCACATTCGAGTCTTTACACATCAACTTAAATGATTAAGTGAAGAATCTTGTGATAAAAATGATAATAGGAACATTTATAGTTATAATAAATCATAGTATTTTGGAAACTTGAGTGCAAAAACTTTTGTATTTTTTCTCAAGTGAAAGTTTAAAGTGACATTTTTACTGGAGTCACATTTTACTGAGTCTCTACTTGAATTCAGGAACACGTTTTGTGTTTTTCATCCATCAGTAATGATGTTTCTAAAGAAGAATTAAAAATAAAATACTAAACTCTATTTTGAGCTAATAATTTTAGTAGTAATTTTATATTCCCTCTTGTTATTTCTTAGCACTTTATTTCCCTGAATAATAATTTTTCTTGATTTTCAGTCAGAACTATGTAAAATAAATAAAAAAATTTAGAAGTCACTTATTTTAAAAACCAATTTATAATATTTTATTAATTCTTATGAAGACATGAAGTCTGTAGCCATTTTTTTTTTTTTACTTTTTTTATTTTAAACAGTCTTTTAAATTCAGCTTTTTAAGACTCTGGGGAAGTTTTATTGCGCCCGAACAGCGTTTTTTTATTTTTTTTATAAGAATAAAGACGCGTTTTATTGTTACTATTTTGTGCTTCTGGTCGTCCATCTTTTCTTGCGTTTCGGGCCACAATCCCCAAAAACAAGCCCTTTGTTGGAGATGAAGTGCACTAAGTAGGATGCACGTGTCGCTATGACTATGTCGGTTTGAGACGCGACACGCGGATACGCGATCGTTTTAATTCCGCGATTTCCTCCAATCGTGTTAAGGGGCGGATGGGCGGGGCTAAACATTCGGCGAGGCTTGCTATTGGTCGAGACGCGCGTCTGTCACCGGGCCTCTGAAACCCGAATAGCGGCGAAGGGAAGGGATATTTCTGATCTGCGCTTTTTTTAATGAAATAAACACTGTAATTATTATTAACGGATAAAAGAACCGACACCGGAACACACCTGCTGGAGATTGTGTAAGTGTTTCGCTTTAACAGTTTAACAGAAATATATATAAACGATACATTGCGTGTTATTCTCAGAATCTGAACGATCACATGACCCTCCTGTGATACACCAGGAAAAGGATGGACCGCTGATGTGTGAGTTATTGTGTAGCCTTGTGTAGGAGATACACAACTTCATTGTGCAACATTAAATATTCATTCATGTATCAGATTTCAGGAAAGTGCAGGCGGAGTGAACAAGTCAACAAGGCCGTGTATATGGAGGAGGGGGGGGGGGGGGGTTTTAAAAAAACCCGTTTTTCCATTTTTTTGATCTGTTTTTACAAAACCCGTCTTTCCATTTATTAGATCAGATTAGATTAGATTAGATTAGATTCAACTTTATTGTCATTGTGCAGGGTACAGGTACAGAGCCAATGAAATGCATTACTGAACAGTAGACTGTACATAAAGTCTTCATTTGTGCAGGTTTATAAACACTATTTCATTTAATAGCCATCTTTAAAAAAAAAAAAAAAAAAAAAGGGATATAATAATTGATTGTATTTAATTTATTCCAGTATAATCATCCGGCTTATAAAATATCATGGCTATTATACAAAACATTCGAATATGGGGGAATATTTATTTTATATATTTATGTACCCCTTAAATAACAAAAATAAATCTATACTAAGGTGAGATCGCTTTTTTTATATTCCAGTCAAAGACCACTGTTTATACACCATTATAACCATTAATAATACATTCATAACATGAAGGAAGTTTCATAGGACAAGATATTTAACCTTTGTGTTTTATTTGTTTATTGTTACAGCAAATAACTTTCATTTCATTCCTCCTTCGTATCAAATTGTTTAAAGACGAGCTTTGTAACACTCCAACAGGTGGCAGCACAGAGCTGCATGCACAGTCACAGGAAGCGCCGACCTTCATAAGTCAATGTGTCAAAAGACGTCAGTCCTGTGTTTGCATGTGGAGCTGTGCGACTGGTGCTGTTCTGACCTCTTCTCGGACGTGAGCTTCTCGCTGGAAACGTTCTCACCTCCGCACCCACATTACTCGCTAGACTTGTCTCCGGCAAAAATGAAGAATCAGCTCAAAGGCTTGTTGACACTATTGCAGAGATCCAGAGTGAATAGCAGGAGTTGCTTGACATGCTTCGAATAGAAGACTTCCAGGACACGTTGCTGAAGTGGCAGTAACACTGGAAGCGCTGTATTGCTGTGCGATGTGGTCGTGTTAAAAGTGATAGTGTGCAAACGTAGATAAATAAAGTAGCTTGTCTTGAAACTTCTCGATACACCTCGTATGTACAACTGTAGCTAACTGGTGATTCCGATATGCTCGGTTTTGCTCCTCAACAACCCGTGTTTCTTTTCATTTCACTCACACAGAAGCAGGTCCACGTCGTCATGGTGAGGGTACTAACATCGCTCCCTCTGTCGTCTCGTTTTCAGGCGCCAGTTTTCTTCTAAGATGATCCACAGTTTGTTTCTGGTGAACTCCACGGGAGACATCTTCCTGGAGAAGCACTGGAAGAGCGTAGTGAGCCGCTCGGTGTGCGATTACTTTTTCGAGGCACAGGAACGAGCCAGCGAGCCGGAGAACGTTCCCCCGGTGATCTCGACGCCGCACCACTACCTCATCAACGTGCTCCGACATCGCATCTACTTCGTAGCCGTGATCCAGAGCGAGGTTCCTCCTCTGTTCGTCATCGAGTTCCTGCATCGTGTCGTCGACACCTTTCAGGTGTGTGTGTGTGTGTGTGTGTGTGTGTGTGTGTGTGTGTGATGTGACATTTTCTTTATTAATATTTTTGATCTATTTACAAACACAGGATTAAATTCTTCATGATGTGCCTGAAGTGAAATTTGTATTGTGTGTATATTATCACCTCGTTGCAGTGATGCCACACTGAAATTCAATCCCTGTCCAGTCACAAGACTTTATTAGAAGGATGTGAATGTTTAACACACCGTACAGAACGTTTTTTTGATTCCAAGATCCAAATCAGACTTTTGCTGCATACTAATTTGAATATCGACCGAACCCGATCCCCAGGACTACTTTGGCGTGTGCACCGAGGCAGCCATTAAAGACAACGTGGTGGTGGTGTACGAGCTGCTGGAGGAGATGCTGGATAACGGTTTCCCCCTGGCCACTGAGTCCAACATCCTGAAAGAGCTGATTAAACCTCCGACTATCCTGCGCACCGTCGTCAACACCATCACAGGTAACCAGCGACTCAGTGACCACCTTCACACCATGCCCCTGTCGGATTCTGCATTTTGATTGGTCAGGAGGTGTAGATTAGTTTGTTCTACAGTAGCACAAGTTTTTAAATTGTTAACGTTTCTATAGCTTTATAATAAAACCCGGACCCTGTAGTTCTACTTTTTCTAATAAGAAGAAAACATTAGTTTAAAGCGAGTCTCCAGTGTGAGTATTTGTACTTGTGAGTGTGTCCAAAAGTGATGAAGTTGTAAAAGCTTGTTTATGTTTGTGTGTGTATTTAAAAGGAAGTACTAATGTCGGAGAGCAGCTCCCCACAGGTCAGCTCTCGGTGGTGCCATGGAGACGCACAGGAGTCAAATACACCAATAACGAGGCTTACTTCGATGTGGTGGAAGAGATCGATGCCATAATTGACAAGTCAGGTACACAACATGCTCGGTTTATATTAGGGATGTGCGTCTCCATAACTGAGGCTGATGGGATTCACACCAACAATGCGATCCATTAAAGATTCATATGAAGCAGCTACTGATCTGATTTCGATACTCTGCTAGATCACGTTTGCTTCTTTGGTTCAGACAGACAGCAGATCATCAATTTACCTAGGTGCTTTCTGACTTCTAACACACGTCCCTTTTACTTACAATAACTCTGTAGTTAAAAACAATCAAGTAAAACCAGCAAAACGTTCTTTTCCTGTTCGGTCTCCAGGAAGTTACAGCTCTGCCTCTGCCATGTTAATCTGTATTCTATGTGATTATCAGGACACGCCTCGTCCTCTGTAGTGTTGTAATTCCTCATAATTACGTAGCAGCAGCAGCAGCGGTGCTGAGAGAACGCGCTCGAGAAACGGTTTAGCGACGAGAAATTGATTTAAATATCAAATATTATTCGGCTGCTCCCATTAGGGGTCACCACAGCAGATCATCCGTCTCCATATGGATTTTGGATGTGGATGTGGTGAGTGAATACATGCAGGTAGTTGGTTTGAAAGAGGCAGATGTAGAGGACAGGGGGGGTCCTGCCGTCTCTGTAGACGTCTTCCTCCTCTCCTTCCCCTCCTTCAGACAGTAGCCTAATTTCCACCGGTACCCTGTTGGCTAACGATACCTGTGGCGGTTGTTTGTAACCCGGGCCTCGACCGATCCGGTATGAATTTCTGATTCATGATCCAAATATTTGATTTGCCGCATGTTTTAGTATATATACTAATTAATATATTAGTATAGCACATCTACTAATAATGCAAATATGTCAAATCTAAACTTGTATCAGATGCACTTTTTTTAATTGATGCATCACGTCATTCATTTTTATGCCGATGCGAAGTGCTGAAACTTCCCAGCTCTGGTTTTTGTTTTACAACAGGGCACTAAACAATCAAGTTCATTGGGTTACAAATGAATATAGTAATTAACGCTCTCCAAAATTCACCAGTGTTTACTTCCGGAAGCAGTGGAGCCGAAACATCACTAGCCAATCAGAGTAAAGTGCTGTAAAGATTCGTGGCATCACTTTTTGTGTTTTATTCCCTGAATGATTTGTTTTCAGTTTTTATTAGTGCTGCTTTAATATATAATTGTTTACTTTTGGTGTGTCAATACTTCTTTTTCTTATTATTATTATTGTCATTATTATTATAAGCACTGCATCAATGTATTCTGAAGTTCAAATCTCAGTGCTACCAGGCAGCCACTGCTGGGCCCCTGAGCAAGGGCCTTTACCCTCAACTGTTCAAAATGAGATAATTATAAGGCAGTCTAGACTAGTGGGCGTCTGCCAAATGCCATAAATGGATTGTAAACAGTACTTTTGTTTTTGGGTGTCTATATTTATACTTAATGCTTCAGAGTCATCAAGAAGCATTTGTTTTATCTTTTTGCTTATGCCGGTTCATGTCTGAGCTATGAACCCATCCTGCTGTGATTTTTATGCATGATGTCATGCCGTATCTGTTCCGTACCGTAAATTGCTCAGTGCTCGCTAAAGTGAACTGATCTTCATCAAAAGCAACAGTTTCTTTGTAGACTTGCGCATCTGTGTCATGTTCACTAATACCATAGTGCTGTTATTATTATTAGTAGTTGTTGTAGTTCTGAAATCAGACTTTTTCCTCCATTATTTAGGTTCTACAATCACGGCAGAGATTCAGGGTGTGATCGATGCATGCGTGAAGCTGACAGGAATGCCGGATCTCACCTTGTCGTTTATGGTAAGTCTGATCACTTTGGATCATTTTGAACGCTGCTAAGAGTCCATAATATATTCACTCATATTTGTGTTAATAAAAATCTGAAGTGTTTAATTATTATTATTATTATTATTATTATTATTATTATTATTATTATAAAATGCATTTTGATGTTAAATGACTCTCTCTCTCTCTCTCTCTCTCTCTCTCTCTCTTAGAATCCTCGGCTGTTGGACGACGTGAGTTTCCACCCATGCGTCCGCTTTAAACGCTGGGAAGCCGAGCGGATCCTGTCCTTCATCCCTCCGGACGGAAACTTCCGGCTGCTCTCGTACCACGTCAGCTCTCAGAAGTAAGAAAGAATTCTCTCCTTCCTTTTCTCCAGATCAATTTTCAACCCTTTACATCCTCACACAAAGTTTTTAACTGCACATGTGACGCAAAGTTTTAACCTGAGATCCCTCACTATCTTTCTCTCTCACTGTACTTTCTGCCCTCAGCCTGGTGGCCATCCCGGTGTACGTCAAGCACAACATCTCGTTTCGTGAGGGCAGCTCTCAGGGCCGTTTCGACCTGACGCTCGGCCCTAAACAGACCATGGGGAAAGCAGTGGAGTCGGTGCTGGTGAGCAGTCAGCTTCCACGCAGCGTCCTCAACGCCAGCCTTAACTCTTCACAGGGAACCTACACCTTCGACCCCGTCACCAAGGTAGTGTTTAGTGTTCTGTTCTAGTTAGTTCAAAACTCGTCAAAGCCAAAAAAGAGTGGAAACTGTAATCAAGATATCATATGATGAGCTGAATGATATTGGCTCATTAGAATATTAGGCCATGCCCAGTTTCACATTATGACCGAACACATAGAAACATTTTTACACACCACATGCCCTGTGTGTGTGTGTGTGTGTGTGTTTGTGTGTGTGTGTGTGCAGCTCTTGACATGGGATGTGGGGAAGATCAACCCACAGAAGCTGCCCAGTCTGAAGGGCACCATGTGTCTGCAGGCCGGAGCTTCCAAACCGGACGAGAATCCAACCATCAACATCCAGTTTAAGATCCAGCAGATGGCCATCTCAGGTAGGTTCAGGAACTCTCGTTTGAATCGAATGATTCAGGTTGTCATGGTGATATTAAACGGGTTCACTTTGTCAAAGATTTATAAAGGGTCTAGTACACAATTTTGAAAACTAACACTAACTACCTTCATTCAGTGTCAATAAACGTCCAAGAAACCAGGTCAGTTCTAGTTTATGTTACAGCAGCTGTAATCAGCCGTTCTCACGTCAGCTTTTGTCACGTTACCATAAAACTACAGAAAGTAAAAAGGCTTTTACTTGACACATACACAGACCAGGTGGATTTATTTATTAGGCAGCAGGTGAACATTTTGTTTAAAGTTGATGTTAGAAGCGGGAAAAATGGGCGAGCGTAAGGATTTGAGCAGCTCTTGTGAGATGTTCCTGGTCTGCAGTGGTCAGTATCTATTAAAAGTGCTCCAAGGAAGGAACAGTGGTGAACCGGCGACAGGGTCGTGGGGGATGAGGTTCATTGATGCACGTGAGGAGTGAAGGCTGGTCAGAAATGCTGTCAGAGCTTCGGTAACTGAAAATATTCTTGTGACTCGCGATGCTGTGATTCGACCACTAGGTGGAGCGCCGGTCTCTCCCAGGCTCTCTGCTCCGTCAGAGTTCAACGCTGATCCTCACGGGTCGTCTGGGTTCACATGCAAATGCTGCTGATGCGTGTCGCATCCCAGCACCATGGTAACGTATTATACAATAGGAACTCTCGGAGTGACACTTTGTTCTCTTTCCTCCTTTGTCCTGAAGGCCTGAAGGTAAATCGGTTGGACATGTACGGCGAGAAATACAAACCGTTCAAAGGCATCAAGTACATGACCAAGGCGGGAAAATTCCAGGTGCGGACCTAAAGGCCGATCTCAACTCCAGCAGCTTCCAGCGGCTCCAATGACAGCGTGCACCCAGTGGGACATTACAGTGTGTGTGTGTGTGTGTGTGTGTGTGTGTGTGTATGTGTGTGTGTGTGTGTGTGTGGAGTGGTATGAATGGGGGCATAGAAATGCAGAATATGATTACGGGGGTTGATTAAAAGAAGATTTTTCATGATTTAAATGATAATGATATGTAAGTGCTATTGGATAAACATTGTTCAGGTGAAAGTATTCCTTGGAGTAAACCACTGTACGCTCGTTCGGGTGATGAAGGAAGTGTGTATGTCGTGTTTATAAAGTCTGAAGAACACACTGATCTTCCTAGTGTGTTCTTCACCCTGCTCTCGTGTCCAGGGGTTAGCACTCGCAGCTTTCATTTCTAAAGAAAATCCAACAACTGTGTCCCCGTCCTTATAATTCCTACCGTCGTGCTCCTCTTTTTTACGTCTTAGTTCTGTTTATTTATTTATATTTTTCTTGTTCAGTTTATGTTTTGGAATTGTCTATTTATTTGAAGCTTCAATTGTTGAACTCAAAGATGTTAGCAGTAGATTTTAGTCCAGATGCAGTAAGAAAACCTACATGGAAGCTACAACACAATAAATACATGGTTACCGTTAGTTGATTGGTACCTCCACCAGTAACTCAACCAGTAACTCCACCAGTAACTCAACCAGTACATCCACCAGTAACTCCACCAGTAACTCCACCAGTACCTCCAAAAGTAATTCCACCAGTAACTCCAGCAGTACATCCACCAGTAAATCCACAAGTAACTCCACCAATACCTCCAGCAGTACCTCCACCAGTACCTCCACCAGTAACTCCACCATCATACACTTAGCTCTCCATTGTAGTAATGCCTTCACCCCTATGATGAGCGAGACTTCAACAGTGCTGTTTCCTGAACCACGTTATACCCCAGCGTTATTACAGTTCACAAAAACATCTGGACAGAGTCTCTCTCTCTATCTCTTCTGTTCTCTCTCTCTCTCTCTTCTCTCTCTCACACACACACACACACACACACACACACACACATTGTGGATCAGGAATGTGTTTATAGGTATATAATATATATAATCTATCAGCGGGGACTCTATAACCACTATTTCACTGACTGGTGATCACTGAGGAAGTTTACTGAGGCACCAAGGACCAATTAAATACTCTGATGGTTGTTGTTCACTGGATTTTTTTTTGTTTGCTGTGTTTGTTTGTTTGTTTGTTTGTTTTTCTTTGATGGCTTTGCAGTGATGCAAAATAAAAGACCAAACTTTAAAGATTGTTGTGTGCTTCAGAGTGACCTGAACACAAACCCAGGCTTTCCAGGATCTGGACCACCATCAGTCCCACAGGTTGTGACTCTGTAATCTCTGACTCGAAACAGGCTCTGTATCAGACGAGTCTATATCAATTCTGACTCTTATAAACTAAAACAAGACAAAATAAGCTCTAATTCAACAAAACCTCTAACCACATTAAAATATTAATTATAGTAATTAAACAGAATTAAACTGATTATCGATACATTCCAGCGTGTAAAACTCACAATCAACCAAAAAGCTCTGACTTCACACCACATTACTGCCAAAACTGATTCAGTCTCTGACTCTATTTACTCTGACTCATTATAAACTCTGATTCTTTATACACACTGACTATATATACCCTGAGGTGTTATAAACATTGAATCTGTATAGACTTTGAGACTTATATATACTGACTTTATATATGATCTGACTCTTATTAAGCACTGACTCTGAAAGTACTCTAACTTGTTATAAGTCCTGAGTCTGAATATACTCTGACTTGTTATAAGTCCTGACTCTGAAAGTACTCTGACTTGTTATAAGTCCTGACTCTGAAAGTACTCTGACTTGTTATAAGTCCTGACTCTGAAAGTAATAACTTGTTATAAGTCCTGACTCTAAAAGTACTGACTTGTTATAAGTCCTGACTCTAAAAGTACTGACTTGTTATAAGTCCTGACTCTGAAAGTACTGACTTGTTATAAGCCCTGACTGATTTTACTTTTTATTAACCCCGACTCTATATATGCTTTGACTCATTATAAGTCACGATTCTTTATCAACTCTGACTTAGTATAAGACACGACTCCTTATATTCTCTGACTCCTTATAAGCCCTGACTCTGAATATACTGTGACTCATTAGAAGCCCTGACTCTGAATATAGTCTTAATAATCTTTAGAAGCCCTCATTATTTTTCTCCCACTATTTTGATTCCTTCTAAATTTATTTACTGACATTGATCACAGAATTTCTCGGATTTTTCTGGAGATTTGTTCCTCGAGGTGGAGCACAACATCTCACCAGAACATCAATTTAATAGTAATTAGATACATTTTTAGCTTTAATTAGACTTAATCGCATAAAGATTTGCTGCTGAAATGTTTCTAATGGAGAGAATTAATTATTAATCCATTTTGACTACAGGAGCAAATACAGTTTAATATAATTATATCAATTCAGCAATTAAATATAAAAACACTTTTTATGGTGCAAATTATTTTATTTTTTTTACAAATTTTGATATATATTTTTTGGAAGTTTTATATTTATAGTAATTCTGTTTTGCAGCAGTTCTGAATGTGTGCCGTGTGTCTACAGTCCTCAAACCCACACCAACAATTTTAACCCTTCTGCTCCCACAAAACTCCACTCCACACTTTCCTTCAGCCCCACAGGCCAGGCTCTTCCTCCTCCTCCTCCTCCTCCTTCTCTCTTTAAATCTAAGAGCAATGGACACTAAAGGAGGGGCCCAGATGGACAGAAACTTTTTTTCTCTCCATGTGTTATCAGTCTTTGAATAAATGTGCAGTGTCACGGTTTGGCCGGCAGCTTGTCACTGCAATGCATTCTTCTTCTTCTTCTTCTTCTTCTTCTTCTTCTTGACTCAGCTTCTTCTTCCTCTTTTTTTCTTCTCGCTTCTTTTAATCTTTTGTAATTTTTTTTATTTAGTTTTAAGCTTTCAGAGACATCTGAGAATATGCAAAGGCAAACAGGACTTCATGGTGAGTAGATTTTTTCTTCACCCTTTTAATGCGTCTTTAAGCTCATGGGGTGCGCGTGCGTGTATGTGTGTGTGTGTGTGTGTGTGTGTGTGTGTGTGTGTGTGTGTGTGAATGTGAATGCGTGTGTATTCCTACTAGGGAAAGTGATTAACTCATCACTGCTGTAATTAGTCCAATACACATCGATCTCTGATAATCTGATCTGTAACTCCTGTACTTTCTCCCGTATTTGTGTTGCTAATCGATGCGCGAGCTCTTTATCTTTTTTTTTTCTTTTTAATCTTCTTCACTTGTTTTCTTCCCAAGCTTGTTTTTATTATTATTATTGATTTACTTAGTGCTATGCTGGTGTGACTTATAACACATTTGACCACTCACACACACTCACACACACACACGCGCGCGCGCAAACTGCGGGGTACTTTATCCCGGAGCGTGTTTGGTTTTTCACCTTGTCACGTGCTTGATAAACATTAGAGAAATGTCAACTTAATTGCAGTTGCACTAAAGAGTTAACACTTCGGGACGGTGGTGGTGGTGGTGGTGGTGGGGGTTTGTTGCGGGGCACGTGCGCCCATAGAAGTGCACAGCTAAACATATTCCTTAGGTTTATTGCACATTGTTTGGAAACGTGCACACGCAAAAAAAAAAAAAAAAAAAATGCATAGTTTCTACGATAAGGCGCAAGCGCGAGACCGTTGGTGACGGTTTCTTTTTTTTTTCCTGGTTACATCCTATATAGTAAAACAGTGCGGTTTGGGACGTGCCCCCCCCCCCCCCCCC
>MU563244.1:12463656-12549841 GCA_024362625.1 Silurus asotus
GGGGTTGCATGCGAGACTTTTTTTCCCCTTTTCATTTCATCAAGCCACGTGCTCCGTGTCGTTGCGTGGCGCGTGCATTCTGTGGCGCGTTCACATTCACAGGTTCGTTGCATCTTTTTAATTAATTTTATTTGCATTAATAAATAAATATATAGATATTTTTTTTCACGCACGCGATGTTGTTTAGTCCTGTTTTATTAGTCACATGTTTAGAGAGAGAGAGAGGGAGAGAGAGAGAGAGAGAGAGACTAACTCACCTTGTATCTATTAAGTAACAACAACTCTCTCTATATGAACGAAAGTGTTGTGTTCCTGACTTTCCCTCATTTCATGTGCTTCTTCCACACATTACTGAAGGCGCAAAATAGCACGAGATCTTTAGATGTGAGGGAATTAAATTTTAACTTGAAATATGAAACTCAAACATGACAATGTGCACAAAACCTGCTCAATAAAGATCTGCTTTCCATGAGTTGGAGTTGAAGATCTGCTGCTATAGAGCTCTGACCCTAATGAACACTAAAGTCATTTCCCTGCTGACTGCACCCCAGAGTTCCTCATCTCACCGCATATTCCCAAGAGTGGAGTTTATTATAACAACAAATGGAGACTAAATGTGGAATAGGATGTTTAAAGAGAAGCACATGGTCAGGTGTCCACAAACTTTCGTCCATGTAGTGTATCAGGGTTTTTATTTGATCAGACACAAAATCAGTCGCTGGGTTTGAGCTGCTACAGGAACATCCAGCTGTGATGTGTGTAAATATCAGATAGAACTGCATCATTAGATTTTCAGTGCTGTTTGGATGTACAGACTGTGTATGTGTTCACACTGTAATCTGGATTTATGGTGATTCTGGAGATACTGAGTTAGTTCTTCCTGGTTGGGTTGCCAGATTGTGCCAATTTCATGATGTGTATTTTCTAATATTTAATATCTAGACAAATGGTTTGCATTTGCACATATATAAAGACTAATCTCAAAGTATTTGATTAATCAGATTGAGGTTTTCCGATCTGCCAACCTGCAAATCCACATGGTTTCTTGAGTTCATCCCTATAAAAATAGTTATCACATGATACTAAGACATTTTTATTCCAGTGAGAGGTTTAGATCTCACTGTGGTTAAGAAGGATTTTTGTTGTTGACCAAATCTAATGTTCAGAAAGTGGTGCTGTTTGGTATCATGGACCACAAGAAGCGTACTGAAGTGTAAACACTATGTTCATGTTGGCTTCTAATTTGGGTTCGTAGTAGACTCAGGATTTTGTGGCACGTCGAAGGCTGTGACGGATTCGGTCTA
Source organism: Silurus asotus (assembly GCA_024362625.1). Classification (NCBI taxonomy): domain Eukaryota; kingdom Metazoa; phylum Chordata; class Actinopteri; order Siluriformes; family Siluridae; genus Silurus; species Silurus asotus. The sequence continues at coordinate 12,464,961 of MU563244.1, forward strand.
ATTTTAGACCAGTGCTTCAGCCTCAGACGGAAACAAGACTCCGGTCTCGCAAACTTACACCAGGATTGAAGATGATATTTCTTTTTTTAGACAAATAGAAAGAACATGAAGCATTTTATTGAATAATACATTTTTTTGTTGTTTTGCTTCATCATTTAATAATCGCACGTTTTGTGACGTTTATTTTGCATCATATTTTTTGTTTACCTTTTTAAAAACGATTAATTTACATTTCAAATCACATGAATTATTTTTTCTATATGCTTTGTTTGTCACACGTTTTATTTGCACATTGCACTAAACGGGACCACGTGTAAAAAAAAAGTGTAAAAAAAAAAAAAAAAGAAGAAGAAGGGCTTCCTTTTTTCTTTACACGTATATTTGTTCCCATGTTTAAAGTTGGTGCACCAGGAGAGAACATCCTCAGAGTCTCACAGCGGGATGTGTAGTTCACTGTATGTCCAGTAGGGAGGCGCCTCCACACTACAGGGTAAATATGTAAAAAGGAAAAAAAAAAAACCCTTTACGGTGCACCTCATGTTCAATCCGAATCCATAAACGCATTTCTCTTTCCTTTATTTCGAAAAAAAGAAAAGAAAGAAAAGTCAAAGCTCGTTTCGCGTGTATAAGAATTGCGTTACAATCCGCGAGCGCGAGACAAAAACTGGAATGTGCTGCTCTACAGGATTTATTTTTGCAGACAAAGGAAAGTGCGCGCGCGCTCGCTCACTCACTCACTTACTTACACGCACGCTAAAAACGCGCGTGCACGCACATATCGCTGGTTATTCGCGCGTGGGCAGATGCGCCATTACGAGTACGCGGTTTGTCACACGTCTCACGGACGCCGTGTGTGTGTGTGTGTGTGAGAGAGAGAGAGAGAGAGGGAGAGAGAGAGAGAGAGAGAGAGAGAGAGAGAGCGCGCTGGGTGTGGCGCGTGTATTCTTTGCTGATTAATCTACAGCCCTTTCTGAAGTTCCGTTATTCAGACTTAACGCGGACGCGCACACGTACGCCACTTCCTCCTCCACCACCACCACCACCACCACACTGCAGTGCGCGCGCATGTGGGCACGACGTTGTGCCATTATACACTGTGTTATATGCGTTTTATTGCACACGATATCAACCTGCTGCTTTTATTGTTAATTTTTTTCCCCAATATATATATATATTAATGCTAATTTGTTAAACCACTTACAGAATTGTGCAGTGTGTGTGTGTGTGTGTGTGTACCTGCATGCTAATCCAGATGTGGAGCTTATCTAAGAAGTTAATTTCAAACCCAAATATTCTACACAGCAGTATTTTAGGTCCACATACACGTGTAATGATCATATACACAATGTATATACATATTTCTTATTGGTGTGCAGATCAGCACGGTCCCTGCGCACTACAGACACGCTATTCAATATTAAAATGATATTTTTGATGAGTCGTCACTTGGATGTCAAGTTTGTTTATTACCTTTGATTGACTGCCAGCCGAAACAGTGGGAAACAGGACTAACAAGGCAGGCTTGAGGTGATTGATGAACAACTCAACTACATTAGTACAAGATTTCATTAATGCTCTTATGGCTGAATCTTATTTAAATCTTCACAAGCACACTACAAAATCTAGAGGAACATTTTCCCAGAAGAGTGGAGGTTATTATCACAGCAAAAAGAGACTTAATGTGAAATGGGATGTTCAAAAAGCACAATGTTAGGGTCAGGTGTCCACAAAAGTTTGGTTATAACATTTATATGTGAGTGACATAAACATTTAGTTTTTCTCAATTCTACACAAATGAGTTATGACCAAGTAAAGCAAAAAACCCCGAATGATTACCTGAAATGATTACTTTAGTACAATCCTTACGGTGTATGTGGTCTGATGTTTCTTCAGTTCCCTGCTCACAACTTTAGTTCCTGTCTGCAGTTACTTCCTGTTCACATTTTAAAGCCTAAAAATGGAAAAATATCTCTTAGTATATGTGAATAGAGACAACATGAAGAAATAGAAACCTGGGAAAGAAGAAGCTGATGCTTATCTGAGAAGTGAGGATCAGTAATGAGAGACTACAGGTGTCATGAGTGACCTCACTAGCGAGTGTGAGCAGGCAAGCTTTTGAAAATGATTACATTTTCTGTTTCTCTTCTCTTTTATACTGCAGTCTGTCGGTGGCTAGAGGAGCTCTGAACTGACATGGCTCCTGTGAACCTGCTGATGTTGGACCGGACACTCGCTCTGCCGTACGGAGAGAGGCTCTCTGACTTCTACATATTCTCGAAGCCTGTTTGTACAGGTGAATGAAAATGAGCATTACATTTCTCTCACAGTAGCAACATCTGTCACGGCTCTGCTGCTTTCCTTCCCTTCCATCTTTCCCATATTCTCCAAGCCCACTGACTGTATGGACTCCTCTGTGCACTGTATCACTTCCTGTATTGCTTCGAATTGAATTTTGAATAAAAGACATCCCAGCATGCACAAGCCTCAGAATGGGCCTGCTCCCCCGGCACCGGATGCATATGAATTCCCGTTGGATGAAGAGGACGCTAGGGTGTTCCTCAGACCCGGGGGAGTGAGCACGGTGTCTCCTCTGAGCCAGTACATCCAAACCGAGCACCAGCATGCAGGACTCTTCTCCATGCCCCAGGATCCTGTGAGAAAAAAAAGGAAAAGGTGTGGTGTATGCGGGCCCTGCATGCGAACGGAGAACTGCGGGACCTGCACCAGCTGCATCAATAGGAAGGTTGCACATCAAATCTGTAAACTCAGGAAGTGTGAAGAACTCAAGAAGAGGAGGGTCACCTGGCAGGTAAGAGGCTGAGATGAAACACTGACACACACATACACACAGCTGTTCTTAATGCCTGGTAGTTTCTGTAAGAAATGTCCTCCATGCCTTGCTTAGAACATTATTTGGTGGTATGGGGTGGCATTGATGTCATGGACCAATCATAAACATGACATGCACATTATTATAAATTAACAATGTAGTAAACGGAGGCTGTCAATTACACGATATGGACAAAAGCTTGTCGACATCTGCTTCTTTTTTTAACGCCCCTGTGCCCAGTAAGCTCAACTGTTTAGGGGAAGATCTTCCATCTTCACATATGTGTTCAATAGGCTTTTTTAGCAGGAGATCTTCCACTCCAAGCCATGTGAAGCAGATCCTCATGGAACTGGCTTTGTGCACAAGGGCATTTTCATACTGGAACAGGGTTTGGGTCTCCTAGTTCAAATGAAGGGAAAATTTCACATCCTGTGGAAATGTGTGCCTCCAACCTTGTTGGCAAAAGTTTGGAAAAGGAAACACCCCCCCCCCACACACACACAAACAACTGAGGGAAGCTGGTAGTTCAGTGGTGTTGGACTTCTGCTCAGAAGGTCATAAGGTCAAAATCCCAGCACCACAAACTGCCACTGCTGGACCGTTTAGCAAGACCCTTTTCCCTCAACTCTTCAGTTGTACAACTAAGATAAGATACATCTAGGATAAGGGCATCTGCGAAATGGCATATATATTAATGTAACCAACATATTTTAACCTCCATTTTCTTAACATAAGTTTTTATTTCTGGCATATTTTTATTGCTTAATTCTGAATTCTGATGTCATCAAAAGAAACTTCTCACTTTCTCACTCAATCAGTAATTTCTGTAGTGTGCAAAGAAGCTTTGTTTAAAGGTCATATATTGTTCATTATCCATCAGGACAATGTTTTAAATAATTTTTTTTGGAATTGGGTTGTCTTTATGAAATGATGTATGTGTAACAAGATGTCGTGTTGTGATTAGTGTGCAAAAACCTGGAGTTTAAGAGAAATCGGATCCCACGGTTTTGGATTTCACCACAGTCAGGCCGCTTTCAAAGTGAAAACACATGTGAGCTAAACGTTTCCTTACACACTTCGGGCCACCGGATTTTCACCCGAGCGTTGAAGCGTGTTTATCAAGCGCAAAAAGCCGCCAACGTGAATCGCTTTCCCTCGCTCTTAATCGAAATCATTCATGACTTTCCACACGAGTCAGGTCACGTGGCATCTGTGCCACTTCGGATCCGTAGGTTTCATAATGACGTCGATGTTGACAAAGCTACAGGAAGGAAAAGGTTCTCAAATCAAGACCACAACTTCTTGTAGATCCTCCTTGCTGTTTGATGTATCTCTGAGACATTCCTCATCTACCCTGTCCAAACTTGTCCTCCACATGTCCTGCCAGTCCTGACCTAGTTTACCTTTACAGCTCAGCTTTTTGACCATCCAGAAGACTATAAATTACACAATTCAGCCTCTAACTAATTACTTTGTTGACTGATAATAAGGGTAAAACCTTTTGTTCTCATTTCCAGTTTGTTGTTTGCACTCATGCCTCAAAGCCTCGGTCTTTAACTGTAGATCAGATCAGGGTTACTTTAAGGCTAAAGCCGTAAAAACAGTTGTATTGAGACTCACCCAGTTTAATAGACTTGAGTTAAAGAGATTTGCCTAACTTCGCTCCAGGCGCTTTCTTCAGCCCTGATAAGACTTACCTGTTCCTAGAGAGTTGGAGACACAGGCTTTCGAAGCAGCTTGGTGTTTTGATTGCGGCTTGACTTAAAGTAAAGAAATGTCTTTAAGAACAGCTGCTGTTTGCTACGTCACAGGACAGCTTAACACTCATGATGATGGACATGATTAACTAGAATTACCCTGATTGAAGAGTGGAGATGTATCCTAGCTCTGGCTTTCTTAGACTCCTTATTACTTAAAATCCTAGTCACAGTTTTGCATTTAAGTCTCCATCATAACCACAATTAAGATGGATTTTTAATGAAAGGACTTTTGGTGTCACCCAGATGAGACCGGTTCCTCTCAAGGTTTCTCAGGAAGTTTTAACTTGTCACTTTTGGGACAACATCCATTATTGAATGTGCTTTACAAATGCAATTGACTGGTACTGAACTGGTTCTGAGGTGGTATAAAGTTTCAAGACTCACTCTGTTTACAAGAAAGTACTTTATCTACGTTTACACACCACCAACTTCAAAATAGTCCCCTTGCATAGCAATACAGCGTTCCTGCAACTTCTGGAACACATCCTGGAAATCTTCTTATCATTTGCCCTGGATCTCCAGAATGGTGTCAAAACACTAGCCTTTGAGCTGCATCTTCATCTTTGGTAAGAGGACAAAGTCTGCAGGAGCCAAATCTGGCGAGTAGGATGGGTGAGATCATGTTGTTTCTGGCAAGAAACTCACATGTGAGGTGGTCAGAATAGCAGATGTGGTAATGCATGTGGTCAGAACAGCACCAGTTGCACAGCTCCAGATGTACACAGAATGATGCCTTAAGCCACACTGACTTATGAAAGTTGGTGCTCCCTGTGACTGTGCGTGCAGCCTTGTGCTGCCAACTGTTGGCGTGTGACAAAACTAGTCTTGAAACTTTTTTGATACCACCTCATATGTCTACAGTTGCAGCAAACAGTTTCGCGCTGGACAGTGAACAGTTGATAATCTTAACGATGATGAAACTATAATGAATAATTTTTTTCTATAATAAGAAGATGGGTTCTCTTTTGAGTCTCGTTGCTCTCTAGGTTTCTTCCTCATGAAGCGTCAGGGAGTTTTTCCCTCACCTCTGGCTCACTTACTAGGGACAAACTTGCAGGACCAATATAAACGTATAACTTGAATCTATTAGTTTTTGTAACTCTGCTTTGTGTAAAAAGTCCTAGGATCAGCTGTAGTAGGTGATGTTCTTGATGTTCACCCCTGAGCTCAGAACATTACCTACTGCAGCTGATCCTAGGAATTGACAGTAAACCTGACTTAGCTGAACAAGGAGCTTGAACATAGCTCATACTGCTTCAAGAGAGTAGTAAGATTCTGAAAAGGAGAAGATTTTAAAGCTCTGTGCACCAATAACAAGACTTTCAGTCATCATAAAACTTCAAAGTCAGCCGATGTAAACCGAGGAAAAAACAACTTTTATTTCCCTGTAAGAAACGCGAGATCAAGTGTTCTGATGAGTTTCTAAATTAGTTGATGCTTTTTTGGAATAGACAGCACTCCACTAAAACACTGGAGACACACAAAGTGACAGTAGAAATGAGATGATATTAAACTTAGGTCAAGCTTTCCACTTCTAAAGTGGTGATTAAATATGAAATCTTTTTGAAAACGAGTCGAATATAATTGCTAAATAAAATAGTTTGTAGTCAGTGTGGCAGCTTTGCACTTTGTCCTGCACTAAAGGGTTCCTCTCGATTCGAAGTGTACACTGAAGTCACATCGGAAAAAACCCCAAAACAAAACGATGTTCTCGAGGTTTTCCGAAGTTTCGTGTTCGATTTGTGTGCGTTCTCCTGCAGCTCCTGTTCTCCTAAAGCCACTCAACCAGATGGTGCAGCCTTTGTTTGTCTTTTAGCTTTTATTTGTTGAGTGGCAGTTGTTAGCAGTGTGTGTGTGTGTGTGTGTTTGTGTGTGTGTGTGTGTGTGTGTGTGTGTGTGTGTGTGTGTGCATGCACGGTGGTTGCTATCCTAGAATTGGGTAAGACAAAGTAGTCATATAGAAACTAATTCACTGATTTGATTGAGAACGTTGTGCAGGATTGTTCATTCAGAGATTTCTCCTGCCCTGTTTTGAAGGTGTGGATTATCATTACACCCAGATTCAATCTTGTGTCTGTCATTTCAGTCACTTTTGCAGCTCTGACACATTCATAAGAGACACATCTGAAAGATCAGCTTCAGTAGATCTCCGTCTTTCTTTCATGTGCACTATGTGGTCAAAAGTGTTTTGACACCTGCCCTATTTTTTTTATAGCCATATATGTTTCCCAAACTGTCTGAGATTTTCTGCTGTAGAGCTCCAACCCTATTGGAGAGATGAATGTAAACTCTGACTGCACCCCAGTAGCCTCCTCATCTCCTCACCCACATCAGCCCCCTGACTTTACTAACACTCTTATAGCTGAATGAACCCCACAAAAATCTAGTGGAACATCATCCCAGAAGAGTGGAGGTCATTATAACAGCTAACGGGGGCTAAACTTTTGTGCATATACTGTAGTGCGTATACTTACTAATATAATTAAACATTTAAATTCAAATCAATTGGCATCTAATCTCCTCCCTACCCAGTTCCTGGAATTCCCAGGATAGACTCCAGATCTGTTCCTGAAAAAGAGAGAGAAGAATAAAAGCAGGAATGAATAATCTCTGCAGGAACTTTACACCAGGTTCTGTTGTTAATTTTCAACATCAGGAACAGCTGGAACCTTTTTGTTACTACTTCCCTTTCTTTTGAACTGAATTCAGTAAATTCTTTCTTTTGCTTCTATGCTTTTTTTTTTCTTTCTTGTTTCTGTTTAGTTGTTTTGAACTTGTTTGTTGTTTCTGTCTGTACACTGAGACACGTGGTTTATTTCTGAGCTCAGCGTTAAAGGTCCGAACTCAGCAGCTCTGAATTCCTTCCACCTGCTCTGTGTGCACTGCGGCCTGACCTTTGACCCTTGGAGGCGCTCCCGTGACTCATATGGGAGTCGACCTGGGACACAAAGAGCTTCTCCTCTTTGTCTCTTCCCCTTTATGTGAAGCTTCTCACTTCTCCATTCATTCATTTACTCGTTCGTTATTTATTCATCGTTTTTACACCAACGTCGGCCTGAGATTACAGTGTGAGCGAAGCTTTCTCCCTCTTCATTCTTTTCATTTTCCTGTTTTTTTTTTTTTGCACGTCCCACTTTTTCCTCACCCACTTTCATTCTTTGTCTTGTTTGCTTTTCTGCCCTTTTTTTCCCTCTTTATAATTTCTTTTACTTTATTTCTATTTCATATCTCTGTTTTTCTGCTCGTTCCTATCTATGTTTTCTATTTAACTCACTTCACAGTGTTGCACAGTGTAGTGTAGGACAGACACACAGTGTAGGACAGACACACAGTGTAGTGTAGGACAGACACACAGTGTAGTGTAGACAGATACACAGTGTAGTGTAGACAGATACACAGTGTAGTGTAGGACAGACACACAGTGTAGTGTAGGACAGACACAGAGTGTAGTGTAGGACAGACACACAGTGTAGGACAGACACACAGTGTAGTGTAGGACAGACACACAGTGTAGTGTAGGACAGACACACAGTGTAGTGTAGACAGATACACAGTGTAGCACAGACACACAGTGTAGTGTAGGACAGACACACAGTGTAGTGTAGACAGATACACAGTGTTGCACAGACACACAGTGTAGTGTAGGACAGATGCACAGTGTAGTGTAGGACAGACACACAGTGTAGGACAGACACACAGTGTAGGACAGATGCACAGTGTAGTGTAGGACAGACACAGTGTAGTGTAGGACAGACAGACAGTGTAGGACAGACACACAGTGTGGGACAGATGCACAGTGTAGTGTAGGACAGACAGACAGTGTAGTGTAGGACAGCTACACAGTGTAGGACAGACAGACAGTGTAGTGTAGGACAGAAACACAGTGTAGGACAGACACACAGTGTAGGACAGATGCACAGTGTAGTGTAGGACTGACACACAGTGTAGGACAGACACAGTTGTCTAAATCTGTCTTTTTCTTTCTATCTTTGACTTTTCTTTTTCTTTCTTGTGCGTCCATCTTTTTTACTTTATTTTTCCCTTCCTTTAGACTCATCTATTTTCTATTATTTCTACTTTTCCTTCCTTACTTCTTATTTTTCTTACTACTATTTATATTTTTTTGTCTTAATCATTGTAGGTTTGTCCTTTCTTTCTTTCTTTCTTTCTTTCTAATTTACTTTATTTCTTTTTTTACCTCTATCTTTCTGGCATTCTCTGTTGTTCCATTGTCTTCTTTATGTCTATTCTTACTTGACCTGCATTCATTCCGGCTCAAATCTGCAGTTTGTACACTCCTGTCCTCTTCTGTCCTTCTTTGTAAGTGTGTGGAATGTAGGGAATGAGGATGAAGTCGGGGGAGATGAGTAAACACTCGGAGAGAAACAGGAGGGAAAGAGTGTAAATACAAACAGGACTGACAGGCTTCAGGAAAGCTGAACTGCTCCAGGGTGGAGGAGGAAGGAACCCATCCCTCTACACGTGTCTCCTGTTTTTGTGTGTGTGTGTATGTAAGAGAGAGAGAGAGACCATCACTCACAGTCAGGCAGTGATCTGTACTTCATATCCTGCAAAACCTTCCTCAGCTTTCAGTGTTTTTATGCATATAGTTTATTATATACAGGAACAATCACACAATGTACAATACGTGAACAGTGATCTGTGTGTGTGTGTAAGATATGAAGCTCTGCCCTTCCCCCCCACTCACACTGCCTCACACTCCATTGACCTAAAAGGGCAACACACACACACACACACACACACACACACACACACACACACACACACACACGCACACACACACACTAACACTGTTCACTGTACAGAAAGTTTATCCTGGTGAATTAATGTTATTTTGTTTTTACTTCCCTGTCTCCCTGAATGACGACACAAACAAAAAACGAAACGAACAAAAGTCATTTCATTCATGCATTCATTTATAATGTGTCATAATGTGTGATGTAATGCCTCATAATCGCCTAATCCCACACATAGTCCATGTTTTTTTAACAGACACCCCTGAGACACGTTTCGTTGTTTGATAATAATCGTGAACATTGTTTGCGACTTACTTTTGAATTGTTTTTACATGAAAGCGGATCACGTTGAACATTCGTTTTTAGTTTCTCAGAGTTGTTCATTAGTGGCGAGTGCGGTGGTCAAAAAAGGCCGTATTTCATTGTCTCCTTCCCCTGACCCCTGCAATCCCCTGCCGCCTGACTCCCTGTCGCCTAGCAACCACATCTCATTATATCCCTCAACTCACCCAACCAGGCCTCGGCAAAGCGTACTGCGCTCCTGCTGTGCACTCAATAATGCTAATGATACCAAAACCAGTTACCGTGCGTCACTCGGGGCACAGAAGAAGCTTTATTGTTTTTGAAGACATCAAAGATACACTATATTCCTAAAAGTTTGACCTACTTTTCGAACCTCCCATCCCACAAATAGTCCCATCTTTCCTGTTATAATAACCTTCAATCTTCTGGGAAGATCCTCCACTAGATATTGTGAAGATTTGTGCTCATTCAGCATTGCAAGTGTGTTAGTAAATTCAGGTAATGATGGAGTTGAGAAGGTGAGGAGGCTTTGGGTGCAGGCAGCGTTCACATTCATTGTTCAATAGGGTTGGAGCTCTATAGCACATTAACACTTCCAACCCATGTAACAGCTGATCTTCATGGAGCTGGCTTTGTGTACAGGGTCATTGTCATGCTGGAGCGGGTTTGCGTCTGCTTGTTCAAGCGAAGGACAAACTTCATGCAAAGACGTCCTGTACAATTGTGTTGCTCCAGTGGTGTGGGGAAGAAGCACATATGGCTTGGAAAGTCCGGTGTCAAATCCCAATACTTTTGGCTGTAGAGTGTATAAGTGTGTTTAGGAGTAAGGTCATGTCACCGTGTCGCAGATGATCAAAGACGAACTCTACCTCTGCACTGCTCTGTGTGACGTCAGAGCTGAGCCGCAATCGTGTATCTGTCCTGAATTAAATATTATACTGAGAAATGGTGGCAATTGGTGAACAATTGCCACACACACACATACACACACACACACACACACTTTCTGGCTACTGTTCACAAGTCAAGTGCTGTTTCCAATTGTTACTTTATAAGGTATGGGGGTCTATAGCTGTCTGGGTTTGTGTGTGTTGGGGGGCAGTGCAACAGTGAATAAGCATGACTGTGTATAGGACATCTGTTTTGTCTGTGTGGGAGAGAAAGTCTTGAGAGAGAGAGAGAGAGAGAGAGAGAGAGAGAGAGAGAGAGACTCTGAATAGGTGTGTGGATTTGGAGGCTTTAGTCAGACTATTGTTGAAATAGTGGGAGGCGGAGAGGGTTAATTAGGATCGTTAATTCTGCTGTTATTAGAGCAGTCCTCAATCACACACACACATATGCAGGTGCAAATTCTCACAAGTCTTTAGTGATGCAGCCTTAATGATCCTTCTGTAGGGATCGTGTGAAACAGTGTGTTGACCAAGTGTGTGTGTGTGTGTGTGTGTGTGATTACTGTATTTAGGCTGCCTAATGGAGGTTTTCTGATTCGCTTGTTCGATCCTGTCAGAAGAGAGCGACACCAGGTGTCCTCGTGTTGACTGTGATGCTGCAATTCGGTATTTTCATGCAAGCGTAGTAAGAGGGCGGAGTTAGTTCCAACACATCATCCATTTAGAATTGTCTCCTTTTCTGTAAGTGTGTATGTGTGAGTCCTGCGTGGGACAGCGTAGATTTTGTAAAGGTAATGCGATTGGATTATGGGATATTGTTTTGGTGTAGTTTTGCAACTGTAACCGATACCAGACTAAAACGGATCTAATAACGGGGAAACTGATCAGACAAAATTGGCAGGGGAATAAAACTGTAACATACTGCAGGTAAAATAATTCACTCGTGTTTGTATTTCAGAGCAAACTCTTCATTACAATCCCACAGCAGAAACACCCTCGGGATCTTATGATAGTTTGTTAGCTAATTAATTATTTAGTGAGCTTTATTTCTGAGGATGAAACTCATTGAAGTGACCTGGCCAAGAAGCAGCAAAAAACATAAAAAGGTTAAAAAAAATAAAATAAGGGAACAATGAGTTATATAGTAGATGGATGGATGGATGGATGGATGGATGGATGGATGGATGGATAGATGGATAGATAGATAGATAGATAGATAGATAGATAGATAGATAGATAGATAGAAGGAAATTCAGGTATTACAGCAGCAAAGAGAGTTGAAAGTTATGTACATTACAAATAAAAAGGTATATACAGTATATAAGATGAAACAGATTCTGTGTGTGTGTGTGTGTCTGTGTGTGTGTGTGTGTGTGTGTTTTGTGTACACTGGCAGACAGGGTAATTAAAGAGACAGTGCAGTGCATCTATTCTCATACAAAGTTTAACAGAAGGAACTCAGGTTTTATAAATAAGCTGTCATAAATAAACAACTGTTCATATCAACACTCCTTTTTATCTCTACATTCAGGGTTTTCTCTTGTAGATCTCCGTTTACACATATATAAATAAATAATAGTTTTAGTCGCCTGTGGGTATTTTATAGACGGTGATCCGTCCTGTGCGGACTCCTGTCCTGTTCATCTCTTTAAAAGCGTATTTTTTCCCGTTTGTCCTATGAAGAATCCTGTCCTTTGATGTTTCTTTTATCCAAGAACTTCCTTCCTGTCCTTTTAAACATTATGTAGACTTGTGTCCTTTTAAAAGTCTTGTCTTTGATATGAACAAATTCCGTATTAAAATAAATTAAATTTGACTAAAATTGTCCATCTCTTTCAGTCTTCTTTTTTGAAGAACAATTACACCTTTTTTAAGTGTTTTTCTTTTGAAGACCCAAACACGTGTTCCTTGCGCATGCTCCTATGCAGCTTCTTCATCCTCACTTTAACTCAGTGTTTGTGACTTAAAGTCTTTGCCGACTTCTCGTCAGTTTGTCTGTCCACTTCTTTGCCAGGAGGATCTCTGGTTTGGGTTTGAGAGAAACCCAGAGTTCGTTTCTTCTCTCTTCTCTTCTTCTTCTCCACACGAGCATGCGTCGAAGTTAACATTAAATGACGGGTTTTATTTTATAGCACCGGACAAAGCACGAAAGCGAGAAAATAGTTTCGGTGCTCTACAGCGCAACCTCCCAACACCTTGTGGTTCCTGCAAGCTCGACCACGTGCACACAAACACACACACACACACACGCACACACACACACACTGACTCGTATGACGTTTCTGGAGTTCCCACGCTGCGTAACAACTGCTGCGTCACCGAATCGCTTTTTTTTTTTTTCCTTCCTTCAATGCTGCCTACTCATAGTGCACCATCTTCTGCACCTCTCGCTCTCTCCCTCTTTGTGTATCTCTCTTTCTATTTATTTTTTTCTGTCTTTGTGAATTTTTATCTTCTCTTGTTGGTTTTCACCCTCGCTTTCTTTTCTCCTTTATTTTCGTCCTAAGCGCGGATGAGCGTCTGTTTTTTGCACGCCGTTCTGTCGCTCCTCCGTTGTGTAGAAAATGTTAAGCCGCTCCGTTATTTTTGGACCCCGAGGTTCGATATGCTGTTTTTTCCATCCGCTTGTGAGATTTGGGATCCAGAAAAAAAAAAAAAACACAGTTGCTCGGAAACTCGTACCTCGATGTTTGTTTGTTTTTTTCCGTGTTATATAATTAATGTTTATTACTACGAGGCTGAGCAAACCTTGCCCTGCATTTGGACCCAAACACGTGGCTTGAGGTCACGTGACAAGTCGGTTTAGTAGATGATTAAACAAAATAACGAATATGTGTGGATGTATTTCCAAATGTTGAATGACTCAGTGATGTGTTTTATCTCCGGATCCGTGTGTGTTTTGTACACGCTTTGGTGTAATAAAATATGTCAGCTTTATTGCGCTGTTTTTTTTTCCCCCACTAGTTATCCTCGATTTCAGGCCAAATGCGTGTGTGTGTGTGTGTGTGTGTGTGTGTGTGTGTGTGTCTCTATGCACCAGAGCTCAGTGCAGTCCAGTCCGGCTGTTGCAAACCGCCGAGACACAGATGGTCGCTGGTGATAGCACATACCAGAGGCATTGTTTAGGACAGGCAAGCCAGAGATAATTGACAGCCTGAGAGAGAGAGAGAGAGAGAGAGAGAGAGAGAGAGAGAGAGAGAGTCAGTCCCATCCCCCAGCATAGACTCACAGCCGCACAGTGTGCACACACACAAACACACACACACACATTGTGCAGAGCACGTTCCCCCCCTCCTTTCTGTTCACCCAACCCCCTTCCCTCTTGTCCATCCTTCTTTCTCTCTCTTATTCTATTTCTCTTTCTCTCTCTGTGTCTCTCGCCCTCTTTCCCTCCTCCATGTCTGTGGTTCACCCTAGCAGCAGAGTCGCCTGGGCTCCGATTGGTGGCTCGACTCATTCGTGCGTGACGTAGTCAAGCGTATGAGTGCGCTCGTGTGCGTGTGCGTGCGTGTGTGTGTGTGTGTGTGTGTGTAGGTGGGAAGGGGGGACATTCACATCAGTTAGCTAAAGAAAGAGAGAGAGAGAGAGAGAGAGAGAGAGAGAGAGAGAGAGAGAGAGAAAAAGAGTGGGAGGACGTTGTGTGTATATCTGTGTATTGCTTTGCCTGTGCGTGCGAGTGTGTGTGTGTGCGTGCGAGCGTGTGTGTGTGTGTGGAGTGCAGTGCCGATAGTGATCGCATGGGCTTTAAATAAAACCCTCCCGTGTGTATGCGCTCGACCCGCAAAAGGGAGGAAGTGAGCGAGAGAGAAAGAACGAGGGTAGGAGAGAGAAGGAAGGAGTGAGCACGAACAAGGACAGGATCAGAAAATTTATATATATATATATATATATATAAAAAGAACAAGATGGCTTCCTGAATGGACAGAAAGAAAGAGAGAAAGAGCGAGTGAGAAGGAGTGAATGAGTGAGTGATTGGAGCAGGAAGACAGACTGAGCGATAGCTGAGAGGAGGCTTTTGATGGGGATACAACTAGCTGGTGGTGAGAAGAAAGCAGCAGCGGGACTGAGTGGGTAAATATTTGTGACACTGCCCAGTTGTACATGTGTATGTGGTGTGGGGTGAAGAGGTGGGGGGTGGGGTGGATGGGGGTGGTTGAGCAAAGACTGAACAGGAGAAGAACCAGATGGTGTGTGTTGAGGGTTAAAAACAATTGTTCATCATATTGTTGGATGTGAAATTAATAATTGATATACATACTATATATTAATACATATATATACACACACACACATTCATATGTATACAAGTTTACAAAACTATATTAACCAGAAAAAAAAATAAACAAAAACAAAACAATGAGTGACTTTCATGTGCATTGATCTGAAGGAGATATAAAGCTGAGTGGGAAGCTCATAATTATCAGAAAGTTCTTTCTGAGTCACATCACTGCAGCTGTGCTTCTCTGGAGGTCAAATGATGATTCACATGTTTTAATTTTTTTCTCTCTCTTGAAAAGGGAGCTTTATTTAGAATGCACAAAGAGTTGAGTGTCTGCTTGTCTGTTATCGTTATCGATGATTGTTAATCTGCCTCTTTTTTTTTTTCCCTCCCTCTGTTCTTCGCTCACGGGCCGGATTAGAAGGTGGACCAATTTGACACCGGTATAAGAGTGCACACCTTCACCCCCAACCTGGCCGCAGAGGTGAGCGTGACATGCTTGTAAACTTCACTATCTCGTTATATATAATATCTATTATTTTTTTTCCCAAGGCCACAGCGGGTTTTGGCGTCTTTTCGGGCGTCGGCACATGTTTTTAAATGCTGTGTGGTTTATATTTATATTTACATTTGCGCCATTTAGCAGACGCCCGTGTCCAGAACGACGTACAAAAGTGCTTTGAGTCTGTAGCAATGAATAAATCTATTCGTACGCCAGATTACAAACAAGATAAATCAGACTACAACTCTGTTAAGGGGTTTTTTCTTTTTTTTTTTTTTTGGCTGCCGAACAGCTGTAGACAGACACCTGTGAACCGCAAGTGCTGCACGTGTCTCAGCTTTTTTTGTGGGCTTAATGTCAAAAAGCTGAATGATCTTTAGGATTGAGATCTCTCACTGGAGCTGAATGCCTGCTCGTGTTGGCATGGTGTCGAGGAGATGAAGCGCCGGTGCTGTTTTGATTGGGCTCTAGTAGGCCCGGGTTTAAAGAGCCCCGCGCTTGGTGCTTATTGGAGGACGAGTGAGCGAGGGAAAAAGAGGAAAGGCGAAAAAGAGGCGTGAGTGTACCCTGGCCAAGAGAGAATAGGAGAAGGCCTCACTGTATTCCTCTTTCAATTTTTCTCTCTCCCTTTCTTTTCTTTTATATCTCTCTCTCTCTCTCTAGCAAATTGAGAGGAAGGCGGGGTCACCGAAGTTTCCCAGTCGTTTGAGGTAACGGGAGTGTGGATGCATGCGCACGCGCAGTCCTAAGCACGTGGTAGATTGTTTATGAACTCGAGTAACCTGTAGCATGGCTATTCCCGGCCTCCAAAGCTCAGACGGCGGCGTTTTTATCTTTAAATCCCGTTGCTGTCTCTTTTTGACCAGGCATTGGCCAATTTGTAAAATATCATGTATATTACAGATGTTATAAAACTTCTTCTCGCTGTTAATTTCTCAGGACTACAGGTTTATAAGGGTATCTGTTCATCTGACAGAACGTGACTCGTTCACAAATCATTTTCATGACTGTTAACTTGAAGATCACCGGGTTCAAATCTGACTCGGGTTCCAGACTAACCGACCTTGTTAATGTTTAATGTTGGATAGGTTCCCTCCTCCAGCTGACCTCTGAATGTCTGTGTACAGGCTCGGTTATATTAATGGCTTATACGACTGAATAGATAACAATTAAACTACACACTCACACACACAAAATCAACACACGTATGTACGCAAGCCTCCGGTTTCCCTGTGTCGAGGAAACGTGTTTGTGGCTTATGATTAAGCCCTGTGCTCTCTCTCATTGATTTTTATAGGAAATGCTGAACAAAGGAGCCCAGATATCATTTCTAAAAGGCTGAGAACTGAGGAAGGATCTTGAAATATTGAAATCCTGCAAATATAAATACTGTTCAAGGCTCTTTTTTTTCGAGGCTTTGTGAGGTATATCCTCTAGAAGCCTTTAATAGTGCACTTATTTACACATTCAGAATGAAAGAGACTTTGGGGAAATGAGGAACCGGGTATTGTTTGAGATTTTTTTCTCTATAGAACTTTTAGATAATTTTTTTGGTTCAAGAGATTCTCCTCTCGGAGAGAACTGAAGGGTGACAGTTATATATCTGTCTTTGTCCTCTATGAGAAATCTGTAAGAAATCTGTCAGACACCTTACAGATGACTGAAGGTCATAATGTTGCTTTTGATCTGAAATGACTTGAGAACCAGAGAGACTTCTGTGAATCTGAGTTTCCATTATAACATAAAACAAGTACATATTTCTAAGAAGAATACGGAGCTACTGAGAAGCGTGAAGGACGGATTTAGTGTTGATGCTCAGCGATTTTGACTTTTAGTCACTGATTGTTTGCGTGTCTTTTTTTTCCTCTCAGTCAGCGGTTCATAAATATAAACAAAAAAAAAAAGTATGATACAAGATGAACACCCCCTCCCCTCCTGGCTTTTACGAGAAGGTGTTTCGGCTCATATCATCACGAAAGCGCTCTCTTGGATTGTGAGAATTAGCGACTACGATAAACGCTGTGTATTTTTCATTAGACTGAAAGCTAGTCGACCACATGAAAAGGACCAGTGGAAAGTGTTTCGTAATGTTTTTTTTTTCTTTTCTCTTCTCTCCTTTGCATGGAGCGGAATCCCCGCGGCATTATGGGAAAGGGTTAACACTGACCTAGTTTCTGTGGCAACAGTGAGTGGTGCATGACATCACGGCTACAATTATAGCACAAGACCGCCTTTGAGGCTACAGTCATGTGACACAGCAGCGCGTGTGTGTAGAAAGTAGGGGAAATTTTCAGCGTGTGTGTGTAAAAGATTGTTTAAAGGTAAAGGAACGCACAGGAAGTTGTCGGTTTTTTGTAGTTAAAGAGTCCGGATGCCTTTTTAGGGTCTTATTGTCTGGCGTTTTATGATCTGAGGAATGTTTTCTACCTCGGGTATTCGTAGAGAAAGCACACGTTATGAGGTTATTTTTTGCCATTGCGTAATATGTAAGGAATTAAATCATATGTGAGAGAATGGTTTATTTCTGGCTGAATAATCATTCTCAGTGACTGAACATGGATCTTATACCAGTGTGTATCATCTTTTATCTCCAACACTGTCTGTCTTCTGCGATCACTACTGTCTCACTTTTCTTCAAATTCTTAGAAGTGGCATTTTTTTTTTCTTTACAGGGGCCCCCCGTTTCCTGTTTTTACTTTGTGTAAATGTCGTACGGGTCTGTGTGCACACCTTTGTGCTTGTGCAAGCCTTCTGGTCTCATTACACATGTCAGTGTCAGAATATATTTGACACATATTACCTCCATTTTTTTGTTCTTCTTGCCGGCCCCCCTAGCCATAGTTAAACTTAAGAACCATGAAGATGGACTTGGATTGTAATTAATATAAACATGCTACAGGTGTAGGGATGCTAAGTGCTACCATTTTTACACTCAGGTGTTTCAGTGAACAGCTGATAACCTTAACAACAGTATTAAGTATTGAGTGTCACTCAAGATTCCCTTTCAGATTTCGAGGTTTCTTACTCATGGAGTCTTACGAATTTTGTCGCCACTGGCAGGCACATTAGGAAAAACTAATATTGAGGACTAATTTATGTATATTCATGATTATAAAATGGAATTGAAAAGTCCACACTTAAATCAAACGGTAGCTTTGCAAAAACAATAATACACAATTGTTGTGTTACAATTTGAAGATGGCGGTGCAGTGCCCTGTTTGTGTGCTGTTATTTGTATTTTTTGTTTGTTTGTCTGCTTTGTATAAAAAAATAAGGTTTATTCTTGTCAAACAATCGTGTGTGCACAACATTGAGAAAGGCACAGAATCGACATTTTAAAATGTACACATGCTGTTGTGGTCAAGGCCTCTGTCACTTTGTCTATTCCTAATCTGTTTATATTTATCGATATCTCTTTTGTAAGCTCACACACCCCCCTGCTTTACTGTTTCTAGATGAATGTGTCATTGAGATTTAGCAGTTTTGTGAATGCTCACTGAGAACTGTGGCCTCACTTTTATAATGGCGGGGCAGCTAAATTACATTGTGCTGGAGGAAAGGGGTCACAAATTGTCTGCACAAGGAAGATCTTTGGGTTTAGTTGATGTGTAACAAAGAGTTGGTGGAATTATTCCATACGCTGCAGACGTTGGGATGCTTGACATTGAAAACAGTATTGCGTACATCTTGCTTTAGTGATTGCCTCAGGTTTTAAATTGTATTATCAACATCATCATTATTATCATCCTACGGCGCTTCTATTGCCATTGCGATTGGAGGGTTTGGGCTGTTGTGACGTGATGTAGCGCAGTACAAGCAGCACTCATAGCACACGCAATACTGCAGTCCACACTGCAACGGGATCCATAAAGAGTTTCTGGCCCTTTAAATGCGGCTACGTCTGCCTCGAACATATGGGGAGCTAATCTTAGCCTGACTCCTGTGAGGAGGAAAGAAAGAAACCCCTGGCAACACGCCACCATTCAGAGCTGGAACGAGATCATTTTCTTTCTCTTTCACCCTCGTTTTTATTTTTTAGGAATATTACAATAGTCGGATCATGATGACTTTAAAGCCATTTTTTCTGATGCTGTGTCGTGTTTTTTTTTTCTTTCCGTTTTTGCTTTGCAAATTCCCTCATGGCTTCAGATTTACATCACCCAACAGCCATGATTCGTTTACATGCCACATCAGTACCATCAACCATTACTGCTTTGTGTTTAGTCCTTTCCGTGCGCTCTTCTAATATCTGTCCCGGCATTATTGTTCTTTCAAGGTTCTTCTTTCGCTGTTTTATTCTTTTGGTTCCTCCTCGTGCGTCCCCTCTCCTCAAATTTCCTGTTTTTTTTGTTGTTTTTTTTTGCTCTTTGTACAAAGAGCACTCTCTTTTATTCTTTGCAGGTTCCCCCTTCTGTCCTGCTGCCTTAGTGAGAGATGAGAATGGCTCCACCCTTCCCCCATCCCCATCTTTTCCTCTTTCTCTCTATGAGTGGTAGGGATATATGTGTGTGTGTAGTGGGAAGGAGGGCTGGTGAGCTGAGCACTGCGTGCCGACTTACACGTGCCGAGTGTCAGACAAGGCGGAAAGGCAACACACAGACAAATGCACCAGGTCATAGATGTGGTGAAGATGGTAAAAACAAAAACATGATGTAGAGATAGAGCGGAAAAAAACACAATCACTGAGACAAGGTGATAAAAATGGAGAGAGTGAAGGACAAAGAGAAGACAGAGGATTGAAAGAGGTTATAGTTTACATTAGGAAATGGGTGGTGTGAAAAAAAAAAAAAAGGAAAAGATTCTTTCATGGCTAATAACCTCACTGGCTAATCTTTTGTGTCTCTGGCCAGGTGCCTTTCATTCACATGCGGTTTCAACCGTTAACGAGGTCTAAATTTAATCACCTGCTGTAATACTTTTCCAAATTATTATTTTTTGTCAAAAAAAAAAATTGTTATACCAGATTAAATATCTCTTTATAATTACCTTATGAAGAGGTCTCTAGCTTTCTTAAAGTGTTGGACAGATCCGTTGCATGGTTCTACATGGAACCTTTAACTGTTCCCTACAGAGGGGCATCTAAAGTACTCTTTTAATATCAGAAGAATGGAATATCTAATAGAATATCTATTCATTCATTTTTAACAACCACTTTATTCAGGAAAGCAGTTGATACTAAGGAAACCTGGTAACAAGACAAGTCAGGAGAAATGACCCCAGATACAGAGGCTGGTCCGTCACTGAGTGTCAAACATAGCCAATGCGCCAAACTGGATGTGTTTTGGAGAGTTAAAACCATGCGAACACCGGGAAACACCAGACAGCAACACGAGGAGAGGATTAAAGTCAAGACCCTAAAGCTATGATGCTAAAATGATACCCAGTGCACCATCATGCATCACTTATAGAACTTTCCACTTCTGAAATTCTTTTAAAATGCATTTGAGGTTTAAGTCAATTTGATTTGTTCTCACATAACGGGATAAAAAAAAAAAAGAAAAAAAAGAAACTGGAGCTCTAAAACCAAACAATGCCAAGGCTAGATGTAAAGGGTATCTCGTGACGTTATTGAAAACATGAATGATTTTGATGTTTACATATTGCGAGTTGTGAGCCCATTGTGTCAGCTTTGTAGCTTTAAGAAATGTATAAAAAGAAGCTGCTTTAGGCTTGTCACGTGTACTTTCACTGCACAGTGTGATTCTTTCTTATCGCATGTCTCAGCAATGTTAGAAAGATGGGTCAGGGTGCAGGGAGCACTCAGGGTTAAGGGCCTTGCTCAGGGGCCACAGGAGTGGCAGCTTTGATGATACTGGGGCTTGAACCTCCTGACCTTCGGATCAGTAACTCAGAGCCTTAACCACTGAGCTCCCACCTCCCCCAGCAAGCAAACAGAGGATGCTAACCATTTTATGTAACATTCAATTTTACAATTCAATTCATTTTTATTTCTAGAGCTCTTTTAACAATGGACATTGTCTCAAAGCAGCTTTATGGAGATAAAGAATGTATAACTTTTTTTACAACTGAAAAATTGTCCCCAATGAGTAAATCAGTGGCGACTGTGGCAAGGAACTGAGGAACCAGACACAAGAGGGAACCCATGCGTATCTGGGTGGCACCAAATTACCATTTATTACAGTTTATCATTGTTAAAGTGTGTGGTGATGGATAGAAAGGAGAACTAGAAAGTCTAGTCCTACCGTTTTAAATTAAATATACAGAGGAACTAAATTCAAACATATATAACAAAGGGCACAGAATATTTTCTGTCATGGAATGATATTTACTAAATAATACATGATCTGTATGCCATCAATGTGATGTTATATGAGATATTTGTGTGTGTATGTGTGTGTGTGAGAGAGAGAGAGAGAGAGAGAGAGAGAAAGAGAGAGAGAGATTTTCTTTGTATGAGTGTAGGTTTGCCTGGGGGTGGATGTCAGTGTTTACTGTGTATGTGTGTGTGTGGGAGAGATGGAGAGATGAGTAAGGTTGATGACTCAGGCATGACTGTTTAACTGAAAAAGAAAGACAGATCATTTTTAAGCTAGTGTTCAGTCAACGTGCTTTAGAGATCTGACTGGGCAACTTTACGATGCTTCTACTCAAGGTCAGTCACTTTCAGATCTTACACAAACCTGTACTGCATCTATTGTTAGCATATTTAGTGGGTTTTCTTAAAAAAAAAGGAAAAGGATAATGAGTATCAGACGTGAATACCTTTATATGATTAATCTGTGTTGACTGTGACTGTGTTGATGTGGGAGAAAGAAACAGGAAAGTAAAGAAAAATGAGAAGGATTATGGACGAATAGAAAACATGAGAAAAATGTGGACTGATCTTCATCTAGGTCTCAGTGGTAAAGAAAGGAAGGGTGTACATGACATTCCCATGTATAGTATTTAACACTTGTTAATCAGCACAATCAGGGTCACTGATAAGCCGTAAATGTCCTGACTGCTTCATGTCAGTATTGTTGGCTGATGTTTCCTCTGAACATTTAGCTTGAATTTACAATATGTTTTTACAAAAATGTTTTATTATTTTGTATAATTTAGTAGTTTTACAGCTCTGAACAGACCAAGTATTGTTAAGTACTGCTTGAGTGTCAAGATTGGGATAAAGATGTTAATTTAGCTTCTTAAACCACGTAACATTGTTATACGCATTCTTACGTCCTTCTTTAGCAGTCATATATTTTTATATAATATTCTTGTACACCAAAAAGTTTTTTAACAATTGCATTTAAACTGGGATGAACTTAAAGTGTTCAGATACACTGATCGGTTATAACATTATGAATGGTGAAGTGAAGAACACTGATGATCTCTTCATCATGGCACCTGTTAGTGTGTGGATTTGTTTATTAGGCTGCAGGTGAACATCTTGTCCTCAAAGTTGATGCAGAAGTTAGAAGCAGGAAAAATGGGCGAGCGTAAGGATTTGATTGAGTTTGACAAATTGTGACGTCTAGACGACTGGGATGAGATGTTCCTGGTCTGCAGTGGTCAGAATCTATCAAATGTGCTCCAAGGAAGGAACGGTGGTGAACCGGCGACAGGGTCGTGGGGGACAAGCCTCACTAATGCAGGTGGAGAGCGAAGGCTGGTCTGTGTGCTCCCGATCCAACAGACGAGCTCCTGTAACTCAAACTGCTGAAGAACTTCATGCTGTTGATGATTAATGGATCACGAGTGTTGTAGCAGCAAAAAAGGACCAACACAATAGTAGGCAGGTGGTCATATATTAAACCTGATTAGTGTGTAACTGTATATGCACACAATTGTTACACCAGTAATAATAAGTAATAGGTAGATGATGGTTAAATTGGCAAACAAAGCAGACAGATCCTAAGAGGTCTTAATGGAGGATTATGTGGTAGTTGTCATTTTTTAGGAGAGCTGATATAATAATCTAATGTTTGTTTTTGCTTGTCTTATTACTTATGATGAATCGCTTGCTTTACAAAGACCTGGGGGATTCTGAACAGTTTATAAACATGCATGAATGATCAGTGTGTGTATACATACAAGTGTAAAGGCTCAGTTTCACATCCTTTATGATGTAACATAGCGGTGCCTTGTGACTTGGCGGCGAGCTGACTGGTGTCTTAAGATGTTTTTTAGGTTGTTTAGAAATTCAGCTATGACATTTCAATTATTCGGGTTTAGTTTAAATATTGTATTTTACGTAGGCAAACTACCCATGCATTGTTGAGCAGGGAGTTCTTCTACTCTATCAACTGCTACTGCCGTTTTCTTTTCAGCGAAAATGGAAATATCACGTATAGGGTTAGTTTTCTTTTTTCATTTTTCGAGGAAGTAACAGGATTTTATGTCCTGTTGACACAGAGCACATTTTGTTCCATAGACTCTGGGGCAATGTTTTGTGTTTTATATTGTCAAGCGTTTCCAGTTGTTCAGGTACATTTCTTTGAACTGAACTTCAGTTTAGAAAAATCCAAAACAGCTGCCATACTGCATAAGAGGGAAATATAAACTACCTGGCTTCTTTGTAACACTGAATTCACTTGACTTTATTAGACTATTACCATTGATATACCTACAGGTTTATCTTGTCTTGTTTGACAGGCTCAGCAAGCCTGATCACTGTGTAGCTGTTGCTAGCATGCTCGATGGAAAATCAACCCAAGCTTTTATTCCGAACCGGATCTAATAAAGCCTGATCTCATAATAAAATGTCTGATTTTAAAATGCAAAAGAATTACAATATAGTTTGTAATTTGGGATCATCAAAAATAAGAGCAGGCATTTTTGTTAGAAGTTGTGTTCAAACCCTGACAAAACTGGGAGAACTTGTTCTTAAAAAAATAACCTTCTCAAGGTCATTGCATAGAGCCATTAGCATTTAAGGCTGTTTTCCCCTAATGTGCGAATGTAAAGGCTAATTTTTTTTAAATGTTTAATAATTGTATTGCCACAGGGCCTGAAATCTTGTGCCATTTCCAAAATAACAGGTGTGGTATTATGGCTAGTATGCAAAGCAGATACCTATTGAGTCATTTCCTTTCATAGTAGTAGTGTATGCAGGATTACATTTACATTTGGCAGACAACTTTATACAGTGACTTAATTTTCTCATTTATTCAGTTAAGATTTAATGTGCCTGGGATTTAAACTCAACCTTCGGATCCAAAGTCCACTGCCTTAACCACTAAGCTACCACCTCCCCCAGATTCACATCAGATATTCAGATCAAAGGGTTGGAGTATTGCATTGTATTAGGTATGTATTACATAAGTGAACTTAGTTTTATCCTATTACAGTATAGTTACAGTAGAACTCCAGGATTGTATCTGTTGGAGTGTGCATTGGTTAGTACATTTTTTTTGTTGCATTGTGACTCACAGTGTGTTGTATTTAACAGGGTGAGAACCTTTCTGAGAAGTGGCAGTGCCTACACACTATACTTTATAGCCACAAGCTTCAAAATGATGAATACTGCAATCTACCCTACTGAACATCCATTAACTTTTTGGCCTTTGTGACAGTAAATATTAAATGTACCTGTTAATAAATGACACCAAAGCTATCTGTAGGTATGCCGTTCCTGGTAGCTGTAGCTATCACATTATAAAATCTATGATTTGAATGCTATGTGAAAATTCGATCGTTTTGTTTGTTTTTTTTTGTTTTGTTTTGTTTTGGAATTCTACAACATTGGCTTAGTTGCAGAACCAATTCAGTACGCAGTGTAAAGAAACTGCTGTGTCACTCAGGGCGAGATTAAAAGGAAAAGGATCAAGTCATCAGTCTGCTAGGCGGGCTGAATAAGTGTTCATGAGGCGGGGTAGAGACCTTCATGTAGTGTGTGGTATGACACATCTGTCTACCCCACTCGTACCCGCTTTAGGGGGAGCAGTGGAGGAATTCTGATGATGCAACAGTGATGTCATGCTTACTCTCTCTCTTTTTTCCTCGTGCTCTCACTCCTCACCCACTTACCCACTGCCGGTGACTGAGCAGTTCTACCTCTGCTCTTTGGCAACCGCCCATGTGCGAGTGTGTGCGCATGTTTTGAGTTGCCTTGGTCTCTGCTGAATGTGTCGTCCGTGCTGATTGGAGTGACGGGACTGGAGAGTGAGCAGAACGAAGACTCTCCGTCCGTCAGGTTCGGAACTGTGGAGAAGCAAAAAAAAAAAAAAAAAAAAGACGAGTGCGTCAGGAAAATGAAAATAACGAGAGGTTGTGTTATGAAAGAAAAGATGGTTGTTTGGGGCTAATCCAGTTCGAGCTATTTACTATCGCCTGTGAATTGCTGTGAGCGCCAACTTCCGAGCCGTTCTTCTGCGGAGCCATCGATTTATAGAGAGACTCGGCTAGCAATGGAGGGATGTGACGAAAAAAAAAAAAGGGAAAGATGAAAGAGCCAGTGAAAAAGATGAGCAGCTATGGGCAAGCGGTTAGCGTGGTGGAGAAATGGGAGATTTAATTCTGACGGGGGAATCGGCACTAAACAGGGAAGACGATTTTGAGGGCAGGATGGGCAGGTCACTGTAATTTATAGTGACAAGACAAATTTCTCACACTGTTTACTTCTCTTCTCTGGACTCCAGCATCCTCGCCATCTTTTGGGTTCTTCTCCTTCTTGGAGGAGACGCAAATCTGCAGCAAATGCATTTTGTGAATGAGTGAGATTGTTGGTCTTTGTTGTTTTATGTTCTCCGTCTTATTACGTGTAGTTTTTGCTCCTATAGTTCCAGACCTGTCTTGGTTATTTTGTGACTCTTCCACCTTTTTTTTGTGACCATTCACTTTCCCAAACTCGATAAGTACCCTGCTGTACGAAAGGTTCGTCATCTCCTCATACTTCAGATCGACTACTTTTGAATGATTTCTATGCCATGCCCTCACCATTATTGGGCTTATTGTTAGAAGACTAGATTGGAGACATGATAAGCAGAGACGAAGAGAATTAAGAAATGAGAGCAAAGCGTATTATTGGAAAGAGAGACCGCCGAAAGCCACTCTATACAAGGCAAGAGGATATAAACGTATGCATCAAAACGTTCTCTGGAACGAAGGGTACGATTCGAGTGTAAAGCATAATTCTGTATTATTTTTAGCTGAATGCCAGCTGCCTGGGCTTGGAGAAAGCCTAAGTGAAGAATGAACAGCTGTAGCCTCCATGTTGTTGAGCAGTTCGAGATTTTTGTCAAATCACCTGCAAAACCAACATCGAATATCGAAAGCACGGCTCGTTATTTTGTTTCCCTGTCCTGTTTCGTGGAGAAAGCAAGCCTAAACTGATGTTAAGAAGAAAAAAAAATGGTGCTGTGTTCATCTCTGCATCTCATTCTCTCTCTCTTTCTATCCACTGTGGCGGCTGCTAGCGTTCATCCCCCTCGTTCACGACGCTCTCCTCCATTCCATAGTACGTGCCCAGTGTGAGTCAGATAATGGCCTCTCTCGCACTGCGCAAGCTGAAAAGAGGAGGGGGGAGGAGAAACAGGAGGGAGAGAGAGAGAGAGAGAGAGAGAGAGAGCGAGCGCGAGGGAGGGAGAGCAGAGCGATAGAGTAACAACACACAGAGAGAGAGAGAGAGAGAGAGAGAGAGATAAAGAGAGAGGAGGGGTTTAAGACGAAGCAGACCGTGAACAAGAAAAAGGGAATATAGAGAAAGGGACGAGAGGGACAGAAAGACATAATGTAAGAAGGAAAAGAAAAGAGAGAGAGAGAGCGATTGCAGCAGTGGTGGTGGCTGGAGGAAGAGAGATTGAGAGAACAAGCACGCGTGTGTATGTGTGTGTGTGTGTGGGGGAGGTGTGTGTACGGGTGTGTGCGTGCGTGTGCGTGTCTGCACTTGCGTGTGCGCGTGTATGCCGCACTGAGACACAGAGGGGAAGCGGGAGAACGAGAAAGGAAGAAAAGATTCACCACCAGCTACGTTCCATGAGCTTTTTTGTCTACTCCAACGTCCATTGTCTTTGCGTCTACTCGATCGGGACACGTACACGCGTGATGTAAGTACACGTCTGCCTTTTTTATATTCTCTGAAACATTGCCCTTATATCGTGGTTGTAATAGCAATAGCCTGGGGGTTGTGTGTTCGCTCGTGTGTGTGTGTGTGTGTGTGTGTGTGTGTGTGCGTGTGCGTGCGTGTGTGTGTTTATCCGTGTGGATATGTGTCCAGCTGTCTGCTCTCAGACGGCTCCCCCTGCACTCCCCCCCCTTCATGCCGGTCTCCTTTCTGCTTTGTGCTGTCATCCTCTCTGGGCATCTAGTGTTGCGTTTGCGCGCACGCGTGCGTTTGCGCGCACACGTATAGTTGTGTGTGTGTGTGTGTGTGTGTGTGTGTGTGTGTGTGTGTGTATGCATAGAGTTCAATGATATGGCCCTGTGCCAGAGCTCGTCTTCAGCATGTTGTATTTAAAGGGCTCGATGTTACGCAAACACGTGTGTCAGATCAAACTAGTCGGGCGGCCCGTTCTGGTTGGGCGTGTTAATGTTTTGGCAGCAGACCATCATGAGGGTTTGAGAACAACACCAAAAGCACAATTCATTGCTTTTAAGCAAAGGTTTGTGTGTATGTGTTCACAGGGAACGTTCTTACGGATGTAAATGGGAATGAAAGAAGTACTAGATTTAACGAGAGCTATTTATTATTCCTACTTGCTGGTGGTTTTTCTCTTTTACTGCTTTGCTGAAAAGAGAGAGAGGGGGAAACTCTGTCGTAAGAGAAGTGTGGTTTGGCTGTTTCAAAAGCATCACGGACTCGTGACTGATGGGGTTTCAGGCTTGTAAACCACGCTTTCTTAAAAGAGAAAGAGAAAATACATAAATAAAAAAAGTACACAGCACACACAAACTTGCAAACACATACAGTGACACCTCAGGGGTCATATACCCCTGTGGGAACATGTTTAGATACCAGTCATAGAAGCAATAATATAGCAATAATGTGAGTAGAGTCTGCATTCTCATAATCAAATTGCTCACCAAGCTTTCTGAAACTGCTAGAGCATAGCCACAAGATCCTCCTTTTTGGAGCAAAGAAAAAAACCCACAACCAAAGTATCGAAAATTTATTTTTTGGACGCACTTGTTTTTAAAGCTTCTTCAAATTTCTACAATGAATGATGCTGATTTAAAGTTAACGTTTATTTTTGGAAATCCTCCTGTCAAAGAGGCATGAAGATCAGCGTGTGCTTGAGATCTCTGCTAAAGATTTAGAGCATACTTTTGTTCGGTAAGATCAGAAAAAGGTGTGGATATCATCAATGTGTTAAATTATGGAAAACAAGCCTGGCCATCTAGGACAGGTGCATGTA
Source organism: Silurus asotus (assembly GCA_024362625.1). Lineage (NCBI taxonomy): Eukaryota > Metazoa > Chordata > Actinopteri > Siluriformes > Siluridae > Silurus > Silurus asotus. Next base: position 12,493,517 of record MU563244.1, read on the forward strand.
CATAGCATTAGACCGAATCAACACTGCACACACACTAATGAGTGACTTTAAGGTTCACTAACGTTTTGATCTCTTGTATTTCCTGCAGACTGTTTCAGTGGTGGGTTCAGTGGATGGCCCCAGCAGAAGTGGCCAGATGGAAATTGACCATGGATGCCTGGAGAAAGGCGTGTTGAACCATGAGCTGTCCAATGGGCTAAGTCAACATGGAGAAGAAACGAATGGCTTTGAAGGTGGAGCTTTGGCAAAGCTTAGCCACCCGCACCAAGAGACATTAACATGTCTTCCCCAGACACCGGGATGGGGGCCTGGGAATCCAAAAGGAGCCTCTACCCCCCAGCAGCAGGAGGCAGGCTGGAATGACCAGAGCACAAGTAGCCTGGGAAACAGTGCAGACATGGAAAATGCTAGAACTCTGGTGGCCTTCTCAGCTAGTGCAGGTTCCCTACCACCCTGCAGTGTTCCTCAACCTCCTCCTAACCCTAATTACATACAGCTGTATGAAAAATTCAACCAAGAAATGGCTAATCGAGGTAATGGAAATAAGCAAAAAATATGGAGCGGTGATGATCAGCACTGCACTTCAGAGGATCTCAACACCCTCCAGATGGCTTTAAATCAAGCCCGTCATGGTCACAAGCCACCAAACTGTGATTGTGATGGACCTGACTGTCCTGATTACCTTGAGTGGTTAGAGAAGAAGATCAAAATGGCAGCCAATGTTCAGGAAAAGATTCCCTGCAAATTATCAGGTGCTTCTCAGACAGAGCAACAACACTATCAGTCTCAGCCACAACCCCAACCCAAAAGTACAAACAACACTTCAGAACCACTGTCACAGAACCCGGTTACCCAGCCTCCAGTCCCAAGACCTTATGGCCCTCTACCACCTATTCAATGTTCTCCCAGTGTGCTATCCATCGCTAAGGAGAGGAATGTCAGTCTACAGACAGCTATTGCCATTGAGGCACTGACCCAATTATCTGGCACTGGTGGGCCTTTGACTGAATCAACATTTGGAAACTCAAACCACCATGCTTCATCTCAGCCCCCTTCTCAAACCCAAGATGGGATGCGATTGATTGCTTCATCTCCTGGGGCCCTTTCATCATCGTCTGCTTCCTCTATACCCCAATCTTTTTCCTCTGGCAATTTCCCTCAACAGACTTCTGCTTTATGGGAGCAACACAGGCCTGAGTTACAGGGTCCTACTCATCACTCCTCCCAATACGGGTCCTCAAACTCCCCCTTTCCAAACTCACACCCATCCACCCCTAGTCCATCACCTCACCAGTGGCAACAGAGCACTGGAGCAAGCTCAGAGAAAAGCACACCTAGGAATCCATGGATGTTGAATTCTGAAACTCAGGCTTGTTTTCCACATCCATCCCATGGAAGCAGTGACCCAATGTCTGAACTGAAACAGCTTCTGGGAGACAACAGTGGAAAGTACACCAGTACTAACTTTAAGTTTCCTGCCCCACCTCAAAATCTGAAGGACAACCAACAAGTGATGCCTCATGTCAAACAGGAGGTCAACAATGGAGACTACCCAGGTGAAATGAGTGGAGTATTGAGCCAGTATAGAATGTTAAATAGTCAGCAGCAATTTTCAGGCCAGCAGATTTCTCACCCTATTACATACTCAACTCAGGCAGCACTGCAACAGCACCTTCATCATAAACGTAACCTCTTTTCCGGTCCTCAAAGTTTTGATCTGCGATTACCGATGTCATCCCAGACTCTCCGCAAATGGTGGCCGCAATCTACACCAGAGAGTGTTCTAAGCATTAAACAAGAACCCAAAAAGAAAAAGAACACACAAAGTTCCCCTCTCCTCAAGCAGCCTATGGGTGGACTGCTTGGTCCATTTGGCCCAGCTCTTCCAAAACCTAAACAGATTATCATTAAAAAGACCAAGCAAAAGGCATCCCAACCTCTCTTTCTCCCACAAAGTCAGATCACAGTACAGAAATCAAGCATGTCAGTGAGTTCCCTCTCCCAATTTACACCATCTCTACCTGTTGTGGAGGCTGCACTCCCTCCCTGTGCCCCCCCAAATAACTCCTCTCAGGTGGTAGTGAGCCAAGCAGCTCCAGCCCAATCTCAGGAATCAAGTTTGAACAGCAGTAGTACCCCCATCTCTGGAAACACCTCCCTAGCTTCCACTCCTCTTAATGTCCCTGTTTCCCCTGCCCAGGATGGACTGATTAGCTCAGACCACAACACAGTGGCTGAGGGTCCCCTAACCACCACTTCCACAAGCCAGACAACCACATCTCAGTCCACTTCACCTCTATGTGGCCTAAATTCCCTGGATCCAAAATTTGAAGATCTGATTCGTCAGTTTGAGGAGGAATTTGGGGACACATCTGCCCCTGCCACAGATTCACCAGATCCTGGCACTGCTCCTCCTGGGGTAACTGATTCACAAACAAATTCTAGCTCAGGTCAAGCTAGACCCCAGTCACCATCCACAGAAAAACTTAACTTTTCTGCCCCAACAAGTGAGCTTGAGCCCAGCCTGAAGCAGGTTGAGAGAGAGAAAAAGGAGACAGCAGTGTCCCCCAATCAGCCTTCTGCCATCAAACAGGAAGTTCAAGAGTGTGAAGATGTTAAGCCCTCAGATCAGCTACTGGCCCAGGCAACAGAGGCTTATTTGCAGCAGCTAAATCACAAAATCCTTGTAAACCCATTCACCACGACCTGCTCTCCTCCAACCAAACGAGTAAAGATCGAATCATCTGGTGGGGTGACGGTTCTATCCACGACTGGCAACTTCTCCACTGCAGAGGAGAATCAAGATACACCTACAAAAGATTGTTTACCGTCATCCCCTTCACTAAAAGGATTTCTGGAATCTCCACTACGCTACCTAGATACCCCAACTAAGAGCCTTCTGGACACACCGGTAAAGGACGCTCAAGCAGAGTTCCCAACCTGCGACTGTGTGGGTGAGTATACTAGAGCCCAGGCTTCTAGCTTCACATATCTGTTCCACATTATGGCTATGTACCAATTGCCGTGCAACTGAAACAGGTAATTACAATCCTGTTTATTTGCTTAAGTGTTTTTAAAACTAAAATACTAGAAAGAAAATCCTTGTGTTCTGGATTAAACACACTTTTATCATAAATACTTTAACATGATTTAAGTCTCTTCTTAAGTCTTCTCTTTGGGGGTAGGCAGCAGGAACAATAGCCCATACAGAAGAGTCCCATTGTGTTGTATTAGACCAGGGGTTGCCAGACAGTCCAGAGCTCTACAAGCAATTCTGTCTCTGGTTCTGTCAAAGCAGCAAACATAGGGCATGAAAGATAATAAAATGGTGCTCTTATGTCATGTGATGCTGTGTGTACAGTGGTTAGACATTAAAACAGAGTGAGACAATAGTGAAAGAAAGAGGACCTACATTTACAGTTTGTTTTCTTCCATGTAGGTTCTAAGAGAGGAATTATGGTATACATGCTTAGTTTAATCATGTGTGTTTTTAAAATGTCACAAAATGTAAATGTGAGACTAGTTGGTGCTGAACACTTGCTGGCTTATCGCTGTCAACAGGAACTAAGGTCACCAGGCAACCAATCTCTCCAATAAAACCAATACACACACAGACACAAGCACATACACATCACTAGCAAAACAGCAAGGGGGCTGTAGTGCTAATAGATAGGATTGGTGGATTCTATCTTTCTATCTATCTATCTATCTATCTATCTATCTATCTATCTATCTATCTATCTATCGTAAAAGCTTGTCACACCTCACACATGTTTCTATTTTACTTCATGTCACTTCCTCTAACAGGCCCCACCTCTATTACTACTAAACACTCGAAATGGAATGTGACCTTAAATTCCCTCTGCTCCAGACAAGTGTTCACTCTTATATGCACGCACACACACACACACACACACACACACACACACACACACACACACACACACACGCGCACACGTGCGCGCAATGACTCACTCCTCGAGTGCTCTTTGCCAAACACTACTTTAAAGACTTTTAAATACCATCCCAAAGATTCATTGACTGGGTGCCTCTAGTTTGTTCATTGCTCCCACTGTCCTGCTCTCATGCTGTAATACAGTGGCCTGAATTTGAAGTGTATATATAAAAATATTTTTACCGGTCCTTCACACCTACTCTGCTAACTCTATTTTCACAGAGCACACCCAAGAAAAAGATGAAGGCCCATACTACAATCATTTGGGATCAGGGCCAACTGTGGCTTCAATAAGAGAGCTTATGGAAAACAGGTGAGAAACTCTAGTCTACTCCCAGTAACTCGGATATGCCCTTCCAGTGTCCATTTTGTCTCCATCACAGGGGTAAAAACGATAGCAGGAAATCATAGTTTATGTAATAAGTGTCCTATAGATGACATGGATACTGAGCAGCAATATTAGGATCCAGTTTTGAGAGTTGTCTGGATTAACTTTTTGTTCCTTATAACATTTAATAAATATTCAATTTGCTCTCATTTCTATTTCAAAATTGTGTTCTATTTCTATCACTTACACTGACATTGTGTGATAATGAAAATGTTAAAATATTATTTTTAATAATGAAAGCAGTATAGAAGTATAGTATAAAAGTTCAAAGATGAAACAGGAATCAGAAATCAAGCATGTGTGAAGGGCAATAAAAAAGGTTTCCAAGCTCAGATGTTAAATGTATTGGGTACTGAACTTTAAACAAGAGAAAACTGTTCATTGCTGTATATAATTTGCTTTAGTGGTTCCTCTTGTGGCTGTTTTTTTTTTTTTTTTTCACTGAACATTATATGAGCACTGTAGCTAGAAGATCCTGGCACGAGGCTCGTGCACAGCTGTGGATAAAAATCTCTCCCCTCCATTTCTATTTGCTCTGCTTCATTTTTTTTTTCTGACTTACTCCTCCCGCTCTCTGTTGCCCTCCCCTCCTCCCTTCTGCAGCTTCACTGTGATCCCATCCCTAGGGAATCCCTGACCCATAATGCAATGGGAGTAAAGGGGAAATAATTACCGTCAGCAGATCCAGACGAGAGAGAAAGAGGGAGGGGAAAGAAAGAGGAAGGGGAAAGAAAGAAACAGAGACAGAGAGCAGGAGGAGAAATGATTGTATTTATTCAGTAATGAAAGACAGAAGAATGAAGGAGATGGAGTGTGGGCATACGTTAATCATTTTTATATAAAACTTAGCCACATTACCCCAAAGAGGTTTGTGCAAACGTAGTCGAATGCGGGGGTTGCATCCATTCTTGCATCAAGACTCAAAATTTTGGACCCTAAGCTGATCCTGACATGACCCCTGACCCAGGTAGGGCCACCCCATGGAGCCTGATCCTTCTCCACTGAAGTGTGTGATTGTTGATGAATGCATAGTGGGTGTGTGTGTTAAACCTCATTGATGCTGTCATTATCCTCCAACTTAAAAAAAAAAAAAAAAAAGAAAAACCTGCTGGGGGGAGGGGTGCTCTGCAAGTACTCCACATTGAGTATATTGGTAATATATAATGTATGCATGGGTGCATAAATGTGTACCTTTTCACAAAATTAGGACCTTGAATAGTCACGTACACACATACAGTACATTTACGGCATTTGGCAGACGCCTTTATCCAGGCCAACTTACATTATCTCATTCCCACAAATGAGCAGCAATGGGGCCCAGAGGTGCCAGCTTGGTGTGGCTGGGATTTTAACTCATCCTTCAGATCCAAAGTCTAATGCCATAACTAATAAGCTACCACCGCCCATGTGTAGCTTTCATCCTGAAGATATTAAGATGGGTAAAGCCTTTGCATTAAAGGCGTGGAAAAATCTAAACAACTTAAGAGACCAAGGCATTTTATTGTTTAGTGGTGTGTCATTTTCACTATAAAACAAAGCACTGAGGGGGACTATACAAATGCGGAAGTATCTATCACCATCAATATGACTTGTTTAATTTTCTAAAGTGATAGCATCATTTATAACAGCTACATCCTTCAGGTCCTGATCAACTTCACAGATTAGAAAGTAGTTATTGGTGCAAATGAAAGTAAGCCTGGTTGTCTGTTTTTACCACTGCAGGTACGGAGAGAAGGGTGAGGCTATCCGTATAGAGAAGGTAGTGTACACAGGAAAAGAAGGCAAGAGCTCCCAGGGATGTCCTATCGCAAAATGGGTGAGTCTGAAATGTTGCACACAAGTTCCAGCACGCCAGGGTCTAACTGAGATAACTGTAAATGGCTTATCCTCAAGGATCCCTACAATCAAACAAGTTAACAATTCATCTGTCAGAAGTAGGAATAGACAATTCACTGAGAGACAACCCATTCTCATTAGCTAAAGACTATAAAAGCAGCAGGGGACTGCAGTGTCTTAGCAAGCACACACAGGCAGCTTACACTCTCTATGCTAATGGTTTTATGGTTCACTGGTGCAGATGTTAAACATTTCTTATAGTGCCAGAAGCAAATTATATACCCACAGATATGTCTTTTACACCTACAAGTCACATACACTAAAACACTATATAATCAACCATTGTAAAAAATACAATATAGTAGCATGTGTAATGGTTCATAAACAACCAAAAAAGAAAATGCTAGAATAGTAGAAAGCGAATCATATTTCATCCTTCACCTGTGTCTATTTCTATATTATAATTTGCATTTAATAGAGTTTGCATAAGTGTGTCACATGCATAAGTGGAGGTCTTTATTTTATTTGATCTAAAAGCAGGAGAAATAAATCGACAAATGCTTCCAAATTTACATTCTTTCACACTGTTCATTTCTCAGTGAAGCGTTTGCAATAAAACGTCTCTGGATGGTTTAATGAACATTGCCTGCATGAACGTTCAGCAGATTTCCATTTTTATTTTTTTTGTCTGACGTGCATTGTGTATCATTACAATCAGGCTGCAAGGAAAGAATGTGTTTATGTTTATGTGCTTGTAAAATAATGCATTACAGGTTATACAGTAAAGATTTTCACAGACTTTTATGGATTTAAAATGTGTTAAAGTTTTTTTAATTATAAGATTATTTAGCATTATTGCAAATGGTCTAACAGGATGTTTAGTCACCCAAATGTCTTTTACTGTTGCAGTCATAGTAGCATGATTGCCCAATAGTGTCATTCCATACGCATAAAAATCTGTGGTAACTTATTTAAATCAATGTAAACTGGATTTAGAAGTCATAATGGATGATTTTATTCAGGATGAGAGCTGGTGTGGGTGGTGCATAATGCAAAGTAGTAATTTATGTGGTACATTTACATTTGTAGAAGGTGGTATCTTAGTGGTAAAGGCATTCGACTTCAGCTCCAAAGGTCGTGAATTTAAATCCCAGCCACACCAAGCTGCCACATCTGGGCCCCTGAGCAAGGCCCTTAACCCCATATCTGCTCATTTGTACAAATGTAATAATTGTCAGCCGCTCTGGATAAGAGCGCCCGCCAAATGCGACAGGTAAATTAGTAATTTATGTGGTGCATTGAAAACTGGACATTGTCACACCTTCATATAAATATTTATATTTAAACTAAAACACTTTAAACTATGAAAAATGGGCATACATTTCTATCCTCTAAATTTGACCCTGCATGCTTTAGTATGAAAGAACCTTTTATATAATTTTTATTAGTGGTTTATGGAACCTGATGTAAACGCTGGAACAATATTCATGTAATGACCCGAGTTATAACTCTCTTTTTTTACGCCACTTTCTTTACGCCTTGTCTGCCCCCTGCAGGTGATACGACGTAGCAACGAGAAAGAAAAGCTATTGTGTGTGGTGAAGCAGCGGTCTGGGCACCATTGTGCCAACACTGTCATTATTGTCGTCATCATAGCTTGGGAGGGCATCCCAAGATCTCTTGGTGATAGACTTTATCAAGAGATCACTGAGACGATCACCAAATATGGCAATCCCACCAGTCGCCGTTGTGGCCTCAATGACGAGTGAGTGAGCAAAAATGATGCACCCCTTTTATCTGCACATTCTTTTTCTATCTGCAAGCTCCATAGTTTAATCTAGTTGTACTAGCCAATAGCAACTACTAGCACAGAATTTAACCCAAACAGTAAAGGACACTTTGAAACAAGAGTTACAGTATGTTATTCATTAAAAAAAGTTATGTATGTTTTGGCTTTCATTTGTTTTGTGAGGTCACACATAATGACATAATGAAAACAAAAATAGACAATAATAAATCATTTATAATTATTTGTAATATAAACTGAACACATCAGCCTACATGAAAAGTCCACTGAGGCATAACCATTAAACTATTTTTATACCTACAAAACTGTTTTGTGGCACTCACCACTTATCATTTTACAATAAAAATTGTAATAATATCATTTATACAACAGAGCAGGGTTAAGGGCCCTACTCAAGGGCCCAGAAGTGACAGTATGCTGGTGATGGGATTGACCTTCTAATCATAAGTCCAACATCTTACCCACTAAGCTGCCCCTTCCCCCTACCACTTGTTTTGTCCAATGTTTGTTTGGTTTTATGTTGTATTTTTTTTTTTACTAAAATGCAGTATTTGTATTATAATTCTATTTTTGCAGCCGTACATGTGCGTGCCAGGGAAAAGACTCCGAAACCTGTGGTGCTTCATTCTCTTTTGGCTGTTCTTGGAGCATGTATTTTAATGGGTGTAAATACGCCCGCAGCAAGGTCCCCCGCAAATTCAGGCTCCAAGGAGAACACCCCAAAGAGGTTAGTGACTGTATCTGAATTAGAAAGTACTTGTTTACATTGTGTATGGCTATATGAGGCTTTATATCTTTTATAAATAATAAACAATACTAAAGCATTTGTCATATATTTGATATCTTGCTTACATAAGATATATCATGCAGACAAGAATGTACTTTATCTCAAAAATTGTCCCAAAACAAAACCATTTGAAATAAATTATGGTATTCTCACTCCACAGGAGGAACATCTCAGGGATAACTTCCAGGAATTAGCTACAAAAGTGGCACCTGTATACAAGCAGCTAGCCCCTCAGGCATACCAAAACCAGGTAAAACTGCCGCAGGAAACAAGGATAAGGATAGGATCATCTCTTTTTTCCCTAAATTAGTCAAGAAAATTATCTATTGTCCTGAAAAAAAGAAGACAATGGAACTGGAACATTGTGTTGTGCATAAGAAGAAAGATCATTGCAAGTGATCGAACATGAAGCTGTTATTTTAAAAGAAAAGTAAAGGTAGAAAAGGCACCTAAGCAGAGAAAGATAAAGAAGGAAAAAAAACTGTATGCTGGTGTGTCTTTTGCAGTGTGTAACAGAGAAAATGGCACCAGACTGTCGGCTGGGGCTCGAAGAAGGACGGCCTTTTTCTGGCATCACTGCATGCATGGACTTCTGTGCTCATGCTCACAAAGACCAACATAACCTCCATAACGGCTGCACTGTGGTACGGAGTGTCAGATCTTAATTATAACAATTAAAATAATAACGTGATATGAAACACCTACTGGATTGTTAACTGCAATATTTGCTGACAAAGAAATTTTTTTTTGTTTGTTTTTAGGTTTGCACTCTCACAAAAGAGGACAATCGGAAAATAGGTGTGATCCCAGAGGATGAACAGCTTCATGTGCTTCCGCTTTATAAGATCTCAACGACTGATGAGTTTGGCAGTGAAGAAAACCAGCGTCTGAAGATGCAAACTGGCGCAATCCAGGTGCTCAGTAAGTTTCGCCGGGAAGTCCGGAAGCTTCCAGAGCCCGCCAAGTCTTGCCGCCAACGGAGGCTAGAGGCCAAGAAAGCTGCATCTGAGAAAAAGAACAAGAAACAGCAGCTGTCGGAAACACCAGAAAAGATGATTAAGAAGGTTTCTCTGCAAGGCAATAAAGGTAACACCTCATTGCATAAGTTTCACATATCATAAGATGCATAATTGACTATTTACTAGAGTAAAACGTTGCTATTGTATGCAAAAGTCTTTGTAAGACATACGTGCTAAAATGTTCCATTTAGATTTCTGTATTCATTTAATCAAAATTTGTATCTAGTATCTCATCATGGTGTATTTTTTTGTTTTGTTTCAGCAATTCCAAAACAAGAGGTGAAGCCCACCATCAAAAAAGAATCGTCCGACCACTTTCAGGCTGTCAATGGAGCTTTGGATGGATACTCACCCCTTGGGAATGCCAAAATGTGTCCTGATCCATACAGTATGAATGGTGCCTACTCTTCCTATACTGGTCCCTATGCAAGAGGTAGTATGCCTTCCAACAGCCAGTCTTCTACACACAGCCCCATCAATGGCTTCCATCCAAACCTCCAAGGGATGCCCTACAATTACTACAACCATGCGCCAAAACTTTTTCCCCCTGAAGCTATGGGTTATATGGGTCTTAACGGGGCCTGCCCTAAAGTTGCTGGAGAACAACAGAAACCTAGTATCCAGAGTCTTCAGGCCAGGCTGGTACAAAACCAAGCTGATCACCACCGACAAGGGGTTAACATAGCCAACCACAGATACCTACACCAATCTGAGCTTTCTGAGTCTCCTGCAACACCTAAACATACTTCATCTGCAACTACGGATCAGATGCACCGTGTCACCCCAATCATCAAGCAGGAGCCCATGGAAGTCGCTCTATATGACAGCAGAACTGATGTGCAAGCCCGAAGTTGCCCTGTTACTCCCAGTGTAACCCCACTACCTGACACCTGGCTGGGGCACACACCCAATGGCAGCTTAGTGTCCAAGGGCTGGGATGGAAATCTCAGACCAGGTCAAGCTCACTCACCCTTCACTCCAGAAAAACAGCGGCTCCACCAGCAACATAGCCAACTTCAGCATTCAAAATTTGCCCAACAGCAGCAGCAATGGCGCTCTTACCCCGGTACTCCTGTAGCCTCCCCTAGTCCCTCTCCAGCTCTTCAGACATGTCCATCTCCAGCTGCTTCCCCTCACCCAGCTACACCACAACACTGGGGCAGCCCTGCTCCCAGTCCACAGCCCAAGGCTTGGTGTCAACCAGGGTCCTTGGGTTATGGTCATGGGGGACCTAGACAGGGAACACCTGTTGGGGCTTTCCCAGAAAAGATGTTGGCTGAAACAGCAGAGATCAGAGGGTCCACTCCCCTGGGTCTCCAGGAAAAGGCATGGAAATCTGGAGGTGCCTCAGCAGCAGGGAGTAATCCATCTCCTGCTCCAGAAGGTCGTCTGTTTCCAGATACACTGCAGAAGATAAATGGACAGGCATGCTGGGACAGTGAGGTGGAAAGTGAACGAGAGCCTGAAGAAGAGGAAGTGTGGTCAGACAGCGAGCACAACTTCCTGGATCCCAACATTGGAGGAGTAGCAGTGGCTCCTGGACATGGCACCATTCTTATAGAATGTGCCAGACGGGAGCTACATGCCACCACACCCTTAAAAAAGCCAGACCGCAGCCACCCAACCCGCATCTCCCTGGTGTTCTACCAGCATAAGAATTTGAATCAGCCTTGTCATGGGCTGGCGCTCTGGGAAGCCAAAATGAAGCTGCTGGCTGAGAGAGCAAGGCAGAGGCAACAGGAGGCAGCTCTTCTGGGTCTTTCACAAGAAGACATGAAAGCATACGCAAAGAAACGCAAGTGGGCTGATGGATTAGTGAGTTCCAGCTCTGAGCCAACCAAGGACAAGCGGGAAGGAGTGACACGGATGGCCCCCACACAGCACACCACAACCATGGTTACGGTGTCACCCTACGCCTTCACTCGGGTCACAGGGCCCTACAATTGCTTCATGTGACCTCTATAAGACTTGGGGCAGGAAATTAAAGTACAAGAATAAGAAAAAAAATAATCTCTCACTTTTTAAAGCCCTGTACCTCTCCCTTCCACTCTGTCTCCCCTCCCAGACCAACCAGAAAGATGGTGGATAAAAGGACGCATTTTCTATTATTATTTTTTTTTTTTACCTCATGTTTTGGTAGCAGTTTGGGAGTCCCCCAAATGAACATGCTGCCTATGGTGCTCTTGTTCTCTCCAAAATGGAAGGGATTTCATAGTTTACCCTCCCTAAGTGAATTTAATGATTCTAATATTATTTCTATTATCAATATTATGATTGCTATTGTTATTGTTGATGTTATTACAGGTATTGTTATTATATTACGAAGATGACTATTTTTTATTTTAATTGTATTTTTTCCTCAGTGTCATTATTATGATTGTTTTAAGACCCCCCCTCCCTTTTTGATGAGGAACAATCCTCTCTTCATCACACTTGCTTGTTCGATATGAATGTGTGAACAAGTTGAATGAATTTTGCTTTTTATTTGCCTTTTAACCATCAACCTCTTTTGTAAAAACAGCACCTTTACATCACTGCAAGCCAAGTGTCAATACCTGCAAGACACTCTGGAGAAGGACATGGTTTCTAAAGTGGGCTAGGTCTATTTTGTAGTCAGTCACAGAGTGTGTGACCAAAGCAAGTGACAGAATTTGTGGCACCAGTGCAGACCTTTCTACTCAGTGCCGCTCATAAATACTGAGCCTTTTATTGGTATGATGGTGCTTTCTTTCTGTCTTTGCTGTCCACTGCCCTCACCATCACGGCTGCTGGCATTGGATCGAGGTGCTCGCTAACAGCAGAAAAGGTCCAGTTAAGCAATCAGCTGACCTGATTAGATGTCATTGCCTGAGGCATCTTCATCAACCACGGTGCTGACTCATTTCTTCATGGTGCAGTATCTATTTCCTATCCATGAGACAGCAGTAGGTCAATGCTCTCTCTGAGGTGCTATTGGAGTTTGGTCCACCCTAACAATGTCCTAAAAATGACCTAGAGTGTGACCTGTGCTCTGCAGCACAAACAAGCTATTTAACCTGTAAACTGCTGGAGTTGTAGAACTCTCCTCCAAATTTGAGGTAGTTAGCTGACAGGCTAAAGCTTCAGTAAAAGAGAAAAAGAGGATTGGTGCTACTCAATAGTCTTTCCATGCCTCTTTGTCTGTTTTTGCCCTAACAGCTGATCTCCTTATAACACCTGGAATGTAGGTGCTTCTGTATAACACTTTTGTTCTGTGTAAATGTGGGGAAAGCTGAAGGGCTGCAGTTGGGTTTACAAAAGGCAGTAGGCTTCTTGGTGCTTACAGATCACAGATAGTCTGGTGCTTTTGAAGCTGTCCTCTAGCTCTTTACCTCATGTTGAGACGTTGTACCCAGTCACAACATGCTACTAATACATGGGCTCTAGAGACCGTAGGTCTTTAGCCTACATCCACATACTTATCTACTTTTTTGTTTTTATTATTATTATTTATTACATTATAATGACTATGATGATTATTGTTATTGTGCTTGCTGTAATTGTTTTGTTTCATTTTAAACAAATTGTAAATAGAAGAAAAGATTTTATAAAAGCACTTTTAATCTTGATTTTAAGGAGGAAAAATGATAATGGAATATTGACAACTTGAATCCTAATTTTTTTTAATGGAATTTTATTGGGAGAGATAGAAATGTACATAATTAAATATTTAGGTAAGATTATTTAACTGGTGAGGAATAAAATCATGAATGATTCCTTTTCATTTTTAGTTGTCAGCATGTTAAGCCCTCAATACTAGAAGAAGAAAGCTGGTCCTGGTCAGTATTCTTTCTCTGACACTTATGGGCCATGCTGTGTATCCTCTTGTACTTAGTATACTGCTGTTCTTTTGAAAAAGTACTGTACTTAGACCGATACCTCTGAACAAGCACCTATAGCAGCTTCCTCTTTTCAACACATGACCCAGACAGACTTGAGAACAAAACCTACAGTAACAAACACAGTTGGAGGTTCTCACAGGATATCACAATATGATTATAATCCTGTACACCTTTGGTAAAGTGATTTGAGCTTCAAAATATCACATGAATTTTCTATTTAAATGCCCTTGTTCAAGTGAAAGGCTGTGCATGTGTCTTGCACTGTAACAGATTTTCAGTAGGATGTGTGATTTTTACACCTTAGCAGGTTTCATAAATGTAATTTCTTCTAAAGGTGCAAAATCTTTTTAGATCATTGTGTTTCAGGTTTGTGTTTTCTTGAAGCCACTTGATTTCATATTTGACAGGAGTTCAATTTTTAATCATGGTGCTACCTGTAGAGGTCACTGTAGAAATGCAGAGCATAGCAAAAGCTATGTCATTTTCAAAACCTTTATATGAGCCATTGTCTTGGTTTTAAGTGTATAGGAAATGTCTATGGTGCTGACTGCTTTTCAAATTTTCCTCATTTAATCATGGTAAAAGATACTTATGATGATCATGATTTCAGAAGCACTCAGATATTTTGGGAGTTCTCTGTCTCCTGCTCTCTTTAACCCTAATCCCAAACAAATAAAAATGGTACTTGAAGCAGATATTTAGAATCAATGATATTATACAGGTAGAAAATTTTAACTTGTATGCTATGGAGATGAAAAGACTGTTAACCTTTGTTTTCAACTCTCTTGATTTTACCCAGGCATTCCATCCTTACTATCTCACACAAACACTTTCTGTCCCCATCTCTCAGCACTCAGCATCAAAATCATGATCATGCCCAATTTTACTTATTAAATAACAACAAAAACAAAACAAATAATAAAAAAAAACAACAACTGGCAGCTACATTCCTATTAGTTAAAGATTGTTATTGGTTCTATTGTTTCATGTCAAGTATGCAGTATGTTAAAAAAAAAAAAAAATTCTTTTGTTTGGTCTCTCCTTGTAGCTGTTTGGTGTATTATGTGAATACATAGTGTATGTGGTAAAACCCACAATACTGTTTAATGTTCTTTAAAAGTAAAAAGAAAAAGAAAAAAAAGAAATAAAGAAATAAAAAAACATCGCCTTCTTGTATTGTGTCAATAATAATCTCATCATACTTGCAGATTTGTAACAGACACTAGCTAGGTGTTGATAATATCTCACTGGTATCCTGTGCCAGATGCCAAAATATAATGCACCACAAACTGATTTTCACCAACATAAAATCAGTACTCTAATACAACAAACAAAAGAAGCAAGCGCACACTCGATCTGCATTTGGATCAAAATTAAACCAAGCATCACTTTTAAAAAGTCTGTGTTGTACGTTGCCAATGATCTCAGTTTGATCTATTACATTTAATTCAAGTCAAGTTTATTTTTATTGCGCTCTTCGAGCTTTAATTCGAGCCAAGAAGAAAGTTCATTTAACCAGTATAAAAATATGGTACCTCTTGAATGTCTTTAGAATTTTTACAAATTTGCCAACAGAATACAGTAGTTTGTTGTTTAGTGAACAGTTAGAACTTAGTTAGCTCTGGAAGTACCACACTAATGCACAAGCACATGAAAAGAAAACACACTAGGGTGTCATGGGTAAAACATCAGCACGGTGAGCAGAAACTCTATAATCCTCATCATGTGGAAATGGTGAAGTGTAATGAAGTGTTAATGTGTAAACTGTTTGTAACTTCAGGACAGTCGCACTGGATCTGTTAGCATCAGGCCGCGCGATCAGTTCGCTCGTGACATCGTGATGAATCAATTAAACACTAAATCTAAAAGCAGCAAACAGCAGCAGCAGTAAAAGATGACATTTTACTTACTGTTGTGGTTTTCAGCGAATGTTTATGCTTTTGTACAACAATACGTATTTTTTTCTTCTTTTTTAATCAAAACTATCTCTACTAAACACTTTTGGAAAGAAAGTGAACGCTGACTGCACCCCAGGCCACCTTAATTCCCCTACATCAGTACCTGACTTTACTAATGCCCTTGAGGCTGAATGAGATCAAATCTCCACAAGCACACACCAAAATCTAGTGGAGAGGTGAAGTTTATTTCAACAGGAAATAGGAGCTTAATATGAATAAGATGTTCAGGTGTACAAAAAAAAAAAAAAAAAAACATTTGTCCATATATTGTATCTGTATGCTGGAGCTAAACTTCAAATATACAGGAAATATAGAAAAATCAACTAGAGAAATAAAAATTTGGCTTTTAACCCAGGTATGACCTCTGTTTTCATATGACCAATTACACCAAAATAAGAATAAAAGGTTGAATCGCGAAAACAGAATGTTTCAACCATTTAGTGGCAGAGGCATAAACACTGCTTGGACTCAATTTGTGTAACTTTCACTGTATTTAAAATTACCAGAATTGACATGTTAACAGGGTTGGACAATTCTGCATAACCCTTAACCTTCAACCTGTTCAATGTTCTTAAGTGTAGGTCAATTTGAATACGCAGACAAATCTTTAGACTATTCTATTCTATTCTATATGGCAGCTAAATACCTAAAATAGCTGAAACACCATAATGTATTAATGATTGTAATGTGTAGAAAAATGTCCATCTTTGACTTTGATGCAATTTTAAATATGTAAATTTCATACTAGAGTATTTATATATAATAACCTGGGGTGGACAATACATGAAGAACCGGAAATTGTCATTGTCTCTTATTGTCTCATTGAGCAATAATTTGGAGTATTAGTGCTGTGACTGACAATTTAGTTAAATACTTTTAGTTGAGTAAAATATTTTTTGGTTTATTATCTTTTATAGTTAAAAGATGTTATGCATGAATTCACTTCAGTCCCAAAAGCATTTATTTATTTTTTTTAGATAAAGAGGTTATAACATAAAAACTACAAGATCAGAGTGCAAAATGCGAAACTATTGCCTATTATTTCTCTTCTTCTGGCCACCCATATCCCTCTCTAGTAAAAAGTTGTAAAATATGGCACACTGCTTCAGAAAGGTCTAGGAAGCAAATTATGACCAATTTGGACCTATCGCTGCCCAGACTCTAGTGCCACTATTGGCTCAAATTTGAAAGATCTGTGGTCATAATGTTTTTATGGCCTATAACGTTGCATAAACTTTTTTGTGCTGGTGCCACCTACTGGTATACAATTGCAATAACATGCATAAAGTGCAAAAATCACCAAATTTGGCATCTGGAAACGTGTCGAGAACAAAATTAACTAGTCTGAACAAAATTATCAAAACAATGTTGACATTCAAAATCTTTTCCTGCAACATGCCAAAAATTATAGAAAATATTATTTATAAATTATCTTATATAATAATTCATCCGAAATTATATATATAATTAAAAATACAGGTTTTGAGGGTGACGGCTTATAAAAGTATCACCACCACACCCTGAATGTATCACAACAAGCTGTATGACCCTGCAATTATGGGAACAACCATTTTTTTTTCCTTATGCCATTTGAAGTATTCATCAATCTTTTTTCTTCTAATTCGAAAAAGTATGCAAAAGTGAAAACATACCAAAAATACTATTTGCTGTTTGCTGTAATCCTGTCCATCGTCGTCACTTCCAACGATAATCTCAACATCTTCAGCTCTGCTACCTCCAGCTCCACCTCTTGTCTCTTACTCAATGTCACTGTCTCTAATCCATACATCATCTCAGGTTTCACCACAGTCCTATAAACTTTCCCTTTCACTCTCACAGATACTCTTCTAGCACAAATCACTCCTGCTATCACTCTTCTCCACCCACTCCACCCTGCCTGCACTCTTTTCTTCACTTCTCTAACACACTCTCCATTACTTTACACTATTGAGCCCAGGTACCTGAACTTCCCCACCTTCTCCACCTCTTCTCCCTGCAACCACACCCCTCCACTGCCCTCCCTCTCATTCACACACATGTACTCTGTCTTACTCCTATTGACTTTCATTCCCCTTCTCTCCAGCGTGTACCTCCACCTCTCCAGGCTCTTCTCAACCTGCTCCCTCTTCTCCCTGCTCTCACCACAAATCACAATATCATCCGCAAACATCACAGTCCATGGATAATCCTGTCTGAACTTGTACGTCAACCTGTCCATCATCACTGCAAACAGAAAAGGCTCAGAGCCGTTCCACAACTCCTCTCTTCACCCTGTCATATGCTTTCTCTAAATCCACAAACACACAATTCAGCTCCTTCTGACCTTCTCTATACTTCTCCATCAACATTCTTAAAGCAAATAATGTGTCTGTGGTGCTCTTCCTCAGCATGAAACCATACTGTTGCTCACAGATTGTCACCTCTTCTCTCAGCCTGGCTTCCACTACTCTTTCCCATAAATTCATGGTGTGACTGATCAACTTTATTCCCCTGTAGTTATTGCAGGTCTGCACATCTCCCTTATTCTTAAAGATCAGTACCAGCTCACTCCTTCTCCTCGGGCATCCTGTCACCTTTCAAAATCTTGTGAAACAATCTTGTTAAAAAAACTCCACTGCATCGCTCCTAAACATCTCCACGCTTCTACCGGTATGTCATCTGGTCCAACCGACTTTCCACTCTTCATCCTTTTAATCACTGCTCTCACTTCCTCCTGACTAATCCTATCCACTTCCTGCTTCACTAACTCCACATCATCCAACCTTCTCTCTCTCTCTCTCTCTCTCTCTCTTTCTCTCATTTTCCTCATTCATCAGCTGCTTAAAATACTCCCTCCATCTTCTTCTCAACTCTCCTCACTAGTCAACACATTTCCATCTCCATCCTTTATTGCTCTAACTTGCAGCACATCCTTCCCAGCTCGGTCCCTCTGACTGGCCAATCGGAACAAAAACCCTTCTCCTTCTTTACTCTCCAACTTCTCCTACAGCTCCTCATATGCCTTTTCCTTGGCTATCGCCACATCCCTCTTTACCTGCTGCTGCATCTCCTTGTAGTCCTGCCTACTTTACTCATCACTCTGTTGATCCCGGGTCTGTTTTCTTCAACCTCTTTCTCCTTATGCTTTCCTGCACTTCCGCATTCCACCACCACGTCTCTTTTTCTTCCTTTCTATTTCCAGATGTCACACCAAGTACCTTTCTAGCTGTCTCTCTTATCAATTATGCAGTAGTTACCCAATCATCCAGCACCTCTTCACCACCACCGAGCCTCTGTCTGTCCTCTTCCCTGAACCTCACACTACTGTATTCCTCTTTCAGTTTCCTCCATGTTATTCTTTCAGTCTTCACTCTCCTCCTCTTCTTCATCTCCAAAGCCATCCTACAGACCACCATCCGATGCTGTTTATCTACACTATCCCCTGCCAACACCTTACAGTCTCCAATCTCCTTCAGGTTACATATTCTACATAGAACATAGTCCACATTTGTGCACCTTTCTCGTCACCCTATGCTCCTTCTTCTTAAAATATTTACCAGTGTAATTTCCATCCTTTTAGCAATATCTACCAACATCTGCCTTTCCACATTCTTCTCCTTAAAGCCATACCTACCCATCACCTCTGTTCCCACCTAGGTTCACCTTCTACCCCTTTATCTAACTCACTCAAGATTTTTTCCAGTGATGACATTTGTTATCACCCCTTCAACTTCCAGCTTCACGTTCATCACCCTATCAGAAACTCTCTTCACCTCCACTACACTCTTACTGTACTCTTCCTTCAGAATCCCCCCTACACCATTTCTCTTTCTATCCACACCATGATAAAACAGTTTAAACACCTCCAATGTTCCTTCTCTTACTCCCTTTTCACTTGGTCTCCTGACCACACAACATATCTACCTTTCTCCTCTCCATCATATCAGCTCCCTCTCTCCCTTTACCAGTCATACTACCAACATTTAAAGTACCAACCCAAACTTCCACTCTCCTCTACTTCTCCTTTTTCTGCTGTCTCTGTAGTCATCTTCCTCTTCTCCTTCTTCAGCCAACAGTAGCCCAATTTCCACCGGTACCCTGTTGGTTAACGAAACCTGTAGTGGTATACGGGGCCTCGACCGATCCTGTAATAATTTCTGATTCGTGATCCGCATATTTGATTTGGCACATGTTTCACGGTGGATGTCCTTCATAACACAAACCTCCACATTTATCCAGGCTCGGGACCGACACTAAGAGTGCACTGACTTGTGCAAACCTAATGGCTGGGTTTATAAATTGAAGGATAAAGCACTTTAAAAACCAAAAAATATATTAATTAATATTAATAGATCAGTGTGCTGAGACTCACATTAGAGTCTTTTCACATACACTGAGTCGATTAAGCAAAGAATCTTGTTGTAAAAATAATAATTAGACATTATACCTGTAATAAATCATAGTACTTGGATACTTGAGTACATTTAAAGGCAAAAATGTACTTTTACTCAAGTAAAAGTTTAATTAAAGAGACACTTAATTTTACCACATATATTTCTACTTTAACTCAACTACATAGTTTGTGTACTTTGTCCACCAATGCTTAGGTAATTTGGTTAGCTCCGAGATAACATAAAAAAAATATATATTAAACTGCTTAAAAAAACAAGTTGTCAAACCTGGCCCAGTGGGTTAAGTGCAGTGTGTCTTTGAATGTGCTGGTCACTGTTTGAGTTTGTTCCGGTTATTTCATTGGTGTTAATGTTTTTCCTAGCTGATGCATAACAAAAGAAAGCCTCTAAAGAAAGCCTGGCATGTATGTCAGCTGTAATGGCTCAGTATGCCATATGTATCTTGCTGATCGTGTTTTGAGTCCTGGTTTTGTTCATTTCTTTCAAAAGAATTCAAGAAATCGCAGCAGGATAACAAAACAAAATATAACCCCACTAAAAAGAAGCCTACCCCTTGTCTACTACACTCTCTCAGTGGGTTTAAGTCCTGTGCCAAACACAAGGTGCAGCTCAGAGTTCGAGTCCTGGCTCAGATACATTCTTTAACAATAAACTTGCTACTAGCTGACATAAAACAAGAAAGAAAAAAAAGTAAAAAAATAAAATAAAATACTCACATCAGCCATGGTGGCCTAGTGGGTTAAGTGCAATGTTTCTCAGAACATACTGACTGGATCCTAGTGTGTTTCCTTTTCAATTTCCATGAATTGCTCTGACAACTGGTATAAAACCAAAGATAAATCCTTTTAAAAAAACTGTGAGACGTGGTGGCTTTGTAGTAAAAGACTTGCTACAGCATTTACAGGTTGCTGTAGCAGTGAGGAGGGGTGTGATAAAAAGAGGGTGAAGAAAAATGTTGGGTGATATATTTACATAACACTTTCTTTTATATGCAAAACTAAGTGGATTTTTTCCCTGATCCATAACCACTTCTATTCACTTTCTCCTTGTTTCAAACAGGATTGCCTTCTATTTACTGACTGATTTCAGCTGCTGTATTTCCTTTTTCACCTCCCTTTCTTCATGTGTTCAATACTTTTCCCTGAGTCATTTTACATTATTACACATAAATTCATTTGTGGACATCTATGGTTTGATTTCTTGTAAGTACAGTGTGGACTGCATGGGCTGTTTTTAACATGTGTTAATAATTATATTTTAATAGCACCTTTAGAAACATTTACTCAGAGAAATGGTGATGTGTTTAATACTTGTTTTACCTGCTGTATATACATGATTAAACTTTTTTTTTCCTTTACTTTAATACATTTGCTAAGATTTCAAACAAACTTTTTACACATTGTCTTCATGTGAGGAAAATGATAAACTTAATCCATTTTGGAATAAAACAAACAATGTGGAAGAAGTGAAGCGCCTTTGTCCGCTATTTATAAGAGTGCAATTCTAGTTTGAAAGCCAACATTTATTATCAAATACAGATAACATATGAGTAAAACATGTATTAAAAATGAGAGTTTAAAATATGTCTGTGGATTTGTTCAGAGGGCTGTTCTAAATGTGGGGGTTGTAGTTTGGGACCTCTGCCTTAAATCATTAGGGCACTGATGAATTTTGCAAATGTCAAAGTTCCAGAAATAAGGGAAACCTAAAAACTGTTGACTTGTTGTTTGGTAGAGCTCAGTTCAGATCATATAATTTCTTCCCTAAATGCCAGACTCTTATATTGGCCAATTCAGTGTATCAGTAAAACCATAACAAATGAGGTAAATTCTTAGTAGATTTTTGATAATTTAGTAGATAATTTACATATTAAAACTACTGTTGAAAATGGCAAATTTAAATTATACAAATGAATTAAAAAATGTCCTTTGTACCAAACTTTGCACATATGGAAATGGAATACAGAAATGCATTTCCATTTTGAATATTGCATTGTCATTTTGCAGACTACATTTTTAATAGAATTTTGCCACCTCTATGCTTCCATACTGAACAGACCCTTTTGTTGATTTAGTCTCTTCTTACTAGCAGATAATTCAAGCACTGTCTATGGTCGAAATATGCACATTATTAAAGAAACAAAACACTTCTAAATCACTTTGCCTGAAGTTGTGCCTCTGAGTAAATTTACTGTGTCTTTTACAAGTCAATATTTTGACATGTTTTACTGTCTCTAGTATTACTTTGCAAAGTTATATTAGTTAACCAAGTTTGTGTTACAGATTTAGATGTACTTCCCTGGGCACCCATTTGATGGCGACAGAGTCATTACTCTGTGTGTGCAATTGAATGTAGGGATAGTTACAAATTGATTTACACACAAGTAGAAAAACAATAGAACTGTGTTTTAAGGGTCAGTGTGGGCAATGATCACTCTACAGTTACAGAGCTTTATATGCAGATGTGATGCAGTGTGCTCTGACACTTTTCTATCAGAGCCAGCATTAATCTTTGCAGCAATTTCTACATCTGTGGAATTGAACGGAATGGGCTGGCTGTGCCTCAATGAGATACGAGTGCCCATGACTCTTTCATCAATTCAGCAGTTGTCCTTCTTTGGACCACATAAAAATTAACCAGTGCATTTCCAGATACACCGCAAAAGACCTGGTGTTTTGGAGATGCTCTGGCACAATGTAGTCCCTGTTAAACACACTTAGACTCACACTCCTTACACTTGCCCATTTTTCCTGCCTAATACAAACCCAACCCTGCAACAGGTGCCACTGTAACTTTGGTAAATAAGTGCGTCTTTAGTTTAGCTTTAAACGTAGAGAATTGCCTTTCAGAGGTGAGATCAGAAGGGGGTGAATTACAAAGCTTAGGAGATGCCACTGAGGCGCTTCGAGCAGTACATGATTAGAGAACCTGAGAGTTCAGTTATGGGTGCGCAGTTTGATAAGTTAATTGAAATAGGTTGGGGTTGTACCAGACAGAGGTTTTAAAACAAATAATAGGATTTTATATTGAATCCTGTACTGTACCGGAGGCCAGTGAAGAGAGGAATGGACCAGGGTGATGTGTGCACCCTTACTGGTACCTGTTAAAAGCCGTGCTGCAGCGTTCTGTACCAGCTGTAGGTGATAGAGAGGACTGAGTAATAAATAATAATTAATAATGTAAGCATGCAACCATTCAACTCACTTTAAGTCTGGTTCCTCTCAAGGGTTCTTTATTTTTATATAAGGGAGTTTTACTTTGCATGGAACCACTTACAAACCATGAAGATGCCTTTGAACTGCATTTGATAAGATTTGGCTAAAATGTGTTTTGGCAAAAATTGCTGACTGCTTTAGGGCTGCAATTACTCATGACAGTTTTGCACTAAAGTCTCAAATCAGTAAACTTTAACAAAATAGACTTTAATATAAAAATACAAAAACAGATCATAAAACTTCACTACTTAAGAAAACGTTCTTTCGGCTTCTCTCGTTAGGGGCCTCCGCATGTTTGATTTGGAACATGTTTTTACGCTTGATGTCCTTTCTAACGCAACCCTCCCCATTTATCTGGACTTGGGACCGGCACTAAGAGTGGCTAGGGTTGGTTCCCTGACCGGGGATCGAACAAAGGCCGCAGCGGTGAGAGCGCCGCATCCTAACCACTAGACCACCAGGGACCCATCAAACTTCACTACTATCAATGAATAATTGATCTATTGATGATTCACCCAGATGTAGACAGGCTCCTGTTTAAATATCTGGCATTCATTTATAAATATATCCATATAATTCATCCTGAATTTATTCTTTCATTTAGTTTTTGACAATGTTCAATGTTTAATGTTAAAATTAATTTATTTTCTGCGCCAGTCAAACAGACCTGTTCAAACATTTTTTGAAGCAGAGGAACTGGGAAAAATGACAGCCACGTTTTCACATGGAACATTAGACAAGCACTGTGTCAAATAATTACATCAAAAGAGTCCAAAGGTTTTTTTAAATGTGATTATAATATTGAGCAGGTTTATAATAATCTGACATTAATCACAGATATTTGAAAAGCATCGCAGCACAATGAGACATACTATGTGCAGCATCACTTAAGCATCTTAATATGTAAAAATTAAAAAAATTAAAAAATACTCGAGATGTATTATTATCATCTCTATTATTCCAGACTACCTGCTGCTGCATGAATAAGAAAAAAAAAATAAAATAAAAAAAATAAAATAAAATAAAAGATGTGTTTCAGCTCTAACTAACCTGCACATCACATAATTGCTGATCTCAGCATAAAAAAACTAAATAAAATGCCCCACATGGCAATCAACACCATATTTTCCCCTCGCTGATTTCCGGTGCATGTAGGGCTTAACATGTAGCCAATTTTCTGCCTCAAAACTTTTTATTTTTCAATTCCTGCACAGATGCCCAATCTGTACTATGCTCCCACTGTGATTTAGGAAGAAAAAAATAGACCCTACACTGGGTGTAGATACAAGGAAGTTACGCCTTAAAACGTAAAGACCACATTGCATATATCTTTAATACATTTCAAACACATTTTCCAATGTGCAAATAGTGCATTGATCGATACTTTACTCCCAATAGAACACAATTACAGATGGTTACAGATTTTTCACATTATATAACATTACATTTACACTACATTTACAAGCCAGGAGTCTGGGGTATAGAACATTCAGGAAAAAAATCTAAAAAAAAAAAAAGAGATGTTCAAGAACAAACTATAACAGAAAAGGGTTTTATACCAGAAATATCCTGACTTAGTACATTAGTACTTCAATGCAAAGCTGCTGTTGGCAATTAACAGTGATGAGATGTTCACAGTAAGAAGTAAGAAGTGTTTCACACCATTGTGGGTCGATTTTAGCTCGTTCTACTTAGATTTCAAAAGGTCCTGCTGATGACAGCAATTTCAAAACCCTCGGAAAGTGTTTTGTGTGGTCATGTAAGAGTTATTCTGTCTGAACATATGGACGTTCCTGTAGAGCTGAAATAACCATCTACTGCCTAGGTTCAGTTTTTTGGTCACAGAGTTGTGAAATGTTTCTCTTGCACTTCTCCTGGCACTATATTTAATTTAAAGAAGTGGAATTAACCAAGTACCAATCGCAGAGTGGCAGTTTGATGTCATATTGCTCTTTACGGTGGATGTTTCTCACAGAATCAAATAAACATGGCTTCTTTCTCCAAACAAAATATTTATTAATTTTTTCAACCAGAATACATGTTCCAAAAGAGATGCGATTTGTCTAAATTGTTTGAAACCTGCGTCTTTTTGCTACCTTTCCAGCAGAAGCATTTTGGAGGAGAAGTGGAGATGGTTTTGGTTTTATTTATTTTTTGCTGTTCCTTGCTTTCCAGATTCTCCTGCAACTATTTTCAAGTCACTGCCAGCTTCTCTTTTACTCTTTTCATTAGTGAGAGCTCATTGTGAAATTGTGATTAGTGGGCCAATTCCAAATGGATTCGCTGTGGGTTTTTCCATGAAGTCCAGGATATTTATGCGTTTATGATGGCTCTGTAGCTTGTTTCAGTTAAGTGTTGATTAATAACAGTGTCATAAATCAGTGGTGGACAAAATACACAAACTGTGTAGTTGAGTTAATGTAGCGACACGTAAAATGTGACTCCAGTAACAGTAAAAGTGTCTATTTTTTTACTTCATTAAAAGTACAAACGTTTTTGCCTTCAAATATACTTAAGTTTCCAAAGTATTATGATTTATAATATTTTTAACACAAGACTATTTACTTAATCAACTCTGTATATGTGAAAAGACTCAGTGTAAACAGCTGCTATAAACTAAACTTTAAACCACAAGACGAATGCTTGCATTATTTAAGTCAGACAACGCAATTCTGCTTACATATAGTTTGACTACTGAAACAGGCAAGAATGATGAAATCTACTCACTTATGTTTCATCACACTTTGAGGGCTTTTGCTGAAAGAATACGCTAACAAGAAATCATATATTACCAGCTTCATAAAAGAAGCATTTCCTTTTAGCAAATAAGGCTAAAAGGAAATTTGGGGGGGGATGGGAGATGGGGCTAAGACAAATTTTTTTTATTTCTTGACAGAGGGCAGTAGATAGACATGGTGTTTAGAAAAAGGTGTTAATAGGTCTCAGAGGGTTTTTTTTAACAACAATTATGCTGACAGCAGCTATAAAAAGTCTTTCACCATGTTTGTGGCTTACCTTGGTTAGCACATTATTAGGAATCTGGAGTCCTTAAAGGGGAACAGTGGTTGTGGTTCTATTTTCTAAACATTATGAAAAAGGAACAAGATGATCCTTTCATGCTGTATGCATTTTCATTTTAAATTAGATATTTTAAAATCTAAAAATTTCTTCTTTGTAGCTTTTGAATTATAATTTTTTTGGAGTCTTAGATTATCATTACTCGGTACAGCTATAGTCACACATTTGTTAGTTTGAGTTCATCTTTGTTCACTTTGTTCATCACCAAAGGTGATTTTTGTCTTTAATTTGGATTCATAAATATTTGATTCCTACACTGTGTGATAAGACAAGTAGAACACGTCGACTCAATACAAATACACGGTACAATATATAGAAGAAAGATGTTTGCTTGTTTTCCATACAATTGCAACTCCATTTTATAAACAATACTGCTATTTATAAACTATTACTACTGCTGAGGCAGGCAGAATCTGACCTTAGTTCCTTCCCCCTTACATATTTTAACGTTTTCGGGTGAAACCTTTGGGACCTGAAGCCCATAAGGGAACTTCATAATTGTTCATGTTGCATCAGATTACATACCACATGTCATTCTGTTCGGTGCTCTTACAACGCAGGTGACATTTAAAGGTGGCAAGAGCGCAGAAGGCTGTAATAAACTGCTCAAAATCCTGAGCTGAAACAAGAGCTGACAGAAACCTCATTCTGAGCTGTTCTCTTCATGAAGAAAATGATAATTCAGAAAAATATATCTAAAAATCCTCAGATGACAAAATCATCAGGTGAATCTAGAAAGACTTGTACAGATGTCCTGAAAGTATTTAAATTAGGGCTGTCAACCCATTAGAAGATTTAAATGCGATTAATCACAACGTAATCACATTTCTATCTGTTCTTCAATTAAACTTTAAGTTTTTAATACTAACATGGGCATGGACAAATATGGATGCTTTACGCAAAAACATACTCAACAAAGAGATCATATAAGGTCATAAATGTTTTTTAAAGAACTTGTTAATGTCTATTAACCACATGGAAAAGAAATGTCAAAAATACCAAAGGTTCCTGTTTGCTTCTCTTTATTTACACTGATCCAGTTGCCCAAACACACAAGCCTGTTTACATTTTCATATAACAGGGCAGTTAAAAAAAAACTCATAAATGCTTTAAAGTAATTATTTTTCTTACTGCTGCTGTAGGAG
Organism: Silurus asotus; assembly: GCA_024362625.1. Taxonomy (NCBI): domain Eukaryota; kingdom Metazoa; phylum Chordata; class Actinopteri; order Siluriformes; family Siluridae; genus Silurus; species Silurus asotus. Next base: position 12,520,956 of record MU563244.1, read on the forward strand.
TCGCTACAGCAGATCATACATCAGCCTCTTTCATACCAACTTCCTGCAGGTCGTTCCTCACCACATCCATAAACCTAAATGTTTTCAGGTAATTATGGCATTTTAAATTACGTAAAACCTCAGGACACCAAACTGAACTTTTGCTATGTTTCCACACGGACGGTTTTAATTGCCAGATGTGTATCATGATAGATGTTGGTGTTTTTTTATTCGAGTAAAGAAAGTATGTAATGAATAAATGGTTTCGAAGGTTTAAAGATTTTAATTTCACCTTTTTATATTTTTTTAAAAGATTTGTCGAACAGAAATTTGTGCTGTTAAATTGAATGTGTTTTTATATATAAATTGAATGTGCAACTATATTAAGCTCCATTAAAAAGCAAACAATGCACACACAATTGCAGAAAATATATTTATAATAATTCTTAATGAGTCACATTTCATTGTGCTTTATTTTCCCCAAACTCACTATTTGGTTAAGGTATTCGCTGTCTAACTGTCTAATTTTAGGGTAAAAGTTGAAGATTAACATAAATACTGGATCATACTACTACACTTCCACATTCCATTTTTGTTGCTGTGTGTTTAGGTATTTGTTTTTGTAATGCCTTTGCCCTGCCCTGTTATTGTTTTTGTTTACATGCGTCAATAAATTTACAGGTGTGTACATTTCCTTTATGTGTGCATTTATACTCTACATATACATTCAGTTTCTGCAAATCTTTGCATTAGTTTTGCTGCTTTATTTTGAGTTTTTTATGTTTTACATTCTATGACTTCCTGGTTTTGATCTTGCCAATGTCTTTTTGCTCATATTCTTGTCTTGCCTTGTTTCGCACTACCTTACCGTTTCCATCAGCTATGAATATGTAAATTAAATTAACTAATCCCTATTATTTTACTTTAAACAGACAGTTTATGTATCAAGTAAAAACAAGGAAACTAACTGAAATAAAAGATAATACTTAAAATAAAATATATGAAAATGAAATTTGAAGTTGTGGTTTAATTTTCTGTAGCAGCGGCTCACCAAATATGATTGATTTTAATTTACTATAATAATCATTTTAGTTCATTATAGTTTTCTTTAGCAATCACTAAATCACTAGGACTTGCATGAAAGACACATCATGTAATCCGAGCCTAATTAAAAATGCTTTAAAAAATGTGCCATTATTGAATAAACTGAAGATGTATAATCACTGATATGGTGAGTTTCGAGTGTCTTCTGCACTTTATAAGGTGTCATTTTTCAGAGAAGAATTTACAGAATTGTATTCAAGAAGAAGGAAAAATCCATCTACACTTTATTTATGGTTGAAATACACAAAGACTGTTCCTGCAACATTAAAAAGAAAGAGAGGGCTGCTGTTCGCATGAGAGTCCTTACCGCCAATGATCGTGAACCTCTTCACAATTATTGTGTCAGAAAAAGAAGGAAAGCCAGAATCAGTGTGCCAAGTAAAGACATTGTAAGAACCTCCATAAAAAGAAGCATTGAAAAGAAGCCATTGTGTAAATGGAGGATCCATTTTGCTGAAGGGAGTAAAGAATAATGTTCTCTGAAACTTGTAACACCATGTGATCTGTGAAGAACAGGATCTTAAAATACTGACAGAAGTAAGACTATTTTCAGGATTTGGGAGGACAGGATCAGGAACTTCAAATAATAAAGTTCTACTTTAGAGCCAGGGAAAGGCGGGGAAGATAAGCTGTAACTGTAGAAGCTGCGGGGGCAAAAACACATTTATTTGGACATCCAGAAGATATAGGAAGAGTACATTAAAAGAATTCCCTTTCTTCTTCGTTAAAAGTAAACAAACACTGAAACAATATACATGAAATGTATCATGTACTGAAGCAGAGGCAAATACAAGTGTGGATTAAAACACTAACAAAATACAAAACCAACAAGAACCACAAACAAAAAAACTTAACTGGACCATGAGTGAGAGTATATATATATATATATATATATATATATATATATATAGGATGGCAAAAAAAGGAAAACCAAAGAGTGTAAATTTATATGAATTTATCACCTATGGCTTGCTCATTAAGATACATTTATTATTTATTTAAAAATTATATTCTCAATCGAGTTATTTATGTGAAGCTGCTTTGTGTGTTGTTTAAAGCAGCATACAAATGAAACTGAACTGAACGATTAGCAGCAACTCGTTTCATATGACTTAAATAACACCAATTAGGACTCTAATATTACATCATGGTGTCGAGTAGGGCTGCAACAAATAATCAATAATAAAATTATTTGTCAACGAATCTTGTTATCAATTAGTTATGCTGCTAAAATTAATAGTAAGATATACAACCACTTGGAAAAATGGCGGACAGAACCAGGTCAACCAGCAGCAGGAAAAAGTGTCTGTCCCGAGTCATCAGGCATGGGAGCATTTTATAATAAATGTAACGGAAACGGAAAGAAAACTGCACCTGGAAATTATGCCATGTGAAAATGGTGAAGTGTATTGAAGTGTTATTGTGTAAACTGTTTGTAGCTTCAGGAAAGTCGCACTGGATCTGTTCTGTAGTTGACTTGCGAGCATCAGGTCCCAGAATCAGCTCGCTCACAACATCGTGATGATTCAATTAAACAGGCGCGAACAAACATTAATCTAAAATCAGCAAATAACAGCAGCAGAAACTGAATACATTTTTAGTCACTGTTGTGGTTTCAAGCAAATAATTATGCATTTGTTCACCAATGCATATTTTTTTAAATTTCTTTGTTAGCTTACAGCGTTTCTCTGTTTCATTCTCTTTTTATAGCTTTTGTCTACAACAGCAGAAACTTATCTAATGTGATTTACTGCAGCTTTACTACGTTCAAATGTTTGTTTTCAATGTTTGGATATTGTATTTACGCATATATCATTTAATTATTATAACAGACTATATCTTCTAAATGCTTATATCACCTTATATTGTTTTTTAAACAATGTCGTATTATATTTTATTATTTAAGCCTTTTTGTCAACTTGCCATCTGCAAAATACAATACAAATGTTGATTTACACAAATTACTTCACCTTGCATACTCAAATGTTTTTTTTTACAGAAACAACCAGCATGAGTAAATTTGTTTAAAAGGAGAAATCCCTCATGCACTCAACAAACAGCCACTATAAGCTTTAAAATGTCTAAAGATAGTTCAACTCTAAATGCTTTTCGCATTTAAGTGCTTAAGTACACATAAATACCATGAACAAAAGTTTTAAATAGTTAAAATAGGCAAAAGCGTAAATAAAAAAAACCATACCGATGAAATAATCGTCTGATTAATCGATTATTAAAATAATCGTTAGTTGCAACCCTAACAACAAAAAACAACAAACAAAAAGCATCACAGTAAGAAGTATATTTGATTATTTGCAAGTTTGCCTTAATAATTAATTGGATTTTCTTGGTTTAGTTCAGTAAGACATAAAGATATGTATTAATAATCAAACTGTGCCGCATAACCCTATGAGGATGCAGACATTTTTCGTTGTAATTTGAATTCAAAATGCTCGTAAATTCATTTGAAATATTTCTTGTTATCTTAAATGAATATCAATGAGTGGTTTTTGCCTAAATTTTACACAAGACATTATTAATGAGATTTTTACACAAATATGTGCTCATTGTTTAATGAAATTGCACTATTAACCTACAGTTGCACAATGTTAAATAAATTCATTATCAACACCATGGAAATGTTTTCAATTTTTCATTAAATATTGGTCAAAATGCCACTTTTGCAGTTTTTTTCTACTTAAACCTGAAATGCTTGTTTTCTGCTTTGTAACTTTTTTAGGGTTCTGGATAATTACAATCTTTAAATGCAATTTTTTTTCATGGTAAAATTAATCAATAATTTTTAGAGGTAATATGAGTGACACAATAACATTTCTGGCCACAAGAGGTCTCAATTAGTCCTTAAGCAAATCAGCAGGATGGACGGTTTAATATTCACTGAACAGAACGTTACGAGTGTCTCGCCACGGGTGAAGACATGCACTTTGTATTCCTGGATTAACGCATGGGTTTGAAAATATCTTTTAGGTTGCATTTCACATTGAGAAGATAAAAGGCTATAGAGGACCTGACAAAAATCAATTAAATAAATAAATGCCCTAGAAATTTCTAAAGCAATCTATTCATAAATAAACAGAAGTAAAATGCATAATTGCTGTAAACCAGCTGTTTTATCTGCATACCAGATGCAACTATGAGATCCCAGACATCTGGATGAAAATGTCATTCTGGATTTTTTCTCTTTTAAAACCTAAATAAGTAAATTTGTATTTAATGTGTTAATCCAATTTTTCACAATGATGTTTTTATTTCAGTATATCTATTATCCAAATTTTCTATTTGAGGCTAAAATAAACAAACTATTTTAATCTTGCTATTTGTTCAAAAGAATAAACAGCATGTTTTTTTTGCAATATGCACATGCAACATTTGGCAGCTAAAAGCTATTTTTAACATACATCTTTATGTTCATCATCTCTACATGGACCTTGAGAATAAAAAGCTTATAGAGTCTTTTAGTATATTTCATGGTTGAGGTCTGATGCTTCTTATTAATTCTTATTAATCGTTTGCTTTTTGCTCTTCTTGGACATCATCTGAAAACAGTTTCTCCCACTGAAGGCTGGTACTTTAGCTTATAATAAAGCTTCCAAGGACATGCAAGAACACCCCCCCACAAAACCCCCCACACAAAAAAAAGCTGGGCTGGCAATATTGTTCATACTATTTACTGTCCTACTGTTATCCATTCTTTGTCCGAGTGTGCAGTCTTATAGTGTCATTCTATATATTAGAGCTACATCTGGAGCACTGTTTCCCCACGGGCCATTATTACTGGCAAACAACCCACTAAACCCTGGACCACTCTGTGGTCTCATTTATAAACATGGCATATGCACAAAATGGGGCTGGAAACGTGCGTACGCCACTTTCTACACAAAGGTTGTGCGTGCTCAGTGTTGCCACTTACCCTTCTGCATTTCCACGTTGTTTGTCTGCAGGGTGTTTAGCTTACTTACAGGTGTGCACAGTTTTTTTTTTTTTATAAATCACAACCTTTGCGTGGAAAGTGCCGTACACACGTTTTCAGCATAATTTTGTATATAAAAATGTATAAATGACTCCTAGACAGGTAAATAATAAAACACTTAAATGAATAATGAAGTAATGGAAGAAAACAGTGAGGAGCCAGAAGATCCAGGCCAAAGAACACAAACGGGCTGTAACTAAAAATTAATTTCATAATCGATTAATCAGACAATTAGTTTTCTTGTTTTTTTATTTTTTATTAATTGGTTTAAAAAGTACTTTTTTAAATGAGATGTTTTGCTTATTGTAACTATATTAAACCATAACTCAGGGTATTTATGTATAAAAATGTTCTTAAAAAATGCAAAAGCCACATATTAAGTTTCTTCTTCTTCTTTCGGCTTCTCCCATTAGAGATCAGCACAGCAGATAATCTGTCTTCATACATCCTCTACACTCTTCTACATCTGCCTCGTCTTCCCTCACCACATCCATAAACCTTCTTCTTGGAATTCCTCTTTTCCTCCTTCCTGGTGGCTTCATCCTCAGCATTCTCCTACTGATATACCCCATGTCCCTCCTCTGCACATGTCCAAACCATCTCAATCTCGCCTCCCTCACCTTGTCTCTAAAACGTCCTACATGCACTGTCCCTCAAATACACTCGTTTCTAATCCTGTCCACATCGTCATCACTCCGATTGAACATCTAAGCATCTTCAGCTCTGCTACCTCCTGCTTCACCTCCTGTTGTTTACATTGAATATGAATAAAAGTATTTTCCCCCTACATCGTTTTTTTTTTTTAGACAATCATTAGTCTTGCAGGAAACAGATGCTCCAACTCATACAAAGAGGACTACCATATCTAAACAAAACAGTCTGTGCAGGCGCTTCTACTGTCCCTCATGCATTTTACACAGTTTTAACAAAAATACTAAACAAAAAACAGCTGTACAGAAATCTGAATTCAGATTTAGATCTCTCATTACTTAGACAGAGATGACAAAGATAAGAAAAAGAAAATCTTTTGAGAAAGAAATTCTTAGGCTTATAAATGAAAGCGTTTTGCACAAGATCTTTATATCTTTACTTTTTATAATAGATTATATTCAAACTCTTAATGCAGACAGGGATTACAATGCGAATTGTATCTTTTAAACCCATTCTCTGGCTTAGTTTTTCCTCCCAATGTCTCTCAAAACAGCCTGCAGAGCTCATACCAAAACCAAGAACTATAAACCAATCCAGTTAATATCAAAATAAACGGCACGGTGAACTTCTGACAAAAGTGTACTCAGTCTAAGAGTTCTACTAATTAGATTATGTAATTACATTAGATACAATAAAATTACTTTTTTAATGCTTCTTTACACACTATCACCTTTAAAATAGTCAATATTTATAAGTATGTAACTTATAATGGTGATGCAATCAGGTGACCTTGAATGAGCTTGAAAATAAAAAAGTTGAGACATGGCCTCGCCTACCCAGGAGTCTTAAAGAATGGTAAGTACATCATTTAACCAATGCAGCAACCCCAGATCATGGCACTGCCTCCACAGGCTTGTACGCTAGGGACTGGGCATGATTAGTGCATCAGCTCAGCCGCCTCTCTTCATACCCTGATGAGCCCATCACTCTGGAACAGGGTAAATCTGGACTCATCAGACCACATGACCTTCTTTTATTGCTCCTGACTCCAATCTTTATGCTCCCTATTAAAGTCTTTTTACCCCGATTATTAAGTGTTTTTTTTTTTTTTTTAAGGCTACACAACTGTTTAGCCCCTTGAGTTCCCTTTGACTGTGTGTGTGGAAATGTTCTTACTTTCACTATTAAACACAGTTCTGGTTTTTTTTTTTACGATTTGATTTCACCAATCGTTTAAGTGACCGTCGATCACAATCATTGAAGATTTTTTTTCCTAGAAGATGATGGTTCCCACAATCCTTCCATTTTTAAATAAAGCATTTGGACATTTCCTAACCCAATTTTAGTAGTTTCAGGAAATCTCCTTAGATGTTTTCCCTGCTTGATGCAGGCCAATAATTTGACCCTTCTGAAACACATTAACATCTTTTCCACAACCACAGGATGAGTCTTCCGACATGGTTGCTAAAGAAATGAGACGCTTCTCACTGCGTCAGTTTGGGTTAAATAACTTGTTGCAAGCTGAAACAGTCATCGATGCAGTAATTATCCAATAGGAGTCTCTTATATATTTGCCTAGTTAAATCTAGGTGGCTAATTAATAACATTGATAACATTGATAATGAAATCCGTGGTCAGCGAATGCCATTATCAATTAGATGGGCTGCAGAAGTTAACACAGCCACTCCCAAAAATGACACACAGTACAGGGTCACCCGGCAGTAGGTAAAAGGACAGGGTCAACAGTGTGCAGCCCGTATAATTTTATATTAAACACAACAAAGAAAACTGTACCTGGAAGTGATGCAAAGCGGAGTTTGTGTGTGCTGAAAGTACCACAGTGATGCACGAGCACATAAAAAGAAAACACAATGGTGAAGGGAAAACATCAGCACAGTGAAAAAAAAAAATACAAATCCTCATCATGTGAAAATGGTGTAGTTTAGTAAAGAGCTATTGTGTAAACGTTTTGTTTGCTAACTACGGGACAGTTGCACTGGATCTTTTCTGGCGTGACTCGCGAGCATCAGGTTGCCCAATCATAGTAATGGATTCATGTGCGAACAAACACTAAATCCAAAATCAGCAAATAAACAATTACATTTTTACTCACTGTTGTGGTTTTCAGCAAATGATTATGCATTTGTACACTAATGTATATTTTTTTCCTTTTTTTTCCTTTCTAAATTAAGCCTGTTAGTTTGCTGCATTTCTCTGTTCCATTCTCTTTTTATAGCATTTGTTTGCTAAAACAGTATTAACAAAATTTCACACACAGACACACATATACATGCATACTGTTTGTGTATGCATGTATGTGTGTCTGTGTGTGAGAAATATATATATATATGATTTTGTTAATACAAACATTTTCTAAAATTATAAGTTTATCCCACTTAACAGAGACAATATAAAAAACATTATTTCACCAGTTTTTAATCTACAATCTTAATATTGTGACAAATTCAAACAGAAGTCAGGCCTAATAAAAATGCATTTAAATGTCCAATTAATTCGGGATGTGTGCACTATTTTCTTTTTTTTTTTCTTTTGTTCTTGCAGCCACCTTCACAACAAATTATAAAACTGCTTCCAAGCATTTACTGACTGGTTTTTACTTTTATTATTATTTGTAGTAATAATAGTAGTGGTATTAATCACATAGGTAGAGTTAAATTTTTTCTGCATTTAGATTATCGCACAATTCCAACTACAAAATATTATATTTAATAAACGTAAGTGAAGAAAGAGGGAGGATCTAGTGTATGAGCTTTGAGTGTAATCGCCACCATGACAAATATCCTGGCAAAGTGGAAGGTGGTACTTTCTTAAGGAAGATAATGGTGGTTTTATAATAAGGTGCATATTGTCATTTGTGAGTGTTGAGAGCAGAAGAGATACAAACTATGCCAAATCTATGTGAGCCAAACAAGAAAGGTCAAATTTCTGTCAAGGAAAATGTTGCATTTTACAGACGTTTGTCCAAACAACCATATAAACAACGCTTGCAGTAGCTTTGGAGAATGCTGATAGAGGGAACGGAAGAGCCAGCAGCTGATGGCCCACCTCTGCTGACCTGTTAACTACAGGGTATTGTGGTTCACGATAAAAATAAAAATCGCGCAACACCTGATGATATCACTTCCTGGTCAAAGCATCAGCCAACAAAACAGATAACAGAAATGTAAGCAATGCAAACAAAGCTGTAATTAAAATGAAAGCAATTTCACCAAAAACTGTTCTGACTGCTGTAGGGAGATTTGGCAGAGATGACCGCTTACCTACATCAGAACAACATAATTACATATCAGTTCAGAAAGCTTATAGAACAGATTTTTCTGAATGCGCAGAATGCACAAGAATATTTCTGTTTTGAAGAGCAAAAACATCTGTTTCCGACCCAAAATAGAAAGTGAATAGTGAACACAGTTTCAAGAACGATTGGCATAGGCAGGATTTTTCTTTTGGAGTTCAGTGAAGAGCTGCTACCTGCCTGATACGCAAGGAAAAAGTCACTGTTCTAAAGAAATTCAATCGCAATTATTCCTTAAATAAACATGGAGAACAGAAAGTACCAGAAAGTCTAAAGGACAAAACTAACCACACAGCTCATGAAATGTATTTAATTACATCCGTTCCAGTGGGTTTACAGTACCAGTGCTAGACCTCATTAAAGAGACTGAGTCAACATATGGTAATGAACTTTACTTTGCTGAGGTGTGCTGGCTCACTAGGAGAAATGTCCTGAAGAATGATTGGAAGTTCCTGAATTTGATTATTCAAAATGGGTCTGTGGATTCCTAGTGGATATAGCACAGTAGGTGAACATCCTTCACCTGAAGCTCCATGGCTCTGATCAGTAAATCACAGAAGCTTATAAAAGTGTGAAAGTCTGACCCCGCAAAACAAAGAATGTGGAAAACTCAGCTAGGTAGAAAAATAAATAAACAAACCAAGTTTTTATAAAAAAAATTTTAGCTTGTGGAGATGGGCACAGAATTCGGTGCTGGTGCATATGCATCTGGTACTCCAATAATATGATCTGTGAACTGCTGACTTCAAAGTACACGGTGACACATTCCAGCTGTTCACTCTTTCTCAGCTGATTTGAAGAGTGTCCCATGAATGCTGCAAATGGAACTTATTGACTTCAGCTAAGAAATGACTGGACATTTTCAGAGTGAATTTCCTCCATCCTTCCCAGACAAGGGTTCAGTCAGGTAATGTACCTTAGAGGCACATATCTACGTGAGAACTTTTCTTAACTACAAACTTTAAAAGATGCAAGTACAGGTCCAGGATTAGAGATGCCCATCATGAAGCTACACTCAGGATTCAACTATGAGCTCCATTGAGAAAAATGTGGGTTCGCTGTGTGTGCAGAAGTGCTGCCAGGTGACTGGCAAGAAATAGCATCACTTTTCAAGGTTGAGAAGCTGAAAAGCACCTGTTCATAAATTGTTAAACAAATGGCTTAGACCTCAGTGTTGTCCTAACAATGAGGGCATTTAAGAAAGAGCATTTAAAGGCACTGATTCCATTGACATGAGGCTAAAAGTCTCGAAAACACCATTAGGCACAAGCAGACCTGTTTTACAAAAGGCAACATCCAACCGGAGAACACTTGAAATTGAGCAGGTGAAAATGTATTAGGAGTCAATTTAAGTTAAGGTGTACTATGTGTATTTATCCCTGATGAGGAGCCATGGCGACTGTAACAAGGAAAAATTTCCTTAGATGTTATGAGGAAGAAACCTTGAGAGGAACCAGACTCAAAAGAGACCCCATCCTCATTTGGGTGACATCAAGAGTGTTATTATAGTCTTTAAACACTACAGAACACTGGAGAGTGAGAACTAACATGAGCACTGGAGTGTAAGATTATGAGTAATGTCATTTCTAGTCATGTCCATCTTTTCCAAGACCAACTTAAAGCCACTTGTGGGTGAAAAAAAAGTTTAATAGCTGCTCTCTGGTTTACAAGTGCAAATGCGATGCTGTACTTTATTCACATGGAATCAGGAAAAAAAACAGATCCTATTGAATTAATTTACATTTTTGTTGTCAGCCATGGTTTAATCATAAAGTATGAAACTGAGGTCGTGGGGAAAAGGAAGAAATGAAATGAAAGGCAGAGTCTTTGAAAGCTATGGAGGTGAGAGGGCACTTACTGAAATGATTTTTTTTTTTTTTTGTGGCTATGCTCTATTGCAATTCAGGTGGATTTTTTTTTTCTGCTGGATATTGGACTTCCCTTTGCTCAGCTATCAAAACAGATCAAATGAGAGAAGAATAGGTTTTCCCTGCAAATGAAGAAGATGAAAAAATTCCAGACATGCCATTTTTTGGCACTGCAAAATGGATTGCATGAAAGAGTTATTTTCCGAAGAAAGAAAATCATCCTTTGTTCAAGAATGCTGCTCTTTATTCATGATTGTGCATGTCAAAGCCCTAACCTTTATTTGTCTCATTTATTATTTAAAGGAATAATGAAATCCAGCATGGAGGTAATGAAGATGCTGATGCAAATAACAAACCAACTCACCTCAATATAATGCAAAGCAGCTGTGCTGAGGTACAGAGTAGAAACAGCTCGGGAGATTGACATAGTCTGTAAATTACTGGCTGGCGTTGATGCTGATGGCAATATTAGCATGAAAGTTGTACAAGACGAAAAGGTGTTAGAGCTGGACAGACTAAACGGCTAAAGTGCTGCTCATGTGGGAAAAAATGAAGCGAGGAAAAAAAATTGCTACTACACCAGTGACAGCATGTTGAGTGAAAGTCGTCATGCTGATGAAATTGCGAGTCTCGGTTTTGCAATGAAAGTTGTTGCCACCATGCCCATGGGTCCAGAGCCCTCTGTCCTGTTCCTGAGCTTGAGATACTGTCTGAGTAAGTGTGGGTTTCCTCTATGTTCAAAACCTGCAGGCTTCCCTTCCACATCCAACAACAAGCACTGGACTAAACTGGCTATTTTAAATTACCCTCATGTGTGAAAGATTTAAGACAAAGTAGGAGAATAGGAAATATTCCCACCTTCAGTCAAGTTTTCCAGGTCTGGGACAAAGCTCTTACTGAAGATGAATAAATGCTGATCAGCAATTATAAAGAAATCTTGAGTACCTTATGTTAAATACAAAATAATTATGTCATTCGAGGTTACATTTTTTTTTTACAATTTTGGCCCAGGAATATCGGTAGAGTTTGGCTTATATTTATATTTATATTGATATTTGTATAATATAGATATTGTGTTAGTAATTATAATAGTACGAGGGTGTGCATGTGTTTGCATTAGTGCATTCAGTCTGCGCTGTGTGTGTAGGGTGTTAAAGGGAGGGAGAGAGGGAGAGAGAGTGAGTGGGGGGGGGGAGAGAGGGAGGGGAAAGAGAGAGGGAGAGGGAGAGAGAGAGAAAGGAGTAAGTGAGAGAACCAGAGACAACATTTGAACAGAAGGAAAAGAGACAGGGAGAGAGAGTGAAGGCAGTGAGAGGAGCAGATAAAGAAAGATAACGTCTGAAAAGGAGGGAGAGAGAGAGAGAGAGAGAGAGAGAGAGAGAGAGAGAAGAGGAAAGACTGACCTGATGGATTGTGCGAAGTCACAGTCATTTAGACGCATGGAGGAAGATGGAAATACAACAAGCAGGCAGTGACGGAGCCTGACGGAGATCCATTGAACTAAAAGGACAGAAAATATATATTTTTACAAGTAAATATAAATATATATATATAAATCAGCTTAGCAGCAAGATTCAACTAAAGGCATTGCAACTCTTGAAAGTTCAGAGAGAGAGAGAGAGAGAGAGAGAGAGAGAGAGAGAGAGAGAGAGTAGATCAAATAAATTGAATTTAGTGAATATGTGTGAAAGTGGCACATTCTAGGTGGAACTTATATCACAATGTAAGTCATTGGTATTTTTTTTTTTTGCTTTAATGGTATTAAAATACTTTTGAAGGAATAAAATAAAAATACCTGACCAAAAAAATAAAAATTGTACATATATATATATATATATGTGTGTGTGTGTGTGTGAACTTTAAATATTCAATATATTGTACATGGGGGCAGGGCATCATTTCTGTTCCTGAGGTAAATTTTCACTATTTCACAAATTTTTTTTAGATATTCGATGAAATATGCTCGTTTTTAAAGCAAACATGACCAACCTATAAGAAAATTTATATTTAATACAATTTTGTTAATTTTCTTATTTCAATGAATCATCAAAAAAAAACCGTTAGCATTATGCTAATTTCCATTTCCTCATACCAACAAACTTTAATTTTTTTACTTCAAATTTAAGAATGATCTGTGTGATGGTTTACTGATAAATATATACAATATTTTCTTACATATAGACAAGTAAATTCGGGCAAAAATACCTCAAAGTTTTATGCCGAAGACGGAAAAGTAGCGCGCGGTGCTACCATCCTCACAGCAGACTCCATAAAGCCACTTCGAGAATGTTGCACGCGCTCTGTTTCGCGCTTAAAAAATGCGTTTCACAAGACGGACCGTTCCATTTCAGGGTGGAATGGGGGTTAAGAGCGGAAAGAATTTTGCGATAACGGTGACGAAATATCTACGAACTGGTCTTTACTGGTGTATAAGAAGGTGGAAAAAAAGGAAAACAAATCACATTAGTGTATCTCGTTACATAATATGCAACAATAAAATCTATGGCGCTGAATAAAACTTTTGGCGGCCTTTGGAGGCAATGGTTCAGCCCAGATGAATTTTGAAAATAAAATGGAGCTCAGTTTCAATAGAAGGTGAATAGAGTTGAGTTTCAAGGTTTGTGAGTAGTAGTCATGGGAAGATCAGATAATTTTAGTGACTTGGTTTTTTGAATTTTCTTCATCAACAAAAAACTTTTTTTGTCATTTTGTTCCTTTGATCTCAAATAAAACAAAACGTTACATTTCCAATAAGCAAATCCCCAAAATGAGCACATTACAATCACACTACATCCACAATACAATCACACTACATCACACTATAATCACACTGCATCACACAATAGTCACACTTCATCACACTACATCAGACTATCACACTACATCAGACTATCACACTACTCAGATAATCACACTACATAACACAATAATCACACATCACACTATAATCACACTACATCACACATCACACTATAATCACAAATCACACTATAATCACACTGCATCACACAATAGTCACACTTCATCACACATCACACAATAATCACACTACATCAGACTATCACACTACTCAGATAATCACACTACATAACACAATAATCACACATCACACTATAATCACACTACATCACACATCACACTATAATCACACATCACACTATAATCACACATCACACATCACACTATAATCACACATCACACTATAATCACACATAACACTAAAATCACACTACATCACACATCACACTATAATCACACATCACACATCACACTACATCACACATCACACTATAATCACACATCACACTATAATCACACATCACACTATATTCACACATCACACTATATTCACACATCACACATCACACTATAATTTCACATCACACTATAATCACACTATAATCACACTACATCACACTATAATTACACTACATCACATTACAATTACACTTCATCATAATATAGGTTCAATACATTACTATTAACTAATCCAAGTGAAAAATATTAAAGCCCAGCAAAAAAAAACAAAGCTCTACAAAAAACAGTTTTTTCAGTCTATGTTTTACATAAATAATGTTTTCACACTCACCAATGAGAGAGAAAACATACGACTCATCACAGAGCACTCATAATGGTCAGCCTTTTGCACTTTTACCACTGATGGCAAAGAGTGCACACTGCTTCTCTCTTTCATTTTAAAGATAATCATGCATATACATACTGATGAATTTGATATACAAATCTCTTTGCTATTGTAGTTCAACTCTATTGTTTTATTTTAGCAACAAGAAAGCTGATTTGCTGTTAAAAGTGAAATGCTACATCAGCCACCCCCCCATAGAGGTACCTATGGCAACCATTAAAAGTAACTCTTACTGGGGTAATAATAGTATGGCAACCAGCGATTTTCGCAATAATTAAAACTGATACACAAAATGTTAAATTGTAAAATTAATACATTCAGCAGCTGGTGTAATCACCCTTACCCACAAAATAGTGTTGCCACTTCAGTCCTCAGTCCTCCTTTCATTCCTGACCTTGGTCTCCTTTGGGATCTTGGACTTACTTACACTGAATAAATCATGCTGGAAGGTAAACTTTCTATGCAAATTAGCAAATATGTAAATAAGTAAGAGTGTAAACTAATTAGTAAGATTTGCTGCCTTAAACCGGCTTTATACTTTTACATTTTTGGCCTGATTTTGCTGTTGCAGGCAAAAATTGCACAACGGTAAATACTTCTTTGTTTATAGGATCCAGGTGGCATTGTGGCAACCAAAACATTGTGTTAGAAAGTTTTGAATAAAATCTCAACACTGCCACAGTGCTCATCTAAATCACATCAATAGGATGTCAGCACAACATAGTGTCAATCTGCAAAATACGACAGTGATGAGGGTGAAATGGAAATGAAATAAATGAAAAAAATAAGCTAGTTCTGCTTTTACTATATGACATTGTGGGGTGGGGTGAAGTACACAAACCTTGTAGTTAAGTTAAAGTAGAGATGCACTCAATAAAATATGATTCCAGTAAAAGTAAAAGTGCTCCAAATTAAATTGAGTAAAAGTACAAAAAGTATTCGCCATCAAACGTACTTAAGACTGATTTCACAAAATATAGTTGAGTAAAAAGTATTATATATGACTTTGAAATATAGTCAAGTTACAGTAAAAGTCTCAATAAATGATAAAACTACTTAAGTACAGTAATGAATTACATTTACTTTATTACTGTCCATCACTATATCATTTAATTTTCTTTCTCAAGCAAATCCTAGATATGGGTTTCATGGGTTGGAGTGGAGGATGTTGAGCTTTGACCAGAACCCAACTTAACACCTTTGGCGTCAATGTAAATGCTCATCAGTACCTGACTTTAATAATGCCCTTGTGTTTGAATGAGCACAAATCTCTATAAGCGCACTCCAGAAGAGTGTAAGTTGTTTTAATAGCAAATGGGGACTAACTGGAATGTTCAGTAAGCATGTTTAAAGTAATCTTATGCTCAAGTGTCTATATAATATGTACAGTATATGTCTATTTTCAGGGAGGAATCGGTAGAATAAAGACTAAGGGCTGTCTGTGTGTGTGTTGTGTCTGGTGTGTGTGTGTGTGTTTGTGTGTGTGTGTGTGTGTGTGTGTGTCTTTAAATCAAATCCTGCTAACTTCATCTAATTCAGACTATATGTTTTTTTACTTGAAGACATGTTTAAATTCAGTATCTACACCTTAAAACTTGCTTGGTTAAAAATAACACAATTGGGGACAATTTGGAAATCAAGCACAGGGATCTCTAAGGACGGCTGGGATGGGTTGTTTTAACCCCTGTGGTTAGAGTAGATTATTGACTCTGCATGTTTTTTGTTGTTTTTTTTTCAAACCTAACAAGTTTATAAAAAAAAATAAAATAAAAAAAAAGACATTTGTATTCTGGGCTGTAGATGCACACGTTGCTATAGTTGCTGTTTGCTTGTCAATTATTGTTGTTCATAACAACACATTTTCTTCTACAAACCCACCTAGTGTGGAAGCAGCCTACAGGTCTAACTATAACAATCTTATGACCAGAGAAAATATGGCAGAGAAAACATAATGATTATTTACCTGGAAATAACAGTGTGGTATTAATGTAGCAGCCCATAATGCTACTATAAACCCAGCATGCTGAATTCCGCACAATCACCCGAGCTGAGTAAAAGAAAAAACAATGCAACCATGTTTAAGAAGGTCTGTTAATGGTACCAAACAATGTATAGTTTCTAGTTTTCGAACAACTGTTAGTGTTTAAACTAAGTCCAATTTCAAATAGTACATATTTGGTTTACAGTCTGTTTGGTATTCCTAAGCCTTGGTTTGTTTGCTCTCTCCTTCGGTGGGTTTTGTGCATTGAACTGGTTCTTAGTCACCATCCCCAGGGATTCCTGCTATGTAAAGTCTACTGTTTCTCCTGCTAGACCATTACTTTATCTTTATCTACTGAAGCCCTTATGTAGTTCCTATATGGCTATTGGGCTGCATTTATCAAGTGGATTTATTTGCAAATTGTTTTTAGGGGCATTAACATGAGAAATGCAGTGTTTGCTTTTATAAATCAATATACAAAAACACTTACTAGTGTAAACCTCAATTGATCAGTTTCATAATGCATTAATGGTTACAAAAATGTATATATGGATTTTGCTGTCAAGATATATATATCTTTCATTGTCATTGCATAATTCAGTTGCTCAGCCCGGAAATGCAGTTAAGAATCGTCCAGAAGAGCAAATATATAGTAAAGCCATAGCACTGTGCAAATAAAACACAAGTCTAAATGTGTTTTTAGAAACATTGTACTTTGGAGGAATTGAGTATGAGTAGTAAATTACACTATGTTGTGATAAAAAAAAAGAATTATTTTTATATATACTCTATAGGACCAAAAGTAATTGGACACCTGACTTTCCAGCCATGTGAGGTTCTTGTTCAAAATTTCCCACAAAGTTTGAGGCACACAGTTTTATTGATTATAAATTCTCCCTTCCCTTTAACTATGACACTTAAACCAGTTTCAACATACTGCTCCTGCTGAGGTGCATATATACAGTATGAGAAGGTGATAGCTTAGTGGTTAAGGCATTGAACTTTGGATAAAAAGGTTGTGAGCTCAAATCCCTGCACCAAGCTGCTATTCCTGGGCCACTGAAAAAAAGCCTATAACTCCCATAGCTGCTTGTTGGATGAATGAAATACTTGTAAGTCGCTCTACATAAGGATTTCTGTCAAATACTGTAAATGTTCTTTATTTTCTAGAGTGGCCTACTCCAGATCCTTATCCTCAACGTTATTGAAAAACGTCGAAATGAATGTAAACATTGACTGCACCCCAGGCCTCCTCATCTTCTCACCTACATCAGTACTTGACGTTACTAACTGTTGAAATGAATCGCAAACAAATCTAAACAAGCACATTTCAAAATCTAGTGGAACATCTTTCAAGATTTGAACAGAAAATAGGGACTAAATATGGAATGGGATGTTCCAAAAAACAAATGCCACATCTTGTGGTCAGATAAACATATATATTCTATATTATCGATTATTTGATTGTATTGTGCAGACTAAATGCAATAATTTATTAGCTTGCGATAGACATAATATAATAAAAGCTGCTATCAAAAATCACATTTTCTTTCCTGTGTTTATTACATGGATTAATTCACATTTGTGTAAGATGTTACTTCTGGTTAATAATATTAATTTAACCAGATAATTAGATATAATTGCAAGATTATATACATTTCCCACGCAGGCACTATTTACATTTACAGTATTAAGGCTCTAGATTCATGTCATCATTCTTATTATGGTTTATATCGTCCTAAATATGTCTTGGAAATTATGGAATGTTGTGATGATGTAAGCGAGGACTGATAAATTAGAGAAGTAAAAAACACTTAAATCTACCATTATATGCACCGAAAAAAGAATCCTAATTGAAATCCCAGTTCCCGGAATGCAACATATGTTCCTCAAAAAACTGTTTGTTTTTCTACTGTTTCAGCGTATGAAGGACATTCACATGAAAAGAACACTTGCGACTCCAGAACTCGAAAAAACATGGTCATTGTTCACCCTTCATACTTTGTCTCACTTCACTGAAGCTGTTGCTGTAGTTTTTCTTGCTTATTGGAGTACTTGTCTCCAGTTTATTTAACGAGCAATGCTTGAGTCTTGACAATGAATCTTGGAGCAACCTGAAAACAAAGACAACCTTTTATATCATTAAATTCCTCTGCCTCAGGAAAGCAAGAGATATTTTTATTTGGGAAAAAACACCCAAAACAAATGAAACAGATAGCAAATCAAGGTCAGGAACCAACTCAAAAGGTGCAGAGAAGTTAATTGCCCAAACGTTTGCAGTGGCATTTCTTCCATCCCAGACCAGACATTTTCTCCCTGGGCTGACTCACTATTATTATTGATTAAGTGGCGTGTGCTGTGCACTGAATAAACTGTTTGCTGTTACTGGACCGTAGTGGCACCAGTTTGTAAATGGATAGATGGTTTTATCCATGATAATATCTACATGAGTGTGTCCACCTAATGCTTTACATAACAATTAAGCGAGAGCTGTAAACATGATTAAAG
This sequence comes from Silurus asotus, assembly GCA_024362625.1. NCBI lineage: Eukaryota > Metazoa > Chordata > Actinopteri > Siluriformes > Siluridae > Silurus > Silurus asotus. The sequence goes on from MU563244.1 coordinate 12,539,991, forward strand.
TGTTAGTGAAGTACATGTTGAAAACAGTCTGTCTGAGTTAATATAAAGGAATATGAATCATATGATTTGCTTATTTCCATTCATTTATTAACTGTTTAGACCATTAAATGTCTTTTCAGATCAAGATTTTTTGTTGTTGCTAATTTATGAATTAGCAACTTTTAAACGATTCTGCCATCAAAAAACTGATGATAATGTATTTCATTAAGGTCTGCAGTGTGGTATTAATAAGAAAGATCGTTTAAATCTAAACCAACAATTACATATTTATACATAGTATAATTGGAATGTGTTTTTTGAACATTCTATTCCACATTTAGTCTCTATTTGCTGTTATAAAAACCTGAAAAGATGTTCCACTGGATTTTGGAGTGTACTTGAGAAGATTTGTGTTCATTCAGCCACAAGGATGTTCGTAACGTCAGGCATTTGTGTAGGTGAGGTGAGGACGCCTGAAGTGCAGTCAGCGTTCACTTTCATCTTAGTAGGTTGGAGGTCAGAGCTTCATAGCAGGCCAGTTAAGATCTTTAACTCCAGCCCATGTATATCATATTTTTGTACACAAGGGCTTGGTCATGCTGGAACAGGCTTAGGCCTACTAGTTCAAGTGAATGGAAAATGTAATGCGACCGCATCAAAAGACATCCTACACAACCGTGAGCCACCACCTTTGTGGTAATAATAGCAGGTAGTTTGGGGAAGAGCCACATGTGGCTGGAAAAGTCAGGTATTTATATGTTATTACATCTGAAAAACTGATTGAGCTACTAGCAAAAAAAAAAAAAACTTGATGGATACAAATAAAAACTGGATGTTTCTTAGAAACCCACAACACAGTGCCTCTTGAAATCAAAGAAAAACAGAAGCTGTGCTTTTCAAAAACCAAAACCTGATAAATTGCATTAAATGTCCCCTGGCATGACGCTATAGTGACAGCCAGATAACACTGTCTTTTTAAAGTAATCTCCTCCTTGTATCCTTGGATACTCCCATTCCAGCATCTGGGTTATTTTTTTACACAGGGATAACGAGCATGCATAATTACATATACATTTTGCTAATCAGCTGTAAGGCATGTTCAGATTGTTCCATTTAGTCAGACAGATTGTTGATACTGTTGATACCAGGTTGAACCGTAAGCTCATACCATAGTAATTAGCCTTTCAGATTCCAGATTCTTTTTAAGATGTTAAAGACCTTTCAGAGCTTGATTAGCAACGCTGAACAATGCAATCAGAGATAATCTCATTTGTGGAATTGATCAAAAAGATCTATTTCTTTTATCCTCCCTGGCATCATGCTGTAGCTTTTTCTAGGAAAAATGTCCTATAATAGGTAATTATGGCTAAACAGCTACAGCTAGTTATAGCCTTATCTCTGGTAGTCTTGTATTGATTTGTGTGTAAGAGTTTAATAGAACATAAAAGCTCTGTCTTCGTGTAGAACCTGTTTTTATTTATGTATTTTCCTGTAATTTTTTAAAAGGTTTAGTTAATAAAAACATTATCTACAGGGATATAGTTGCCCATTGGTAAATACATTGGACTTCTGAACAGTAGGTGTTGAATTCAAATCCCATCACCACCTCTGGGCCCTTGAGCAAGCCTCTCAACCTTCACCTGCTCAGGTGTATAAATGGTATAATTGTAAGTTACTCTGCATAACGGTGTGTAAGGTGTGGGCGGAGCAAAGTCCAGGTGTTAACTTATAATTCTACATTTTTTAATTTGACAACAGACTTTTATTGGAAACAAAGTAAAAAACTAAGGAGGGAAGATGGGACCTCTTCTACTACAAACCCACACTCTTCTTTCTCACCCATTTTCTTATTTTTTCCGTGCTGGAAGAAAGAGAGACAGAAAAAGTTCACCAAGCAAAGTTTTCTTTATTTACTTTCATTTTCACCCCATCACTTTGCTCTCCAATTCTCACACTGGGGCTCACCCACTGTCTCCCAGTTTGGCAAACGTTTTTTTTCATTGCCATCCACCCGTCTCACTCTTGGCTCAATTTCTCTCTTTAGCTCCCGCCACTCGCCTTTTCTTATTGTCTGCCTGAGTGCACTCGCTCTTTCATCCATCCGCGCTCAATCACCTTTTGCCGACCCTTCCACTCTTCTCTGCTTGGTGGTTCTCTCCCTGAGAGCTGGTGTCTCTCTACTCTTTATTGGCATCGCCAGAACTGAAACAGAGCGCACTGATGGGTCCCATCGAAAATTGCTCCCGGATTCCGAGGAGATTGGTTGGGAAAGGTTGGTGGAGAAGCTGAGGGTGTATAAAAAGGGAATTAGAGGGAAACTGCCTGTCCCTGGGTACACCGCCATCTAAACTTCCCTTGAGAGGTGCCACAGAAAATGAAGTGCCTGTTTTCGCCACCGGTCCCATCTCTCCATACAGGATACTGGTGGCGGCAGCTACAGCACTTCTCCTTGGCCTGGTCCTGCTCCCTCCCTGTGTCATACCTCTTTTCCAGCACGGGGTGTCAGCACCACTGTAGCAAATCCCACTGGTTCCGCACTGGAAGAAAGAGAGCCAGGCAAAAGTTTACCAAGCAGAGCTTTCTTTATTTACTTTAATTTTCACCCAGAAGTAGTACTCATGCTGGGTCCCACCCACTGTCTAATGGTTTGGGACACCTTTTCATTTGACGTCCACTTGCGGATATGCCATCCTTCCTCTGGCGTCCGCTCATCTCACTCGGGGATCGGCACGCTTTTACTTTCTGGAGCCCGCCTGTGTTTCCCTCACGGACTGTGTTTTCCTCGCTTTCCCTGACGTCCGCCCGCACTCAGCTGCCTTCGGCGACCCTTCTGCTATTCTGTGCTTGGTGTCTTTCTCTGAGGCTGGTGTCTCTCTCCTCTTTACTGGCATTGCATGCTTTATGGACTGAAACAGAGAACACTGAATAGTCTTAACAGCTGCAGGTGTTACTTACCGCTAATTACATCGGCCCGCCCTCCAGTTGCGCACCACTGGGACAAAGGCACAATATACATATCGGAAAATAATATTTCTTAATAAAATATAGAATGAATAAATAACCAATCTGGTTTTACAGGCTTCTGCCAAATGAAGTAAATGTAACAATTTCAAAGGTTTTATTTTCAAAGATTAAAAATATAATAATAAAAAGAGTGCAAATGTTTATTTATTTATTTATTTATTTATTTATTTATTTATTTATTTACCATGTCTATCACATTTTATATTCTGTTGTACATTAACATCAGTATTTTTTTTATGATTTTGAAAAACAATAAACCTCAATTAATCTCTCAAGGAAACATCAAGCAATGTCAACCCATATTTCTTATACAATATTTATAAGTTTTTTTAACCACATGAATGTCAGTAGAGCCCTTGGTATTATCTTTTAGCTCCATGAAAAATAATTATCCATGGGCTTTAAAAAAAAATTATAATAATAATTCTCAATCCTGGGTGCAGCTGTGTAGTGTAATGCTGTTCTGATTTTAACAGGATTATGAGAGTTCCTTAATAAGTACACTGTAATGCTGTGATGTCCAATCTTATCCAGAAAGGGCTAGTGTGTGGAGAGTCTGGTGTAATCCAGTTGTGGCTTCTGCTTGATTGGAATGAAACCCATACTGATTTTGGATAAGATCAGACACCAATGACCTATAGCATGAATTTTCTTGAACAGAAGTTATGTTTTATAATAATTCATAAATATATGGTAGTGTCTGCACATCACAGTGTTTTGGCACCTACGCTGAACACCCAATTGGCTAAGTGGTGTATTCCGAAATCTACCTAGACACCACCTGCTTGTTAGTATTGTATCATCAGAGCTGTTTCTCTCTATAAACAGTATAAGCACTATCTTAGCTTTGCTAATTAAACTATGATTATTCAAGTAAATAATCGAAAAAGCACAATCTAGTATTATATGGAGAGTAGGTTTATGTATCCGGTGAGCCTAGCTTAATTAAGCAACTAATAAAAGTAATTTGTGCAATAGATGACACAATGAATCATCTGTAGGATGTAGTTGGAGTGAAAAAAAGAAAATAAAAGCAGACAGATTAATTCATGCGTAAGTAGATATCATTCTCAAATTACTACAACAAAGAGCCAAGGATCTGTAGCTATCATGGGCAAAGACAGGTGAAGATCTTCACCCTTTCGGTTAGTGCTCATAATAGCCTCAGATTCCTGTTCTTGGCTGAAGACATGTGCTCATCTTCTGTTGTAGCATATCCACCACAAGATTTGATGTTTTGACGATTTTAGCAGTGATCAGTTTTTTCTCTAAAAACTCTTATGAATAATGTTTTTTGTTTTTCTCGCCATTCCATGGAAACTCTAGAGCCCGTTTTGTGCGAGAATCCCAGGAGATCATCAGTTCCTGGAATCCTCACGTCAGTCTATCTGGCACAAAACACCATGCCTTAGTCAAAGTCAAGAGACCACACTGTTTTCCTCATCCTGATGTTTGATGTGAACATTAAATAAAGCGCTTGGCCTGTACAGTATCTGCATGATTCATGTAGCACAGCTTCAATGTGTCCAGCATTAATTAGTCTAATAAACAAATGCTAATTCGGAATCATAAAAGAAAAAAATTGTAATCCAAGCAATAAATGTGTGGAGGTTTTTCTGTTCATTCCAGGGCACAGGAACTCAGACTGTAAGACTCAGAACAAAAAACATTTCAAGGTTGACAGGTAAAAAGAAATGTTCAATGTAGGTCAATGTTACGTGAAAATTCAATGCAATTTAATGCAAGTCAGAAATGTCACCTTAAAAGCAAGGCTGCGTATAAAATGCAGTAACTCGAAATAAAAATCTATTACAACTCAAATGGACTTTAGCGTAGACCGCGTGTTTAAATTACTCATCTAAATGCAAACAGATGGCTGAGATACATTTAGTCTACACATATCACATACAGTCCAGACCAAAGGTTTAGACACACCTTCTCATTCAAAGAGTTTTCTTTATTTTCATGACGATGAAAATTGTAGATTCACACTGAAGGCATCAAAACTATGAATTAACACATGTGAAATTATATACATAACAAAAAAGTGTGTAAGAACTGAAAATATGTCATATTGTAGGTTCTTCAAAGTAGCCACCTTTTGCTTAGATTACTGCTTTGCACACTCTTGGCATTCTCTTGAAGCCTACTTTGAAGAATTCCACATGTGTTAATTCATAGTTTTGATGCCTTCAGTGTGAATCCACAATTTTCATAGTCATAAAAAATATAGAAAACTCTTTGAATGAGAAGGTGTGTCCAAACTTTTGGTCTGTACTGTATATATAATATATATAAACTTTTGGTCTGTACTGTATATATAATATATATAAACTTTTGGTCTGTACTGTATATATAATATATATAAACTTTTGGTCTGTACTGTATATATAATATATATACAGTACAGATCAAAAGTTTGGACACACAAGGTCTCTTCAAACCACATTCAGCCTTAAAAAAGTGATGCTTCAACATCCATCTCGTTCATCCACCATTCAGAAATAGGATCAACATTAAAAAATGATGTTTTTAAATGAAAGATTTATTTTACACTGAGTTTATGTTTATATGGAGATCACTCCATTTAAAACCTCTGCCATCCAGACGTGAAATCATCTCATCTGTCTGGAGATTGGACCGAAAAACCTCCCCAAAACAAAACAAAATGAAAAACACTGAAAGTTGAGTGTGATATCTATTGCGAATGTTAACGCAACCATGGAAGCAATCAGAGTTCATCTGCATTCTAAGATTGAAAAAAAGATCCTTGTGTTGTTTATTGTTCACTAGACATTTTTCTCTTGCAGGACCATGTGTTTAACACCCTGTATTTCATGTTATGTTTGATTCTAAACAATTTAGTTTATTATAACTTGGTCATACTGGATTCTGATTGGCTGGAAGGTGAGTTGAATCAGCGTTTTAAATAAATGTGCTGCTTATAAACACCTGTAACATCTATAATAACATCCAGTTCCATCCAGAGTGAAACAGCTTTTGTATGGTGGAGTTTTGCATGTGGTGGAATTTATATGGTGAATATGGTGATTTTGTTGAATTACTCGAAGCACAAGATGAATTTAACAAACTAGAAAAGAAACATTCAAATGAGTAAACGGATGAAAAATAGCACTAGAAATCAACTATAATAATAATCTTTGATTATAAATAATTCTGCTCTAATGACTAAAACTCATGCATATAAATGCAATTTTATGGCACTACTTACTAAGCAGCAGAATTGTAGCTATAAGAAGCTGTATATAAAATAATTAAGGAAAATAAGCATTATTTTGATCCATTCAGGCAGTTTTGCTCTACAAACATCAATGACAACTTTGACCCCATTTTCATGTTCTTGGCTACATCTTGGGCCGTTCTTTACCTCGACATGGTTCACTAACATCCTATAACTCTGTAAAATCTGTAATGGAAATTTGCCCAATATCAAGCCTGTTCAGCTTTACATTAAAGAATCATACTTATTTAAAGAGCCTCAGTCACAGGATAAAGACAATTTATTTATTAGTAAAATCTTTCCATCTAAAATTTCAAAGAAAGAGGAAAAAAAAACACTAAAACCACACTGCAGGGTAAAATTCAGCTTTTTTTTTTGTAACGTGAATGTCAGATTAACATTTTTCTTGTGCACTAACACATAATAGCAGGGTAATAGTAAAGCCAATTGATCAAAGGTTCTTATGGGGTGTAAACAGTAATTCAAAAAAATTCATAGTCCTTCTTGTTTATATGCAAAACTTCATTATTAGTTAAGGTCAGCGCAAAGAGCATAATTAGCTGCTCTAACTCAGAACGCAGAGAATAAATGACCTTGCTTTTGCAAAATATTTTCATACCAAGTTATTCACAAGTGAGAATGCCTTGAACTAGCCAGTCAGGACACCCAAGTGCAGAAATGTGGTAAATAAATGAAAATGGCTTTCTGCTGAGGAACCATGAGAAGTTCTGCTCATGTTTTTTAAACAAATTGTGTTCACATTAGCAAGTCTAAGAAATTCTTCTCAACTTGATGCAAACTAGGTATGAGGGAAATCCAACCAATCAGCCCCAACTTCCTCAGACCTATTACGTTATGTGTGGTGGAACATTTCCATCCCACATTTTACAAGTTTAGCTCAAATCTGTAGTGGAATAAATCACATCCTGTGGTCTTGGACAAGGATGTTGCTAAAGTATTTAGGACAGGTACTTATACTCTATACTTTCTGCAAGAATGAAAGGAAAAGTTTATAGGACTGTGGTGAGACCTGAGATGTTGTATGGATTAGAGACAGTGGCATTGAGTAAAAGACAGGAGGTGGAGCTGGAGGTAGCAGAGCTGAAGATGTTGAAATGTTCGTTGGGAGTGACGCAATGGACAGGATTAGAAATGAATGTATTAGAGGGACAGCGGATGTAGGACGTTTTAAAGACAAGGTGAGGGAGGTGAGATTGAGATGGTTTGGACATGTGCAGATGAGGGACATGGGGTATATCAGTAGGAGAATGCTGAGGATGGAGCCACCTGGAAGGACGAAAAAGATAAAGACCAAGGAGGAGGTTTATAGATGTGGTGAGGGAAGACATGCAGGTAGTTCGTGTGAAAGAGGCAGATGTAGAGGACAGGGGGGTGTGGAGATCGATGATCCGCTGTGGCGCCCCCCAATGGGAGCAGCCGCAAGAAAAAGAAGAATTATACTCTATACTTTTACTCGAGTATGATTTTTCAGTGCTCTTTCCACCACTGCAAGCAAAACAAAGCTTGACATTTAAAGTACAGACACCAATTTTTTACCATTTTCTTAAATTTTGGATTTATTTTAAATGCAATTTGAAGACGAATAAACTGCATGTTGTAGAAAATCGTGTGCTACATTTTTACGTTATTGCTACACAGTAACACATTTACTTTGTTACTGTCCATTGAACCTTTATATTGCCTGAGATGTAAAATATTCAGCAACACTGATAAAGGACCCCTGAGCATATCAATAAAAAATTGCTTCTCTATTAGGAGACTGTGAGTTGTGACCATGCTCCACTTATTCATGAGCAACAGTCAAGAGAGCAAAATTTGTCTGTGTTCTCTGGGATAAGTGGATATACGCTCTCTTTCTCTTTTTCCTGCTTCATAGTGACACTCGCCAATTGTATTTTGCTCTGTGATTGAACAGCAGGTCAAAATGTTGTGGTGGTCTGGCTTCATTTCTCTCAGAGGAAGAAAGTGTTCGAATGACACATGAGATAGGTAGTAGGCATGTGGGAATTGGCAGGTGAGAAAATTGAGGATAATATGTGGAAAAAAATGTGTCATTGCTTAAGGTTTGTGTAATAAAGTGACCGGACGTAATTGTCTATAACAGCTACAGCCTGTTCACATATCTCTATTTTACTGACGTATTTCTGTTTGGGAGGGACTTTGACTTTAACTTCACTACATTTTTTACAAGTCGAATATCATACATTTTGTGAAATGTTTTTATTTACGAGAATAAAAACGTAACTGGTGAAACACGCAGCGAGTCACCAATCAGGAGCGCACGCTCTGTTTTACACGTGTTCTGATTGCCGTTTGGTGCATCTACTGATCACCAACATACAGTTCAGCATCAGTTCAACATCAAGCAGAACATTTAGAGAGGAATAAATGATGAAGAAACTCCAGACTCGAACTCACCACAACACACTCATGATCTGGGCTCATGATTATTGTAGATTAGAAATATAGAATAGAAATCAATCAGTGTTTAAGTCATTAATATCATTCTATTAATAGATCACATTCCTATTGGGGAGAGTCACATTCGAGTCTTTTCACCTAAACTGAGGTGATTAAGTCTTGTGATGAAAAATAATAATAGGAACATTATAGCTATAATAAATCATGGTATTTTGGATACTTAAGTTCATTTGAGGGCAAAAACCTTTGTAATTTTACTCAAGTTTAAAGTGAACACTTTTATTTTTTTAACTGGAGTCACATATTTATGGCGTTTTAAAGAATTTACAATTCTTTTTATTGGAAGTCTGGATTCTGAAAAATCACCAGAGAGCAACTGCAGCATGAACCTGTCCAAATGGAGAACAAATCAGATGAAACATACTATAACTCCCAACTTCTTTTTCTGTTCCAGACCGAAGTCATTTGTGTACAGTTGTTTACACTTTTGTAGACTTTCTTTAGTTCATCTTGTCACTGTGTTGCCTCACAGCTGTCTGTAGGTAGACATAAGCTGATTACGAGACCTGTCTATCTTTAAAATCATTTCTCATCAACAGCAGGAGGAAGAGATTCTATCTGGAGTGAGATTTAGAAGAATTTGATAAACCTTATAAACCGGGAGGAAAAAATCTTTAAAACCAATAATAAAGAATGAAATTAAAAATGAATCACAAAGGTGGCCGTATGCGTCCTCATCGATCGAGATTTCCCAATTTGAGCCTGAGCTGTGAACTTTCTCACATTCTCCTAGAATATGTGTGGATTTCCTATGGGCTTTCTGGGTTCCTCATAGCTCCCAAAAACATTAATTGTGTGTGTGTGTGTGTGTGTGTGTGTGTGTGTGTGTGTGTGTGTGTGATTGAAAAAATATGGATGACTTTAAGGGATCTTTAATGGAAGTTCTCCGTTCAATTTTTCTTTCGTTCACCCACAAGGACTTTTCAGTGTGCACTGTTTGCATACGTTACACCAATAAAAAACCAAATGAAAAATTGTATGCCACTCACGACTATGCACAAGTTCAAGTTCACACTCATGCTTAATGTGAGAATGCTGTGCTAATGTTTGTTCCAGTTCCATCAGCTTCAACGTCGCTCTCTCTCTCTCTCTCTCTCTCTCTCTC
>MU563244.1:12549853-12590229 GCA_024362625.1 Silurus asotus
CTCTCTCTCTCTCTCTCTCTCTCTCTCTCTCTCTCTCTCTCTCTCTCTCTCTCTCTTTGATTCACTTCGTTCTTCATGAAAGCACAAACAAGCCTCATAAGTAACCTGTCAGTTCGACCCTCCTCCTCTCCGTCTGCAGACGATTCTAGACCGTGACTTGATTGCCACAACTGTCTACATGAATTCTAAATGAAGCTGTTAATTTTTTCCTACTGACTCATCCAAAATTGATTCCTACCTCAAAACAAGAATTCCCAGGAAAGAATCTGGTTCCACCAGGGCCCTGAGCAGAATAACAAGCTTACTGAAGACAAGCAAATAAATAAATATACAACCCTGTGCAGAAAAATAATGAGCTAAGCACAGATTGGCAAATATTACACTTGTAACGGTTTTAACACCAAATCCTTGGTCGGGAAATGAGCAAGAATGGAACATATTACCTCCTGAGACTTTGTTTGCTCATTCACTTTTGCTACAGTGAACTCTGGGTTCGGGGGGGAATCTATAAACAGGGAAATTCAGGTATATAGTCTTCTTTTACACAAAGGTAAAATAATTATAATGATCAAATTGTTTAATGTGAAATGTGATTTTTCACCTTTTTTTTGTGAACTTTTTTCTCTTTATTTGTCTGTCACACATGATGCATCTCATCAAAAGCCTGATAACAAGTGGACAGGATTAATAAACCAGAGAGAGATCTACAGTTTTTTTCCTTTTTGCTCATTTCCTGAACAATGATTTGTTCTTAAGAATATTAAAACGTCATATTATCGCTATTTTGGGTTTGGCCTATTTTGTTTGACTAGGAGTGTATATAATATGAAAAACTGATGAAGACCAAGAAGCTAGATAATTCTCCATCTAAAATGACGAATTAGTGACAACAAGGGCCAATTAGAATTTGAAGGTATTTGTTCGGGGCTATAATTAAGACACATAATTTTTAAGTGGTGCAATTTTGTTTCTTAATGGAGATAATTTTACAACTTCTGGCAAGCATCGCAGATTCTCAACAGTGGAAAAAAAACATTCTGTTTTTGTCATAATCTTCCTTAAGCGATTCAAGAAATGGGAAAATTCATAATCATGTACCTTGTATTCATAATAAGCCAAACTGATTTATGTACAAAAAATCTCATAAAAATGATATATTTTATTCACAATAGAACAAAGAAAACATATAAAATCTTGAAACTGAAATGAACCTTATTTTAAGGAAAAAATAAGCAAATTTTAAATTTGATGCAACCTGTCTTAAAAGAGTTGGGACAGGACAACTAAAGTCTGTAAAAAGTAAATGTTATTAAAATTAAACAATTGGAATCTTAGAGAGGCAGAGTCTCTCAGAAGTTAAGATGGGCAGAGCTTCACCAATCTATGAAAGACGGTGTCTTCAGAATAATATTCCTCCGAATCTGTTGCAAAACAGTTGCATATCTCATCATTTACAGTACACATTTTCAGAAATGTTTTTTAAAGAATATGGAAAAACAGCCTGTGCACAAGGGACAAGGGCAAAAATCAATATTCGATGGCTGTGATCTTCAGGCCCTCAGGCAGCACTGCATTTAAAACAGACAAGATTCTCTAATGGAAATCAGTGCATAGGTCAAATGAACCAAATATGTAATTTCTTTTTGGAAACATATAGACACCATGTCCTCCAGACTAAAGAGGAGAGGGACCCACTGGCTTGTTAGTGCTGATCAGTACAAAAAGCTGGATCTTTTTTGGTATGGGAGTGCATTATTGTCTGTGGAATGGGCAACTAACACATTTGGTAATACCTTTTCAGGGAAGGCCATGCATTTTTGAGCAAGACAATACTAACTAGTAATACTACTAACTAATAATACTACTAACTAAATCGATTACAATAGCATGACTTTATAGTAGAAGAGTCCAGGTGCTGGACTAGATCTTTAACCATTCAAAAACATTTGGCACATCAGGGAAAAAAATTAAAATACAACAAAGTAAACCCAGAACAATAGGACAGCATTCCTCTCCGAAAACAACTGGTCTCTTCAGTTCCCAGATGTATAAACACAAAAAACGTGATGCTACACAATGGTAATCATGGCCCTCTCCCAACTTTTTAAAGCCTGACATCATTTCTCAGTTGTTTCGTAATTTATCAAGAGTGCAATTATAGTCTTCACACAATACAGAACACTGGAGAGAGAGAACCAACATGAGCACTGGAATGTGTGATAATGAGTGATGCCCTTTCTACAGTCTTATACAGTCATTTGAGCTTATGGAACCAGGAGCTACTAAACAACTCATAAAATAGCTCAACATTTGCGATGATCATAGATCCAACAAGAGCTTCACCATGCCAGAACCTTTTAACACTCAAAGTGGTCCAATGGCAAAACTTTACATGAAGTGGGATCCAAATGGTGCTGGAGAAAGAGAAGCAGTGGAGAGGAATTGGTGTAGCTGCTGTTCATGATAATAACGATAATAAGTTGATAATGTGCATGTAATCAGTTGTTCTGGAGCACAAGGTTATGATGTGATGTGTGTTATGTGTAGAACTCGCTAAAAAAATACGTCTTTAATCTGCACTTAAACTGTGTCTGAGCCCCGAACACTGTCAGGAAGACTGTTCCAAAGATTGGGAGCTGAATGTGAGAATGATCTACTGCCTTTAGATTTTGCTATTCTATGAACTACTAGAAGTCCAGAGTTTTGAGATCTGGAGGTGCGTGACGTTAGTGTTTTGTAGGTAAGTATCAGTAGTTTGTAGTGGATTTGAAACCTAACAGGAAGCCAATGTAGGGATGTGAAGATCGGGGTTATGTGATCATATTTTCTCGACCTTGTGAGAATTCTGGCTGCTGCATTCTGGACTAACTGAAGCTTGTTTATTAATGATGCAGGACATCCACCTTGTAATGCATTACAATAGTTCAGTCTGGAGGTCATGAACGCATGGACAAGCTTCTCTGCATCAGATGTAGACAACATGTTTCCTAGTTTAGAAATATTTCTAAGGTGAAAGAAGCTGTTTTTGTAACTTGGTTGATATGATGATGATATGAAGACAAGTTGCTCTAAAATAACTCCCAGATCTTTTATTGTTGAACCAGTGGTTACAGAACATCCATCTAAATGCAGGTTGAAATGCTGGAGCTTCTGTGCACGTTTTTTTGAGCCGATGAGCAAAATCTTCATCTTTTTAGAATTTAATAATAGAAAGTTATGAGTCATCCAATCTTTTAATTCTTCAACACACTCAGTTATCCGAGCTAATTGAGCTGTATCGCCTGGTTTTGATGAGATATATAGCTGGGTATTATCAGCATAACTGTGGAAGCTAATCCCATGCCTTCTAATTATATTTCCCAAGGGAAGCATGTATATTGTGAAATCATGGGTCCTAGAACTGAACCCTGTTGCACCCCATAATTTACTTGCATTAACCTGGATAGCTCTCCATTTAATTCTACAAAATGGTAACGATCAGACAGGTAGGATTTAAACCAGCTTAATGCCTGTCCCTGAATGCCGATGTAATTCTGTAAGCGATCCAGTAGGAGATCATGGACTATAGTGTTGAATGCAGTACTAAGATCTAGTAAAACCAACAGCGAGATGAAGCCTTGGTCTGAAGCTAAAAACAGGTCATGAGTGAGTTTAACTAGAGCAGTTTTTGTGCTATGATGGAGCCTGAAACCTGACTAAAACTACTCAAATATATTGTTCTTTTGTAAGCAGGAACAGAACTGGGCAGAGACAATCTTTTCTAAAATCTTAGACATAAATGGGAGGTTTGAAATGGGTCTGTAATTTGATACCGTGTTTGTATCTAAATGAGGGGCTTAATAACTGCTAACTTGAGGGGTTTAGAGACATGACCTAAAGATAGTGAGGAGTTAATAATATTGAGAAGAGGCTCACCAGCTGTATGCAACACTTCTTGTTGATTTGGATTTGGTGATAACATCATACAGCTCTTCCTGTTCTATATTTGTAAAGCAGTGCAATTGTGAAGTTTTAGGTGAGATTGGATCAGGAGATGCTGTTCGATGTTTGACCTCCACAATTGTTTTTTGAATACTTTGAATGTTTTCAGTGAAGAAATTCATAAAGTCCTCACTACTAAACTGTGATAAAAACATTTTTCAAATACTTGATTTATAGTTAATTTAGCTACTGTAGTGAAAAGGAACCTGGGATTGTTTTTGTTGTTTTCTATGAGTTTGCTCAGGTGTTCAGCTCTAGCAGTGTTTAGCGCCTGTCTGTAGCTGAGCATACTGTATTTATACACAAATCTATATACCTCCGATTTAGTTTTCCTCCATTTTCTTTACAGATTACGGGCTGTTCTCTTGAGGGCATGAGTATGACTATGGTGCTGGGTGCATTAGGTTCAACCCTAGAATTAACCTCTCGCAGCTGGGAATTCTTTGCATGTAGGTCGCGGATTAGTTCTCCACAGACTCCAGCTCCAACTCCACCGTGTGCAACTCGAACGAGCCCTCACCTGTGCTCAAAGGCAGACACACAACCAACATAGTGCTTATAATAATAAAACGAGATAAGATAAAGTGTGAGGTAATGAATGTAATCAACACTAGTGGTAGTCGATTAATGAGCTATAGGCACAAGTCAGAAGACAAAAAAAAAACAATTGTTCAGGATTATTAAAGAAGAATAAAAGATAAACTGTAAAGTAAAAGTAAAAAAATGGCAACAGAAAAACAGACACAGAACTTGTGGCAAACAAGTCAAACACAGGAAGGTACCAACATTTAACCAATAATAATTTTAATTTATTTTAATTAGTGAATAGAATGTGGATAGATGAAATTTGCAAATCGTTGTATTCTGTATTTATTTACATTTTACCAAGTGTCCCAACATTTTTTTAAATATGGGTTGCACTATTATTAGTGGACATGTACTAAAGCAGTACAATTACTAAACCCTCAGGAATGCCTTTACTTGACACAGTTCCAGGTTCTGATGATTTACAAGGACCTCATGATTGGCAATTTATTTCTGTAGTGATGACCAGCTGTTTCAGCCAACTTAACAGCTCCTCCACGACAGCTTCTATATTCTTGAGGCGAAAAGGGTCCTTCAAAGATTTGTTGAAAGGGTTCTTTTCTGCCTGAAGAAGGTCCAATTGGTACCCACTTTGGTGTAGGTTTTTTCTTCTATCTATAATAGAAGATCTTTTATATAGGACATTTATAAATCTATAACCTTGAAAGAATGCTTTAGGTCTCTGTATTACTAATGTATGTACTAAAAAAATAAATATAGTGTATTTGATCATTTTAAGTACCTAAGAGAAGATTAAGCTTTTGAGTGTTTTTCCAGGTTCTCTGGTTTCCTTCTACCTCCCAAAAACATGTCCGCAGTGTAACCATGTTGTCTAAAGTGCCTCTTGCCTGGTGTTGCAATTGTTGCATTGTTCTAGGGATATTCCCACTATATGTTTGGTGCTACTAAAACGCTCTTTTTCTTAACCACTGTAATCCAACAAAGAAGGTAGTTCCTATCTTAAGACCAGTGCTCTTATTTCACGCCTTGGATCCACCACTGAGGATCCATTCCATAGGATAACAATAGGCTCTGGTTCCAGAAGTGGAATTCAGTTTCAGGAGGTAATTCCTATCTTGCACTAAATCATCCAACAATAGGCACTGGATCCACCACTAGGGTTCCATTGTGAGGGTATGTCCAACTTCCCAAGTTATAGATTCCTCTACCATGACCAGATTTGAGCTGTGACTGAAGATGCTATAAAGATACTCATTTGTAAAAGATACAGACAAGATCTACCACTTTGGCAAGAAAGGTAACATATGCCATGGTGCAGAAATAGTTAGTTGATGCCCCTTGCCTATTTTGCATCAATGGGAGGGGAAGACTTCAATCACCTTAATATGCATATGGAAGCGTCTTTTCCCCGGAAAGTTATAAAGACGAAAAGATGGGCAACTAATAAAGCACAGCAGGTACAGAAACAATTGGCACAGAGGAAAGCAAAATTCTATGAATAATAAGAAATTTGAACTTGTGACAAGGTGGGCAGATTATGATCTCATGTAAGGGAAATGATGAACAGGTGCTTGTGATAAGTCAGCTGGTGACACTGACACCTGATAGGCTGCCCCTGAGAAAGCGACAGGTGGAGGCATGAGACTTCGTGATCATGTCACTCAGTTTGAAATTAACCATGCATCCTTGTACATTCGTTCTCCGTAATTTAACGGCAACTGGAGAAAGAAGGAAGACCCTACACTGATCAGGGTGTGTATGGTTCAGTGAACATGATCTAGATCAGTGAGATGTATAATTAGGTGTTCGGTGCAGCATAATTAGGATATTATAAGTTCTCAAGTAACGCTGTGCCAGATGAAAATCATAGAGTCAACCCCGCCCCCCCACCCCCTCCATCTCTGGTGCACAAGTTCATTAATTACCTTACACTGAAGGAAAGAAACGAGATTGGAGGTTTATCGGTTTCTTTTTGTATGAAGTGTTTTCTTTTTGAATTTCATTGTAGTCATTAGAAACATAAATATGGATTGGGGGCTTTTTTTTCCCAATACAGTAATTGTAGTGTTTTGTGTTTGTGTGTCAGGTGAAAATAAGAAAAAATGAAAAGAAAAATCATGTGTATGAGAGAGAGACTCCATGAGACTCCATCTCACTGTGCAGGAATAATAGATATGGGGGATGATGTCCGGGGAAATTATTTCTGATGCACAGAAAGCCATGAAAACACAATGTAGTGAGCTCCCATAGGGATGATGTAGTGCTATAGGTTGTTGGTGCATCTTTTCTTCCCCAGAAACTGAGTCATATTAGACTGTACATTTCGACCAAAATAACGCATGTACACATTATTATTATTATTACTTTATATATAAAAGCTAATTTTAACCAAGATCTCCAACCTTTTGTATACCAACAACCAGCTCTGAAAATGTTCTCAGATGTGGTGGTGTGTGTGTGTGTGTGTGTGTGTGTGTGTGTGTGTGTGTGTGTGTGTGTGTGTAGGTGGAAGGTTGGGGGTTGAGGTGGTCAGATGATAGTTAATAGTCATATTTTCAGTAAAAGCCTGCTTTCTTTTTTCCCTTTTTTAGTCAGTAGCTGTCTTTTCATTATCACTATTGCTTGGTCTTTGCTTACCTTTTCTACTAAAAAAAAACCTTTGAGGGATGTTTGTGTAAGACCTGAAGCTGTTGCAGGTATGGAAATGATGTTTCATCTGAATTCATGTCGTATGTACATTTTTAAATAGTGGCTTTTTAAGGGCAAAACACACAATAAATAGTACAGTAATCCAATAGCAACTCCTCCATGCACTGTGACCTGTGTTTAGGGACCTCTGATTTAAACTCTTGCCATTAGTGCATGCTATATTTTGCCCTGTTTTCTGATTTCAGTCAATTCATTCTGGACCAAAAATCCGAAAAGTATGAACTCTGTCCCCAAATATGTTGGAGAACTTTACAGATTTACCTCTGGCTGCTACAAAATTCTGACACTGGAGATTCCTTGTATACACTTGTTTATACAAAAATCAGTTTCCTATCAGCTTTAGATTATGTGAAGGGTCCACCATACAAGTCCAATGTGAGGGAGCTGTTACTATAGGAACAAGGAATATTATAACGAGTGTAGTAATACAGACCTGAATGACCTTGGGGATGTGGTAGAACCATGTGGAGTACACATCATGAAGATATTTACACAGGTCTGTGAGCAAAGTGTGAAGATGTGTCCTGGAAATGTATTCATAGCTTTATGAAACTACAGTGAGTGCACTTAATACCAGGTCTCATTGGCAGTAAAATGCATCTAGAGGACAATAGGATCCGCTAATTTATGGCTTTGGAAGTATTATTATTGATATTTTTGTAAATGTTTAGCATCATGATGGTTTTGTCAATTATGTTTAACCTGTTATGCAGTTGTGTTTTGTATGCTTAGTCTACGATAAGTGGAAATAAGGCTTTTAGAGAACAAAGCATGCACCCGTCACCATCCTGGCCAATCAGACATGCATTATCATATGAAAAGGTACTCACATTACAAGAGCAGTCGACAAAATACATATTGAATTCCAAAACAGGAATTCCCATAAAATATCACCTGTGGCTGTAATTGTTCTCAGTGTCCTTAGAGGTGAGGTGTGAGAGAAAGTTTAAGCGTCCTTCTAACCAGAATGTGCTGCTTTCTTTGTTGTTTTAAAGCAGAAACAAATACACTGATCAGTCATAACATTATGAGATCATAACATTATAACTTGTGAGTGAATAACACTGATGATCTCGTCATCATGGCACCTCTTAGCAGGTGCGTTACCAGAGTAAACATTGTGTTCTCCAAGTTGATGAGAGAACTGAGAAGCAGGAAAATAAGGGGTAAGGATATTTTGACAATTTGACAAATTGTGACGTCTAGACGTCTGGGTCAGAGCGTCTCCAAAACTGCAGCTGTTGTGTGTGTTCCTGGTCTGCAGTGTTAAGTATCTATCAAAAGTGCTCCAAGGAAGGAACGGTGGTGAAACGGCGACAGGGTCGTGGGGGACGAGGCTCATTGATGCACGTCAGGAGCAAAGCCTGGTCCGTTTGGTCCAATCCAACAGACGAGCTCCTGTAGCTCAAACTGCTGAAGAAGTTCATGCTGTTGATGATTGACGGGACTTGACTGTTTTTAGCAGCAAAAGGGGACCAACACAATATTAGTCAGGTGGTCATAATGTTATACCTGATTATTTAGTATAATAAAAGTTTTTATATAAGTCCTTAACTTGTGAAAGTAATAAGCATGCAGTGGAGATATCTGACCTTTTTAGAAGCAGAAACACTCTATATGGGTGAACACTGAAGAAACGGATCCATCATATAACTACCAGTAATCAGTCATGTAGGAGATGTGTGCTAGACGATTCTAATGAACAATGCAGAGGTGAAGAGGAGAGCATCAAAATGTAACACCTCACACCTAGCCATGGATTATCACCTGGCCATGTACAAAAATGGAATACTGACCTAATATGGGACAAAGGCAATCCAGCACTGAGGAGTTATGGAATATATTGCATTATGTAAATAGTAAATGTAATTCGTTACTTTACTAAGTAGCTTTTTCGTGTATCTGTACTTTACTGAAGTGTTTCCATTTGAAAAGACTTTTACTTCACTACATTTTAAAGTCGAATATTTTACTTTTTACTCAACAAAAACTCCAAAACTTTTTATTTATTAGCGGATAAAAACTTAACTGTTCAAACACGTAGCAAGTCACCAATCAGGGTTGAGCACACGCTTGGTGTATTTACTGATCACCAACATACAGTCCACCACTTTAATACCGTCTGGGCTATGTGGCAGTAAATAATGCAAATTTTCTAAGGAAAAAACTGAATTCATCCACACTTTGGTATATGTTTCTGCATGTGGAGTGAACATGATGTGCTTCCTACTGTGCTACTAAGTATGTTATCTGTTATGCTACATGTTGGGCTTCATGAAAGGCTACATAATGTGAATGTGCTACCTGTTGTGCTACATGGTCTGCCAAACAATGTGCTACCTGCCATCTATGAATAGTAAAAAGCCCACATCAGCGGTGTGTAGACATTTTACTTCACTATTTATAGTGTCCTGGTTGAGAAGCAGATTTTAGCTCCTGTACAAACTCCATTAATGTTTTCTGTGCTGTAACACACACAACCTTCTTGTGACGAAAACTTGTGAGCTCAGAGCAAGAGAAACACTACAATGTACAGCACAGGGGTTTCTTCAAGTTCAGCTGTTGTAAGAAATGAGTATCCAGTGTAATTAACAGAAAGAGAATGAGATGTGGGATAAATGACTGGTGTATGTGCAGCTGAATTTTGGAGAGTTGGAAACTTGCAGGGAGAGCCGTAAAAAGACTCTTTCATCATATAACGTATTGTTAATCACAGCCCACGTTCCCTCGCTCGCCCACCGATTCAATTATTTGGCTAATCCATGAATTATCTAAGGTTGTCTGTTTACTTCATAATACAGAATCTATCACCCCCTGGTAGAACCCTCCTGAAATAGCTCAAGCACTGTTCACCATGAACCAAGATCAAAGGTTCATTTTTAAATAATGACTGTTTGTCAAAAACACTGCAGCAGTCCTGCTATATTAGTGGACAGATTAATGTCTTGAATTAATTCTAGTTTCTCTGTGCATTAATTAACCAAAAAAAAGGGGTAGCTCAGTGATTAAACTGCTCTAATGACCAGCAGGTTGAGTGCTCAAATCCCAGGCCTGGCAGGAAATCAATACAGCCTTGAGAAATGTATAAACCATTAACTTATCTTAATTTTCTTCACCATTTCTTCCCCTTGTAGTTCAGAATGATTATCCTTAATCAGTCTTTGTGCTTCATCTCACATGGCAGTACTGCTGGATTCTGGATTGGTCAGAAGATACTGATTAATCTTCTATAGAACCAACAGCATTTCATTTACTTTTATAGCTTTTGGCAGATGCCCTTTTCCAAAGCAATCGAGCAACCTTGCTTTAAGGGCTTAGGAAGTCCAACATCTTCACCACCGAACCACCACTCATTGTCACACATTGTTTCTATAGTAACAGCTCATCCACAGCTGGATGCTTTACATGATCAAATTTAACAATCCTCAAAGACTGAAAAGGTGAAGTAGTGTGATAGAAAAAAAACATTTCATTCAACATTCATGGAAGGAGTCTCCAGTATCAGAGCTTCTAGATAAAAGGGTAATTGTTTGCCATCTTCAAGACAGAGGGGTTTTTAAATAAAATGAAGGGTGACGAGGGAACGACGGTTTATAGCTATGT
The DNA here is from genome assembly GCA_024362625.1 of Silurus asotus. Lineage (NCBI taxonomy): Eukaryota > Metazoa > Chordata > Actinopteri > Siluriformes > Siluridae > Silurus > Silurus asotus. The sequence goes on from MU563244.1 coordinate 12,560,693, forward strand.
TTAGAGATGCAAGAGAAATCCAATGGGGCATAAGAGGATCCACATCGCCCTTAAAGATGGCGCAGATAATGGCATTGCTGAGTCTTTTGTCTAATATAGATGATAAAATAATATTGGAATGAAATGCTAAAGGTCATGTTGAGAACCGTATTGCGTTCGAGGGTGGGCTTCATATCAGCATGGTGGCACGGTGTAAAGGATTTTCTGTGCCGCATGATATTTCACAACACCTTCGATAACGCTTTGTTTACGTGACTATTGCACCTTTAAACTTCATGTCACAATTAAGGTTAATTCATTCCTTCCTGATAGTTTATGAATAATCAACCCACCACACATCCTTCGAAAATGGATCGTCTGCGTTGTTTTTAAATGAAAAATACACCGTTTGGTTAAGACTACTGGGTCCTTGAGGTTGTCCCTTTACCTCATTTTCTAATGACCTACATGGGGGGGGGTTGCGATTGCGGTGATTGGGGTTGTTTTGATGAAGGGTCACGGCAAAAAATGAATTAAACGAAGTGGAGAAGAAAAGATTATTAATCTAATGGGATGGAATCTTCTGGCACTACTTTATCTGTTTGAGTGATTCGAGGCAGAATTGTGGATGTAACCAGTCGTATATAAACTGCGTAAGAAAAAAAGAAGTGTTAATATTATCCATTCAGTCGGGTTTCGCTCTGCAAACATCAATGACAGTTTTAAGTCCTCAATGCTGGAAGTGACCACGGTATAAGGTAATAATTCCCAGCTGGGTGTGAGACCTTGCACCATCATGCACTGTAACACCTCACACCTACACCCGGGTTATCAGTCTATTATATTATATATAAAGAGTTCTCTGAAATCATGTTGTGGCTTACTTCTGGTCAATTTACATAAAAATAAATACTCTTTTTGGTTGTTATTTGATTAAAAAAATAATAATTGTTTATCTCTTCTTTAGTTTAGGCCGAAAAATATATTTGGGCTGCCAAGTAGCACAACAAAAAAACTCTTCACACCATCTAACTGATCTTGAGGTCAAATCGTGGTAATACCACTGCTGTCCATGGCAGGGAGCCAACTAAACAAATTCGGCTTTATTCTATGAGTGGGAGGAGCATAATTTCTCTCCCCTGTCAATCAGATTGGCACTAGCAAATCATCATCTGTAAGCTCAGGTATGTGGAAGAGGGTGGATAGTACTTAGTTTAATGCATGTGAGGAAAGATGCTGTTTCATCGGGTTTCTGTGTATCAGAAGATTCTGGTATCATACCATACCATATATATACACACACACACACACTGAACAGGCATAACCTTAAAATAATATCGTGTTGGTTTACTTTTGCTGCTAAAAACAGTCATGATCCATTGATCATCAACAGCATGGACTTCTACAGCAGTTTGAGCTACAGGAGCTCGTCTGTTGGATCGGACCACAAGGAAACAGCCTACTTTCCTCACGTGCATCAATGAGCCTCAGTCGAACACGACTCTGTCGCTTGTTTAGCACTCTTTTGATAGATTTAGACTACTGAAGACCAGGAACATCAAGAGCTGCAGTTTTGAAGATGCTCTGACCCAGACGTCTAGACGTCACAATTTGTCAAACTCACCCAAATCCTTACGCTCGCCCATTTTTCCTGCTTCTGACATTAACTTGGAGGACAAAATGTTCCCTTGCTGTGTTATTCACTTCACCACTCATTATGTTATAATATTATAATTGTATACCTGATTGGTGTATGTAAATATACCACTATAAATAACATTGCTCTAATTATGAATATTAAAACGATTATTTATTCCAGCGTTTTCGCTCAGCTGAGATTCGTCGTGATATATAACACTGGAATGGTTCACCATGTGCTTTGGTTTGGATTCTGGCTCACATTTGATGCACTCTGAATAAGACCATCTGCCATATAAATTATTTTAATCTGATATGATTTTATGGAGAGGAACACGCAGTAGGTGTGTGTGTGTGTGTGTGTGTGTGTATACATATGCACAAGATGCTCATACACTGTCAGACATTCCAGGATGGTAAAAGGTAAACTCTGAAAGTTCACCTTCTGCCTTACCAAAAAAAAAAAAAAATACTTGATTCAAGTCCAAAAGCTGTACACGTGTAGTCACGGCTATCAGTTAAGTCTTATTAATGAAAAATTAAAATCTTAAAAACCTTTTGAAGGAGACAGGAGATTTAAGCCCACATAATCGTGTTTTACTTACAGTTTACAAAAGAAAATGTTTGACTTGAACTAGGAGACCAAACATGTTCTGGCGTGACAATGTCCCTGTGCACTACTCATGCAGATCTGCTTTACATGGCATAGAGAGGAATCTTGACTTTAGTAATTCTTTTGGACAAATAGGGACTAAATGTGGAATGGGATGTTCAAAAGGACATATAAATGTTATAGTCAGTTGTCTACAAACCTTTGTCCTTATAGTGTATATAAACAAAACAGCAAATTGATATATTTTCTCTTAGCAACGGAAGTAAGATCACAACAACACTACAATTGATTACTTTAGGTGTGATCAGAGTTCACACAACAGATGGTTTGTTGTTAACATGCAGTGTGTTGATGCAGGATTGAAATATGAGTTCAGCGGGGGGTTTTTATAAACTGGAATAATTATAATTGAAATCAATAGCAGGGGTCAAAATAGCAGTAATCAGAGTTAAAGCATGTGATAAAGAACTGAATACGATTTTTACATAGAAAATGGCACGTTACCAAGTATTAAAACAATAATAGTAATTTAACATTGACCGCTTTTTGACCGCTTTGTGGAAAAAAGGATTGAAGTTTATGGAAGACTGAAATAACAGAGTATTGCACTTTTATTATTTTAATAGCCTATTTGGCAAAAGTTTGTGCACCCCTAAAAATTACACGTAAGTGAATATTCTTTTATTGGACGCAACAAATTATTTTTTAATCCTTCAGAGTTACTGGGAACTGAGAAGTCCAACTGTGTTCCAGCATAACAATGGACAAAACGACCTGCATGTCTTCCCTCACCACATCCATAAACCTTCTCCATGGTCTTCCTCTTTTTCTCCTTCCTGGTGTCTCCATCCTCAGCATTCTCCTACTGATATACCCCATGTCCCGCCTCTGCACATGTCCAAACCATCTTAATCTCACCTCCCTCACCTTGTCTCTAAAACATCCTACATGCTCTGTCCCTCTAATAAACTCATTTCTAATCCTGTCCATCGTCGTCACTCCCAACGAACATAACATCTTCAGCTCTGCTACCTCCAGCTCCACCTCCTGTCTTTTACTCAATGCCACTGTCTCTAATCCATACAACATCTCACGTCTCACCACAGTCCTATAAACTTTCCCTTTCACTCTCACAGATACTCTTCTATCACAACAAGCTAAAAAAAATATGTTTTAGATTTTCTCTAAGTAAATCAATATGGTGGTTTAAACTCTGATGATGCCACAGGGAAGTGTGTGAGTCTAAAGTGACACTAGCCAGTTGTGGACATCTGTGTGCTTATGTATGCAGAAGAGGGTAGACAGCACATTCCTCAGAAGGTGTTGTATGAGTGCTGAGGAAGGTTTCAGGTAAACCAGCGCAAATTAGGGCTGAAATACATACTGTGATCAGAATTAGAATGCTTTATTGATCCCAGAGGAATTTAGCTGTAGATCCACTCCAGACCATGTAAAGCAGATCTTCATGGAGCTGGCTTTGTGCACAGAGGCATTGTCATGCTGGAACAGGGTTTGTGTCTCTTAGTTCAAATGAAGGGAAATATTTTTATTCCATTTTTATGCCTTGAACCAGTTGTTAAAAAGCATTTCAGTAAATGGCAAATGGTTTTTACGAATGTTAATTTGAAATAAAGAATGATCATTAGCCCTATTGATAAGTATCTCTAATTAGCTCTAATGAAATGTTCTAAATTTGATGATTAACCTGTAAACACACACACACACACACACACACACACACACACACACACACACACACACACACACAAACTCCCACACTGCTGTATCGTCTCAGCAGTATAGCATACACATATCACCCCGAGGTTCGGTTGTTTCTGAAAATCTCGATGAGATCCAAACTCGATGTATTTATAGAGTATAAACAGCACAAGGGGAAAAAACCCTTCACTCGCATATTGTTCCCTTATCGCACTTTGTCTGTGACATCAGTTAAGTAATTACTGCAAAGCAAAAACAACACGCTGCCTCATTTGCACTCAGGGTTTGGTTTAGCTGAAGCGGTGACGGTTCAGAAGTTGTGTTTCGGTGTTTAGTGTCTTGAAGGGCTACTCCGGTGAAGCCAATTATGCTAATTGAACTAATTACTTCCAACTGCTCTGATGTTTGGATCATATTCTTCTTTGCATGGTCAAAAAATCGGTTTAAAAACGAGGGCTGTATGGACTTTATACTTCCAAAAGGATACCACACACACACACACTTTATGGTGTTTGGCAGACGTCTTTATCCAGAGAGACTTACAATTATCTTATTTATATAACTGAGCAGTTGAAGGTTAAAGGCCTTACAATAAAAAGGCCAGAAGAAGCAGCTTGGTGGTTATGAGATTTAAATTCACAACCTTTTAATTAAAAGGCCAATGTCGTAACCACCGAGCCGCAATATTCCCACATTATTTGACCTCAATTATAAATGCTGTTTCTTAGTTTTATAAATGGTTTTAAAGCTTTAGAATAACAAAAATGTGCCATGTTTAAGACTCGAAATGTTTTTTTCCCCCTTTTATTTTAATGTACACACTGGTTGGGAAGAGCAACACAGCAGATAAAGTCCAGATAAGAGTAGGTTCATGACTGCAGTCATAATTATCATTTAATTATATTATAGTATAGAATTTTCCCAAAGCTAGAAATTCAGGCTTAAATCATGATCATGATATTCTGACAGTTTGTATAATTAGGATATAATATTCAAGCTGAACAAAACCCTTCACCAGCATACATCTCTCCAATTCCAGTCAAAAGAATCCCGTTCTATTGTTTCTCGTCTCAGATTTCACACACCACCACTCACTCGACTTTTCTTTCTTATCTTCTGAATTCCAGAACCGGAAAATATCTACGTGGCAGGAATGCTGCAAACTCAAATAGAATTTCATAAATCACAAGATAAGCAAGTCTAAACGTTCATATCAACTTGAGCGTTCATGAATCATTTATTACTTTACATGGAGGTTAGAAGGAATTCTCAGAAATGTCACATGAATATATCATGAGCCTGCTGTTGAAGAAAATAAGCGAATGTAGAATTTCGAGGGAGTTTCACTGGAGCTGGCGCGTACGATATGCAAATATCTCATGTATGATGCTTTATTTATTCAGGGTTTCCTGGGAAAACCCACTGCGGAAGAATTATGAACAACAAGCGAAATTGATTACCATTTATGCTTTTACCAAAAACTCCATTGTGTAGCTGCATGAACATATGAAGTGGTATCTAAAAAGTATCAAGACTAGTGTTGTAACACGCCAACAAATGGCAGCACAAGGCGGCAAGCACAGTCACAGGGAGCACCGATTTTCATAAGTCAGTGTACATCGGGAGCTGTGCAACTGGTGCTGACCCGTAGTTCTGACCACTTGAGTTGCCACGTCTGTGATTTCATCATGGACAGCATGGACAAAAAACAAGCGGGAAATTCTGCGTGAAACTTGGCAAATCTGCCACAGAAACGTTTGACATGCTGTACAACGAGTGGTTTTTCGAAGCGGCAGGTGGCTCTTCAAGATCGGAAGAACATTCAGCAACTTGTTCATGATGATCCTCAGAGAACAATCCACATGATCTCACTTGTCATCCTGGAACAGGTTTAAAGTGAAGGGAAAATTGTCATACTACCGAATCCAAAGTGCTCCTCTACAATTGTGTGTCTGACTTTGTGGTAACAGTTTTGGGATTGAACTACATATGGCTGGAAAAGTCAGGCATCCTAATAATTTTAGTATCATGCCAGTAAGACTTGGCCAGCACCATAAGCGAGCCAGATAGCCTTGATATATACACAACTTTATTTCTATTATGTCTTTTACATTTTTTTCCTTATAAAAGTTCTGCAAAAAATAAATATTTTGCCTCATATAGAAAAGGAAACTTGATTTTTATGTATTACAGAAGAGAAGGTTTTGTCAGAGGTTTTCATGAGAGTATTTGAAGCAACATATTCGATCAACATGCAAGAGTTTATGACACTCAAGTAGAAAGACACTTCAATGACACTTCATTTACTGCTGCATAATCAAAGTTGCATTGCCTTGTTTATTTTCAGTGTATTAAGTATTGATGTGGCTATTGTCCGGCTTTAAATGTTAGTGCTCTTGAGCCTGTGAGGAAAAACAAAATCTATGAATAAATAAATCTCATGAATCTGTATAAAAAAGTATTATAAAAACCTTTCAGGATCCGATAAAAGAAAAACATCATGAAAGGCACCAGAACAAGGAGGACGACCCGATTTCGAAATCACCACTAAACCGCCAAAAAAATCGTAATGATCATCTGTCTTTGTGGTCTATACACACTTGTGTGAAATGTCAGTGATGTGATTAGACACGCTGTAAGAAAACCATAATGGGCCAATTATCATTCCTGGAAAAAGACTGTACATTTCGATTGCTCTCGTGTTCTCAGATTGGTGTGCTCAATAATCTTCAGCCCTTAAGCACTTTTGACTATTTATAGGATTCCGACTACGACGCCAGAATCGACACAAATGAGCTCTCGGAGGACTTTCGCAATCCTTTCTTTTCAGTTGTACTCTCCTGCGGGTTGTATGTTTCCTTCACATCCTTCAGTCGAGAGTGCTGTCAGTCAAGTGCGATGTGCTGTGTTTGATTTATCACGGCTTATTTAACGTTATATCTGAGCATGAGGTCGGCTTGTGTCCATGTTCCACGTCTGCAGGGAAGTTCACACACACTTTATAGACCAGAGTTTGTGGACACCTGACCATTAGCTTTTTTGAACATTCCATTCCACATTTAGTCCTCATCTGCTGTTATAATGACCTCCACTCTTCTGGGAAGATGTTCCACCAAATTTCACTAAAGGTGTTCATTAGGGTTGGAGCTCTACAGCAGGGGCATCTTCCACTCCAACACATGTAAAGTAAATCTTAATGCTGGCTTTGTACACAGGGGTTTGCGCATCCAAACTTTTTCTGCCATTCCCCACTAACTTAAAGCAGGGGTAGATTTTCAAGCCCCACCAGTCCTCCATCATCCCAAATGTCTAATTTATTGAAATATAAAGTTCTAAATCAATAACTTTAAATAGCCTTAAGTTCAAAAACAGAAAAGCGTAGTTGTTAGCTACCCTAACTGATTTAATTAGTTTTAATTTGCTTGCATGAATGACCCAATTGTTTGTTTGTAGTTGCTTTGGGTGAATGACATTTATTGTTGATAGAAAAAAGACATAAATGAAAATTAATGAAAAACAAAAAAGTATTAAAATTCTGCCATTCATAGCACCCCACCTGTCATGTCTTTATTCGCCACTAGTGGGGCGCCCAACACTTTGACCTATTGAAATGTGTGCCTCCAACAATTTGGCAAAAAAACTCATATCGGTGAAAACGCCAGGTGTCCCTATTCTTTAATCCATATACCATTATTAGTTTTCTTTAATGCAAATGTAAAAACATGATAATGATTCAGTGGTTACAAAAAATTCCAAAAAATCCTCAGGCCTTTTCTCCGTAAAAGATCATTATTTGTTGATCTGAACACCTGATGCAGCTCATCAAGAGCCGATAACAAGCTCATAAGTAGAACAAGGATTGATTGATAGAGCAGTTAAAGATCTACAGTGTTTGTTTTGGTTTTGCTCATTTCCTGAACACTGATTTTTTAATAAAACCATTAAAAACTTAATATGTTGCATTTTTTTTAGCTTGATCCATTTTGTTGTGCTTCTATAATGCTTCTTGGAACAGTAAACAGTAACACTGATTATTTGGACTTAACGCTTTAAGTGGTTGTATATATTTTTAGAATTTTTTACACACCAGTTTGTTTTATGTCAGACTTCACTTTTACTTCAACACATGTTTTTTTTTTTTACAAGTTTACAAGCTTTTGACGAGCTATATTCCATTTCTATTTATTGTCACATGTACAATTAAAGTACAAGGGCACAAGAGTGTCAGCTTAGAGATAAACACCAATCACACCAATCAAAAATAATAGACTTTGTGTAGAAATCAGGGTTGTGTTACGTAATTAGGCAGAAACAAAATCAGACAGTTCCACGGAAGTGCCCCGAACGATCGCCAATGTACAGTGTTTTAAAACTCTTCCTTACAGGCTAGGTGTTACATCTTTTTTCATTTGTCAACCTTCACCTCATCCACCACCGTTATCTTCAAACTTCTTCATACTTTTCATTTTAATAATATAATGGTGCGAGTTAATATTTACTTTGATTAAATAAAAGTAGCATGTGACCAAACATGAAGTCATCACACCTGACTAAAGATTTAGTCACACATTTTCACACATTACTTTGGATATACTGACAGGTTCATCTCAGAGCTTCTCCCCGTGAACCAGTCACCATAATGCACACATAATCATGATTACAGTTTTAGTGTCATGACATTTTATTACCTAGTTTAGTTGAATAATTAGATAGTGTAACTTTATATATATATATATTGTATTTATATAGTGTACTGTATATATTTGTGCTGTTTCTCTGCTTTATATTTGCACATTTCTCTTTGCCTCTTTGCTGCTGTAATGTGGAAATATCCACACTGTGGGACGAATAAGGTATAAGATCTTATCTTATTTAAACTTTCTTTCGGCTTCTCCCATTAGGGGGCGCCGCAGCGGGTCATCTGAATTCGTGATCCGCATGTTCGATTTGGCACATGTTTTACGCTGGATGCCCTTCCTAACGCAACCCTTCCCATTCATCCGGGCTTGGGGCCGGCACTAAAAGTGCACTGGCTTGTGAAACTGAATTTGCCGAATCCTAACCACTGGACCACCAGGGAACCAAGTGTTTCATGTATTGCAAAACACTTCATGCCACTGATGTGTGTTGTGGGTAAAACTGGCACAGGTTTCATTGTATGGTTACGTTTAAGCGGTTTGCATTAGCATTACATTTTAGATGTAATTATTGCAAATGCAGATCCCACTGTGTTCTGGTTTTATATATATATATATATATATATATTTTTTTTTTTGCTTTTTTTTTCTGTAGAATTCGCACAAATACACACAGTTTGAATTCCAAATATTCGGGAAAACCGTAAGGCAATATCAATATGTACTTTACCATCAACTTCCTACCTAATTTACTACCTCCAACAATAACAATAATTGGAGTAAAAGACATTTTCTTTTCCTCGAAACTCAATTTGGAAGCCGTTTCCCCAAACAAACACCAAGAGAAATAGAAGAAAACTCTAAAATACAACGTTTCCTGTAAGTTTAAAGATTTAGTGAATGACTCGCTGGATTAATCATGCCTGGAGAAAGTGAGGATGTAGCCTAGTGTCTATCAAAACAGCTCGAAAAACAGGCAGCTCTGCTTTTTAGGTTTGAGTCAGTAGCCTTCAAAGGAGCATAGAATTTGCCAAAATCAATCAAATGTCTCTTAAAATCATGAACATACTGGTTCATTTTTGTTTGGGGGCTATGAAGTTGCTGTGTGACGACTACAAAGTGAGTTCGCCAGGGCAGGAGTTCTTCAGAAAACAGTGTCTGTTTCCAGAAATTTGCACACCAAAGCAAGCGTGAGATGCACTTCGTAACAGCACTGCTAGAGTTATATATTTATTTTTATTGAATGATCTGTGTGTGTGTGTGTGTGTGTGTGTGTGTATGTGTTTGTGTTGTCAGGTCTCATCTGGTACAAACCCAGTGATGAATTCTCTGGATATCTGGGACAGCATGCCTTTGGCCCTGACAGATACTGAGACATCATCTGACATATCAGACCTCAATATGAATTTCAGCCACCTGAACGTCTCCATCAGCAACACCACAAACATGACCGGGAACACCTACTACCCATACTACCAGCACTCTCTGCCTGTGGCAACCAGCCTGACCTTGGCTTACCTCTTTATCTTCCTGCTCTGCATGGTGGGGAACGGCCTGGTGTGTCTCATCGTGCTGGAGAACCGGCGCATGAGAACAGTCACCAACCTGTTTATCTTTAACCTGGCCGTGAGCGACTTGCTGGTGGGGGTTTTCTGCATACCGACTACACTGGTGGATAATCTGATCACAGGTAGCATTTCAGCTAATAATCCTAAACATTTCACAAACATCATCAAGTGTATTATTCCTCTCACAACACTGCATTTACACCTGATACACCTGTATCCATCTGCATTTACACTTCTGACCACGTGAGCACCCTGTCATCGAGCTCCTCCTCACACGATCACATGATCTCACTTCCGCCCACACCCTACTCGCCAGATTTGGCTTCTGTGGACTTCACCCTTTTCCCAAAGATGAAGATCCAGCTCAAAGCTCACAGTTTTGATGCCGTTGCACAGATCCATGCTCTGTATTGCTTCGCAAGATAATAACATAGATAAATAAAGTACTTTCCTGCAAGCAGCGCTAGTCTCAAAACCCTTTGATACCACCTCGTATGTGCGTCCCCAAACCGTTAAAGCATGCGATTGTCATAAAATATTTCCTACACTTGATCTAGAAGATCCAAACCTGTTCCAGCTAGCTCTATGAAAATCTGCTTTACATGGGTTGGAACTGTGTGGAAGATCTCCTGCTGTAGAGCTCCAACACCTTTGGGATGTATGTGAAAGCTGACTGCACCCCAGGTCTCTTCACCTCATGCCTTATGGCTAAATGAATCTCCACAAGTACACTCCAAAATCTGGTAGAACATCTTCCCAAAAGAGTGGAGGTTATTATAACAGTACATTTTACAATTTCTCTTTTCAGTTTGTGTCTAAACAGGGACTAAAAGTGGAATAACTTGACTTGACTTGACTCTTGAATAAGATGTAAATTTAAAGCACATATGGTCTGGTGTCCACAAACAGTTGACCATTTTTGTATATAAATGTATTAATTATATAAAGTATACATATAGTTTCCAAAGTTTACAGGAAAAGAAACCCCCTGAATCGTCTGTCTGTAGCAAAGTGCTGCCAGTGGAAACACCTTCCATAAATATCTTTTTCCTGTTTTATGAGCAGAGTGTTTTTTAATGATTATACATTAAAACAAATGCGTTAAGTTACATCTTTCGGTCGAATCGATTCCAACAGCACGGTGAGAACACGCACAGTTCCAAGCTAAAAAAATTAAACCCACTTCGATTTATGGATTTACACAAAAGCTGGCTAGTTTTTGTTGAAAATGAATAGAGGCTTTTCCCTGAGTGTGGGCTGCATGGACGCATGAGTTCTTTCCTAATAGAAAAGGGAATGAAAAAAGAATGATTACAAAGACACCTTTAAAATCATCTCTGTTCGCAAGGCAAAGAAAATTATATATAGGATTATTTTTTTTTCATGCTTCCTTGAGCAAATATGTTGATTCTTGAGGAACTTCCAGTGTAAAAGGGGAAATATAATGTGAGGGAATGTGTGACCGAGAAATAAAAAACCTGCAGGTGTCACTTCCTGCTTTGTGTCAATAATTTCAGCATCATTTACCGACAAATTGCCACTCAGAAAAACAATTCAGGGGCGAAGCACGTCAGAGACTGCACAAAGTGAATAGATGAAAAGCCGAAAGATTACCATACGTTTTATCTCCAACGCACAGACACTCCACTTATTAAAAAAAAAAAAAAAAAAACGGGCATGTCCAGAGTAAACAACTTGACACGGTTATTGCTCGGATCAGAGAAGTCGAAATTCCATGCCGTCGTAATTGTTGATGCTTAAATATAATGTAAATTGTGGCTTCTGAATACTGCAGGTGAAAAAAAATCTGTTTTGTTCTTCTCAGTCGCTTCAATTTATCCATTTGTTCTTCGAATAATCCGGACCCACAGTCTCCCAAACACATTTTCTGTCCATTTCTGTCTAATTACATCGTCTGAAACGTAGCCATTTTGAAGCTTTTTGGTCTTCGCTCGCCATTCTGCTGTGTGTGACTTACCCTCAAGTTTATAAGTTTTTGGACAACACACTTCTTTAATTTTTTATTTATTTTTTGGTAATTTTATCCTCTTGGATCACCATGAAATAAGGAGGAAACCAAAGCACAAAAGCTTCTTATGGTTAATGTGGTAAATTTCTTTTAAACACCCAGAATTAAAGCTGATCAATTAATCATTTTTGATCGCTTTGTTGCATACAAACACTTTAAATAAACAAATAATTGAATAAGTAAATTAGTATATCACATTTATGACGTTGTGTTGCAAAAAGTTTGTAGACACCTGAGCATAAGATGCATAAGAAGTGCTTTTTGAACATCCTATTCCACATTTAGTTTTCATTTGCTGTTATAATAACCTCCACTCTTCTGGGAAGATGTTCCACTAGATTTTGGAGTGTGTTTGTGGAGATTAATTCATCCACAAGGGCATGAGGTGAAGACCCCAAAGGTCTCAATAGGGTTGGAGCTCAATAGCAGGAGATGTTCCACACAGTTCCAACCCATGTAAAGCAGATCTTAATGGAGCTGGCTTTGTGCATCGTCATGCTGGAACAGGTTTGAGTGGTAAAAGTTTGGGGAAGAACCACAAGCCTGAAAAAGTTGGAGGTCAAAGCCATTGTACATTTGCATCCAAATTATTATAATTATCGCAAAGTAACATTATAAAATCAAAAATCATCTGTTTTTGCGGATCGTCTATTCACCCTGTAGTGAAGATTAAATCTGTTTACATCACAGAAATTTTCTTTCAGTACAAAAACTTTCCTGTAAAAAAAAATACAGGAGTTCGGAGGTAACCAGCTGATTAGCGGTGACACATCGCTAATAACAGTAATGACAGTCATTAGCACAGTTTCCGTCTTCATTTCATCTGTTTGTTTGTCTTGTATCCCATGTAAAAGAGCTGTTATTTGTCATACCTGGAATTATCAGACACTTGACCTGTATTGTGTGATAATGAAGAGGATCCTTCGTTATTCAAACTTTTCGAAGCGATTAAAAGAACATGCCGGTTTGAGCTTAGTGACTTTAATGAGCACGTTGTATCACGTTACAGTGACGTGTCGTGAGTAATTATCGCTCTGAGGCCTAAATAATAAGCAGACTTCTGTAATAAAACGTGTTCAGGATATTAAAATCTTCTGAGGAAAGACCGAAAGACTGATTGATTGAGTTGTTCTCAAGGTCCAAGATTTCTGAGTAAAAATTTTCCACACAAATCAGGAAATTATTAGAAAACGATGTGCTGTTCTGCACACTGTAAAAGAGTATAAAAGTATAAAAGTCGATGAAAAATTAATGAAAAAGAATGATAAAGCTGTGTGTGTGTGTGTGTGTGTGTGTGTGTGTGTGTGTGTGTGTGTGTGTGTGTGAGGAAGTGAACTGAAGTATCTAAATTTCTCTTTTAAATGTTTTGACACAGTGAAATCATTATTCGATCTCTGTATCTGTACACATTTAGTTGCATTTTCACGTATTTGTATTTTACTATAGTTTTTCCATTCGTGGAGATTTTTACTGTAACTTCACATTTCAAACTCAAATTTCGTACTTTTTTACTCAACTACATGTAGTGAAATCAGTCGTTCTTTTTTATTTACGAGGATAAAAACGTAACTGCTGAAACACGCAGCGAGTCACCAATCAGGATCGAGCGCTCGCTCTGTTTTACACGTGTTCTGATCGACGCTTTGTGAATCTACTGATCACCAACATACAGTTCAGCATCAGTTTAACATCAAGCAGAACATTTAGAGAGGAATAAATGAAGAAGAAACTCCAGACTCGAACTCACCTCCACACATGTGACCTCATTTGCATAATTCTTTGGAGGTAGTTGGAGGCGGACGCCACACACAACAAATAGTTGTGTATTAAAAACTTGAAAAGAGATAAAACTGTGCGATTGAGTTACGATTAATCACGAATTAACTCATGACAATCATGTGATTAAATACTTTATTCAATTGCCAGCCCTAATAGATATATATTTATATTTGTATATGTTCTTCACACTACTCTGTCCTCTACATTTGCCTCTTTCAAACCAACTAATAAACATCTCAACATCTTCAGCTCTGCTACCTGCAGCTCCACCTCCTGTCTTTTAGTCAATGCCTCTGTCTCTAATCCATACATCATCTCAGGTCTCACCACAGTCCTATAAACTTTCCCTTTCACTCTCACAGATACTCTTCTATCACAAATCACTCCTGCTATCACTCTTCTCCACTCACTCCACCCTGCCTGCACTCTTTTCTTCAATTCTTTAACACATTCTCCATTACTTTGCACTGTTGACCCTCGGTCTGCAAATCCCCCTTATTCTAAAAGATCGGTACCAGCACACTCCTTCTTTATTCCTCAGGCATCTTCTCACCATCCAAAATCTAGTTAAACAATCATGTTATACTATCTATCTATCTATCTATCTATCTATCTATCTATCTATCTATCTATCTATCTATCTATCTATCTATCTATCTATCTATCTCTCTCTCTTTATATATACACTTAGCAATAAACCCCATTTTCTTTTCTGCTCTTCTATTGAAAGTGATGCTAGCATAACCAGGGATTAATCAAGGTCAGGGCTAGCTTGGTGAAATCTCTAATGTCAGCAAAATAAGTGACCCCTGTAGTACATCATCAGGCATAATATGTTTGTTCACATTTTCATGTTTGTTCATAATGTTTGTTCACACTACAGCTAATTGGATTATCTGCATTTAAACACACGGGGCAATCTAGAGTGCTAACAGGGAAGCAGGGTAGTAGCAGGAAAAGGTCATTGCAGGTGATGAACTGATTTATATATTTAATGACAAATATGATAATATTGATGATATTAGAACAGCTAATGTAAATATGAATATCCTAGCAGACAATAAGCTTCTTCATGTGAAATTACATTAAGAATGAGGTTCTGTATTAATGTGAGGCGGCATTAGCTCTAGGCTATGGCTAAACCTGCATCAACCATCACTTCCAAACATCTTCCTTGCTAATGTACGGTGAATGAAATGGATGCACTGCTGCTCTAGATAACATCACACATGCCGATTAAGAAATGCAATAGGATTTTTACGTAAACATGGCTCAACGACAACATTCCCAGCAGCGCCATTGAGCTCAGGGGTCGGAGAGTTTTCCGGGCGGACAGGACGACAGTGGACTCTGGTAAGCGCAGAGGTGGAGATCTGTGTGTTATTTGTAACTCTGCTGCTTTTTTGCATTTACAGTCTCTGCTGTTACTGAAAGTCATTGCTCTGTTTATTCAGAGTATTTGATGATTAAGTGCAGTCCATTTGATTTACAGAGAGAATTCTCAGCCATTGTTGTGATTTTGAGCCATTGTTGTGACTAGCTATGGAGGAACTGCACACAGCTATCAGCAAACAGCAGTCTGCCCATCCTGAAGGAGCTTTCATCATTGCTGGAGATTTCAACCACTTCACCCTGAGATCTGTACTACCAAAATGTCATCACAATATCTTCCGCTCTACCAGAGGAGACACACACTAGATCAGGTATACACAAACATACCTGGGGCATACACAGCCATTTCCCTCCACCATCTGGGTCAGTCTGATCACCTCCCTTTGTTCCTGCTACCCAAATACACACCACTGATCAAACGGGTGAAACCTGCTGTGAGGACAGTAAAGGTATGGCCAGAGGGAGCCATTTCTTCTCTACAGCAACAGTTTCAGGATACTGACTGAAACATGTTTGCCACACAGGCCACACTGGACTCTCACACAGACATGAACATTTACACATCATCTGTTTTGGACCATATAAACATGTACACTGATGATGTTCCTACCGTCAAACACTTGAAATACTTTTCTAATCAGAAGCCATGGATGAACTCTGAGGTCCGTCTCTGTTGAAAGCAAGATATGCTGCTTTTAATCTGACAATGCAGGGGACTACAACAGAGCCAGAGCCAACCTGAAAAGAGGTATGTGAGAGTTACACATACAAACTCCAAATAGAAGAGAACTTCCACAACTCTAACACCAGACGCATGTGGAAAGACGTCCAGACCAGACTACAAACCGACACCACAACCTGGACCACTGGACAAACTACATCATTTATTTGCTTGTTTCTATCAAAGCATAGGACATTCCACCTCAACCGCTGACTCTTCTACTGCTCGCAGTTCACTTGCACTCTCAACAACAGACGTCTATTCAGCATTAAGGCGCTAGGCGGCTGGGCCAGATGGCATACTGTGACTTAGTTTTTAGAGCATGTGCCTGACAACTGGCAAGTCAAGTCAAGTTAATTTCTATAGCGCTTTTCACGACAGACATTGTCTCAAAGCAGCTTAACAGAATTTTAAGAGTGAAGGTGAATAGTATGCATTTATTTCTGATGAGCAGCCGTGGTGACTGTGGCAAGGAAAAACTCCCTTAGATGTTATGAGAAAGAAACCTTGAGAGGAACCAGACTCAAAAGGGGAACCCATCCGCACCTGGGTGACATCAAGAGTGTGATTATAGTCTTTAAACACTACAGAACACTGGAGAGTGAGAACTAACATGAGCACTGGAGTGTGTGATTATGAGTAATGTTCGTTCTACAGTCTTTTACAGTCATTTTTTGGTTATAAAACCAGGAGCTACTGAGCAACTCATAAAATAGCTCAAAATGTGCGATCCAACACCAGCTTCTTCATGCCAGAGCCTTTAAACACTCAAGGAGGTCCAATGTCCAAACTCCACATGAAGTGGGATACAATTGGCACTGGTACGTCTCTAGATGGTTCAGGATGTTTGTGGGACAGGCACAGGTCTTTACTGACATTTTTATTCTATCACTGGCCCAAGCCACAGTTTTCTACATGCCTGAAGACAACAACTATCATACCAGTGCCTGAGCATTCAGCTGCCAAATGACTGAATGACTTTTGTACAGTTGCACTCACCCCTATTGTTATGAAGTGCTTTGGGAAACTGGTTCTGAATCACCTCACTGCGGGTCTACCAGTGTAGGTGGATATGTTTACATATGTTTACATGTACATATATACAGTATATATATTACATGCTGTACATATACTTACATATTTATCTGCACTTGTCAATTTGCACAGTTGTTACTGTTTGCACTAAACATGACATTGATTATCTTCTAGCCCACACCATGGTTTCATGCAGCCTGCTGGTAAAATTCATATCAGATTACCCAATATTTATTTCTACACATAATCCATTACAGACTATATGAGCAAAAATATTGGGACACCCAACATTTTTTTTTTTTTTTTTTTTGTCATATGCGATTCCTACAAAATCGTGTAGGACGTCTTTGGATGCTGTAGAATTAAACTTTCTCTTCAGTCAAACCAGGAGACCCAAACCTGCTCCAGCACGACAATGCCCTTGTGCACAAAGCCAGCTTCCTGAAGATCATGGGTTGGAGCGGAAGATCTCCTGCTTTAGAGCATAAACCAAATTGTACAATTAACCACGTCCTTACCTTCTCACCTACATCAGAACCTGACTTTACTAACAACCTTGTGGCTGAAAGAATCTTCACAAAATGTTCACAAAATCGGAGGCTACATGGAATCTCTGATATAAAGCACTAACCCTGAACCTTTAAAATTACTGTTGCTCTTTCTACAACACAACACAGGTATTTTTTTGCAGTTTCACCCAAATCAGTGTGAGAAGATATCATAATGTTACACATTTGCACCCAAAAATTCATTTAGCTTTATTAAACCATTTATTTTCTATATTTGCTCATGGAAAGATCTTTTTTTTTATTTTCAATAGCAAGTCAGGGAAAAGAAAAACAAAAAATGAGCCCTATAGATCGGAGCATTTTGAGGTATTTTGTATTGAGTTTTTTGTGTGTGAGTTTTTTGCTTTTATAAAGCTGTAAAATAACATCCACAGAAGAAACCAGTTAACCTCAAACAACCTGAGCATTAAGTGTCAGAAAGAAACTAAATGGTATTTTATACTGTGTCTCTACAACTTATACTGCTACATTAAAATTCAATTTAAAAAAGGACGAGACCACTGTGACCACTGAGAAACACTTAGGACCATATGAAATATATTTAGTGTGGAGCACTCGAGGGGGATGTGGGGACGGGAGGAAAGCAGATAGTTTAAAGTGTTTGCTTGAAAAACCTTTGCGTTCATTTGCAAGTGTGTGTTCACGTTTTAGGTTCTCTCACGAAGATATTTGCGTCTCCTGCGATCCATTTCCACCCTTTAAAATATTTTTTTTGCTTTCTCACATTTTTAGTTTTTTTTACGATTTTTGTTTTTCAAATTATAAACGAATTCTTTGGATTCTTTTTTGCACTTTAATTTATTTTTATGTTTCAAAATCTTTCACCTTTTAACTCCGAAAGTTTACATTTTTCTCCAAAGCTGATTTCCACCTCGCAAGATGACAAGTTAAAGATGCTTAACTGAGAAAAGTCTTCCATCTTTCACTGAGAGGTATCACATACTGAGCTTCAATTACAAGGTTACACACCTTCAATGATTAAATGTATATGTAAGGACAGAACTTTACAGAACAGTGAAATTCTTTCTTATCGCATATCCCAGCAATAGGAAGTTAGGAAGCTGGGGATGGAGTGCGGGGTCAGCCATGATACAGCGCTCCTGGTTAAGGGCCTTGTTCAGGGGCCACAGAGTGGCAATCTCTGGGCTTTAACCCTGATGTTCAAATCATTACCCAAGAGCCTCAACCACTGAGCTCCCACTTCCTGGTAATGCTGTAGCAGTATATTCTTATTCAGTAATAAAGGAGGAGCTTTAAGTGTCTCTACATGGAAATTTGGACAAATACACAAAACACAAGTAAACCTGTTGTATATTACACAGTGCAGTGTGTAGAATAGAACTCTAATCTGGTTAGACTTTATTTGGTTGGACACATACAATATATATATATCTATATATCATGTATGTGGGCAGATCCTTCAGCTCTGTTATGAATAAAATAAAAAAAGAGAGAGACAAAAGCTGAAACTGGGCTTTAAAACACCAAAAAAACAGAAAAACCACACGGGATTGAGGAACGTGGTAGCTCAGCAATTATGCTGTTGGGCCTCCAATGGAAAGGACATGATTTCAACTCCCAGCACCAAAAAGCTGCTGGGGCTCGTAACCCTCAGGTGCTCCGTTGTATAAATGTGATTATTACTATACGCTGTGTTGGATAAGGGTGTTATCCTTCATCAGTAAAAAGGTTTAATGCGAATACTTGTGTGAGAAAGCATAAAAGCATTGACATGAACATTGACATTATTCTCCTACTCAAATCTTCTGGTCACTAGTGCAGAACTTCATCTTCTGCCCAATCACTAACTATCAGCTTCAATGCTGTAACATAGAGGATGAATGATCCATCTGAGTTGGTGTAGCTCTCAAAGGGAGCAGACATCGTTCCAGAAAAGTGCGGACAGTATAAGTACAGCGTGAACCACAGCTGCTGAATCATCGCAGATTGTCTGAGTGTTTTGTCTCGCTCACTTGTGTGTCTTTATTAAGAGCGATAAGACGACAAATACCAGAACATCTGAATGCAATCTTCATTGTTTGCCTGGTGCATGTGCAGGAACACATGCCTCTGTCTTCTGTCTTTTCCCAAAAGCCCTGCTGTATGTTCTTGCTCTTTCAAATCTCTGTTTTTGTTCCTCTCAGGTTGGCCTTTCTCCAACATGGTGTGTAAGATGAGTGGCTTGGTGCAGGGAATGTCCGTCGCCGCCTCCGTCTTCACTCTAGTGGCCATCGCCGTAGACAGGTTTGTTAACGACAAGATCGTCTCAGACATGTTTAGTTTCTTGATAATATTGTAGTAAGATAACAAGCCAAGAACGAACGATGAGTTTTAGTCATAATAATCACATCTTAATGAATAAAACACATTCCTTTCTTATTCCTCTGAAATATAATTGGCTTAAGTGCACATAAAAGAGACATTTACAAGAACAGGAAAAATGTAATAATGAATGTGAGAGAGAATATCTGTGAAATGATTCAGTCTATAATGAGGCATCGAGTTCCTGCTTGTACATCATTTGTTTAATTGTTTCTTTCTATTCACTTTTTTATCATTTATATAGAGTGTGTGAAAGTGATGAGTGGATGAGAGGTCAGTAGGAAGCAGGGATTGGTTTGGTGTGAAAAGTAGAAAAAGTAATGACTTTTATTGGATATCAGAATTACATAAACTCCTATGTAAAGTTTGTTAGTTCCAAAATCGAGTTGAAAAACAAAACTTCGGGAGAAAAATAGAAAGAGAGAGAGAAAATATATATATTAGGGCTGTCAATCGATCAAAATATTTAATTGCTGTTTTCCCTTAATTTAATACTTTTTATGTTTTTAATACACAAACTGTAACAGAGATGTGTTCATTTTACTCAAAATCTGAATAATAAATTAATTTTTTGTATTTTATTTAATACATTTGTTGAATTTGTCTGCGAAGGCAATACTTAGTGATAAAAAAATTATTTTTCAATTGAATTTATATATTTTTTTATATCCCAGTAAAGAAAGGACGTTGTGGATTAAAAAAAACAAAACGCTCAAGGTTTTAATTTCGCCTCTTTAATAAATATTTATTTATTTAGTTCCGTTAAAATTAATGTTAATGCGTTAATAACGTCTTAATCTTTACAGCCTTAATATCTATCTATCTATCTATCTATCTATCTATCTATCTATCTATCTAGCTAGCTAGCTAGCTAGCTAGCTATCCATCCATCCATCCATACATACATCCATCCATCCCCAGGCCTCCTCAACTTCTTACCTTCATCAGTACCTGACTTTATTAACACTCTTGTCACACTCACTGGTAGATAGATAGATAGATAGATAGATAGATAGATAGATAGATAGATAGATAGATAGATAGATAGATAGATAGATGGGTGGATGGATGGATAGATAGATAGATAGATAGATAGATAGATAGATAGATAGATAGATAGATAGATAGATAGATAGATTACTATTGCTTGCATGTTCTTCTTCATACAATATATTGAGGTCGGAGTCTCTCAAATGATGGCACTTAGATTTGTCGATGTTTTTTTCCAGCCTCACTCATAAAGATGCTCCAAATCTATCAATTTGTGACAGAATCTCTGGCTCCCAGCCCTCTTCCAGTCACTCCATGTGAATGAGCAATTCCAACACATTGATTTCCTTTTGACTTCATCGCTTTTGGACTTTGTCGGATTTGTGCTTTTTGGAATCATTATTGTGCTGCAAGATGAAATAAGAATTTTCTTCGTCAAAAAATCTGCAGCTGAGGTTTGTGTCTGTGAGTCCAAAAAAAAATAGTTCACGTAAAATTCCCATCTTCTCAAGAGTTCAAATTCCAGCCACACCAAGCTGCCTGTCCTGGGCCCTTAAACAAGGCCCTTAACCCTCCACTGCTGCTCAGTTGTATAGATGAGATTAATGTAAGTGGCTCTGAATAAGGGCGTTTGCCAAAAGCTGTAAATGAGCTGTCTTCTTTAATGTCATAATCAACAAGTTCTATCTTGGTTAAATCAGATCATAAAACCTGGCCTCATGAACAGGCCTTCACACGTCCTATGGTCTCATGAAAATCTTTTTGCTTCAGTGTTGGACAGTAATGAAGTAAATATACTTAGTTCCTGCACTTAAGTCGCTTTTTCACGTATCTGTATTTTACTAAAAGTGTTTCCATTCGTGGAGATTTTTACTGTAACTTCACATTTCAAACTCAAATTTTTAACTTTTTCTCAACTACATGTAGTGAAATCAGTCGTTCTTTTTATTTATGAGGATAAAAACGTAACTGGTGAAACACACAGCGAGTCACCAATCAGGATCGAGCGCACCAGGTTTCGCTGGTGAATCTACTGATCACCAACATACAGTTCAGCATCAGTTCAACATCAAGCAGAACATTTAGAGAGGAATAAATGATGAAGAAACTCCAGACTGGAACTCGCCTTATTTACTTAATTTTTTTTAAGTAGTTGAAAAGAAGGTTTTGGGATCATGATCATTTTAATAGAAATTAATTAGTGTTTGATTTATTAATCTCTTTTTCTATTTGGGCTACTGGTACCTACTTTCACTTCCTATTCATATTACACTTATACAGTAGAGGTTGATAGGAATAGGTTTTTGTTAAAAAAAAAAGAAAAAATGCAAGTATTCAAACTATTGAGCCACAGTAAAAATTTGGTGTGCTGTTTTTTTTTTTATTATTATTAATGGGTTTATTGATTAAAACTACCAGCTTTTGCAATGGTTTAAGAGGTACAATTCTCTGTATTTATTTTAATGCTAAAGAAGAATGTTATAATTAAAAGTGGAATGTTTGGCTTCCTAATCCTGAGTGTGCGTTATAATTCTCTTCAGGTTTCGCTGCATCGTCTACCCCTTTCAACCCAAACTGACTTTGCTGGTTGCCAAGGTGACCATAGCGATGATTTGGGTGCTGGCATTGGTGATTATGTGCCCCTCAGCAGCAACCCTGACTGTGGAACATGTCAAGCATCACTTCATGGTGTACAACCTGGACTACAACCATACATACCCACTCTTGTCTTGTTTTGAGAACTGGGCCGACCCTCACATGAGGAAAGTCTACACCACGGTACTGTTCGCTCACATCTACCTGATCCCACTGACGATCATCACGCTCATGTACGGCCGCATCGGCATCAAGCTCTACACCACATCTGTCATCTCCGTGAACGAGCAGCAGGAAAGTAGTGGTGGTCAGACAACTGCCAGGCCTCTTATCTCACACAAAAAGATTAAGGTGATCAAAATGTTGATCATGGTGGCCCTTCTTTTTACGCTCTCCTGGCTCCCCTTATGGATCCTAATGCTCCTGACGGACTATGGAGGTCTGGAGCAGGAGGAACTTGAGCTTCTTTCCGGATACGTGTTCCCGTTCGCACACTGGCTGGCGTTCTCAAACTCCAGTGTCAACCCGATCATCTACGGCTACTACAACGAGAACTTCAAGCGAGGGTTCCAGGCTGTGTGCAGGACCCATTCATGGTGCTGCTGCTGTTTTATCATGCCCACAGGGAGCAGAAGGGTTCACAGACCAGGCAGGGAAAATAGGAGAGGGTCGGTGGCAAACTCAAACACTCCTACCCCTTTTGGAGCCCGAAACAGGGTGTACACTGATGGTAACTTAAAGAACTGCAGTGCCAGCATGGATGAAGGGCAGAAGGGGGGCGGTTGTAGGCTCAGCAGCTCTGCCAGCATGGACGATCCCAGATCTGATATGGTTATTCATACAAAAGGGGTTGCCAGCCAAAAAGGCCTGCAAATGCAGGACCTGGAGAAGATCAGTCCCATTGGCATGACTGTGAGTCAGGCCTGGGACCAGTAGAGACCAACAGTAATTTAAAATGTATTATATTATTTCCGGGAGCCTAAAACTACACAACTATTTCCAGGATTAATACAGGGATGCAGACCATAAGGGCCTAAGTGAGGACTAATAAGATCCATCCCATGGGCATAAAAGAATCCGTTATGGGATGTGTATTTGGATACATTTTCATTATTCAGCCACTGTAATTATTTGTATCTTTTTTTTTAAATGTCTACTGAACCAAAAACCAAAAAGGCTTGTAACTGACAAGATTGCAGATGATGATGATACACTGGATTTAATAGCTCTTTTTCACAGGAGGACGTGACCCCCAGTGCCTCCTATTTTCACATTTGAAAATTTGCCACCATGTGTAAAGAAACAAGTTGGATTTTTAAAGACAGTTTTATTTTTATTGTTAATGGAAACTCCATCACAACAACATCAGCACCAATGAATTGGTTTTCAAACAAGACTTTCAGATACCTGATTGAGATTTGGACACAGTGCCTAAACTTACAGTTTTCTCTCCCCACACCTGTTCTGTTTGGAGGATCTACGTAAAAGTAAACCTTCTGATCCGCATTCCGAGGATGAGTGAACATGATCTGGGTGGACAAAGGGCCCATTTCATGAGCACAGAACTAATTAACATTTTGAAAAGGTCATAAATCCAAAAGCTCCTCTACAGAGTGGACCTTTACGAGATAAATTCAATTAGCTTGACTGTGAATCAGCTGCGAGACCATCAGCAAACACCAGCTGTCATGTGAAAAACTACAAAACGAGGCCAGTTGAGCAGAAAGCAGCAGCTGCAGGTTTAGCAGCTCGGTAGGTGGAGATGATAATGACGACACGTCCAAGGAGGCCGAAAGGGGTTGTGTGGTATTAAGGACTGCAGATGGAGAAACTTGACATGCCCAATGACATACAGTTCCTGGGTCCATAAGTCAGGCTTTTAGCAACCAGACTGAACAAAAGACTCCTGGTATGAAGGAACCAGGTAATTCTGAGTTGTTATAATGAAATGAGATGATGTGTAATATCGTATTCAGCAGATTTCAAAGTAACAGACCAGCATACAACTTGGTTTCCTTGAACTTTTAGGAGAAATGAAAGCAGATTATATAGAATTGAAATAGAAATGAATAATATATTGAAAAGTGATACTCATCACTGCTAGATGTATTTTGTATGTACAGTATGTTCAACTATCTGGTTAGGATGAATGATGGTTTAAAGGTATGATGGATATAAATATAAAACAGGATTTCCTAATAGGAAAGAGGGAGCATTATTGAAGTTCATGTGGTACTTTCTATTTTTCTACATTTTAAAAAGCTTTCCATTTGAGCAAAAAAAAAAAAAAAAAAAAAAAAAAAAAAAAAAACAAAGGGGTTGAAAAACCAAGCGGTTATTGCCTGCATCCAGCTGCTCAACCTGATAATAGGTATTTCTCTATGTTGTCAAAAAGCCCACTGGAAATGGGTTAGAGTGTGTTATAAAAGCCGCAATGAAACTTCACTTGGTATCGTGCTTGCCCACAGATTTACGATCAAAGAAAGAGGACAATCATTTCGAATCAATGTTCAGAAACACTGCTCTGAATCTGCAAGTTTTTATTTATATAAAGTCGAAAGGCTAGACTGGTGACATTTCTATTGGCGTAAAATAAGAGAACACGATGTTTCATGTGATCCTGGAGAAGAGAGGAAAAAAGAGGACTGAAGAAAGGTCTGGAAAGAGAGAGAGAGAGAGAGAGAGAGAGAGAGAGTTATTTTTTACATAAGAGTGAGTGGTAGCAACTGATGCATCACAATGCTGACATTTAATTGTATGAAGATTATAGAGCGCTTGTCCCTGTCATGTGAAAAAAAAAACAAGCCTTAAATGCAAATAGCAGCCCAAACTCTCATCATTAACATCAACTAACATTATTTGGTGTATGCCTTTGCATCTGGTTTATTTAGAAAACCAGGTTTAAAAATCATACTCAGGAAAATAAAAGTAATGAAATTGATCTAGAATGTGAAGAACACACATAAATACACATCTAAACACATATCTACAGTCTCGTCTGGGTGTCGCTACAGCAAGGCGGATTCTTTTACTCTTACTATATATTTGGGTTTGAGATTGAAATTATGTTTAATCTTCAGAAGAGCAAAAGGACCAGAATCGATTAAATAAAGTTTAATATTTAGTGAATCTCTCATTCGCATTGATGGTATCGAATCTGCGACACAGTGACCTCATGAAACTGCTTCATTCTTCTTTGTGTGATGCTCTTCTAGATTTGCAGTGTAACTTCTCTCAGTTTCTCATTCAAGTCTCTTCTTCGAGAGGTGAACCGCTGTTCGGTTTCAGCTGATTCACTTTGTCCAATCTAAAACCTTTGACTTTGTTGTGTTGGCAGTGTGTTTCGGGTCGTTGAGCTCTTGCTGCATGATGAGGTTCTAATGAAACTAAGTGTATTTTGTGTAAATTGAATTCATTCTCTTGAGTGACACTACCACCACCGTGTTTCACTGATGAACTTGTATGCTTCGGTTCATAAGCAGATCCTTTCCTTCTCCATAGTCTAACCTTTCCATTCATTTGGTAGAGTTTCGTCTTGGTTCCAGAACATTAAATAGCTCGTCTTTGCACTTCATCACATTCTAAATTGGCCTTTTGATTCTTACTTGTTAGTTCACCAGTGGTTGGTGGTACCCCAGTGGTTTCTTTCCTTTTCACACATTTTAAATTGATGTATTGGCTTTGCTTTTGTAATGCCTCTGATTGATTTCTCCTCTTTTCTCAGCTTTAGAATAGCTTTTTTTTTTTTCTTTGCCATTCCAATACTTTCTGGGGAATTTTTTTTCTTTTTTACATTTATATATATAAATAAAAAACACACACATCTATGTGCCTTTTGTGGGTATTGTAATGTACCAGTTTCATTCACACACCTATAAGGCAGGAAAAACCATTGCCTTGGCATTGCTAAAATCTATTGTGAAATAAGTGCCGTGACTAATTTGTGAATGTGTCTAGTGGCAGATAAGAGTTTTAGCTTATTCGCCAAGGGGCAGTAATGGTTTAACTGTAAAGCCCTGACACACTAAGACTTAAATATCCAAACAATACAGTATCTTGTTAATGTGCTTGTTTTTCTATTTCGTGGTTTTTAGTCATACTGGTATTTCTGTTTTTTATTTAGAAAAGAATCGGCCAGGTTTTGTACTTTCAGAACCCACATTTAAATATGTAGAATTTCCTTGTAGAGCTCAGAGCTTAGTAGCTTTTCAATTTCAATTCTGTAAATTCGGATGATTTTAATATAAATGAAAAGTTAAAGTGTATAAACTTATCATTCTTCTCAAAGGCGTCCGTTTCTCAAAGACAAGTAATCATGTTAACCCTGTAAAAAAATCGTAGCTTAGCGGTGTCGCAAACCGCATGTTACATTTCCAAACAAGAAAACAAATGAGTACGCCACTGTGTGGTTAAGGACATTCTCTTTTTTCTGTGAAAATCTCTCCCTTTTTCGCAATCATGAATACAGAACAGCGCCCCTGCTGGTATTCACTGTTATTTAAAGTTACGTAGACACACGTGTGCATGTCAGCCATCATCGGTGACCTTTAGCTGCTATTTCTGATAGTGACTTTCTACAGAAATCTCTTCTGCTTGGTGTGTCATGACTTTCAAGGGCCATTCCTGTGCCCTTGAGCAAGGCTTTCATAACCTCTGCTGCTCAGCTTTAATGCTTGGAGTGCTTTCTTCTTCTGTTGCTACTGCCAAGTGAATGCATAGAATCTACCCGAGTTTTTGATTAAAAAATTAATAAAAAAAAAGCGAAATTAAAGAGGGTTTTTGCTTCGTGTTTGTTTTTGGTATGCACGTGTTTAAGAGATTAATTTTAAGCAAAGCTCAAAATTCACATACCATATTTATGACCAGGTGACCCAATACTTTTAGCAATTTAGCATCTAGACCTAATATGTTTTGAATTTGACAAACACTTACAAAGGAGTTGTTTTTTGATAGATTTTTGTTAGTGGCCCTAATTAAAGGATGAGGCAATGACATGATCCTGAGCTGTCTCGAGTTTTTGTGTGTGCCCTCAGTGTCCGTAAAAGGTTTCTCCAGGTACCCTGGGTTTCACCTGGAGATGGACCAGTTGTCCATTTTGTGTATTTGAATTTCCTAATTTTTTTCCTCACTGGAATACTTGTTTTCTGGAATGCAGATGTGGAAAAATTTGTTAGCAATTCTGTAAAAAAAAACCTGGCAATTCAAATAACGTTGGATAAAAGTATCAGCATCCCTCATAATGTGTTCTATACTTATTATTATTTTTTTTAAATCAGACTTGCTTTGAACTTTTGAGTCAACAAAATATCCAAAACATTAAAAGAAAATTAAATTGGTGTCAACAAAAATGATGCACCATTAATCTTTTGCTAAATGACCTATATAGACATATAACCTTCATAAACCTGCATAGCAATTCTGTATAGACCTATATTTCACTAAGCTGTTGAAGAAATGATCAGACTATACATCCACCTTACATACTTTATAAATCAGAAACATTCGAGGCAAAAAAAAAAAAAAAACCCAGACAAACAGGGAAAAATTGGTACACAATCATTAAACGCAATTACGGCAAACGATTCTGCGCCCGTCTACAGGTAATCTAGGCAACTCTTCATTAATAACCTGCTCCAGCTCTCTCAGGGTTGAAGTGCACCTTCTCCTGAATGCACGTTTCAGCTCTTTCCATGTATATTTAATAGAATTGGGTTCATAGATAACAGACTTCATTCAGATTTTTTATTCAATTTGGAAAAACAATAAAGGACTTCAATCACTAATTTAAGTTATTTAAGAAAATAGTCAGGTCTTCATTTTAATGGAGGTGTACCATTCAATTTCCACCACGAAGACCTACCAAGATGGCTTTGTCGTTATTTGCAATATCGAGCTGGAATGAGTCTCCAGTTTTCTTCACTTCAGTGTGTAATATGTTACTGTTGACTCTTTGATGAGAAGCTGTGGCGAGAGCACAAGCGAAACCCCACGGTTCTGTGTGTGGAGTAAAGCTTCTCACATGGTGTGTGTGGATAAGTTCCAATCTCCTGCACATTAGTCCTTCATAAGGAGAGTTTTCTATGGTTACACACAGAGTTCTCATACATCACTACTTTCACTTTTCATTTAAAAAAGAGCAGAAATGTGAAAGGAGGAATTTTTCTGTGATTGGAGCCTTTTTTTCTAACTTCAATCCCTGTAGAGCTGCTTTGGTACAAACTCTATTGTTAAAAGCTCTATACAAATAAAGCTGAATTGAACCAAATTGAATATTTAAGCAGGGGTTTGCTGCTTTTACTCCACTATAGGAATACTCACTCAATACTTACTCATCTGCAGCCACAGGATTTCCATATCGCATATTTAAAACGTTATATGAGAGGGTTTGCTTTAAATATGTGATTTTTAGGTGTAGTAGAAAGCAGATTGTGTGAATGTAAATAATGAACAAAAGGTTTTATAAATAGAGAATGATACCAGGATCATGAAAGGTCCTTACACAAAATCCCAACATCAGTGCGGACTTTTCCATACATTCCTCGGATCTTCTTTTGTATAATTTGGGGTTTTAGGAAAGATTGAAAGAGTAAACTTCAATGTTTACATGATGTATACTTGTGTGTTCATTATTTTAGGAGTGGATATGAAATTAGTCCAGGAAGAACTAGGAATGAGGTGGGAATGTGTTCCAGAAAAATATATTACAAGGCAGGAAAACTAACACAGGGGTATTTGCCAATCTGGCTACCTGCTTGTTTGTTTGGAAGGTGGAAGAAAACCAGAGAACCCAGAGGAAAACCTAAACAGCACAGAGAGAAAACTCGAAACTCAGACACTCAGACATTGACCTGAGCTCAGGATCGAGCCCTGAAGCTGTGAAACAGTAATGTTATACTACAGTCTCTACTGTACACAAATTATTGTAGTCATATATATATATATATATATAT
>MU563244.1:12590238-12650238 GCA_024362625.1 Silurus asotus
ATATACACAGTGCCCTACACAATTATTGGCACCCCTGTTTAAGATGTGGTCGTGCCAATAATTGTGAAGGGGAAATTATAAATATATATATATATGGTCTGTATATTATATGAATGATATGCATGAGGGTGTTGTCGAATTGACCCATGGACAGTTTTCTTCAAATTTTTAGGGGAAGGTGTTTTTAATGAATGAATTTTCCCTCTAAATTAAGATGCTTCTTTCTTTTCCTCTTTTTTTTTAGGTTCAGGTTGTTTTTAATTAAACGATTCCCTTAATTTCTCTGCAAGTACTGAAGATGTCAAGCTGTGCTTTTTTTTTTTTGTGTGGAACAGAGCCGTCAGAAACTCAGGACAAAAAGCAGGACGGACTTTAATTACTTGTTAATTGAAGCAGCAAGCAGTGAATAATAAGTACAAGTGCATGAAAGGCCTGAGAACTGCTGTGCTTACACAATGCAGCATTAGGGTTTATTGTGAAATGAAGGGTTTAAAGAGGAAAAGAAAAAAAAAGGAATAAAGCTCAGTGTTATTGTGCTCGGTGTGA
Source organism: Silurus asotus (assembly GCA_024362625.1). Lineage (NCBI taxonomy): Eukaryota > Metazoa > Chordata > Actinopteri > Siluriformes > Siluridae > Silurus > Silurus asotus. The sequence continues at coordinate 12,590,785 of MU563244.1, forward strand.
TTTAATACTGTGATACTACAGCGTCTCGTTCCTGTACCGTTTATCGGTTTTAAAAAACGGATTAAAAAAGACGTTCTTTTAAATGCTTTTTTTTTTGTTGACGTGATGACGTGAAGTTTTCCGTAAAGGAGATGTTTAATGTTTATGGAAGTTTATGGAAGGAGTCTCCAGTGTCAGTGCTGTGCCACAATCAGCTGTTTTCCGACATCTTTAACGCATTCATTCGTTTATTCATTTATTTTTTAAGACAAAATGAGGAAACACAATTGTTTCTCTGGTGTTCCTTTAAATTAAATGTAACTATAAATGGCAAAAAAAAAGTAGAACACAATCGTTCTTTTATAAAGAGGATATCGTAAAGGCAAATTGCTGTGGGTGAAGAGAAATTAAACATTTCAGGAAGCTGCGTTAAAGAAAAATAAACGTCAGAGTACCACCTTTTTTCCCTCCTATACAAAATCACATACATTTTATAGTCAAATGTTTGTGGACACCTGACTATCTCTTCTGGGAAGATGTTCCACTAGATTCAGTGAAGTTTTGTTGTGAGATTCACCCACTGGAATGTTAGTCATGGTAGGTGAGAAGGTGAGGAAACCTGGGGTGCAGTCAGTGTTCCTCCCAAAATATGTTCAATAGGGTTCACAGCTCTATAGCAGATGATCTTACACTCCAACTCATGTAGAGCAGATCTTCCTGGAGCTGGCTTTGTGCACAGGGGCATTGTCATGCTGGAACAGGTTTGGGTCTCCTAGTATAAATATTGTTAACAGTTTGAAGAAGAACCACATAAGGCAGGAAAAATCAGGTGTTTCAATACTTTAGTGGATGTAATATCTGTTGAACTTTTTCATTCCAGTGATGTTCCTGAGTAAAATCTCGTGCTTGCTTTGATCCAGCACACATTTACAGTCTCATTAGGATGGAAGTGGTTCTGTTCCAGGCAGATTTACTTCTCTTTATTTAATTACTGTATTTAACCGTGTCGCTTTGATTCAATCAGAAGGCAATAAACTCCAATTACAGTGAAGCATAATGAAAAATTAGAAACTCTATAAAACGTGTCGTTGGATATACAAAGAAAGTTTATTTTTGGATTTCTCTCTCGCTGATGTATAAATATACTTTAAATCCAGGATCTTCTTGTATTTATGTAAAAAAGATTTAATTATTTTAAAATAAACAATTGGGAAAATCATTGGCCTTTCGCAGATGACAATAGTGTAAATCTATCTATCTATCTATCTATCTATCTATCTATCTATCTATCTATCTATCTATCTATCTATCTATCTATCTATCTAGCTATCTATCTATCTATCTATCTATCTATCTATCTATCTATCTACCTGGAAATTTTACACACTCTCATCTATGAAGCAGTGCTGAATTCTCGACGGCTCGGACATGCAGTAATTAACACATTCGCTCTATTACGTTCGGTTTCCATAGTAACCACTCATTTACAGGATCTTTGACATTGTTATAGGACATATAGACGTGTGTAAATGTGGTTGTGGTGAAGTTTACTGAGGCTTCAGTGTCAGGGCTTCGTAACTGTCCGGGAAAAAGCTTGAGAGTTTTTCACAGTCTTCAGGACAGAGGAGTTGATGCTCCTTTAGGGTTTCATGAGAACAACATTGAATGTAACTGTGAATGGATAAAGATAAAAAAGTGTTGGTTATTACTAAAGTTTTGAAACGGATTTTTTACGTCACTCTATCGATGATTATTTTTCTGTAACAGTGAAGCAATGAGGTTTTTTCCACAGTGGCATTTCTTTGTTATGATTATTATCATTATTATTATTATATTGAGGAACTTATCCTTTTTTTATTGAATGTTTAAAAAACTAAACAAAAAAAACCACCAAAAACTCGATTCAGAGCAAATGACTAGAGCATCAGTTCTTGTTGCCATGGCAGCAGCATGAAAATATTTGTTCTCTTAAACGTTTTTTTTTTGTTGTTGTTGTTGTTTATGTAAGGTAGGAAATGCAATTTGGCTGTTTGTGTGATATCTGGAGTATCGTGGTGTTCTATTGTGTAACTGTTCAATAAATGAGTTTGCAATCCAAGCGTCCGTGTCGTAACTCGTCTCTACACTTCAGCGGGTAATTCATTTTTTTTAATATATGGTGTGAAATTGTCTTTTCACATACATATTTCTTTTGTTTTAAAGCAACAACTATTTGATTTACAGTATCAATGTGAAGACTGACATTAAAAAACAAATCTAGAAATTTAGATCTTCGTTTCTCCAAAAGTTCAGCTGAATTCCTTTGGAGTGTCTCTTGTCAGTTCAGAAGGATTGAGGTTCAGTGACTGGGCTGGTCGTTTCATGATAAATATCACTCCAGACGTCTGTCTGCTCTCTTACGCTTACAGAACTCAGACGGACGCTTCGGCTCATCGTTTTGTTGTAGTATGAAGTCGTTTCCAATGACAAGCAAAACTACGTGGTTTTGGAATAGGAGACGTGTTGGTTCACTTTTCGGAACCTTTTCCGCTCCAAAACAACCCCAAACCATCAATCGTCCACCTCCATGTGTGAGTGTGGGGGTGAGGGAGTCTGATCACATCTTCTCTCCTGTTCTTCATCTTAAGTTCTTTTGTTGGAGACATAAATTTCACATTTGGACTCCAGAGAACTTTCTTTCACTCGTACACTGTCCAACTGTTGTGTGTTTCATAGAAACAAATAAAAAAATGATGTGACTTAAAAACCATAACCTCATACACTACATTCGACTTGAAAAACCCTTTCGACCCAGAAACCTCATAGACCCCCATAAAACAACTCCATCAAACCTGTAATGAATTAATCCATAGTTCATATTTTACAATATAACTAATGCTAAGATAAATAAAAGTATTAAATAATTTGATGTACCTGGTGGGTGACACTGATGTTGATTTCATCATGCACAGGATGAGTCTGGAATGTGGGTGTGGAGGTACGATCATGTAATTTTCGGTAAACACACACGTGTAATGAAAGCTCGGTGACGGGGGGGGCGCAGGTGGTCAGAAGAGCACCAGTCGCACGTGCGCCCCCCCGTCACCGAGCTTTCATTACACGTGTGTGTTTACCGAAAATTACATGATGGCACTTCCACACCCACATTCCAGACTTATCCTGTGCAAGGAAACTATTTTGAAGGTGAGAGTGTGGAAACGTAGATAAACAAAGTACTTTCTTCAAAACAGCTTTGATCAGAAGGAACTTTCTTTGTAGCCACAAGGACACATTAAAGGCACAAATTCACCACGAAACAAGACACTGGAAATATTAAATACACCCAGAAACCCACCCACAAACTCACACACACTCACACACACTCACACACACACACACACTCACACAAACTCACACACACTCACACAAACTCACACAAACTCACACACACTCACACTCACACACACACAAACTCACACACACTCACACTCACACACACTCACACTCACACACACTCACACACACTCACACTCACACACACTCACACGAACTCACACACACTCACACAAACTCACACAAACTCACACACACTCACACTCACACACACTCACACTCACACACACTCACACTCACACACACTCACACACACTCACACTCACACACACTCACACGAACTCACACACACTCACACGAACTCACACACACTCACACACACTCACACACACTCACACACACTCACACTCACACACACTCACACACACTCACACTCACACAAACTCACACACACTCACACTCACGCAAACTCACACACACTCACACACACTCACACAAACTCACACACACTCACACTCACTCACACTCACTCACACTCACACACACTCACACTCACACACACTCACACTCACACAAACTCACACACACTCACACAAAGTCACACACACTCGCGCAAACCCACACACACTCACGCAAACTCACACACACTCACGCAAACTCACACACACTCACACACACTCACGCAAACTCACACACACTCACACACACTTACACAAACTCACACACATTCATGCAAACTCACACACACTCACACACACTTACACAAACTTACACAAACTCACACACTTACACAAAATCACACACACTTACACAAACTCACACACACTCACGCAAACTCACACACACTCACACAAAGTCACACACACTCACATAAACTCACACACACACTCACACAAACTTACACAAAATCACACACACTTACACAAACTCACACACACTCACACAAACTCACACACTTACACAAACTCACACACACTCACACACACTCACACAAACTCACACACACTTACACAAACTCACACACTTACACAAACTCACACACACTCACACACACTCACACAAACTCACACACACTTACACAAACTCACACAAACTTACACAAACTCACACACACTCACACAAAGTCACACACACTCACACAAACTCATACACACTCACATAAACTCATACACACTCACACACACTTATACACACTCACACAAACTCACACACACTTACACAAACTCACACACACAAACTCACACACACTCACACAAACTCACACACACTCACATAAACTCACACACACTCACACAAACTTACACAAAATCACACACACTTACACAAACTCACACACACTCACACACTTACACAAACTCACACACACTCACACAAACTCACACACACAAACTCACACACTTACACAAACTCACACACACTTACACAAACTCACACACACAAACTCACACACTTACACAAACTCACACACACAAACTCACACACACTCATATGAACAAACATTCTGGACTTTACATTTATAAGATTTTCTATAATTGTATTGCTGTAAATATTATAACATTTATTTCGATTATTATTATAATTTTTTTTAATAGTTTTTTTCAGATTTCTTGCTGTGGAGGTACTGCATATCTGTAGACTGATGTGTGTAGACTGATCTTTGCATCCTCAGTGGGCAAACACCTGCGGACTGATAGGATTTTCTCTCATTTTTGTGCATTATTTATACACACACACAAGTGGAATAACAGGACGTCACGCTCCTGCAGCACTGCAGCACACAAACCGCCGCCATCACTCGCCGCAGCAGCTTCAGAACGAGCATGAAATATTTACTGTTGATCGATTTTCATGCTTTTTCATTATGCATTACATTCACCGATATCTTTTTTTGTGAATTTTGATTTGCACGGCGGGTTTTCGTTCCTCCGCTGAAGTTCTACTGTACTGCTCGAACTACATTTATATTTAAAGGGCATTTATTGATGGCTCAAAGCCGTCTGCTCTCGATGGGTAAATCCTATCAGATACACATATTAGCGTCTAAAAATGCAGAGTTAAAGGAGTCCTGGGGATGTTTTGATAAAAAAAAAAATAAAACGTTTACACATCAATAAACTGCAGACAAACTGAACTTCCACAGGTGCAATGCAAAATGCATTTCTTTGCACTATAATTTTATTCACTGGAGGAAATTGACAAATTGTAGGAATTTACACCTGGAAAAACTGGACGGAGAACAATATGGTAATCTGTAGAGATGGAGAACTTTTCCAGCCATACGTGGTTCTTCCTCACACTGTTAGAGGAACCCTATTGTATGGGATGTCTTCTATATGTCAAATTTTCCCTTCTCTTGAACTAGGAGACCCATGAAGATACTCTCCATAAAATTAAGTGGAACATCTCACCAGAAGAGTGGAGCTTAACAGGAACTAGGGACTAAATGTGGAATAAGATCTTCAGAATTAAGTAATCTTACAGTCATCATGACCCCCTGCCTAATATTGTGTTGGTCCTACTTTTACTGCCAAAACAGTCCTGATTCTTTGAGCATCAACAGCATGAACCTTCCTTGAAACACTTTGGATAGATTCTGACCACTGCAGGAACCAGGAACATCCCAAACGAGCTGCAGTTTTGGAGACGCTCTGACCCAGACGTCTAGACGTTTTTGTTAAACTCGCTTACATCCTTTCGCTCGCCCATTTTCCTGCTTCTAACATCAACTTTGAGGACAAAATGTTCACTCTGGTAATCCACCCACTAAAAGGAGCCACGATGAAGAGATAATCAGTGTGATTCACTTCACCGCTCATCATGTCCTAATGTCAGGGTTATTTTGTCATAATGTTGCTGCAACTAATAATTTTTGCACAGTGATTAAAATTCACTTTAAACACAAATCAAAACTCAGTCAAATTACAGACAGTAATGAGATTTACATTAGCGCGAAAGTGAAGCTGGGTCAAGTCGAACTCAAACAAAAGTAAAATGACAGTGTGTGTGTGTGTTTGTGTGTGTATGTGTGTGTGTGTGTGTGTCCATGCTAATTTGACATATCCATGCTCATTGGAATAAACTCAGGCACTCAGGAAAATGTCAGTGTGTCCATATGACGCACGTGGGGATGAAAAAGAAAAAGAAAAACATCCCTATATTTGAAAAATGCTTTCTTTTGTCTTCATCTTAAGGGAAAAATTATTTGACTGACAGATTGACAGTGACCTCGTTTAAAAAAATGTTTTAACCCTGTTTAAGACACAAAAACTAACTCATTCTTTCGCCTGGAAAAGCAGCAGGGAGATGTTTGTATCGAGAGATTCTGTCGCTGCTCTCAGCTACTTACTGATGGACTTTTAAAAACAGCTCGTTTCTCTCCAAACACATCCAAAAAAAAAACCTAAAAGAGACTGAGAGCAAGTGATTAATATTTCATTAAACTATTAAAAGACCGAGGGGCATGGTGACAGGTTCAGACATCAGCGTTCCATCACCACATCGTTTTTTTCCTGAGGTTACTGTAATCATTCAGAGCAGCTCCTGAATAATGAGCCTGAGGGCGAATAACTGAATGACAGCCTGTAAGGTTTAATTAATAAAATTGTACATTTGAATGATGCTTTAAAAAAATATATAACCAAAAAATTAATGGAAATTTATGGAAATTTTTTGTGTTTCTGCAAAAGCGGAAATAAAATCATCTGGTACTCAAGTTCAGTCAGCGTTCACATTCATCCCGAAGGTGTTCATTAGTGTTGGAGCTCTACAGCAGGAGATCTTCCACTCCATCCCATGGAAAGCAGATCTTCATGGAGCCGGCTTTGTGCACAGGGATATTGTCATGCTGGAACAGGTTTTGGGGTTAAAAAACGTCCAGCACAATCGTATGCCTCTAACGTTGTGCAGTCGAAGTCTTCACTTCTGCCTAAACACAATCACAGATTTAGATTTATAATGTATATATTTTTATTATACTTTATTTTTTATATGTTTGAGTTTCTATCCAATCAGAATTCCACCTTCACATCACATGTTGCCGAGGTTAAAGTTATATATCTGCTTTAAGACCTCCAGGAATCAGCACCGTAGGAACGCGGTAGCGTACATGAGAATGTATAAAATTGCTACTTTAACCAATCAGATTTCGAGGTGGGAACTCCGGGGCCAGACGTCCAATAGTGTCATCATTTTCGTACCCTTTGATTTAACGATCAGAGAGCGATCAGAGAGAGATCAGAGAGCGATCCGAGAGCGATCCGAGAGAGATCCGAGAGAGATCCGAGAGCGATCAGAGAGCGATCCGAGAGAGATCCGAGAGCGATCCGAGAGAGATCAGAGAGAGATCAGAGAGAGATCAGAGAGAGATCGGAGGGCGATCAGAGAGCGATCAGAGAGAGATCAGAGGGCGATCGATCAGAAAGAGATCAGAGAGCGATTAGAAAGCGATCAGAGAGAGATCCGAGAGCGATTAGAGAGATCAGAGGGCGATCGATCAGAGAGCAATCGATCCGAGAGAGATCAAAGAGCGATCAAAAAGAGATCAAAGAGCTATCAGAGAGAGATCAGAAACCGAACAGAGAGAGATCAGAGAGCGAACAGAGAGAGATCAGAGAGCGATCAGAGAGAGATCAGAGAGCGATGATCGAGAGATCAGAGAGCGATGATCGAGAGATCAGAGAGCGATGATCGAGAGATCAGAGAGCGATGATAGAGAGATCAGAGAGCGATGATAGAGAGATCAGAGAGCGATGATAGAGAGATCAGAGAGCGATCAGAGAGAGTTTAGAGAGCTTACAACCAGCAGCAGACAGTCACAAAGTAAATGTAATTTGTTACTATTGTGGCATACGGGGGGGTTTTAACCGATACCAAATATGGCAGTAAATTGACTACGCCACCCTGGAAATAGGCCAGGGACCCAAAAGTACTAAAAAAAAAAAGCACACAAATACGTAGTGGCTGAGACAGATATCAGACAACAGGAAATATTTTACACAATTTATTCAGAACACATTAAAAATACAAAAATTACAAAAATGTAAAAGAGTACAATAAATCACCTCATCATTCATCCATGCACACTCTTGTTTTACCACTTCAGAACTGGGGAATTTGTCCTGCCTTTTAGCTAAACACAGCACGCACTCGTGTTCTCTCACCACACCACACCACAAACCCAATTGTGATCACTGCAAGTCGGCAGCTGTCCCACCACCACCACCACACACCGCAGACACTGGCTAGCACTGGTACCCCAATTCTGAAGGGGGAAGAACAACAAAATTAAACAAATACACCAACTACACACATACAAACAACACACTATGATTTATAAAAGAACGCTGCTGCCAAAAGAGTTAGCATCACCTGGTGATAGCGGCTCTCCTTAACAGTGGTGGCTACTGGTCTGTCAGAGAGGAAGCTCATTTTCAGCCTACATCATAAAATTGTCTGTTTATTTAAAAGTAAATTCTGCCCTACGTTCCTTTTCAAGAAAATGGTCTGTGACCCTGTCGTACCAACTAGGAGTCTTTTCAAGTGACTTGACCAGTGTCCTCTCAATGGCCAGCAGAGCGAGGCTGCTTAAACGGCCTTGGCCCATTGTGTTTCGGGTGTAGGACTTGAGTCGCTTTAAACAGGAGAAGCTCCTTTCTACACCTGCAGATGTAGCTCCAATTGTTGCCACTAATGAGAACAGTTTGTAAAGCTGAGGCATTGCACTGTCCAACTCCATGTCTTTAAGGAACACCAAGTAATCACACAGCTTTCCCCTGTTACCCTGCAAGTCCTGATCTGAATACAGGACTTGAAGTTCTGACCTCAGTCTTCCTGAATCAAAGTGATGGCCATAACTTTTCAGGACACTTTGGAAGGCCTCCTCTGGAAACACCTGTCTCATGTCATCAAATTTCCCTGGATTGACTAATTCTAAGAAGAGCATGCTTTCCAAATTGAAAAACGTTGAGGAATCTGCTCCAAGATGTTATCAAGGATGGCCATGTACAGATTTCTGTATCGCACTTGGGGATCCTGCAATTGGGTCAGACGGCGCTTTCTCATGGGCTCATCTCGTGGGTCTGATGTGAGATCTTTGCCGTTTTGGCATAAATGGCTTGGAAAGCCCCCTCTGACCGCTTCTCTTTGACAAATGCAAGAAGAGATTCAATTTTGTTCTTGCAGTAAAGAACATCCATCACCCTCTGCTGGATAATATCAAAGACCACATCAGTCTCAGAGAAGATTTGTTCATATGTGTACAACATGAACACAAACTCAAAATCCTCCAGTTTCCTCACAAAGCATTTGGCACAATCCAGTGTATCATCATCCATTGTTGTATCTGCAATGATGTTCTCAAATGTCTGCAGGAGGCCATCATAATTGTTTGCCACAGTGCTCACTATCCGTGATGTGAAATTCCATCGAGTAGGAGCGTTTCTGGGCAACCTTGAACAGCCTGCAGACTCCAGAAAAGATGTCCTCTTTGTGGATTTCGAAAAAAATGTGGCAAATCCAGAGAGTGATGCAAAAAAAATTCTGCACTCAGGCAAGCATTTAGCCCCCTGTGACAGCACCAGATTCAGTCGGTGTGCATAGCAATGCACAAACATTGGACTGGGGGCTATTGCTTTCACTTGGCCTGCAAACCATTGAGATCTGAAGCCATGACAGCAGCTCCATCATAGGTCTGTGCCACAAGCTTGTCCTTAAAATTGTAGCCCTGCATGTTCTCATTTAATATTTCAAAAAAGGACTGGGCATCTCGCCCCCCCGAAACATAAAAAAATCCAATAAAGCGCTCCTGAATTTTACCTGCACTATCCACATAGCGAACAATGACAGAGAGTTGGGCACGGCAGGATATATCAGTTGTTTCATCCACCTGCCATCCAAAAAAGGGAGCATCCTGAATTTCATCTCTGATCTGATCAGAAACGGTGGCTGCAAGAGCAGAGATCAAATCATTTTGAATAGTATGGGACATACCAGAAAACACAGTTGAGGACTCGAATTGTGTGGACAGGACAGAGTCATATTTAGCTAATGTTTCTGTGAACTCCATGGGATTCCCCTTGTTGGATGATTCACTACTCTCATCATGTCCCCTAAATGACAGCTCCTGCAGGCCAAGCAAGGACGTCACATCAATAAGGCGGTTTAGGAAGACCCTGTTTTGTTTGACTATTTTATTATGTTTAGCCACTTGAATGCGAGCACCTTCATTTACTGCATGCTCAACCCTGATCCTGCCCATGCAACTTAATCTTGCACATGCACTCACATGTTCATTGCTCTTTTCATGTCTTTTATATGCCCGGTCAAAGTTAGACAGATCTCCAAACCCCACCTTTGACCAAACAACACATCCGGGAGATGGTTTCATCAAGAGGCATGGCCAGCAGTACATTTTATTTGTCACAGCACTTCCAGTCAGCCAGCTAACTTTGTCATACCAGGAGAGCTGAAAAGACCTGTTATTTTTCCCTATCTTTTGCACTAAATCAATCTTAGGTGTTGATCTGCCCTGCTGTTTAATTCTAAGTTTTTCTTCGTAAGGAACACTTTCAAATGGTTTCGCCAAAATCAGGTCGACAATATTAGCACCGTCTGCCATCGTGCGCGGTTTCGCCCACGACGCTAGAGCCTAGACTAATAACGTTATATCAGTGAATGAATGAATGAATGAATGAATGAACAATCTAAAAAAAAATAAACTCTAAAACTGAAACAAGGAATGTGGTGTATAATTGTGTGAAATGTATGATGACAAGCGTCATGTAAAACATCATATTTACAAAACAAAAAACAAATCATACAAAAACCCCAAAATAGGAGTTTACAAATCACAACTACAGAAGAAAATCAAACAAAGAAAGAACACAACAGGGGAGACAATACAAAGATACACAATGCAAATACTTCACCTCAGTCAAAACCTTAAATACTCAGGTTTAACTGCACTCTCACTCGCCGGAAGCGCTGGCAGTGCGGTCGCGAAGGCAATTCCCCCTTTGTAGAGATATTATAGTTAGTTCATATTACATGCATTCATTAAAAGACAGTGGAAAGCGGGTCAAGACTGGACCAACATGAAGAAATAAACAACCCATTACTGCAGCTGCTCAGTATCCATTATGCAGAAAGGACGCAAAGCTCAGCGGCGCCCGGAAAGCCTGCTGCAACACCTCCATGACCCTAATAAAACATACAACACTTTAGATTTACAATAAGGTGATGCGCTTTGCTACACATAACTGAAACTGAGCACATACCTGCCAATAGGACTCACGCCGCTCCGCACACACGACGTGTACGAGCGAAAAGCTGACAAAGTGTCACTCGACACATCTGCAATGTTCCTCAGCCACACACTCCAATGTTCCTCAGCCACACACTGCATGTGAAACGAATCTCAAATTACCCTGTTTGACAAAAACAAAGGTTCGGAAGGCTGCGGCTAGCGCTTACCTCGCAGACGTAAACACGGCGCACAGGAAGTTACGTCACTTCCGAAACCCCCGATGGCGCGCTTGGTGACGTGCGCTCAGACCCACGAGATGAGCCCATGAGAAAGCGCCGTCTGACCCAATTGCAGGATCCCCAAGTGCGATACAGAAATCTGTACATGGCCATCCTTGATAACATCTTGGAGCAGATTCCTTGACGTTTTTCAAATTTGGAAAGCATGCTCTTCTTAGAATTATTCAATCCAGGGAAATTTGATGAGATGAGACAGGTATTTCCAGAGGAGGCCTTCCAAAGTGTCCTGAAAAGTTATGGCCATCACTTTGATTCAGGAAGACTGAGGTCAGAACTTCAAGTCCTGTATTCAGATCAGGACTTGCAGGGGAACAGGGGAAAGCTGTGTGATTACTTGGTGTTCCTTAAAGACATGGAGTTGGACAGTGCAATGCCTCAGCTTTACAAACTGTTCTCATTAGTGGCAACAATTGGAGCTACATCTGCAGGTGTAGAAAGGAGCTTCTCCTGTTTAAAGCGACTCAAGTCCTACACCCGAAACACAATGGGCCAAGGCCGTTTAAGCAGCCTCGCTCTGCTGGCCATTGAGAGGACACTGGTCAAGTCACTTGAAAAGACTCCTAGTTGGTACGACAGGGTCACAGACCATTTTCTTGAAAAGGAACGTAGGGCAGAATTTACTTTTAAATAAACAGACAATTTTATGATGTAGGCCGAAAATGAGCTTCCTCTCTGACAGACCAGTAGCCGCCACTGGTGCGCTTGGTTGCTGTCAATCTCATCCCCTTTTATACCTGTGGAACATACCATTTCCACACAAATAATCCAATTGGTTGATCGCATCACCACACTATATTTCAATGATTTTTTCACAAAGTATGAAGTATTTCTGTTTAGGGAGACTTTTACTTCAACTTTATCTACATTTCAAACTCACACATATATTTTTTATATTTCTACTCAACTACAGTTTGCAAAATTCATTTTTTTTTATTTATGAGGATAAAAACTTGACTGGTCGAACACGCAGCAAACGAACCAATCAGGGTCGAGCACACGCTCAAAAACATGGTTTTTGGTTACATGTGTATTTTTGGTTACATTACATGTGTATTTAATTGTGCAATAAATGCATTTATACATGAAAATGAGCTCAGAAATGTCTCCAAATTTGTGGACTGCTCTGAGAATATGTTTTACTCATCCAGTGACGGCAGCTGAAGCAGAGACGAGATTTTCAAAGCTGATGGAGTGAGACAGAGTTTAAGCAAAAGCACTTTATTAATATTTTAAATTACATAAAAGCAAATCGATTTAATATACCAGTACTTAAGCCTGCTTTAACTCCAGGGCTGGAGACCTCACTCTATTGGTCTCTGAATCCACAGCAAACACCGAAACTCACACAACACAAAAGACACAAAGAAAACGGAGTGAGGACTTTAAGCTATGAATAAACAATAGCGCATGAACAAATGACTTACGGGTTTGAACATCTCATGTAGAGTAACTTAAAACAAGGAAGCGAGATGTTTTTAACCAGATAATCGCTGGATTCCTCAGTCCACACTAAAAAAGAAAACCAAACCGCCCTTGAAACCCAATCCACACACCCAGGTTACAGATCGGACATATCTAATGGATCTTTATCAATCAAACAATTTCACGCTGTGTCAGATACCTGGTGTGTCACCAGTGGTCATGATAAAACACACCTTAGCAAGAAACCTACAGTTTCTTTTATGGGCCAACTAATTCAGTAAAATGATGCAGGGAAAATCCGGGGTGATGAGATGAATATCGATGCTTCTGCTAAAGATGATGAATGTGGAGGTGCAGTTGTGGCTACAGTGAAAGAAGACGTGTTGAATTGTTTTCATTGAGTTTCTTGCTTTAGTAATGTCATTTATTCACACTTTTTTTTATCTCAGGTCGAAGTGCTTTGACTTAATTGTACATAAAAAATGTACCACGTCAGTGAATCACGTTGTGGAATCACGTTTTGGAATCACGTTGTGGAATCACGTTTTGGAATCACCTTGTGGAATCATGTTTTGGAATCACGTTGTGGAATCACGTTTTGGAATCACCTTGTGGAATCACGTTGTGGAATCACCTTGTGGAATCACGTTGTGGAATCATGTTTTGGAATCACGTTGTGGAATCACGTTTTGGAATCACGTTGTGGAATCATGTTTTGGAATCATGTTGTGGAATCACGTTGTGGAATCACGTTTTGGAATCACCTTGTGGAATCACGTTGTGGAATCACGTTTTGGAATCACGTTGTGGAATCACGTTTTGGAATCACGTTGTGGAATCATGTTTTGGAATCACGTTGTGGAATCACGTTTTGGAATCACGTTGTGGAATCACGTTTTGGAATCACGTTGTGGAATCACGTTGTGGAATCATGTTTTGGAATCACGTTGTGGAATCACGTTGTGGAATCACGTTGTGGAATCACGTTTTGCAATCATGTTTTGAAATCACGTTGTGGAATCACGTTGTGGAATCATGTTTTGGAATCATGTTGTGGAATCACGTTTTGGAATCACGTTGTGGAATCATGTTTTGGAATCACGTCGTGGAATCACGTTTTGGAATCACCTTGTGGAATCACGTTGTGGAATCATGTTGTGGAATCACGTTGTGGAATCATGTTGTGGAATCACGTTGTGGAATCACGTCCTATAACAGAGCAGGTTTGTTCACCTTTTATAATGGAAATGAATGCATTTGGGTTAAATGTCACGGCAATCTGAAATCCATCTTCCTTCACCTGCTGCTGCAAAAAAACAGCCCCAAGACATCAACAATCAACCTCCTTATCGCACAGCGTGTTTGTTTACCCTGCGTTTCTTCATGATCAAAAAGTTATGCTCTCATTTTTCTTTCGTAAAGTGCATTTCTTATCATCTGTGTAAGTGTAAAACCACAGAGACCTGTGAGGAACCCATCATGCAGCAAAACCACAAAGAGTGGAAAAGTTTGTTTACCGCAAAAAGTTTTCCCGAGTTGCTTGCTGGAGATTAAAACACGTAGTGCAACAGAATTCGTTTGAAGGAGATACAGCAATTGACTGAAACTAAAAAAGGGGTGGGGGAAAAGAAAAGGCCCAGATAAGTTGGACAGACTGATGCTTCGACAGTATGGAAGTCTGGGTGACGTATGTGGAGAGAGTTGAATGGTGTTGTTTAGCTGATGACATCGGGAACAAGAGGAAAAGGGGTTTTTCAGTTGAGTGTAATGTGATGAAAACTGCACAAATAAAGAGAACGAAGGAAACATTTAAAGAACTTGTGAAAGTGCTGGAAATGCGTTTGAATCTAAAGCCCTTGATAATCTCAGAGCACTTTCACTACACATACACGGCGTAATCAGCAGAAAGGAGAATCAGTTTCGGAGAACGGGGACAATCTCCAAAGTCTTGCACTTTTATTCAGTGACGATCTGTTTGATGGGCTCAGAAATAACGGGCCTATCTGCAGTCTGCACAGACAGAGAGAGAGAGAGAGAGAGAGAGAGAGAGAGAGAGAGAGAGAGAGACAGAGAGAGAGAAAGAGAGAGAGAGCAGGAGAGAGAGAGGGAGAGAGAGAGAGAGAGAGAGAGACAGAGAGAGAGAGAGAGCAGGAGAGAGAGAGGGAGAGCAGGAGAGAGAGAGAGAGAGCAGGAGAGAGAGAGAGAGAGCTCCAGCATGTGAACTAGAAACTGCCACACTGACAGAAACATCAGGAAAAAATTTGCTTGAAATTAAAGAAAGGCGACGGAGGACAATCCATTTGATTTGCAAGAAAAAGAAAAACATACACACTAAACTACATTTGTTTTGTTAGAAATCAGAAGGCGATTGATGATCTACTGTCTGAACCCAAAAAAATAAAAGTGAATTATCAGCACCATATTAAAGTGCATAGTATCTTATTTTTTCATTGCATTAAATCACTGTGTTGAATCGAATCGAATCGTATCGCACTGTATGCTAATTTTGGGAATCGTATCGCACTGTATGCTAATTTGGGGAATCGTATCACACTGTATGCTAATTTTGGGAATCGTATCACACTGTATGCAAATTTTGGGAATCGTATCGCACTGTATGCTAATTTTGGGAATCGTATCGCACTGCATGTTATTTGGGGAATCGTATCGCACTGTATGCTAATTTTGGGAATCGTATCGCACTGCATGCTAATTTTGGGAATCGTAACGCACTGCATGCTAATTTTGGGAATCGTATCGCACTGCATGCTAATTTTGGGAATCGTATCGCACTGCATGCTAATTTGGGAATCGTATCCCACTGCATGCTAATTTGGGAATCGTATCGCACTGCATGCTTATTTGGGGAATCGTATCGCACTGCATGCTAATTTTGGGAATCGTATCGCACTGCATGCTAATTTTGGGAATCAAAACGCACTGCATGCTTATTTGGGGAATCGTATCGCACTGCATGCTAATTTTGGGAATCGTATCGCACTGCATGTTATTTGGGAATCGTATCGCACTGCATGCCAATTTGGGGAATCGTATCGCACTGCATGCTTATTTGGGGAATCGAATCGCACTGCATGCTAACGGGGGAATCGTATCCCGCTGCATCGGTAGCTGCTTCATATGTATCTTTAACATATAGTATCATTGGCTTTGCATTGAGATACGAATCGTTTGAGTATCACAAACATAACTTTGACTCAACTCAAACTGAAACCTCCTTCAGTAATGTTGAAGACGTACGTGTTCACAGGGGAGAAAATTTGACCTATGGGAAAACTTAAGGCAGGGTACAATGTGAAAATAAAAGCCACATAGTGAACCTTTATCTGCTGGAAAAAAGCACAGTATGCCATTATGGACGTAAACGGCTTGAGGGCATTTGGCTTAACTGTCAGTCCATCATCAGTATGAGAGTCGCCCT
The DNA here is from genome assembly GCA_024362625.1 of Silurus asotus. Lineage (NCBI taxonomy): Eukaryota > Metazoa > Chordata > Actinopteri > Siluriformes > Siluridae > Silurus > Silurus asotus. The sequence goes on from MU563244.1 coordinate 12,607,478, forward strand.
CAAGGTAACCTCAAGCTCTGTGCAGGAACATCTAGAGTGTGTGTGTTAAAATTCACACAGAATTCTCCAGAATCACATTGAAACACAAACACAATAAAGTAAAGCTTTATATTTAAAGTGATAGGAAGCGTACATTTCACAAGGCATGACCTGTGCTATATTTATTATACCCAAAAGTAGGTCGAGTGTGGGCATGTAAAATGTGGGCGTGTCCAGAACCTATTTAAAAAGTGGTAATGTTTAAAACTGGAGACTTTAAAGTCACAAGTCCCCCAGGCAGACCAGTACCTATTATGCAGAGGACATTTATAGAGAGTATACAGTGTATGGTCTTTTAATAATCTCACTCAGGCAAATGAGAATGCAAGAATCATCAAACAGGTACCTGACTATAAACATGCACAAGAGTCTCTACTGCAACACCACACTTGTCTTTGAGGTTTCATCATCTCCAGCTGTGTCTCTGGCCATAATAACTTCACTCACCTGGTAAACTTCAGTGCTGTTCTGTCAGGTCTTGAGTTCAGACTGAGAGCAAACAAAAAGGAAAGTGTCAATTTATAAAGGCTGTGGACACCAAATTGATAAGAATGAAATCAAAGCAGTTTTGAAGGCACTATGGTTCATTTTTTGAAATTCTTGCCAAACCGTTCCACACAGATACGCTCACTGAAATGCAGTGCTGCAGCTGAAAAGCAAAAAGATCTGATCAGAATTTCATTTCATAATATTCATTTATCTGTTATTATTTATTTATATCTATCATACATCATATTTACACATATCTACATTTTTTACACTGTGACCAAATGCACTTTTGTTAGATGTGAAAGATTTTGTTTCCTTGTACTGTAACTCAATCGAATCTAAAAAGGTGGAAAGAAATGAATTATATTTACTCGTGTTTCTTTTATGTCCTTCTACTTTTTGAAGTAGTTTTTAAAATCTGTGATTTGTTTGAAGTATCGTAGTTAACTACATTTTAACTCATATCCGTAACAGAGGGAAAAAAATGAATACAAATAACAAAAGGGAAAAAAAATCGCGCCCGAGAAACTACTGCACTGATTGATGGCGGGAAACAAACGGCGCAAAACTCACAAGAAAGAAAGAGTGAGACGGATAAGACCGATGCCGGCGATGCAGACCAGCTGAAAGCAAAATGCTGACGGATTCTTATGAAATAAACCCCGGGCCATTTCCACTTCACATGCAAGAAAGGCAACAGCGTTATCATGCAGTGTGAGCCGCGTCTGTTCGAGGCGACTGAACCGGCAGCTTATAAAAACTCATCCTGCACATGCATGTTGAGGTCAGGTGATACTACTAATAACTTCAGATGACATAATTGTTGTACCGGTGTGTTGCATCACTGTGCGACATTGCTAACGTTTGATAGCACCAGTGATGAAAATTAAAAGGGATTGGGGGCAAAATTGTCAATGCACAATTAAGCTAGCTTTATTACCAGTGTCACGATTTTATCTCATGAAATGAATGGAAAGTGTTCTATTTAGAGTAGATCCGCTGATGTTGCATTCGATTGGAGCATTACTGTATAACCAATCACACACTTTTGTTGAGAATGTAGTGTCCAATCAAAGCGCTTTGATTCGAAAACGCCGGAGTTGCTGAGTGCGTGCGCTCGCCGTCTGAATTCTCAATCTGCAATTGCGAATTCTTTCATTATCATAAATGACTCACTTTAAATCGGAGCTACTGTTAATATCTGTCACATCCAGATCCTTAAATCCTCATATTACATACTTTTATACTCTATTTTCTTAAGACAAAAATCATATTTGTATTTACACATTGGACAGTCGTAAAAAGGATTTCACTTGTAATCTGTATGAATGTGTGTGACTAAAGTTTTTATTCAATCAATGACATTATAACAGGAGTCTTGTTTTCCTGTGAAAGGGTTTTTTAAATATATTTTTTAGGGTAAAAAGTACATTTTAACTGAACAACTTACTTTTACTTGAGTAGATCTTTAGACTGGAAACTTAAAATGTATTTGAAGTAACAGAAACTTTTACTTGGGTTGAATATTTTACTAAAAGAATGTGACAAGACTTTCAGAGCAGCTAAACTATAGATCACTTCTGACACCGTGTTAATGCACTATGACCTCAGTCTTTCTTAATGTCTAGCTTGTGGTTCTTCACCATATAACCTAGTGCTGTATTGTCAACAAAATGGCTGATGGATCTTTGAGGTCAGTGGCATTTGGATCTTGGTCTTTGACTGCTGAGCTCAGATTGATCAGGAAGCCTTAAGCTTGGTGTGGGGAGTGAAGGCGTTTAATTAGTATTTATATTGGAAACACTTTAATCACCATTCATTAGTTTTCTAATGGCTATTTTTAACCCATTTCAGTGATGGAGGACAGATGACCACAGTGTTGGGCATTATTACTAACCCTAACCCTAACCCTAACCCTAACTTATTATTCCTTGGTGCTCCTGACTATGCCATTGAGTTCAACAGTACAGATTTTTTACGTTTCCTCATGAGAGTGAAAAACATCATGAGCACTAGAGTGTGTGAAGAGTAACATCTTCTTCACAGTCCCTTACAGTGAAGCTGTTGAGCCAAGAGCTCCTGAGCATTGTGACCAAAATCCAGAAGAGTCAGCACTCAGAACCATGCAATGTAACCAGAATTTGCTTGTTAAGGACTGTAAACAAATTGCAAGTGGAAGTCTGTGAAAATATCGTACAGTAATACAGTGATACAGTGATACAGTAACCAGCTTTTGGATGTGACAAAAACAAACATTGCACAAAGCTTGAAAACCTCAGGATGTTTAGACGAGTGTTCTCTCAGAACACCAGAAGTTCCACCAAATGCCACTGATATAAGTGGACCAGAAATAGATTAACCGTCCAGGATCTTCTAAAAAGTGCAGAGTCTGAAGTGCCATGCTATCAGGCCATGCATGTGAACCGCACCACAGCCTGGACTTATACATAAGTGTAAGTTATACATACACAATGAACACAAAGGCAGATCACCCAAAACACACTGTAATGTTACATTTATGGTGTTTGGCAGATGCTCTTCTCCAGCAGGACTCACATTTATCACATTCATACTACTAAGCAGCTATGGGGTTAAGGGCCTTTGCTCAGGGGCCCAGGAGTGGCAGCTTGGTGTGTCTGGGATTTCAAAAAGTCCAATCCTTTAACCACTGAGCTGCCGCTCCCAATGTAAACATACTGCAGTAGTCATAATTGGTTACATAGTTAACAATATAGATTTATCACTAAGAAACATTCCATATTCTTGCCTGAAAATGACGGAAAATGCAAATGCTTTGGCCAAATGGGATGGAGGCCGGGCTTCAGTGCATGATGAAGTATCTTCACAGCCCATCATGGACGCCATATCAGGGCTGCTTTGTTCATGGTTTCTGAATTACTTTTAAGCTGCTTCTCCAGTTGAAGCAGCCTGACACATAATTACAAACCTTCACGAAGAGATGGCATTAAAAGCCAAATTGATATTTCTGGATAATCTGTGTGTTCAAACCATTGAAATGCATTCAGCTAGTTGTGATAGAAAGCTCTTTGCTGTCATTCAAACAGTATAAAAGATAAAGGGATAGTGAAGAGTAGGATAGTGCTGGAGCTTCACCGGCTCTGGGTCCATCTGCAAAATAGACATTTCCTAAATAACAAGAATTATGATTACTTTTATGGCATTTGGCAGAACACCTTTATCCAGAGCGACTCATTTATGCCTTGCTGAGGGGCCCAGGAGTAGCAGCTTAGTGTGGCTGGGATTTGTGCACCACCTATTAGTAATAGCACACACTAGTCACTTATTACTGCATGTAGAACTGCTACACACTAGCATCTTCTCCATATCACTTATAATCTTATACTCCAGTAATCATGTTAGTTCTCACTCTCCAGTGTTCTGTATTGTTGGAAAATTTATGATCAAACTCTTGATGTCACCCAGATGAGGATGGGTTCTCCTTTTGAGTCTGGTTCCTCTCAAGGTTTCTTCCTCATAACATCTAAGGGAGTTTTTCCTTGCCACAGTCGCCACGGCTGCTCATCAGGGACAAATTCGCACCATTCACCATCACTGTTGATTTGTGTATTTGTGCACCACCTATTAGTAATAGCACACACTAGTCACTTATTACTGCATGTAGAACTGCTACACACTAGCATCTACTCCATATATATATATATATATCCAGCTTGAACCAAATTCCTCATGCGTGTCAACACACTTGGCTAATAAACCTGATTCTGATGTTGATGATTCTGAGATATATATATATATATATCAGATTTTCAGCTTCTCTTATTAAGTGTTGATGAACTTCATCCCGTTAATGTGGAGTTGTGAATGTTTCCTGAACAAATTATTTTAAATGTGAAGCCAAATTTTCTTGCTAGGTTTTAAGTCTGGACTCAGCAGGCCAAAAGATGATCCTGATGGATAACGTTTTTTGAGAGCATCTTGTTTAAAAAGAACCTGATCATATATATATTTTTATTTTTGAAAAAACAACTCAGATGTGAGAATTGTTTCAGCAATATTCTCCTGTATTATTCCGGAGCATCTGTTAACTCTTCACAGTGAAGTAGCTGACCAGCACCAGCAGCTGAAAAGGCACTCGGAAACTCCCCCTCCCCCTCCCCCCCACACACACGCACACACACACACACACTATTCTCCTGTATTATTCCGGAGCATCTGTTAACTCTTCACAGTGAAGTAGCTCACACACACACACACACACACACACACACACACACACACACACACACACACACACACACACGCTTCACCATGCTGCAGATGAGTTCTCTTTTCTACTGTACATTTTTCAGCAGATTTAAAAAGACATCTTGCCGGGGCATCATGATGTCTGCTGATTCACTCCAAATCTAAATTTCTACACTCTGACAAAGATCTCAGGAGTGCATTTGTTAGATTCTTGGATTTTCTGGCCAGTGAATTGTCATTTACATTATTAAAAGGTTTCTTTTTTACCATTTGGACCCCATTTCTTCTAAATGTGTGATGATTTACCATGCAAACTTTTCTGCACAAAAAGTCATGTTCTTTTGTTCAGAACACTTGACATCTTGTGCAGAAGAGTTAGCACGGTTGGATGTCAAGTTTTATAAGTAAACAATGAAACTGAGGCCAGCTGGAGTGAACAGAATCTCACGCCCTTCTAGCATAGATCTTAAATTCTGTTTGTATTCAGGTTGCCCACTTTAATCATTACTTTCATGTTATCTATCTTACTATCTATCTATCTATCTATCTATCTATCTATCTATCTATCTATCTATCTATCTATCTATCTATCCATCCATCCATCCATCCATCCATCTATCCATCCTTCAGCAGCACAATCATGCAGATACTGATCAAGTGCTTCTTACACATCAGATTTAAGAAAAACCAAAAGTTTTACTTGGTGATTTGGGTCATGGTGCAGATGCTGGTAACAGGTAGGAATGTGTGAGTACTGAAGAAGCTGTTGATCTCCTGCTGGGATTTTCACACACAACACGCATCTCCAGGGTTTTTACACAGACAGGAAGCGAGACACAGCCTTTACTCGCATTCTTTCCTTTACCCGTCTCTCATGGTGAGTTACTCTTATCACGTTTAACATGTTTGTTATTAAAAACGTGTGTGTCGAATGGATGTTGGCATTTGTAGATGCGCTTTACTTTGTGAGCAATATTTGTATGTAGATCGATTTCTCATCGCTAAACTGGTCCTCGAGGGCATTCTCTCAGCCCCACTGCGAGGCATTGCCTGAGGGTCCCGTTGTATGGAGATTAACATGGCAGAGGTAGAGCTGCATCTTTCTGAAGGCAGAACAGTCAGAAGGCGTTGGTGATACCTGGCCAGAAGATCCCCATAAGATTTCTTGTGAACATCCTAGTCTACATTTAGTCTCCATTTGCTGTTATAATAACCTCCACTCTTTTGGGAAGATCTTCCCCTAGTTTCTTCCCGATACTTGCTCATCAGGGATAAATACATAATTCTCTTTAGTTCTTAAGTTCTGTAAAGCTGCTTTGAGACAGTGTCCATTGTGAAAAAAACGCTATAGAAATAAACTTGATTTTGGAGTGTTCTTGTGTAGATTTGTGCTCGTTCAGCCACAGGGGTGATAGTAAAGTCAGGTACTGATGTAGGTGAGGTGAGGAGACCTGGGGTGCAGTCAGCATGATGTTTTTGTTCAGTAGGGTTGAGATCAGAGCTCTGTAGGAGGCCACTTAAGATCCTTCACTCCAGCCTTTGTAATATAAATAATGAAGCATATAATTAAGCCGTTAGATTAGCAAGTAGATGACAGGTGAAGATAGAATAGGAAGAAAAAGGGCTGACAACACAAATGGGAAGGAAGAAGAAGAGGAGATAGTATGGTGAGAGGAAAAAGCAGGGGAGAAAAGAGGAAAGCAGATGACAGCAGAGCCAGGAGAAAATAGCAATTGTGCAGAGGATTCGGAGGAGAGCCGAGGTGTATTTACACTGCTAGACTCGATAACCCGAGGCAGAGTTTAATGTAATGCGTTTAAAATAGTGAAATATAGACCTTAGGCTGATGATCCACAGGAATGAGTGTATTCCAGAACAATACGTATAAATATCCCTGTTCTAACAGCAGCAGTGTGGATCTAGTCAAGCGTGAAATAGCAGCAATATCTGCATAATAGAATATAAAAGAGAAATCAATTCATTTTAGTGACATCAGTGACAGTAATGTGCTACATTACCTGAGATTTACTTTATCTCAGAATCCAGTATCTAGTAATGTTTGATGTCCTCAATTTGGATACATCAACATTAATATGGTTTAGTCCAGCAAAAAGTCAGAATCCACCTTTAATAGAGGAGAATCAATTCAAGCTAAAGCACACTGAAGATTGAGCTACAGTAGATACACCTCCAATATACTATGACTATTATGTCAGGCATAACATTACAACCACCTGCCTAATATTGTGTTGGTCCCCTTTTGCTGCTAAAACAGTCGTGACCCCTCGATCATCAACAGCATGAACTTCTTCAGCAGTTTGAGCTACAGGAGCTCGTCCCACAGCCTTCACTCCACATGTGCATCAATGATCCTCGTCCCCCCACGACCTTGTTCACCACTGTTCCTTCCTTGGAGCACTTTTGATAGATTCTGACTACTGCAGACCAGGAGCACACAGAAGAGCTGCAGTTTTGGAGACACTCTGACCCAGACGTCTAGACGTCACAATTTGTCAAACTCGCTCAAATCCTTACGCTCGCACATTTTCCCTGCTTCTAACATCAACTTTGAGAACAAAATGTTGACCTGCTGCCTAATAAATAAATCCCCACACTAACAGGTGCAATGATGAAGAGATCATCAGTGTTCTTCACTTCACCTGTTAGTGGTCATAATGTTTTAATGTCAATGTTATTACTGCTTAGTGTAAAGTAATAAACCCTGCCCAGGGAAACTCAAACTGCTCTTGAATCACCTGAGAGAACTGATAAGTATAGACCAACACTATAGAATCCACACAACTATACGCGGTGGTATCGAAAGATTTTAGGTCTAGATTTGTACCACGTCATTAGATGGCAGCACGAGGCTGCACGCAGAGTCACAGGAAGCACCAAACTTTATAAGTCAGTGTGCCAAAAGACAACGTCCTGTTTGCACCAGGAGCTGGTGCTATTCTGACCACGTGCGTTACCATTTCAGCGATTTCATGATAACAGAAAGTCAGAACAAAGTGCACTAGAAAAAACTCGATGCTCCACGACGACAATGCACCCAGTTTAAGTGCAGATTAAAGACGCATCTTATTAGCGTGTCCTACACATACCACACATCACATTATAACCTTGTGCTCCAGAACATCTGAACTACGCTAACTCCTCTCCACTGCTTCTCTCTCTCTACCCATCCTGAGGCATTCCGAGGTCGCACCAGTTGTCCGCCTTATGAAGATTATGGACCTTCAAAGAAGCAGATGCCGACCCCGCAAACATCCCGGAACCATCTAGAGACGTATCAGCTCCATTTGGATCCCACTTCCTGTAGAGTTTGGCATTCGCCCTCCTTGAATGTTTAAATGCCTCTGGCATCAACAGCAGATTCATAATAAATAAAAAAGTGCAGCATCTCCACTTCCTGGGAAAAGCTCAGCTCTCACCACATCCTCACGCCATTCTACAGAGAGACTAGCAGGAGCATTCTGAGCAGCTGCATGGTTTGGGAATTGCACCATCTCAAGATTAAAGATTCGAGACTTTATTCTCTGGCACCAGTCTGTTGCACCATACAAAGAAATTCCTTCTGTGTTTATCCTCTTAGCAGCTGGTGACATCAATTAATGACAAAGGAAACAGACAAAGACACAAGAGATCAATTACAGCTTTAAAAACAGAAGTGTGTGCATGAATAAAAAGCGCAGTGTGCAATGTAATCTCATGGAAAGGCATGTGCAAAGTCCTTGAGTCCATACTGCTGTTTCCAGTGTAAAGGGGTGTGTCCAAAACACGGGGCGGTATCAGGTTTGAGACTGATGGTGTTAACTGGTTTTTTAACTAAACTTGGTGTTGAGTTTAAAGAAGTGCAGGACTGATTCAGAATAAACTGGTGAATAAAATGAAAGAATAAATCAGTCATTCAAGTTTTATATGATGTTTTTTTTAACAGTTTTAATGAGTCACTGAAATGGTGAACCGAATCAAAAGATTCGAACCGCTGAATAAATCAAAACTGCCACTAGACTCTGAATACTGACCCTCAGACTGGATCTGATGACTGATTGATTGGCAAAACAACTGAGCATACATTCAGTCCAAATCTGTTGTTATAATAGGCTCCACTCATCTGGGAAGATGTTCCACTACATTTTTGTGGAGATTTGTAGAGATTCAGGTTGGCGGCTGCACTGATCCCGCTACGGTGAATTAGAAAACAAAATGCTCTGCGTCCACAGTTTAGTTTTCAATCGTTTTCCGAAAGTTGCTCATCCACACTAAAACGTCTGAAAATGCTCACATCCCCGTACTGCGCGTGAGCAAACCTGCGTCATTGCCACGGCAACGACTTAAAATGCGTCATCGTTTTCGAAAGCCTCCGTGTTCACAGTTCACACTGCGACGCAAAAACTGCGTTTTCTAATTCATCCACTTTGGAGAGCGTTTTTAAAAAGCTACGTTCTGGTTGGTTGACAATGCCGTTGTTGTTTTTTTTTCTTAGCGCCATGTCAAATTCTACGGTTATGTTCATGGCAAAACTTTGGTTTTTGTTATAAAATGAAATAGAACATTTTAAATATGTTTATAATTTTTTTTTCTAAAAACTTGAACACTATGTTTGGGTTTACTTGCTTAAAAACCTTCTCGTGAGTCTACACGGTTGCCAGTAAAGTCAGGTACTGAGGGAGGTAAAGTGACACCAACACTGGACTGGCAAAACTCAGAGACACTTAAATACAGGACATGAACACTTTAGTCACATTGACACTGTGAGACTTTACATCTGGACTCCTGTCAATATCCATAACCATCTTTCCTGTGTTATTTCTGTATATATATTAGATTGGGATTCATTTGGTGAGGAGGTTCCTGGGGTGCAGTCAGCGTTCACATTCATCCCAAAGGTGTTCAATAGTTTCGGAGCTCTATAGCAGGAGATCTTCCACTCCAACCCATTTAAAGCAGATCTTCATGAAGCTGGCTTTGTGCGCAGGGGTAATGTCATGCTGGGTCAGGTTCAGGTCTCCTAGTTCAAGTGAAGGAAATATTTCATGATACTGACTCCAAAGACGTCTCATACAATTGTGGTTGAAGCACCGTTGCTGGAAAAGGCAGGTTTCCTGAGTACTTTTGGCTTAATAGTTTATACAACAATGTGGTTTACATTTAAATCCAATTGTGGTGGGAACAGTTTGGTAAGTGACCACATATGGCTGGAAAAGTGGCGTCCTAATACTTTTAGCCGTACAGCATACATTGCATCAATGTTATTTTAAAAACGTTCTCGTTTAAACCTGACAGAACCTGAACATAGTTTATTATTATGTTCATCTTTTACAGTATATAATTAAAGCACATAAAAACACTAAATCAGCTCAGAAAAGCCTCCTCTGACCTCCTCTGAAGTAGATTTGCGGCTCATCATCTCGACTAGCAAAGCGTATCTTCTCACCACACGTATCTCATACACGCTCTCTGACTCATCATTGAACGCCCTCATGTTCAGGGCTCAGGGGACGCTATCGCTCAGTGACACTCTTCATGGAAACCTAGAGGCTGAAATCTCCAGAAAGGATTAGCAGGAGTTAAAGGTTCACTACCACCATGGTTTCTGAAACCTTAAACACTCTGCGATTTAATGGAGGAAAAAAAAAAACAGGAGAGAGATGGAAATTTTCCCCAGGGTTTCTATTGTGCAGAATGTTTTTACACTTTCATCTGAAAAATGTCATCCATCAGTGGGGGGGAGATAGAGGGAAGCAATCAGCCTTGGGGACGTCGTGAGATTGAGGTAATGGACAATTAAAATTCAGGTTTGAACCACTGAAGCAATTACACACAAACATTTTTGGAATGGAGTCGTGCTGTTACGGTAAAATAATCAGCCATGTGGTGGTGTGATGATGATGATGATGATGATGACAGTGATGTTGTATGTACAGGGCGTGTCAGGAGTTTGGAAACACCTTTATGGTGTTTGAGACACATGCATTTTCCTTTTGTTTTTATGCAACAAACTTAATATACTGTGGAAAGATGAGTCCAAATGGGACATTTCTAACAGAAGAACTTGTGTAAGATGGAGAGCAGGAGAGAAGATGTGATCAGACTCCCTCACCTCCACACCCACACATGGAGGTGGAAGTTTAATGGTTTGTGGTTGTTTTGTATCAGCGAAGGTCCCAGAAAGTGAAAGAAATCCTGAACCAACATGGCTCCCATTCCGTACTTCAACACCATGCAGTTCCGTCTGGACTGCGGTTCATGGAACCGACTTTACTGTACAACAAGATGACAAGACGAAGTGCATATTTGATTCTGTAAGTGTTATTTAGAGAGCAGACAGACGTCTGGAGTGATGTCTATCATGGAACGACCTGCCCAGTTACTGCACCCCAATCCTACTGAACTGCTCTGAGATGAACAAGAAACCTGCAACGAGTGAAGAACATCTTTGGAAAGTTTTACAAGAGACAAGGCAAAGTATTTAAAGAAACAGTGTCCAGATGCTGAGTGTGTAAAAAAAAGCTGTTCATGCTAATGGAGTATTTTTCAATGAAAATAAAGTAAAACATCTGGACATTAATAGATTTTTTTGGTCAAATCCCAACTTTTTTCACAGACACTGTATATAAATAATAAACACTGGTAATGGAAGATAATTCTTAGTCAGTTTCTGGCAATATGTATAAATGCAAATGTAGAATCGCTTTCTAAATAATATTTCCAGCATTTCTCTAATCAGCCAGTCATCTGGAAGCAGAGCAACAAATTAATTGAGACAGACACAGAAAGGAGAGCTCCTGAATCCTGAAACCCCCACCATTCTCGAGCATTTAAACAGACTGGTGCAATGCAGAGCAAACAGTCGGTGAACGTACAGTAAGTTCTGTGGTTAGAAACACAAAGGCTCCAGTCACTCGAGCACACAAGCACCGTGAGCAGAGAAGCATCCGCACACAACAGGCAGGAAATCGAGACTGACGAGCTACAACATTCCCTTGAAACTCTGCTGAGATGATCGCATAACTGAGCTTTCATACCGGGGAATCTCACGTTCTACAACATCCATCCCAAAGGTGATCTACTAGATTTAGCCATAAAGGGATGCACCTGGTCTCAATCACAACCTCAATCACAAACATGAGACAGATTTCAGAAAAGGTGTGTATTTTAAATGAACTACACCAAACATGCTGGAAAATATTTCATGCCAAAGCTCTACTAAAAGAACCCAAAACCCACTTTCTTAAAATAAAGAATGATACAGGAATTTGCACTTACTCTCTTCACTAGTGGCCAGAAGTAAATAATTACATAAGAAAACCCACATTTAAACAAAGGAATTTGTGTAGGAGTCCATTGTCTTCTTCTTCTATCCAATCCTTCTTCTTTCTAGGCCACAATGGTTGCAGCTCCACATTGAGAGAGGGAGGACACCAGTACACAACACATACAATACAAGCACACAATATAAACAATATGAAATCTCACTCTATAAGAAAATGCAACAATCCACAAGATTGTGCGAACATGGATTTGGAGAGGTCATGATCAGGAAATGTGTGTCGCTTTTCCATCTTATTATCTTAAAAAGTAATCCGAGTAATAAAGCACCTAGTAGGGAAATGGTAGCTCAGTGGTTCTGGGATCTTGGAAGGTCAGGAAGTTTAACCCCCAGTATCACCAAGATGCTACTGTTGGGCCTATACACCCTCTGTACTCTAGGGGGTGCTGTATCATGGCTGACCCTGGCCTCTGACCCCAGCTTTCTAATGTCACTGGTATATGTGAAGAAAGAATTTCACTTTGCTGTAATGTACATGTGAGAGCTTTCGCCAGTTCACCACTGTTCTCTGCTTGGAGAACTTTTGATAGATACTGACCACTGCAGACCAGGAACATCCCACAAGAGCTGCAGATTTGGAGATGCTCTGACCCAGACGTCTGGACGTTACAATAACATCATAATGTTATGCCTGAATGGTGTATATTTTTACTCCACACTCATGATGAGCTTCTTCATCCAGGAGGTTTGTCTTAAACATCTGGAATAAACCAAGCTTCATGGCTTCCTAGTGGATTAGATTTTGTTGAAAAACTATTGATTTTATAACACAAAATCATTGCAGGAGAATCAATGTATTCTGAATGGGAATCTCCATTTTCTCCAGGGGATACGATTCACACTGCAGGACACACTACAGTGCACTACGCTCCATCACCAGTCGACTTTACACTGCTGAGATTCGATCCAATCCCATACGATTCAGTCCAGTCCAAGAGACTTGTCTTCATGTGCTTGGTTTGACTATAAGCAACAATTCGTTTCTATCTATATCTCTCTCTCTCTCTCTCTCTCTCTTTCTTTCTGCATACTGTACATGTACATGTATAAGACAACTTTCTTTCTTTCTTCTCCTCTCTTTCTCCTTTCTAGTTACACATGCTATTGTTGATATCCCAGTGATCCTGCCCTCATCTGGATCCATGTATGGATATCCATAATCCATCCTGATGCCCTTCTTTTCCTGAGTTCTCATACTATTTTTGGAAACTGGTGCTCAAGAAGTTCCTCCGACATGGAGAACCTAAAGAGATATGTGAGATAAGAAGGGCTGGTTCTACTTGGATGAATCATATTAGGATTATTTATAATGACACTATCTGGTGTTAGGATGAGGATGGGTTCCCGTTACAGTCCGTTTCCTCTGAAGAAATTTCTTTCCTGTGAAGACTCAGAGTGTTTTTCCCTCAGCACTCGTAAACCATGAAGTTACTTACACTATATGAACAAAAGTGTAGGAAACCTGCTATATGTTGTGCTTCTACAAACTGTTCCACCACAATTATATCGGACGTCTTTGGATGCAGTGGCATGAAATGTTCGCTTAACTTGAACTAGGAGACAAAAACATGTTCCAGCATGACAATGCCCCTGTGCACAATCCATCTTCATGAAGATCTGCTTTACACAGTTTGGAGTGGAAGATCTCCTGCTATTAAGTACTATTGAGCACCTTTGGGATGAATGTGAATGCTGACTGAACCCCAGACCTCCTCGCCTCACCTACATCAGTACCTGACTTCACTAACATAATTGTGGATGAATGAGCATAAATCTCCATAACATCTAGTGGAACATCTTCCCAAAACAATTGGAGGATATTATAACAGCAAATAACGACTGGGATGTTCATAAAGAGGCACATATCAAATTTATGGTAACACTGTGTAAAATATATATGTATTAGTAGACATTTGTTGTGTGTCCGAGTTTCAGATGTTGCTGAAACAGAAAGAGAAGGAGAGAGAGACATGTGAATAAAGTGGACAGAGGCTGAAATCCACTGGAAGGTTAACGAAACAGAATGGAGGTGAGTCAGTCTGCGCCGAGGTCAGGACAATTGCTTTGGCCTTTTCCCTCCGTCCAAATGAGCATGATCTGTGTGTCCTCGCTCCATCACCCCTGCCATTCCCACGTCACACGCCAATCCCTGCAGATTACAGAGCGCTCCGTGAGTAATCACAAAAGCCTTGATGGTGTAAGGGTTCTCTCAGCTGCAGCTGCACAAGTCTTCCTGTTATGATGATTGCTCAAATCAGAGCCAGGCTGATTGGTTAATGACGCTTAGACGCCTTCTGCCATTCAGACCTTCATCTTAAAAGCCTCTTGTATTAGCTGTCATTTGTCATTCGAGATTGTTTGTCTCTTTCTATCTCTCGATCTCTAATTTCTCTCTGTCACCTGATTGTCTTGGTTGACACAAATGTCTGAAAAGTTTCCAGCTTCCTATTGAATTCTGTGATTACACTCTGCGGTGACATTATTGAATCGTTCTTATTCTGAAATTGTCAATTTATTGACTGGACTACAATCTACAGTAAACACTATTATGCACACAGTTAGTATTTCATTTAACTTCTGAGAATCACCACAAAGCAGCTTTATGTAATCTGCATGTAGATGTGAGATGCAAACAGGAGCCTCTTCTGGGTTTGTTCTGTATAGCAGGATTCTAAATCACTCATCTATACAGGTACAGAAGAGTAAATAAAAACAGTACTGAGTAAAGCCATACATTTTGAAGGTATCTTCTCATTAAGCTGATGGCTGCACCATTTAATAAGCACTTTGTGGACATTCATCCCGTTCCACATGTCCACCCCATTTACTCACATGTTAACCTCCACTCTTCTGGGGAGATATTCCACTAGATTTTGGAGTGTGCTTGTGGAGATTTGTGACTTTCTTTTACACAGGAACATTGTGATGCTGGAATGGGTTTGGATGCACTAAGAAGAAAAGGTACTGTTTGTAGAAGCACCACATATGGCTGGAAAAGTCAGCTTTTCCAAAACCTTCAGGCATATAGAGTATATAACCTCATAGTTTACATCACACATGACATCACCAAATGTACAAATTCATCCCTAACTTGGTGAGAGTGCTGAGGAGAAAAAACTCTCCGGGACTTCACAAGGAAAAACCTTCAGAGGAACCGAACCCTAACAGGAACTCATTCTCATCCTAACACCAGATGGTGTCATCTTATATTTCCAGTAATGACAGAGGTGCTAGCTCAGTGCTGGAGAATTGGACTTCTGATCAGCAGGTCATGAGTTCCAATCTCAGCACCACCAATTTGCCACCGCTTGAGCAAGGCTCTTAACCCTCAACTTCTCAGTTGAATAAATGAATGAGATGAACGTAAGGCAGTCTGGATAAGAGGAGTATAAGAGCAGACAGTATATAAAAGTCCTTGCAGAAACACAAAAAAGTGTTCAATTTCCTCAGCCTGCTGGATCAAATACACTCCCAAATTGAGCTAAAAGGTGTTCACAATGGCGTTTCTGCTCTCCACACCTGAAGTGTATTCTGAGGAGAAACATGACTTTTCTTTGGATGTACTGGAAATATTTTGTCACTCTGACTCAAACTGTGGGGTTCATTTTTGTTGTCTATCCACAAATTCCACCAGCAGGTAAATACACCCTGCCTTCATTTCACCACCATGGAGAACTTCAGTTTCAATTTATATCAATCCATCTGTCAGGTTCAAATCTCACTAAAGTAGTCATCTCCTGAACCTGGTTTTCTGAGACTGCTGGATTTTAGAATAATCTCTCCAAGATTGATTTGTTTGTTGTTTTTATAGATTCAATCAGTAAAAGCTTTTGTGTTTATCCTACCAAACTGATGATCTCTTATGTCTCTTGCATTATTGTCTTGTATGGGAGTTTCTCAACTGCACCCTGGAGAACTGATGGGAGCTCTGAAAAGAAAAACAGGTATTAGGAAGCTTTTTACCCTCTTTCCTTGGTACCAGTTGATACAGGGAAAGTAAGCACTGTGTAGCTAAAAGGAGAGAACAAGTGCCTCAGACAGATGGGAACAGTCTGTGGAGAAAACATTCTCATGGTGGGCAGAACCACATCGCATCAAGTTTCTGGTTAATGCAGTTTGATGTCCTTCCCCAGCCAATTCAGCCTGTGGCTTAGTGAAGACACCAGATTGCCTTCTTTGCCATTGATATCTTTTAAAATTATCATGAGCCCAAAACCTTCTTTTTAAATAATTCAAAAAAAAGGTGTTGGGTGGAGTTCGAGTCTGGAGTTTCTTCATCTTTTATTCCTCTCTAAATGTTCTGCTTGATGTTGAATTGATGCTGAACCGTATGTTGGTGATCAGTGGATACACCAAGCGCCAATCAGATCAAGTTTAAAACAGAGCGTGCGCTCGATCCTGATTGGTGACTCGCTGCGTGTTTGAAGAGTTTTTATCCTCATATATAAAAAATGTAGGTGAGTAAAAAGTAAAATATATGATTTTGAAATGTAGTGAAGTGAAAGTGAAAGTTTTCCCAATTAGAAATACTTAAAGTACATAAATGTAAATTTTTTTTAAAAAGGTACAGTAAAGCATTACATTTACTCCATCACTCTCCAACACTACGCATGCAACCCACTGAACCCATCCTTAGGCCATACATTTCACCCCTAGACCTTCAGTGGGGTCCCACCTGAATAAATCCACGTCTTAAAACTCGACCCGAGCAAAACAGAACTACTGGTCATCCCTGGTGATTCATCTCCAGGTCAAGATCTTAGAATAACTCTTCATAATTCTCTCCCCTTCAGCCACTACTCGCAACCTTGGGGTGACCATGGACAATCAACTGTCCTTCTCCTTACATGCTGCTAATGTGGCTCGTTCTTGTTGGTTCCTTCTCTACAACATCAGAAGGATTAGATCATTTTTATCCACACAGGCTGCTCAGGTGCTTGTTCAGTCTCTTTTTATTTTTAAACTGGATTACTGCAGCTCTCTGCTGGCAGGTCTTCTTCTGAACGCTATTCATCCACTGTAAATGATCCAAAACGAAGCTGCATGACTTGTGTTCAATTTGCCCAAGTTCTCCCACACCACCCCACTGCAGCTTCTCCAATGGCTTCCAGTGAAGGTACCACCTTCTCTCAGGATGAGAGGTCAATATACTTCAAGGCACACTACATGTATACTATATACTACATGTAAATGTAATACCATCCATACCATTCCATCATCATGACATCAGATCTACAGAAAGCATCAGTATTCCAGAGAAGTGCAGTAGAACAGAGCACTGCATCTCACACAGGATCTTAAGCAGTGAGAATGAATATAAACACCAAAGCAAGAAACCCAATGCACACAGTTCAACACATCTTTTTTCACTGGAGCCACAACTGACACAGGAATAAAGAGCATAGAATAGAATGGGAATAATTTAATACATGAAAAACTTTCTTTCGGCTTCTCCCATTAGGGGGCGCCACAGCGGACCATCCGCACGTTTGATTTGGCACATGTTTTTACGCTGGATGTCCTTCCTAACACAACCCTCCCCATCTATCCGGGCTTGGGACCGGCACTGAGAGTGGCTGGGGTTGGTTCCCTGAATGGGGGTCGAACCCGGGCCGCATCGGAGAGAGCGCCACATCCTAACCACTAGACCACCAGGGAACAGAATAATTTAATACATATTCAAGGATATTGAAATAGAAGTCAGTGGTTCTGAATGTGTTAAGACCAGCAGACAAGATCTTGCTGGTCTTTATGTTCCACCACCCCCTGCACCTGGAAGTAAAAAAAAAACCAACACATTGGGCATTGAACATCCTCCAAAAAAAGACTTCCCCAAACACCTGGAATACGTGTAAAAACACCATTCGTTGGCAAAGTTTTTTCTTTTTGCTCATTCGTGTTTATAAGATGATTCCTGGATCAGTATCTTTGTAAACTTTTTGTTTCATATCAAAGTAAAGTAAAGATCATTTTAAAGAAGCCTGTATGACATATAATACAGTTTCTTTCATGACAAAACAAAATATGGCAAAACATTCTCCCATCATCACATCAACACTGAGCTCCGTGACTTGTCGAGCTCCTCACACTGTACTTGGTTAATTAAAGCCAATTAGCCACACAGTTTGAGTCTCTAACAGCGGAAGTTAAGGAGCAAGACCGACGTTTTTTTTTCCTCTTTCTGCTCAGTTGAGTTTGTCTCCACAGTAAATGGACCACTGCATGTTTATTATGAAGTGTGTAGGTGGGGAATAAAGGTCAAGCTCAAGTATGTACCTTTCATACCTTTTGTACCTAACACCTTTTTTACACACGCTTTCTTTTGATTGAGCTGCGAATTTTACAATCCGTTGAACAAGATAAGAAGAAGGTAAAAAAAATAAAATGGTGAGAAAAACAAAATGCCTTTGCTCATATGTCACACATATAATAGCTCGTTTTGTGTTTCACGTCTCGCTCTGTTATTTGGCGTCTGATTTCAGCAACTGAAGAGGAAAATATCTCGTCATTTTACGTCTGGGTTTTTTAATTGTGATTTTCACACACTATAGCTGTAGTTATATACAGTGGTCCAACCGGAACTCACGGGGGTTACATTTTAAGGACGCACCACTGCAGTCAATTAGTGAATTAGTGAAAAGGCTCTGGCATGAAGAAGCTGGTGTTGGATCTGTGCTGATCACAAATGTTGAGCTCAGTAGCTCCTAGTTTTATAACCATATAGACTGTATAAGACATCACTTATAATCTTGTACTCCAGTAATCATGTTAGTTCTCACTGTCCAGTGTTCTGTATTGTTGGAAAAATTTATGATCAAACTCTTGATGTCACCCAGATGAGGATGGGTTCTCCTTTTGAGTCTGGTTTCTTTCAAGGTTTCTTCCTCATAACATCTAAGGGAGTGTTTCCTTGCCACAGTCACCACGGCTGCTCATCAGGGATAAAAACACAACATTCACCATCACTGTTGATTTCTGTACAGCTGCTTTGAGACAATGTCTGTTGTGAAAAGCGCAATAGAAATAAACTTCACTTGACTTGATTAGAATACATCTACACATGACACCAGTAGGTTGGTTCCTTTTTGATGCAGACTCAACAGAAAATTTGACTTAATGGACATAAATGCTTAATTTATCACTTAAAATGAATAAAACAATAATGTGTTTTGAAGGTTTTTTATGAAATTTGTTGTTGGAAACATTCCTGAACATTCAGTCCTGCTGTGAAATTCTATGAATTTTAAGATAATCCACAACTTGCTCTTAATTAAGCAAATGAGAACCTGCAATTTCTCCGAGCTGCGAGTTCCGAACTGTGAATTATCGGGGGTTTCCTATATGCACAAAGTCGATTGTATAGTGTTAATCGTGATGAGGATGTGTTTAGTTTGGTTCCTCCAAAGGTTTCTTCCTCATTAAATGAGGCACTTTCACCATGTAAGGGATAAACTCATACATTGTAAATGACGTTATATACCTATAAACCTTCATTTTTCCAACCAGACATTTTATGGGATGTCTGTGGATGCAGCAGCATTGAAGTAAATTTTTCCAGCATGACAATATCCTTGTGCACAAAGCCAGCTCCATGAAGATCTGCTTTACATGAGTTGGAGTGGAAGATCTTCAGCTAACACCTGACTGCACGCCAGGCCTCCTCACCTCACCTACATCACCTGACTTTACTTGTGGCTCCACTTTACTGCACTGACTTTACTAGTGGAATATCTTCCCAGAAGAGTGGAGGTTATTATAACAGGAATCTTTTGTCCAGATAATGTATTTTTGATCCTTTTTTTTTTTTCTATCCAATTAATACTAGGCGTAATTTGTTTTCTACACCTTCATTACTTTAACTTTCTTTGTTCAAAAGAAATGAATTAATTATCAACATTCTCCTTACAATCAATGTAGCCAGTGCAGCTGAAGCCCAACTCCTCGGGTCATGAAGAAAAAAATCATTAAATCGAATTCTTGGTGGGCTTCAAAAAGTCATTATCTGATACGAACAAAAGTGAAAAATTGACATTTTACCTTCTGCCCTGAAGAATCGCATGCTATACCTTCAGCTCATTGACTTTATGATAAAGACAAATTGTAAATGAAAAATCTAGCATTGCCAAACATGTTGGTCTTTAATTAGAAGAAAAAAAATGCAGCCAAGTCGACATCGTCCAAATCAGCAGCCTTCATTCTGATTCAATTAGTCATGGTGTTATATCTGTATAAACAGTTTCAGCATATTGCATTCACTCAGAGCTCCAGCAGCTCGTCTCATCTCACAGACAAATCAGTGACAGGTTCAGTGCTAATGATCACGCTAGTGACAATGGTGACCTCATCATCAACCCACATCTCCATCGTGGCCACAAAACTGACAAACCGAACTCCTGTGTGTCTCCACATACCGGACTATTAGCTGAAAGTCAATGTTAATATATCAGTCAGGAATTATTTAGCCGAAAAAAAAGAAAAAATCTTTACTTCCCCAGAGTTTTTTCAGTTCATGAAACTTTGACTTTACTACAAGTTAATATGCAACTCACAGTATATCCAAAAATATTCACATCTGACTTTTCCAGCCATTGGTGGTTCTTCCACCAAACTTATACCACAAAGTATGTTTGTGGATGATCTCATCACTTGATCTAAGAGACCCAAACCTGTTCCACAAATTGCACAAAACCAACTCTGTGAAGATCTGCTTTTACATGGGTGGGAGTGGAAGATCTCCTGCTATAAACCTCCAACCCTATTAAACGATGAATGTAAAGGCTGCCTGCACCCCAGGTTTCCTCACCTCTAAAAAGATGTGTGAGATTAGAGTGGATAGTTCTTCTTCTTCTGGCTTTAGTATGAGGATAGGTTTAGTCCCGTTCCTCTGAAGGTTCCTCGAGAAGTCTTGGAGAGTGTTTCCATCACCACTATCATATATAACCGGAATTCTCCTGCCAGATGTGGTAATTCCGTAAACAACCCCAATTATATGGAACGTTTCTGGATGCAGGAGCACAAAATCTTTTTCCCTCCACTTCAACTAGGAGGCCCAAACCTGTTTTCCAGCATGACAATATTCCTGTGCACAACGCCTGCTCCATGAAGATCTGCTTTACATGGTTAAGAGTCGAAGAGCTACTGTTATAGAACTCCAACCCTTTTGAAAAACGATTGTGAACACTGACTGAACCCCAGGTCTCCTCACCTCACCTAAATTACTACCTGACTTTACTAACACCCTTGGAGCTGAATGGGCACAAATCTCCACAAAGATCAAGTGGAACATATTCCCAGAAGAATGGAGCTTATTATAAGAACTAATGAGGACTACATGTGAAATGGAATGTTCAAGAAGGTATCTACAAACTTTCAGCCATATATTTTGTTGGATTTTTCACCACTACATTTCATAAAAACAAGCTGCTGTTCTCTACTATTAAGTGAAATCAGATTGGGGGTGGAGAAACTATAGATCTTTCTCCTTATAAAGGTCTGATGTGCAGGAGAATGGAACACTGAATTGCATCCATTATTCATAGAGTTCTCATAAATCATTTTACTTTTGACACGTTAGTCTATTTTAAAGAGAAAAAAAAACATGTACTTTAACTTAAGTATAAATGTAAAAGGAGGATTTTTTACTGAGGGTTTTGTTCTTCTTCATCCACTTCTACCAAACAATTGCCAGGAAATGTGATGAGATCATCCCTAGGCGATTGTCCTTGAGCTGTCATTGAGAAGAGCAGTGTGTTGGAGAGTAAAAGAGAGTGGAAGAAGTAATGGCTGATTACAGTTTATTCAGGATCCTAAAAGGTTCAAAACCTGCAGGTAGAAACTATTCTTCAGCCTGCTGGCTCGGGACTGAATGGTGTCTGTCTGATGGCAGTCTGGTAAACAGTGTGTGTGTGCGTGTGTGTGTGTGTGTGTGTGTGTGTGTGTGTGTGTGTGTTGATTGCTGTCGGGGACTCATGGGGATTGTGAGACATCATATAGGGAAGATGTCCGGTAAGGGTGGGAGTTTTGTTGCTGATAATGAGAGGGAGAGGGAGGAGGATCCCAAACCTGACAGACTTGCACACTCAGTCAGGTTGCTCTCCGTGGTACTGAAAGTTTTTGTGGAATACACTTTGAGTCTTTACAGGAACCAGAGTCAATGCTGGGCAGATTTCATCACTGTCTTAAAATGAAGGAAACGATGTTTTTTATAAAAGTTAGAGGAGTAGAAAATTAAGATATTAGGCATTAAAATAAATGAAAATAAAAGGGAAAATACTATGAAAAGTACACATGATTAAAAAAATGAAAAGTACAAATAATAATAAAAAACATTTACACATAATTAAAAAAATACAGTAATGAAGTAAAACGATCCACTTTTGCGTCAGGACATGTTGTAGTGTTTCTAAGGCCACTATTGCTACTTAACTGCAAAGGACTAGGTTCTATCTGTGCAATACATTTATCATATATTAACATTACTGTCCTGTAACAAGCAGAAAATGATGCGAATAACCCCCAAAACAAAGAAACAAATAAAGAATAACATGGAGCATGAACAAAAAGATATGCAGCAACTAAAGCACTAACAAAGGACAAACATCTGTATGTGTTATTCACATCTGTTTCCTGCTTGTTACAGAACAGTAATATTCATATATGATTAATTATATTGCACATATAGAACCTAGTCCTTTGCAGTAATGTGGCAAAAGTGGCCTTAACAACACTGCAGCATTTCTATATATCTATAGGACTGTTCCAAGAGCTGGTCACCTGCCCAAACTGAGCAATCAGGAGAGAAACACTTTAGTAAAAGACGTAACCAAGAACTGGATGGTCACCCTGACTGAGCTCTGGAGATCCTGTGTGGACATGGGACAAAGTTCCAACAGTAAAACTATCACCGCAGCCCTTCACTGATCTGGGCTTTATGGCAGAGTGGATGGATGGAAGCCTCTTCTCAGTGTAAAAGCCATACATGCCCCTGAAGGACCATCAGACAGTGTGTCGAACAAGATTCTCTGGTCTATTTCAGCCAAGATTAAATAGTTTGGCCTCAATTCTAAAAGTTATGTCTGAAGAAAACCAGGTTGCTCTTCACCTTCCCAAAACCCTACCAAAAGTGAAGCGTGGTGATGGCAGCATCATGGTTTGAGGGTGTTTTTTTGTAGCAGGGACTTGGCTGCTGGTCAGGGTTGAGGGAAAGATGAATAAAGCAAAGTATTAAGAGATCCTGAATTAAATCCTGTTCCACAGCACTCAAGACCTCAGTCTGGGCTGAAGGTTCACCTACATGACAATGACCCTAAACACACAGACAAGACAACACAGGAGTGCATTAGGGATGTATAAAAGTCCTACAGAAGCCCAGCCAGAGCCGTGACCTGAATCCTATTAATCATCTCTTGAAAGACCTGACTTTCCCATTAAACCTGACAAGGTAAAGAAGATTTGTCCTGAAGAACGACAGAAAATCTCCTAATTCAGGTGTTCATCTAACTTGAACAGACTTCAGGCTGTAATTGTTGCTATAAAAGCTGCTTCAACTAAGTACTGAGTAAAGACTCTGAATACTTAGGTACATGTGATATTTCAGTTGATTTAATAAAAATAAAAAAATATGGAAATTTCTAGAATTCTGTTTTCACTTTGTCAGAATGGGATACTGAATATAGATTAATAAAAAAACATTTTGTGTTTGTAGGATTAAGCTGTAACATAACAGCATTTAAAAGGTGAAGGAGGTCAGAATGCAGTCTATATAATGTATGTATATATATATGAATTTCCTTCACCTTTAGATGCATGGATTCACATTTCAGTGTACGAAGTGTAAAATCTGCCCTGAGAGGCTTTTTTTTTCTTTCTTGTTTTTTTGCACATGAGAAATTACAGGTTTTTAACATGTTATTTTATTGAAATTCCTGTGATTCAGGGGTTCCAGCTTTTGCAAGTTATTTTGAAAGAAATGAGATGCCTTGCCTTTTTTCTTCTTTTTTTTTTTATCTGTAATGCAAAATGCTTTTAAAGTATTCTGGCCTTTCTTTATTTCCTTTAGAGTGTGTGATATCTCTTAGCAATTCCTCTCTCTCTCTCTCTCTCTCTCTCTCTCTCTCTCTCTCTCTCTCTCTCTCTCTTTCTTTCTTAGTGTACAGGTGTTACAGGATCAAATGCTATCAATGACTGCATACTGTATGGACAGAGAGGAAAGAGTCAGTCTGTCTGTCTGTCTGTCTGTCTGTCTGTCTGTCTGTCTGTCTATCTATCTATCTATCTATCTATCTATCTATCTATCTATCTATCATTATTTGGTGTGTGCACCATCAGCATCACCATGTGTAAAACAGTATCAGTACTTTTAGGTTGACTTACACACAGTTTTTGAAGGACCTCAGCAGGTAGGTCGTTCCAAACATCTCGGATAACTAACCACATACCTTCCGATTCCTCAAATCTTCCTAACTCTTCATGTACAGTAAACACCATTAATCCTGATCTAATCCTCAACTCTATTTGCAAAAATGCAGCACAAAAACTTGCAGGAAACCTCCACCATCGTGCTTCACTGTTAACTGCAAACAACTTGTTTTTTGATACAGCCACATTTTTGAGATTTTGACTCATCAGTCCAGAGCAGCTGCACCAGTATATTTTCATGCATAGTTGCTCAACCTTGTTTTGATGTCAGAGTTTTGACTTTTTGTCTGCAGTTTTTTCAAGAAGACCACTACCGGCCAGACTTCTCCTGACAGTAGATTGGTGTACTTGGGTACCACTGCTTCCACCTGTTTTGCTGGAAATGTTGAATAGGAAGAGAACATGATATGTCTTTCATCGGCTGCATTTAGTTTCCTTGGCTGACCAGTCTACATTCACCCAGTCAGATATTGATGTAGGTGAGGTGAGGAGGTCTGGGGTGCAGTCAGCATTCACATTTATTCCAAATGTGTTCAATAAGGTCGGAACTCTACAGCAGGAGATCTTCCAGTCCAACCAATGTAAATCAGATCTTCATGGAGCTGGAACAGCATACTCGGCATCACGGCATATTTACATATACACTCTCTCTTCTATAAAAAAATGATTTCACTATGATTTAAAACTTGGCTACGGAGATTTGCTTCCTTATAGATCATTTCCACCGAGCAGACTCCCTGCTCTCTGCATTTACTTGTAATTTCATCCTGGAGGTGTTTGATGAGCTGGAGCTCGGGGCTCTGTGCAGGCCATTTAATATTATAAATTATATCTTTATGGAAATTGGCTTCCACAAACTGTTCTTTGAGAGCGCTTTCACACCTATTAGTCGGCACGACGAGACAGAGGGAAATGAATTGGTTCGGCTTGTACGCTATTTGGTGTCGGGTTCATACCACACACACATTAATTAAACAGAAAAAAAAGATGAATTAGACTGAAATACATTCATGTAAAACAGGTCAATAGATATTTCTTAAGTACATATAGAAATCACAACAAACACCAAAACACTGATCAAAAAACATCTTGTGTGTCACAAGCAGTGTGTATATTTGTATTTATTTATTGCAGAACACATGGTTTTCCTGCTGCTCCGCTGTTTGGTTCAGTATAGCAGCTCGTATCTGCAGAACATATTTATCACACTGAAACACGTGGCATGTTTGATCCACTTCTTCTAAGACCTTCAGAAACACAGAGAATGAGGATGTTCTCTGACCTAAATGTGTTTGCAGTTCTGACATGCCTGAAGAACTACACCAAGGGGAAGAACCAGAATCTTCTGTGCTGTAGTTGGATAATACTGAGATTGGAGATATAGATATAGATTTGGGGTTATACTGTAATACATAATAGTAGGTTCCCTGGTGGTCTAGTGGTTAGGATGCGGCGCTCTCACCGCTGCGGCCTGGGGTCGATACCCAGTCAGGGAACCAACCCCAGCCATTAGGTTTGCACAAGCCTCAGTGCCGGTCCCAAGCCCGGATAAATGCGGAAGGGTTGCGTTAGGAAGGGCATCCAGCGTAAAAACATGTGCTAAATCACACATGAGGATGGTCCGCTGTGGCGCCCCCTAACGGGAGAAGCCAAAAAAAGGTTTAACTGTAATACATAACAGTGAAAAAGTGTAGAAGTGAAGAGAATCAGTACTAATAAGGGCACAGGACAGTGTTTATGACTACAGCAGCAGCTCCTGGATACAAACCAACATTATTAATAATATAAATGAATTATACTTGGACAGAAATGAACACAGATGTGAGAAAGAAAAACATTGATTATTAGGTCTCTTTATTACAGTAATGCTACAGGGTACTTTGACATACACAGCATTTAGTGAGAACCCAGTTAAGTTCTTCTCTTCCGTTTGCCATCTCAGAAACTTTTTCCTCGACTCTGTGACCTTCGGTTTGTTTCACAAGAGATAAAAACGTATTTCTGTCTTGTGACAATAGTCTTAAAGTGTCTCAGAAAGAAATGTAAAGCTTTAAATAATGTGACTTTAAATGTGACTTTATATATACTATATATATATATATATAAACTGAGCATTTTATTATTATGAAAGCTCCATTTTAGCACATGTCCCAGGGATTCATTCCCACGCAGCTGCACATTTGTGCTTGCTTTGTGAGTGGAGAATGAAGAAGAGCTCATTACTCCAGACTGTGCAGAGTTCTTGTGGTTGTTTTCTCATCGCTAATAACGTCTATTTGTTCGCTGGAAAGAGAAAAAGTACAGAATGTTTACCTGCACAATGATCATTAAGGCCCACGATGTAAAAAAACGTTTCTAGTCATTAAAACACAAAATTTTATTTGACGTCTACAACATAATCTACACTAATGTACAGTAACTGATTTCCAACCTGCCCACATTGCGCAGGCTTACGATTGTATAAAACCTTCCCTTTACTTGAACTAGGAGACACAAACCTGTTAGAGGATGACATTGCTCCTGTAAAGAAAGCCAGCATCCCAGGGCTCCTCAAGCACACTCCAATATCTAGTAGAACATCTTCTCAGGAGAGTGGAGTTTATTTTAACTGAAAATAGGGACTATATGTGGAATTGGATGCTGAAAATAAAATACCAGTGGTCAGGTGTTTACTGGTGAGCTGTGCATTTTACCTCTAGACCTTCAGTGGGTTCCTACCTGAATTCATCCACTTCTTAATACCATCATTATAAAGCCATATAAAGACCATTAAAATTACATACACCAGTCATGCAGTACATTATGAGCACCTGCCTAATATTGTGTTGGTCCCCTTTTGCTTTTAAAACAGTCGTGATCTGTCCAACATCAACAGCATGAAGTTCTTTAGCAGTTTGAGCTACAGGAGTTTGTCTGTTAGATCGGACCACACGGACCAGCCTTCGCTCCCCACGTGCAACAATGAGCCTCGGCCGCTCACGACCCTGTCGCCGGTTCACCACTGTTCCTTCTTTGGAGCACTTTTGATAGATACTGACCACTGCAGACCAGGAACATCTAACAAGAGCTGCAGTTTTGGAGACGCTCTGACCCAGACGTCTAGACGTCACAATTTGTCAAACTCGATCAAATCCTTACACCCTGCTTCTAAAATCAATTTGGAGGACAAAATGTTCACCTGCTGCCTAATAAATAAATCCACCCACTAACAGGTGCCATGATGAAGAGATCATCAACATTCTACAGGAAAGAAACCGCAACAGTATAAATGACTCATGAAAAAGATTAACTTTGCTTACTTTTGTATGGTTTTGGCAACCTTTCCTAACAATGTCCAGCTTTTCTTGTCCTTGTAAGTGTATCTGCAAACAAGTCAAATTCTTCTTCTCTGTCAGTCATAAAAAAACAGCAATTAAATCCACACCAATATATTTGAGCTTGTGCAGTTTGCTACAGATGCAGTTTGTGAGCTCTGACTGGTGAAGTTTTTTGACCATCCAAAAGATGTAGAAAAATATGCAGACGTTCTCATGGCCCCTGTGTCACCAACTTGAAATCTAAATAGCTTCATGGCTGAAAGAGAAATGCTATGAAATGTAGAGAATGGACTATTGGGAATAATGTATTACATATTTATGGACAAAAATAGAATGAAACCTTTAGTCTGTGATTCTGATGGCTGCCACTGGTATAAGGAAATAACTGGAAAATCTTTATGAATTGAAAATGAAAAAGAAGCTTTTAAGAAGTTTCCACTGCTACCCAGCCTTCTGTCCTTTCAATGGACTATGTTTATGAATTATACAGAACTCATACAGTACTTAAAGTACTGATGCAAATTCAGAAATAGAAAAGAAATATGTAGCTTGTTCAGTAACCATGGTGAAGGAGAAGGTCATGCCTCTTGCTCAGCTTTCAAACTGCACCTTATGTGATGCTAATTATTTATCTTTTTCCACCAGAGCAGTGTGTAAAGTACAAATGAGGTCCAATCATTTCATTAAATCCTTTTCAGTGAGACTGCGATTCAATGCTCCGTGGTTCATCATATGAATTATTTCAATCAGTACAAAGTTTTTTTCACTTTCCTGAGATCAGAGTTTAAATCAGTGAATTCTCGTTATGACCCACCGTCGCGTCCCCACTGTTCATCAGATTAGTCTTTAATTCACTTTATTCTTTTGCCCATGTTCAAGATTCACTTCTGGCCTGATCTGTGAATTCGCGTTTAAATCTGATATTCACATTCCTGTCATTTAGAACAGTGATAAATGCATTACCCCCCAGACCTTCACTGATGTTCTACCTGAATCAATCCACCTCTTCATACGATGCCATGTATAGAAATCAGTATAACAAAACGCTGCATCACAGACAGGAACCTCACACAGTGAGAATGAATGTTACTGCAAAACTAAGAAACCCAATAAACACAATTCAACACGTCTCCTTTCACTGGAGCCACAACTGAACCTCCCACATGCATCATCTCCAGCAGAAGCATCGATATTCACCTCATCACATCACCCCGGGGTTTCCTTATGGTTGCCTTCATTTTAAATGAAGGCAAATTGCTTGTTTTTTTTATGCAAATCTTACAAGAAAAAAAATGTTAATATGAAAAAAATGTAACTGTTGTGAACTGTTTTGGCGACTTTTCTTCACCGGTCCAGATTTTCTTGAAGATTCTTGAATAATAAGTGTATCTGCGGCCAAATCGATTTCTTCTCCTCTCTCAGTCGTTGTGGATTTAAAAAGCAGCTATTAAGTTCATATGAATATATTGGAGCTTCTGCAGTTTGCTACGAACGCGGGGGCGGGGGGTGGGGGCGGGGGCTTTGCAAAGTCTGAGGCTATGCCACTGGGATCTCCAGTATCCAATATAATCAAATGTTTAGTGCTCACTTCCCCTCCTCTTCTGGATACCATCAAAGCAGACCTAGAACACTGGATTCCTTGAACATCCTACCCAGGCTACTTTATCCTTTACAAATGATCCCTATTCCGCTATCTCAGAAGGTTATCAAAGTGCTTGAAGGCTGGTTGAGGTCCTTTATTTGGAGTAAAAGGAAACCCTTTTTAAAGATGGCAATCCCAGGCTGTAAGAGACTTTCTGCACAAACCCTATTACAATAAATACGATGAGAACATGGCGATCTATCTGTACATTAGAGCTCATCTCACATCTCCTCTCACCCCCACTCCAGATAATTCAGACTTCTGACAGAATTCAGAGATGGTGGTTTTAAAGCATGGTATACACAGGGGTTATCTACGCTAGGAGATCTATTTGATAGGCAGACTTTGCTGTCCTTTCAGATGATACAGAAACGAAATGACCTAGTAAAATATGAATTGTTTTAGATATCTGCAACTTAGACATTTAATTTTTACTTATACAACATTAGTAACTTCATATGCTACCACTGATGTAGAAACAGCCTTATCTTCATCTCAAATCAAGTTCCTTTCTACAGCGCTTTTTACAACAGACGTCGTCTCAAAGCAGCTTTACAGAAATCAACAGTGAAGGTGTACTATGTGTATTTATCCCTGATGAGCAGCCGTGGCGACTGTAACAAGGAAAAACTCCCTTAGATGTTATGAGGAAGTAACCTTGAGAGGAACCAGACTCAAGGGGAACCCATCTTCATCTGGGTGACATCAAGAGTGTGATCATAAATCTTTTAACAATACAGAACACTGGAGGGTGAGAACTAACATGAGCACTGGAGTGTAAGATCATGAGTAATGATCTTTCTACAGTCTTTTACAGTCAGTTGTGGTTATAAAACCAGGAGCTACTGAGGAACTCATAAAAAGTTGCTCATGTTGCAAATGTAAATCTGAGAATGGTACCTTCTCCACTGTTTTTGGTCATGGGTCAAATGACAGAGTTATTGTTCTGGTATTGTATATGATCTCCATGTTAACTTTGATGTCCCAATGAATTAGATCCTATGTGCCTTCCTTTTGGCCTCGTATTTCCAATATCACGCATAGGAGGTTATTCAATTTACTGAGAAAAATGTCTTGTTGTTTTGGATTTTGGACACGGCTCCAATGTTACACTTTTTTTACGAATACCTTCTTCAAGATTTGGGATCTTTATTTAAAATTCAATCTTTGTTCTCCTCCTCTGTATTACAGGAGTTTCCTAACCCAGTGTAACAATACTATTTTTGTTTATTTGCTTATATACTTGCTTATTTATGTATTTATTCATATTCTTTCTTTTCTTTTCTCCTATGTTCACGCATGAGCTATTGTTGTGTATTTTTTTATTTTCGTTCAAGAAAAAAAATGCCTCTCGCACTCTGATTGGTTAAAACAACACCTCCAAACAATGGTGGAAAAGCTTGGAGGTGCTGATCCTGCAGGCATTACTTCACATACCTTTGACTCCGTCAACATGTGATGTGACGGCTGAAATCTAATGGAAAGAAACTCCAACGTAAGCAGACATTCCATGCAAAAAAACACTATGATATAAAGAGAATGGAGTATTGAGAATAACTGAATACATATTGATGAAAAATTCATTAAAACACAAGTCAGTGATTCTAATAGAGTTTAGACCAGAAGAGAAGACCCTGCTGGCCCTGATGGCCTTCCACACTTAAAATGACAGAAGAGTGAATCTCAGTCATGCCTAAAATAATTCATAAAATAACCACAGAAACAATAAAAACCCTATTATTTCTCTTTTATTCCTATTTTAATGACTTTTGCATATTTTGAACAATGACCACTGTTACCTGAGCCAATTTGCCCCCACACGTTTGCGCACTGTTAAATGTTGGCATAAAATTAAACAATGTGATGCATCTATTTATAAAAGTGTGCATTTGTATCGCGATGCATTGTTTTTAACATATTTGTGTTGTTCAAAAACAATGTATTTATATTTGATTATTAATACATGCGTCATATGTAAATTGATTTCTCGTCGCTAAACCGTTTCTGGAGCGCGTTCTCTCAGCGCCGCTGCTGCTACGTAAATATGACGTATCACAACACTAGGAGACGGAGGCGTGTCCCGGGAGTCACATAGAATACAGATTTACATGGCAGAGGCAGAGCTGCAACTTCCTGCACACACAACAGGAAAAAAACTTCTGGGTTTATTTCATGTTTTTTTAATATTTTTTTTTTTTATTGCACTACAAAGGCGTGTGTGTGTGTGTGTGTGTGTGTGTGTGTGTGTGTGTGTGTGTGTGTGTGTGTGTGTGTGTGTGTGTGAAAGGCTCATAGTTAAAGGCTTTTAAATAAATTGATGATTTGCTGTCTGTCTGAACCAAAGAAATAAACTTTTTTTAAACTATAAACTGAACTTTCTGCACCTTCTCGAATCGCAGAGCATCAAATTTTTTTCCACTGAATCGTATAAAATTGAACTGAAATCGTGTCACACTGCATCCTAACGGGGGTAAATGATATCGGATCGCATCTGTAGCTGCTTCATATGTATCTTTTGGATTGGATTGCTTGATATGCATCAAAATACAAATCGCATCGGCCTCAGTTACGGAGATACACATCCCTAACATACACATGGATATTTAAATATTTTGTGTGTGTGTGTGTGTGTGTGTGTGTGTGTGTGTACACATTTTCACAAAAGTAATACAGCATCAGGACCAAAGCTAAATAAAAATACCGTAACCAGACGATCCCTCGTTCAATTATACGAAATGATAGAATCGATAAATAATGTTCAAAGATTTATATTTTTTCTTTATTTCCAAGAGCCGGTTTTAACCTCCCACTCCGACTTGCTGCTATTAAACGTTTCCTGCTCGTGTTGTACACACTCCGCTCTCCCCCTGGAGCCATTTCTCCTTTTACATCATGAGCTCCTGTCAAAGATCTCTGCCATGTTCTGTGTGAAACCCACTGCGATGTTCTGAGAGCGTTTCCATTAGCAGGTATTTTTCCAGCATTTTGTTTAGGAGATGAAATCAGTCCATGCCTGAGTTAAATGTGCTCGTAGATCTTCCCCATGCATTACTCAAACCATTGATCTTTACTTGCACTGGATGTGTAACTCGAACGCTGCAGATTGGTTTCGGAGTGAATGCGGCGATTCAGATATTTTAAGAGGCTGAAATTGATGTGAAGAATGAATGAATTAATTAATGGAAGCAAATGACTTGTGGATTCACTCTGCTTCTCTTTTTTCGGTGGATTTTCATCGCTTTAATGTCTTCTGATCTCTCGTTAATACGCCGGGTGGAACGACGAGAGCCATAAGTGCGATGTTGAGCACTTTTGACGAAAAGGTCGCTCGGGTTTTAATGCGTAAATGATGTAATTAACTGCTGAGACTTTTTTTACATCCTGTTTTCCCCGGATGCTGTTTGATGAGGCGTTTTCGCACATGTTGTTTACTGAAATTCAATTCAATTGAATAAATGCACTTTAGCAATTCAGGGTGTCCCAGTTCTGTTGCGTTATTACACCGAATGAATCAACAATGCGGAGGGGAATGAATTTTATGGATTCACTTTTCCATCCCGAAGCTTCTACAGCAATCTGACTGTGAGCACAAGATTTCATTTCTCATGTAAATATTATTAAATATTTATTCAATCGATGTATAAAATGACAAATCCAAAATGATCTAATCGTAATTCTGTTCTGGGTAATTAGGTTCTTGAACGATTCCCTCAGGAGAAAAATGATATCTTTCTAAAAGCACGCTCTCATGTTGGGCTGAAGAATCCAGTCTATCCAGTATTATACACTGAATTTGGAAAGCTCTCCATGTTCTTCTTGCTTCTTTCCCCAACAGGTGGCGCTCAAGAAAGTACTTTTTTTATCTATGTTTTGTCACCTTTAAAATTCCCTTGCACAGTAATACAACATTCTTCTGGAAAGTGTCCTGGAAGTCTTCTTCTCAGTTTCGCTCTGGATCGCTACAACGGTATCAAAGCTGTGACCTTTGAGCTGCATCTTCATCTTCAGGAACAAGGCAGAAGAAGTTTGCAGGATCCAAATCTGGTGGGAGTGAGATCATGTGGATGTGGACGCAGAAGATCATCATGCGCAAGTGGCCAATGGTTTTGAGATTTTCGGTGGATTTAGCTCGCTGAAGGTCTTCCTTGTCTCTCGTGGTTTTTCAGAGATGTTCTTCCTCTCTTGAAGCACATGTGCCGCTCGAAACACCTCGAACGACTGGTTGCAGCGTCGCCGTATGTCGAACGTACGCCCTGAAGATTTGCTCGGTTTTAATTTCACTTTTGCTCTTTGTTCTAACTTGCTGTCCAGGATGAAATCGCAGAAGTGCTAACACACGTGGAACAGCAACAGTTACACCAAACTGTTCGATAAAACCTCGTAATAATAAACAACATTAATGGAAAATGACAAGCAATTTTTTCTTTTGCATTTCTCTCCTGTACCAAAATCGAACCGAACCATGACTTCAAAAATGTACGGATCTGGTGTACAGTTACACCTTTAACAGCCTCGTTCTGATGATGGTTCTGAAGATGGAGTCTAAAAACATTCACAGGTTAATGTGGAGCAGCTACATGGTGAAGTTCATACCAAAGATTTTTTTTTAGCAGCTTTTTTTGGATGGTAGATTTCAGATTCACACCACATCCAGCAGAAGGCATTTTCTCCACAATTATTAGTCTAAAAACGTCTCTCGCTCCTCTATGTCTATTTTCTGAATGATATTCAGTGCTCCAGAAAGTTCTGCGGCTCGGTTTAAGCAGGAAGAGTTTTATTTTCTCCAGGAGATGTTCTACAGCACAGATCTAATTTATTCAGTCTGCATGTGTTTGGGATTTTTTTTAATGACTTTTGTATCGTGTGCATCTGATTTTAATAAAAAGCTGTTGCGTTCACTTTCTTTTTAAGATGAAAAAAAAAAAACAACAGGATTTCCATCTACATGATTACGATGAAGATGAAGGTTGACCTTTTCCTTCTTCTTTACTATTTTTAGTGCCAGACTGTAAAGGACGAGGACGAGGAAGGAGAATAGACCGAGGCAGCAGACCTCAAAGATTCAGGAACTTTACATAGTTAAAAAGCTTTTTTTTTTTGGGTGGAAAATATTAATTTTTTTTCTCCTGCTCGGTCTGTGAGAACATTTTGTTCCTGATAACCTGACGGACATTACGCTCTTTCACACTGAGCAGGGTAATGTGACCAGCAGTGAGTCCTGCACTTATTATCCTCTGTTCTAGCACTGAATTCACTCCTTTTGGTTTGTGTTGTGTTTGAAGTGTATAAAAAGTCAGTTTTTAATAAAGAATAAAACACTCACATTGTAATAAATGCCTCATAATAACTAAGTATGTTTTCCAGTCAGCTGATTTACAGCACTTTCAGCCGACACCATACACATAAACTTTCTTTCAGCTTCTTCCATTAGGGGGCGCCACAGCAGACCATTCGCATGTTTGATTAGGCACATGTTTTTATGCTGGATGCCCTTCCTAATGCAACCCTCACCATGTATCCGAGCTTGGGACCAGCACTAAGGCTAGTGCTCCTAACCACTAGACCACCAGGGGACCTTGACAACACCAGACACCTACAAGGTTCAAAACTCACCTGTCCAAACGCAAATGTTCCAGTAACGTAGCTTAACTAACAGCAGACGAACACTAAAACATCCTCCGTTTTATAGGGTGCCATTACTTTCGAATAAAATCTCTAAATAAAAAAGTCAGGAGATTCTTCCATCATTTATTCCTCTCAGCTCGAACAGCAAGCGCCAATCAAACAAGTTCACGATTTACGATGTAAATATTCAGATTTATGAATTGAAAATGAAGTGAAGTTACAGTCAAAGTCTCTCCAAATGGAAACACTTCATAGACCACCAGCAATCTCCAAAAATCTGTTGGAACTTCTTCCCAGAAGACTGGAGCTTTTTAGAACAGTGCATGGAGAATACCTGTGGAACTGGATGTTCAGAAAGCACGTGTGCAGTTAATCACCAAATGTAAATCAATTGTTTCACAATTCTCCTGAGGTTCCTGAAAAATGCTCCTGCAGATGATTTACAAATTAATTCCGTCGTTGCTGATGGTTGTTTGTTGTTTTCTGTTGAATCTGTAACTACAGCGCTGAAAACGTGTCCACAGACACAACGTGCCGATCTCCTCCGAGACTTTTCCACTGAGCCGAGGGGCTCGGACCGAAAAATATCCCCTTGTTCACTCAATAGCTGTCATCTGAAGAGGCAGGAGAGAAGAGCTGATTGTACTTGATGGCTTCCAGTGTCACAGAGAGAATAGAAACAGGATTCGAGTTAATGGAGCAGTTTAATGCATTCAGTGAGATGAAAAAAGGTCAGAAAATGAACTTCTGACAAACTGTGTATCTGTGACTCATTTCCTCTTCATGTACACGTGTGGAGGAGCGAAGAGAGAAGCACACTGAGATATACCACACATATCATCTAGCATCACTTCAACACACATACACAACCTCACACAACCTCACACAACCTTACACAACCTCACACAGCCTCACACAACCTTACACAACCTTACACAACCTCACACAACCTTACACAACCTCACACAAATAACACACCTTTACACAAATAACACAACTTTACACACAACCTCACACAACCTTACACAACCTCACACAACCTTACACAACCTCACACAACCTCACAGAACCTCACACAACCTCACACAACCTCACACAAATAACACACCTTTACACAAAT
This sequence comes from Silurus asotus, assembly GCA_024362625.1. Classification (NCBI taxonomy): domain Eukaryota; kingdom Metazoa; phylum Chordata; class Actinopteri; order Siluriformes; family Siluridae; genus Silurus; species Silurus asotus. The sequence continues at coordinate 12,643,693 of MU563244.1, forward strand.
AACACAACTTTACACAAACTTACACAACCTCACACAACTTGACACAACCTCACACAAACTTACACACACACAAATCTACACAACCTCACACAAAATGACACAACCGCACATGAACTTACACAACCTCACACAGCCTTACACAAACTTGCACAGCCTTACACAACCTTACACAAATCCACACAACCTCACACAGAATTGCACAACCTCACACATACTTACACAGCCCTACACAACCTCACACAGTTTACACAACCTCACACAGCCTTACACAACCTCACACAAAGTTGCATAGCCTTACACATCTATACACAACTTCACACAACCTCATACAACTTTACACAACCTTAAACACAACCTCACATAACCTCCGTTAACAAACCCACACTTGACTGCATCCACACTTTCACAATCTGCTTCTCAACTTACTACAGGATGAAGTAAAACTGATCACATGACAATCATTAGGTAGCGTTTTGAATTCTTTTCTTTTCTCTCCAAACTCACACTGTTTATTATCTGACATGGTGAACTTTTCCTCACAAGTGGGTTTATAAGACGTCTCGGTAGCACAAAAGGACTTTCAGATTCAATCTGAGCATCATCACATCTCAGTCGGATGAGTGTATTTGCGTATTATTATTATAAGCTTAGACGCGGAAGCCGCTGGTGTTTGTCTAAAGGGACGGACATGTAGAGAGAAATCCATAAAATCCATACAAATAGGGTCATAAGATCTTTAAGAAGCTGGAGCTGGAGTGTGACATTAACCAGAAACGAACTTATCGCTTTAAACACACTGGCTGATGGGATGGAGAAAAAAACGATTTGTTTTTAAATAACAACAAATCAGAAATGATGTTTGGGTTTTTGAAATCCATTCTGTTGCTTGTTTTCACGTCATCAGTCGCTCTGAAATCTTCTGTAATTGGTTTAATCTCGGAATAACGCTGGAGAACACGCTCTCCTCTAAACTCCAGAACAAGTCTTCGTGTCATGCGTACAGTTGTCTGGTCTTTGTACCTGATTTTATTATAGATTTGACACAAACCCGGGATTGTTTGGTGCTTCAAAAGCTCATCATAGATCCGCTGTCAAGCAGCAGAACTGTAAGCTCAAAACATCTCAACTGCCGAGCCATTGTGAGCGTACAGACCGGGTTGCCATGACAGCAACAAACTGGGTTTGTTTCACGTGAACAGGATTAGAGGATTAGATCATGATTTTATAAGTGGAGGTGATACAGGAAGTCTGTTGGTCCCCATTTTTTTTCCAAATGCAACATTTTGTGGAAAGCTTTCTGATTTCTGCTTGTAATGTAGGACAGTCTGGATCCTTCAGAACAGCACCACAGTCTACTTAGGATACCATCAGACAAACCAAAAATATGTATATCTTGATGTATCTCCTACCCTGGGAGAAGGTGGGACCAGTTGAGCAATGCTAGAAGATCTCGTTCAGCATGGTGCAGAGCGAGCAGTGATAATATGTTTGTGATAAGAGGGTTCTGGTCCATTTTGGGCTTCAGTGTTTTGCAGCTGCCAGAAGCAAGTGGAGGAAACAGCAGTGGGGTTCGGTGTGGAGAACTTGGGCAGATTCAACACGTCACACAGCTGTGTTCCGGATCATTTGCAGAAGACAGATTGTGTGCAGAGGTCAACCTGCCAGTGAAGGGTTGCAGTAGTCCAGTCTCAAGGTGACCCATGACTAAACAAGCACCTGAGATGCCTGTGGAGATAAGACGGTTGAATTCTTCTGATGCTGTAGAGAAGAAACCGCCGAGCGAGTCGCGTTAGCAACATGTGGGGAAAAGGACGATTGTTCATGGTCACCCCAAGGTTGCGAGCGGTGGCTGAACGGGAGATCAGAGAGTTGTTTAGAGATATTGTAAGGTCCTGACCTGGAGATGAATCACCTGAGAAGACCAGCAGTTCAGTTTTGTCCTGGTTTCTAGTATAGATATATGTAGCCATTTCAAGCAACGTGTAAATGTGCAATTATCTTAAACAACTCAACCCTGCTATACTAATCACATTTACACGTGTGTTCAAAGATCTTACCCAGAAGATAACTGCCACGTTGCGATGATCTTTGCATTTAATACAATTATTTGGATACAATTTTTCCTTTACCTGAACTAGGAGACCTAAACCTGCTCCAGCATGATGATGCTCCTGTGCCCAAAGCTAGCTCCATGAGGATCTGCTGCTGTACGGCTCCAACCCTATTGAACACCTTTGTCTCTGAATGAATCTCCACAAAAAACAAAAAGTGGAACATCTTCCCAGAAGAAATTCTAACAGCAAATGGAGACTAAATGTGGAATGTTTAAAAAGCACATGGTCAGATGCCCACAAACCTTTTTCCAAACTCTATCCTATGCAGACTTTATATAGAGAGACAGAAAGTTCTTTATTACAATGAGCTTCACTACTTTATTACTGTAAGAAAAAATGAAGAAGACAACGAAGATCGTAATGAAGAAGTTTATAACAGCGTAGCAGTGACAAAATACACGAAGCACTTTGGGTTCAGCGGAGTCAGAATGAACCCAGAGCAAACTCTGCCCAGATATTTTATATTGTTCTTTCCTTTTGAAGTATAGACTGGAGTTATCCTTTAAATGTAAATTAGATATAGGACATGCATGAGGAAACAAAAGGCTGGGGAAGACCATTTTCGGGGGCGGAGGTCAGCAGGTGGTAATCACTGGTATTCGCACCTTTTCTGGTGCCGGCCCCGCAGTAGGTCAGGAAGGGGTATTGTGTGAATGATAATCATGGTCTTAGATACCTTTTGGTTAGAAATGGTCCTTGAAGGTTTGCTGTCTATCCCAGACTGATTCAATCATGACTATGATTAGTATTGATACAACTGAAATTCTACATAACTACATTTGTGAAATGTAAGCCGTTTGCGGATGAGCTTATTTTGATATAGCGTAGGGTGGAATCTGGGTTGAGGCAGTCTGTAATTCTTACAGTCCCCCCTTTGATGCTTTTGGCCCTGAAGCATCACATCCACTCCCTTTACACAGATTACACCTCCTGTCTTAGGCAGGTGCCCAGTGGCGGTGAAGCCCTGCCTTAGGTTGTCCTCCTTCGGCCCTCAGAGAATCTTACCCGTCATTGGAACATTCACCTCATGCACACCGGTTATCGCTTCATCCCATTCGGCATGCTTACAATGCAGGTTTCTCCTAAAATTTTTGTTATATGTAAAATCTTATCCATTATCGGGTCATCAACTTAGGCACACCTGTTTCATCCAATTGGCAAACGTATTAGACATATCTCTATAAAATATTTGGCTATATGTAAAATTTTATCTGGGTTTGGAATAGAGGCCTTCAGGAACCATCATAACCAATAGAGGCATCCAACATTGAATATTGAATCATACGCAATCTGACATCTTAACATAAAACCAATACAATAGAACATAATACACTGTCAAAAATAGGATAATTACATACACAAACAGTAAAGTCTTTCATAAACAATGGGAATGTCCTATAGTGATTTTAAAACTGTCTAAAATCTGAAATCGCAACATGGAACACATACAACATAATATTTGGCCAATAATGAGGAATATAACATACATACATACAGTGATCTTAAAAGTTACATCCCATATTAAACCGGAATAGGAAAAATACAATTCTGGGATATTTTTTTATCAAACTAATTGCTCTTCTGGTTTGAATAATGTCTGTTGATATGGTCTCATCTTCACCAAACCAGCAGGAAGTGCTGGTTGTAGCTCTGCATATTCTTGCATCATTCTCGTCACTGGAGAGGACAATGCTACCATCCGTTCAGCCATCTTTGTTTGGTGATTCTGAAAAACTCAGGGAAACAGAAAGAATTGCCCCCCTCCCCTTTTCACACACAAAAGTTCTCACTGTATCTGGAGTTTCCTCTGAAAACACTGGGCACATTAACAATAAATAAACATTGAATGGGATGAAAGCCCATTATCAAAGCATCACTTAAGTTGAAGGTGTAGCACCTCTAAATGCTGTGGGGGAAGCATTAAATGTTAAAATTCAGCAGTTAACTCTACTCTTTACTGTGGTATTGATGGTGTTACTTATGGTAGAAATAACCCATACAATTCCACCTTGAGAGGTTGGTTCAACATAGTTAACACACACACACAATGAATAATCTAATGGCTAAACAATTGTTCTATTAGCTCAGCGGTTTCTATCGACATACAAGCTTAGACCTTTCCTTTTATCTTAGCTTGTCAGCAGTCACTTTAAAACATGGCTAATAGGAAAAAACTTAGCTAGATCATTATCAAATTGTAGTTTAAATCTCCAACATAAGATTACTGATTATGGTTAACATTTACAGCTCTGATAGGCCTAAATGCTACGATTTTACCCCAAATCCAGTCTTATGCGACAATTTTTAACTACTTTGTATTACAGTGCATTAACAACTACAGCATAACAATTAATCTAAATAAGAAACAACAGTAGAAACTTTAGCTACATTAGCCTTAATGCACTTGAGCACATTAACAACTGTTCAACACCAGCTAAATTCACATTAGTCTACATCTATGTTTGTTACACATGTAATTTATAGCATATGTTTCCATAAGAACAACTGCAAGGACTGTCATTTTAACAATATAAGCTTAATTTCAAAGTTGCTTTAAACCAAATATTACTTGGACATCACAAAAATCTTTGTCGGGGCCAAAATGCATAAAATGCAGTAAGTCTTTAACCAAGGCAACATTAGCAAACAGAGTTTTTACTCTTAGGGGACAGCTAACCATTTCACTACAGACCCCATAGCCTTATTAAATACTGCTGTGAGTTCACATAAAGTTTCTTTTAGATGCACAGTAACCTGATCTGGATTATCAGAATGCATATTTCTGCGTCGAAGGAAATAGGGTGGTGGACGTCCCTTTCCTAAAGACCAGCATTTGTGGACTACGTGGCCAATCTTGTGGCAAAAGGAACAAAATTTACTTTGCTTCTGATGCAACTTAAATTGCTCACATTCTTCCGTGGTCTTAAAATCTGGCTTCTCAACACATACTGCTGATACAGGATGAGACGTCTTTGAACTAGAATTACTACTGTAAAACTGTATCATCTTAGTAATAATGTCATTGTATTCAGATAAATGTGTCACATGCATTGCTATAGCAGAGTGGGTGAGGGGATTACACTTCTTAATCAAGGCAGATTTGAAGCTAACATCATTCTGAGTAATATCTGGATTGCCACTGAAAGTTTTAAAGGCATCAAATAATCGCTCAGAAAATGCTACTGGGTGCTCCCCATTTCGCATATGAATGTCAGCTATTTTATCCCAGTTAACTGACATCAGCCCTAACACTTCAAGCAGTGCCTGTTTCCTCTCGGACTTATTTGCATGTCTGTCCTTTACTTTCTGAGTTAAGGCTCCAGACAAGGTGTCAGGCAAACAAAGAGTTAACAAAATGCATGCGTCACTATCCGTACATTTGTAAATGTCGGCATATCGTTCCAGGTTTTTCAGAAAATCTAAGGGATCCTGTTTTACAGGATCAAATTTCCCAATATTCTTGATCACGGTTTCTAGTTCATTGGGGCTAAACCCTCTGACCAGAGTCGAGACCATTGGCTCCTCCCCTCTTTCATTAGCTCTCACAGTCGTAGTGACGTGAATTGGTGCTACTGGAAATCTAACTGTATAGTCAGAGTCTTTACTATTGACTAACTGAGACTCTCTTTCCAAACCCTCATAACTGTCTATCTGCAGATTTAATATTCCTGGCACTCGGTTCCACAATGCAACATCTGCCAACCCTTTACTGGGATGTTCCTCACTTCTGCCATTTTTTATCAGAAACTGACAGGCAGCATTAGATTCCGCCAAATCATTAAACAAGGATTCAACAGATGATTTGAGCATACTGTTGTTAGTTTTCAGAAATGTGATCTCTTTCCGCATTCTGTCCTGTTCTTTTTTCCATAATATTTCACTGACTTGGTAATTTTTTGTATAAATGTCTCCAATACTGACTCTAGAATGAAGCTGCTTATTTTCAGACTCAAGCTCATCTAGCTTCCTCCTGGTTACCTTATACGAGGCAAAAACTCCCTGAAGGGCATTTGCAATTTTTCCTTGTTTGTTCCGAGGCATCTTTGGATAACTTTCAAACTTAGAAACAGCCCATTCATAAGGCTTATTACCAACCTTCTCTATTCCATCAAACATCCCTTGTGAGCCGTGTTTAGCGATGTACTTAATAATCAGCTCCTCCATTTCCAAAATACTCCAAAGTGACAACTACACGTTATGTAAAACCGTTTGTCTACTTATTCACCATAACAACAGTTGTAGTACACAATGAATAAACTTTAGCAATATAACACAAACAGTTATAAATGCAACACTGTCACAATACAAGACAAAACCACACTATGTGTTTACAACAGTGTCACAGTCCGTCAGACAAAACTGTTATTACCGCGTTTTTACCAACTACACGTTATCTAGTTGCCTAAAAAAACGTGAGTTCATGTACCGATTG